>JARDYH010000001.1:3620000-4220000 GCA_029215795.1 Anniella stebbinsi
AGTGCTAACTATAAACAAATAACTATAAATAGTGTTATCATGAGTCTTCTCCCCTGAACGGTGATACAAGATGAAGAGGCATGGCCCAGTGTAAATAAACACTCACATATGCCATACATTCGCATTTAACTTTACTAAAAGGAAACAGAGAGGGAGAGACAGAAATGATAAGTCTCCTTGAAGACCCACTGAGCCAAAAGGCATGTGCATAAACGAACAAGCCAACACAACATAGGCTGACCAGATAAAATCCAGGTCAGGGCTCATGTAACTTTAACAGTTGTAGAGCAAAGGGAATTTCAGCCAGTGTTATTTGCATGCAATTAGTTCCTGGTGAAATTTCCTCTTCATCACAACAGTTAAAGTTGCAGGCACTATACTAGAGTGACCATATACAAAAGAAGGCAGGGCCCCTGCAACTTTAACTGTTGTGATGAAGAGGGAATGTCACCAGGGACTAATTGCATACAAATGACACTGGCTGAAATTTCCTTTGCTCTACAACTGTTAAAGTTACAGGAGCCCTGACCTGGATTTTATCTGGTCAGCCTAACACAACAGGGCATTTGTTCATGTTGACAAATCGCATTTGGCATTCACAATAGGGTGATATGGGAAGGCATGATGTTCAACAGCCATGCATGCCAAAGCTTTTGAAGGAGGGAGCGAGAAAGACCGAAAAGTTGGCCTTGTGGTGGGGAAACAGCATGAAGCAGTGAGTGAAATTTAAATCCATCACAAATGCAGATTATCTTGTTAGGGTTTTATTTATTCATCTCCCCGAGCTAGAAAATGGAGGGTAGGATTGTGAGGACGAGGTTCTGGGTTGCAGTCTTGAAAGTACTTCATATTTCCCCCTCCCTCCCAAATACATTTCTCCAAGTTGATAATTAGATTAAACAGGAATGGAGGAAATATCTGCAGTTTGTAAGGCCTAGAACTTAAAAAAACAAACCTGCATCATCCTAGAAACATTTGGGGGAAGGAAAATAATAATCAAATATAAGCAGTAAGAGAGCATTCAACATCCCAACTGCGATGTACAGAGATCAGTAACTCTTGGCTCTCTCCCAGATTCCAATAATCTCGTAATCTCTGTCCCCTTTAAATCCCTCTGAGAATTTCATTTCCTCTCCAAACAGCAGCCTCCCATTACTCTTCTTCTTTCTAGGAACCTATTGCTCATTCTGCCGTCTTCTGCAAGAGTTTTAAAGAGTTTCTCTCTCTCTCAACAGGAGATCCTCTTGTATCACCTTCTCCATCTCTGTGGTGCTCATTTTAATACAGGAAGGAAGCCAGGGTTGACAAATGCATACCTTTGTGCAGCTTCATTTATTTGCCCCAGAGATAAGGTGAGACTAACGTCCTTGGATCCGTGGCCGTGTCTATTTATTCCAGGATAATATTGAAGTCATCCCTACTGGGCCACATGACGCACATGTGTTTGAGTTATTTGGGTGTAATTGCTGGGCATGGATGCCACAGTCAGGGTATCCAAGAAAGCCTTCCCTTTCCTCCTCCAATCTGTGTGAGCTACACAGTTGGAGGTCACAGGAAAGAAATTTGTACTTGTTCACATTGAAAGGGGATATCTTTTGGGTGGGGGAGATTTGGTTTAGAGCCATCTGGATTTATGACAAATGATTTATCATTTTGATAACAACAGGCTGGAAATTGATGGGAAAATATTTTACTCCCAATCTCTGCGGTGAACTAATTACCCGACTGTCTGAGAGCATGCTAAATAGCGCACGATAATCCGGCGTCTGAGAAGTTATAGGCTTATAAATTTCATTTGTTTGTATTTATATGGATGACGCTGGCAGTTTTGGAAATCCTTTTGACAGCTAAATGGAGAGGGCTTGAACATTTGCTTTACAATTTATTTCCCAGATAATGAATCGCAGAGAGACGTGATGCGGTACAAAAAGACCAAATCAAGCGTCATGCATGCTGGGTGTTAAACAAAATGATGGCAGCGAGTTTACAGATTAGGCAAGGAGATGCAAGCCATCAAGAATGCCCTTAGGACTCTCCCTCAAATAAACATTTCAATATTGCCATAACCCCCTCCCCCCTTTTATTAGAGCAGCTAGCATTCAGGGCTAAAGTTCCAGCATCTCAGTTAAACTCTGTGATTAGAGAATTGATTTTCAAAGCTAGAGGCCTACTGCCAGAGATATAAGATGGATGCTTGAAATGCAGCCGCGCTAATTTCATGGCATCCCTTGGCGCCAACAGGTTGTAGCCTCTCCTCTCCTTCAGCCTTCTGTGAGGTTTTTCCACCTAGCAGTTCCTGCACTGCTATATGAAAATGAGGACCAGGCTCCTGAGTCTTTAACAGTTGTATTGAAAGGGGAATTTCAGCAGGTGTCCTTTGTAGGCATGCAGCACCTGGTGAAATTCCCTCTTCATCCCAACAGTGAAAGGTGCAGGAGCTATACTAGAGTGACCAGATACAATAGAGGGCAGGGCTCCTGCAGCTTTAACTGTTGTAATGAAGAAGGAATTTCTCCAGGTGCTGCATGTATACAAAGGACACCTGCTGAAATTCCCCTTTCAATACAACCGTTAAAGATACATACGTCCTCCTTTTCATATGGTCACCCTATCAGTGCTGATCCCGTCTTGCCCTGTTTCCCACGCTGTCTGCCTTTTCATTCTTCTGCTGCCGCCCTCAGGACCTGTAATGCACAGCTCCTTTACTCCTTAATCCCAGATGAGTTTTCGAGCTATTCTAATATGTGGGGGGGGGGGGGGCATAGCTCAGTGGTAGAACACTTGTTTTGCCTGTAGAAGGTCACAAGTTTGATCCCCGCCCTCTTCAGGAAAGGCTGGGAAAGACCTCTGCCTGAAACCCTAGAGAGTCACTACCAGTCAGCAAACACTGAGCTAGATGATATCTCCCATTTGGATAGCCAGTGTGGCACAGAAGTTAGACTACTGGACTGGGAAGGCCCAGATTCAAGCCCCCACTTGGTCATGAGGATCACTGGGTGACATTTGGGCCGATCACTGACTCTCAGCCTATCCTAAATAAATAAATAAAACTCCATCCCCAAATTTGTGCTTATTTAGTCTATAGATCTTCCCACGTATTGGTATATAAAACAGTTATGAAAATAGACAAAGGATAAACAAATAAATCAAGGATAATTAAGATATGTAAAAAAAAATCATAACTACCAATAATAATAATAATAATAATAACTAAACATACATTCACATAACAGAAAATCAGCAATCAGGTTTACATTATAAGCAACACCCAGATACCATTTGTTTCCCAATAATTACTGTCAGCCATTACTTTATTGTGATCGTATTTCCATAGCCGCAAGAAAATATGTGGCTCTTTGTTCAAGGTTAAAATTCTAGGACTTTTTCATTTTGGGTTTTCCAATGCCGAGAGAGCATCCTTTCATTAATCCTGCCCTGGCTCTTCTGCTCTGTACACCTATATGCTCTCATTTGTTTTCATTGGGGAGGGAACTTTTCAACTCTGTTTCTTAAGATATGTAATTGTAATAAAGATGTTACAAATTCTTGCAACTGAACATAATCACTATATCTGTGCAAGCTTTGCACAGGGCTGACATTTTACCTTCTCTTTTGTTGTTCGCGAGGTACAGGAAAGAACGGGAAGACCTGACATTTCAGATAATTGCTCCTTTAGCGTACAATGTTAGCAATTATCGCAAAATGTCAATTAAATGTTGGTGCCCATGGAATTCAGTTTGTGATAGCTAAGGGTAAACAGCGATTTGCAATGTAACAGGGCTTCATGATTTGCCACCATCAATTTCCAAATTCAGGGTTTCGAAGGCTTTAGAAATTTGCAGCGTGGACCAGAAAGTGAGGAGCAGAACGTTGGAGTAGAAGAACCATCGGACTGACCTTGCAAACCACTTCTTATGCTTATGGCTATACATTTACCTGGGAGTAAATACCATGGAACAGGGTTGGTGCTAGGTAGATACCTAAAAGATCCAAAGCAAAGGCCCATATGATTCAAAATTGCACATATTTCCATATGCTGATTTATATATGCAAATATGTGTGCATAATTAGAAATAATTACTATAATTTAAATTTTATAGACAGCAAGTTAATTAACCTCTCGCTTGCTTTCCAGACAGAACTGTGTGATGTCACAAGTCAAGCTTGCTACAATTTAGTCTTGAGGCACCCGCACATTTCCTTGGTCTTTCAGGCCCAAATCCAGATGGGGAGGACTGAGTGCCTGGGACCTCCAAAGAGCTGCATGGCATATCAGTCAGCAAATAGGCCATGGCAATGACTGCGTCCTTCCTCACCTGTCTGAGCCAGAGAATGAGGCAAGTGAATATGAAGGTTGCAATGGTGAAGACGAGGAACATGTCCTCTTCTTCTCAGTGGGCCCCTGCTGGGTTTTGGGTACTCAGAAGGTTCCCAACCATAACCTTGATGCCAACCCTGCTGGGAATACCAGTTCCTGATGGAGAATTCCCTCAGAGAACTTTCTTCCTAGCAGAAATGGCCACCAGAAGTCCCATGCTCAGCAGGAGAAGACACTCTCCTAGGGATCTGTGGGCAACCACTGCTACCTCGAACCATGGAACCACAGGTAATTTGCTGGCACCCTAGAGGCAAGAGCAGGGCAGGAGGGCAATAGGGTTGCAAATGCAGGGACTCTGTGACTACTCTTGAGCCTTTTGCAAGCTCTTGGACTAGGTGCTCCCAAAAGCTCAGTCTAACCATGGCAGGCCTGAGCATCCCTAATTAAAATATTTACCAGCATCAGCTTTTTTGAAAGTGCATTTTGTCACTGGCCAATAATAGCAACCAGACAGGCCACTGTTTACTCTTCCATGTCAAGTGTTGATGAGATAAGAGCTGGCCCATTGAATGTGAGTGGAATCCGCTGTTTAGGTCAATGCCACAAGTAGAGAACTATCCTTCCAGAACACAAAGCATCTCAAAGCCCAACCATCTGCTTTGTTAACCTTTATCATCTGCTCAGAATCCAGTCTGTGAAGAGCCCTCTGAACCCTTCTGTCAGCAGTGAAAGGGTAATGCATGTAGAGAGTTGCTGTTTTTTTGCAAAATTATACTTCTTACACCTCAGAGGTCTTTCCCATTGTTTGAGAAAGTATTTAATGCATAGCACAAGGGAGAGAGAGACAACACATGTCCTCCCTCACCGAAACCTCAAGATTGAGAGTGCAGCCCTGAATTTAAGAATGTAAGAGTGAATCGTTTACCATAATAACACTCCTGCTATTACCATAGAAACTCCTATGATCTGACCCTTCTTTACCATAGAACAGGAGTGGGGAACCATTCTCAGTTTTGTTCCTATTTGGCCCAGGGCCAGGATGTCAGAGACCGCATGCCTGCAGTGGGTGGAGCCCCCACCCAAAGTGTATGGGGCCACCACTGTCAAGCACCCCCACATTTTCACATGTAGAAAAACAGTCTCTATTCACACACATTACATTATTATGAATAATTATTATTATTAATTACATTTCTATATCACCCCATAGCCAAAGCTCTGTGGGCAGTTTACAAAAGATTAAATCATTAAACATTAAAAATCAATGTACAAATTTTAAAACCATAAAAACGTAAAAGCATGCACTTCCTTCTCACACACACACATCATAAGGTTGTCAGAGAACTCTGCAGTTGAATCACAGGAGTTGGCTTTCCATGAATCTGACCCATGAATTCCACAGTGGGCCAGATTTGTCTGACTTGGGGGATTCGCGGAGTTGCAGACTTTGTGTTTTGTTTTGTTTCTTTATGTTCCAGAATTTTACTCAAATGAACATTTTCCCCACACACTAACATGAAATGCACATTTGGGGGCGGGGGATGTGTGCATTTTTGGGGAACATTTGCTCATTTGTTGGTGAGGGAATTGCACATTTCCACCAATGCGAATTAGCATGAATGTGAATTTGCACAAATTCAGGAAATTGGAACTAAATCTGATTCTGCCAACGTGCGGACAATGGAATGAAAGGCACCAACCATCTATGGCATGCAGACATAATGGGTTTTATAAAATCCTTGCATCCTATTGCCTTTCCGCCATTCATGAATTATGCCAATTACTGCAGGCAGCTTCTGAGAGTCCATCACCTGTTGATTCAGTATAACCACACGTGCATACGTACAGTTGTATATGATATATAGCCCTTTTCCCCCTTGTGACTATCGGAGAAGGGCATTCAAGACATGTTTGCTTCCTTTCAGATACATTAATAAGGGTAAAACCCTGCATGCAACTGGGAGATCAGACCAGAAAATAAGTACTCACGTGGCTGTTCCTAATGTGGCAGTGATGTGACTTTAAAATAACTATAATTCAGCTCGGATCTGAGATGATAATGCAGCAGAATAACATGGTCAAACACCCCCTAATGCTTGATTATACCACATTTCCTTTGCTTTCGTTTAAGGGGATTTATACAAATAAGCTTTGGGTCTGTTTGGCATTTATCTTACTGCGCTGTGTTGTGGGGTTGTTCATTTATTTATTTTTAAAGCTAATCTAGGCACAAGACAGTAAGCTTCCCGTATGCTTCATCTGTTGACGGAAATGGCACGGCACTGTGTGGCAGGGAAAATTGAAGCTCTACCGAGTGAAATTCAGCTGACAGCCGCAAGACTCAGCTCCTCATTATCAGCTTGTTTATACGTTTGTTTATTAACAGTATTTATGGGGCATTCTGGAATAAAGTTCTAGTCATGTCTTGGCTCACAACAAGAAATCAAACCATTCAACTTTGCTTTAAATGGCTTGGACTCAGCAATGGGCTGGATGCGGGTCAATAAATTGAGGCTTAATCCGAACGAGAAGGAGGTTCTGTTAGTAGGTGGTTAAGTGATATTCAACCTGCTTTAAACATAGTTGCACACAGATCCGGCTCAAGTGAACCCTGTGGAATAAGGTACCTTTTATCAGCTTTGGCTCATATGCCAGCTATGACCTGTGATGGTTTGAGGACTGCAAAGGCAAATTAAAAAGTCAGCCCTTAGGCCACAAATGTCTGGGGTATCACTCATCCCATGTCTACAGTCTGATCCAGATTTTGATAGTCAAAAGAATATTTGCCAGTCAATTAGCATTTCTATCTGCCCGTTCACCACATGTTGTCATGTGGTGGGCCTGAGTGGAGAGCTCATTTCATAGTTGGGGGGCACCACTAAAAACACCCTCTACCTTGTTGCAAACCTCTAAACCTCCATCAGTGGTGAAACTCGGGGGGGGGGGGGTTGATCATAGTGTCCAGGTGTGTTCAGAGGTGTTTCGTCAGGTTTGCAGTCCCAAACCATGTAAACATTTATAGGCTCTACGTGTGATGAACTGTACATGTGAGGAATTGTTCGGAAATCTATCCTCCCCTTTTCTGCTCACAAATGGGGTGGAGAACTTTGAGAGGCCATTGTCACATAGCTCAAAATTCTCAGTCCAGACCTTCTAGAATTAATGTTCAGCATGGAGCTGTCCATGGTCCTGATTAATATGGATTTGGAATTTTATTCTTATTTTATTGTACAACAATCTGACAATTATGAACTACAGGGTGACTAATAAATCATATATATTCTTTTATTTTTAATCACAAGAGCAGTAGTTGGCTATAACCTATTCTTCCTTTCTTGGTTGGGCTAATTTAATTCTTTGAGTGGCAAGAGAGAGAACCAAAACAAAGCTAGTTCCATCTGAATCCTCAATGAAGAAACACGTGCATTCATAAGTTCTACTTCACCAAGCTTTCACTGGAGTCCCTTTTCATGAAGGCACATTGTTCAACTTCTCACTTCATGGGTCTTTCTTGAACAAAATGCATAAGTCTTTCAGCAGGTCTGAATGGTGCTCACATACACATTGACAGATGTCCCTCTAAAACATTTTTTTTTAAAAGTGACAACTGGAAATATTGTAACAGATCAAGCGGCAAACTCTGTTGTATAACCTTTGAAGGATGAGAATGGTCTAGAATGATTTTAAGCTCTATGTTGAATGTGTCATTTCCTTTATTTCCAAAGTTTAGATGTAAGTGTCATTGGTGTTTTGTTTTGTTTTTAAAAGCACAAATAACAAATGCATGACCAATTTTTACTTCAAAACCCAATGTAATAGGGAAAAGTAATAATAACATGCTTCAAATTGTAACCCCCTTTTTGTCTCTTGCAGATACACACACACACACACACACACACACACCATTGTTTGGCATAACAAATTTATATTTTCTAGACCCATTCCCTCTATTTCCAATGTTCCAGTTGTGAGTGTCATTTCTTATGCAGTCAAGATGTCACCACCCATATGAAAGACGTAGGTATCAACAGACCTGGGAAAACGTTGAAGTTTGCAGAATCAATCAATCAATCAATCTTTAGAACAAAATCCTATTGGGATGGGATATAATGAGAATATAATATCGGGTGACATTTTGAAGGGGGGTTGGGAGTGGAATGGAATGGAATGGAATGGAATAGAATAGAATAGAATAGGATAGGATAGGATAGGATAGGATAGAATAAACCAAGTAATGGATGCCTAACTGGAAAAGTGAGCAGGACTACTCCATGCTGCAACATTTAGTTGCAGGTCTCATTTGCTTCTTTGCAGAGGGAGATACCATTCATCATTAATGCCCTCTACCACTATGAGTGGTGGCATCATGATGTGGGATTTAGGATGTGCTATAGCTGACAGATGCAGGGTTCTGTGTGTCCCAAATGAATCTCCACTGTCTATAAAGCAAGATCTCAAATCTAGGCACTTGCCTAGCTAGGCAAAGGAGAAAGTGAGGAACCTGAAGACATTATTAATACCCTCTCACAAGTGCAAAGGACATGTAATGCACTCTATGTGGGGCTACCCATGGGTGTGGTTCGGAAGCTGCAGCTTGTGCAAAACACAGCAGCTAGGATACTCACCGGGACACCTAGCTCTGCCCATATAAAACCTGTGCTAAAAGAACTGCAATGGCTGTCTGTTAGCTACCAAGCCATGTACAAGGTTGTGGTATTATCCTATAAAGCCCTAACCAACTTGGGACAAGGATACGTAGCAGACTGCCTTCCATTATAGACACCCAGACAACATTTACGATAGTCAGAGGAGGTCCTCTCATCATTCCACACAATGTCACAAAGAATCTCGACAGCAGGGCCTTCTCAGTAGTGGCACCCACCCTCTGGAAAACCCTCCCTCGTGCAGTTCAGAAGATGGGAAATATAACAGCTTTCAAACACCTCCTGAAAACACATCTTTTTAGACAAGTTTTCCCTGGAGTATAACTTTTTCTATATATATTGAAGTTTTAAATTGATCTTTGTATAGTATGGTTTAAATTGTGAACTGCCCAGAGAGCCTTGGCTGTTGGGCAGTATAAATATGTAAGAAAGAAAGAAAGAAAGAAAGAAAGAAAGAAAGAAAGAAAGAAAGAAAGAAAGATGCTGCCTACAGTGTGGTGTTGGACTTGGGACTTGGGGAGTTCAGGTTCTCACACACACCCCACTCAGTCATGACAAGTATCTTTGGACCAGTCACTGATTTTCAGCCTAACCAACCTCACAAGGTTGTTGTAAGGATAAAATGGAGAGGGGGGAAAGACTCTGTGAGCCCCTTTGGCTTCCTTACAAGAGGGGAAAAGGCAAGATATAAATGTAATAGTGGAAAAATAAAAAAAATGTATTTGAGTGTACATAAATAAATAAATGGTACTTTCAGTTTTAATTCAGGAAACAAGAACATCCTGATAGTATGAGCTGCAGATTGTTAGTTTTCTTGTCCCCCTGTGCCTGTTTGGTGCATTCCCTTCCTTTTCACATTGTTTTGTTGTGATTTTATCAGAAAGTAAGCCTATGTGGCTGAGTGTTGCTGTTTTATTGTTTTACTATGGATAGCACCATGTATATTGTTGGTGCTAAATAAATAAGTAAATAAATAAAGAATAACAGACTGGCTGCATTCAGACAACACATCAGTCAATGGTGGGTTGAGTAGCCAACTCACAGTTGGTTATTTTGTGGGTGCTCCCCACACAACGTATTCCTACACAACTGTGGGTGGTTGGGGCTGGCATTGAATGGACTAATAGTCGACCCGGCATTTGACTGACACAGCCCCCATCCCTCTCCCCTCCCTCCCTCCTCCCTCAGTCCTCCCAGTTCTATCCCAGCAGCCTCTGCAAGTTGCACTAGTTGTAGCAGAGTGGCAGCCGCCACTTTGGTCACTCTTGCCACCTGCCTCTATGGGCTTGTGTTTTAACCTACTCACCATACGCCATTAACCCACTCACCCCTCCACACAACACTTTAAACAACTGGCTTCGAGCTAAACAACTTGCAAGCCAGTTGTTTCTCTCAGTTGCTTATTTGGGCGGAATAGCATACCGTAAGTAGGTTGTGAGCGGCATGTTACCCTCCACACAACACAATAAGCAACGCAACTGACGATTGTTTCCCCCCCCAGTTGCTTAATGTGTCGTCCGAATTCAGCCACTACCTCAGAGAGTGGTGAATGGGTCTAGATGACCTCTGAGGTCACTTCTATGATTCTCAGGTACTCCAAAAGATGATCACTGATCTTTAACACTTCTACTCCAATAAGGTGTTTGAGATCCTTTATCTTCCAGGTTAAAAACACTTAACCTGTGATTTTGAATATATATATATATATATATATATATATATAGTGAGTTCAAGTAAAAAAAATATTTCTAAGAGAAGGATTTAAAGAGCATTCCAATTTCAGTATCTCATAATTAGATCCTTCTCAACCTGTATTTTTGTTTCAATTTTCTTTCAGGTAGAAAATTATCGTTTTTTTTTTCTTTGCTCCTTGCAAGGTGAGATGAAACAGTTGTGAGAAGAAAAAAGGAATTACGGAGAACTAAATTAAGCAATGTTACTTCAAAGTGAGTAAAAAAAATGTAAAAAAACACACAGCAATTGCTGGAAATTGACTCCTGGCACCAAGGGGGGAGAAAAACATTCACCATTCAAGCAGTCTTTTGGTACGTGTTCTAGAAAGGAAAATAGCAGCACATTAGGAGAACAGCCACACTAATTGAATGGAAATGGAAGTGTCTTCCATTAAATTGAAATGCAATTAGCATTAAATAACATGCTAAGGCAGAAGTGACTGAAAATGTTTACATCCATTTATCCACCTTCAAGTGGATTATAACATTTGAGTTGTGAAAAAGGAAGGATGTGTTAGAATTTTAATGCCATTGTTTCCTGACAACAACTGGACACATTTCTTTCATTTTCTACCATTAGAGACTGACCACAATCCAGGAACGTGCATTTACAGCCTCTGCAACTGCTCACATGCAACCCTACGAAATAAACCGGTTTCATAAAATTAAGGGCACTAACTCTTTCAGCCTGTAGGCCAGTTTTGGAGAAGCTCTCAGGATTCCACTGGTCGGAGGGTCCGAAGGCAAAAGGGGAAAGTCAGAAATACCAGCATAGTTTAACTTCTAGCTCATACTGATGGTAAGTGAGCCTTAGGAGAGAAACATCAACCTTTTTTTAGAATGGGGTGGGTGGGATCACTAAATGATCACTGGCTGGGGTTCCCAGGCAGATGATACTAAGAATAAGAGCTTTTCTGTTGTGACACCCCAGTTGTGGAATGAGCTTCCCTGAGAGGTGCCTACACTGTGCTCTTTTCGGTGGCAGGTAAAGACCTTCTTAATTTCCCAGGCATGTCAGTCTTTCAGTTTCTGTTTTAAATCTGTTACTAAGAGAGCAATCCAATGGCCCCTAGATGCACCTGGGAGACACAGGATCACTCTGACCTTGGACTCAGGGGTCTGAATTCCTCACCCTTACCCATACCCCAGCAAGGAGAGAACTATGCCAGATGCCTCCATGAGCTCAGAGACACAAGCTAGGAAGGAAGGAAAGGAGGCATTCCCATGGCCGGGGAGAGGAGGCAGCTGGGGAAGTGGAGATATGAGCTGTCCCCAGGTGCCTCCTACTCTGCATTGGGTAATCCTCCAAGTTCAGAAGCCTATGAGTACTCAGGGCAGATCACATAGGATTATGCCGTAAATTTGTTTATTTTTTGCATTGCCATTAGGTTTTATTCTGGATTTTATTATATAGTGCAGTTTTAAACTTTTAAACATTTGCAATTTATCATGTTGTATTTCATTTCACTAGTTTCGGCTGTTGGAAAGTATAGAAATATAATACATTGAAACAAACAAACAAACAAACATACAAACATACAAAAAGCCCAGAGGGTCAAATTTAGCCCCAGGCCTAAGCATCTACGCCCTGACATGATGGTCAACAGTTCTTGAGTAAATGTATTTTGTAGCAGCTGATGGTTCCAAACCATGTTCATGAGCATCCCCAAGTATAGAGAAATGCAACAGCTCAATCAGCATGAATGACTGCCGCCCTTTCTCTGTCTTTGATTTCCTGCTCGAGTCTGACATAAAACTAGCACAAACCTGGCAGGGGAAGCTTACAAGAAGTTTGCGCCTGTCTTGTCAAGCACACAAGGTCCCTATTGTCTGTCTAATCCAAGTTTATTTTAGCAAGGGGTGTTGTTTGCAAAAGGGAGATTAGTCTAGCCAATAGCCATGGTTATTGGGAAGAAACTTTAAAAGCTTCCCTTAGGCTGGGCACCGACCAAAACAAAGGTCCATTTGTGGAAAAACAAGGCTAGAAATTTACTCTGTTCTCGGAAAGTTGTTCTCTCAGCTACTTTAAAATGGTTCTCCAGCCGTTCTTTGACCCTTCAGGTTTTGGTTTGTTTTTATTTTTGTTTTTCCTTAGAGATGGTTGTATTAATTTTTCTAGTTCACTTTCTTTTAGCCCAGCACAGAGGGAGGAAGATGTGGGTGGGTGGTTGTGGGGGTGTATGAGAGAGAGAGAGAAGGAAAGGGACTGTATCGATGGATTTGCTATGTAATTTGAGAGGTGAGTCATATAATTGTAATGATACACCAGACAAGTCTGATGCCACAGAATTGGCTGGGTGGTATAAATCAGTATGTATGCATTTGTGAGGATTTATGCCCTACTCTTCCACAGTGCTCAGGGTACCTTACAAAAATTATCTATCTAAATTATCTATAATCTATCTGTCTAATCTATCATCTATCTATCTATCATCTATCTATCTATCTATCTATCTATCTATCTATCTATCTATCCTAACCTAACACAATAAAAGAGTTACAAATAAAAGCCAATAAACAAACACAGAGGGAGGGAGGGAGGGAGGGAGAGAGGGAGAGAGGGAGAGAGGGAGAGAGGGGAGGGAGAGAGCACCGAAATGATGCTTTTTATTATAAAATTGCACTGCCTCATTCATGGCACTTTACGGGGGGGGGGGGGGGGGTTCAGACATCATCATCTTCAATTTGCAATCTTCCCATTTTCTTCACCACCTCTTCTGTATTTTTCCCCTAGAAAAAAATTGAACCAACAAAAACAATCTATTGAGGAGGAAAAGGCGGAATCAGCGCACTATGTTTTTTTATTAGTTCACCAGAAGGCATCCAGTAGAAGTGGTGTAAAAGCAATGGGATCCACAGCATGCCAAGTCAAACATATAGTTAGTGGGGGGGGAGGCTTTAAGTGGGAGGGGGCCAAATGGTCCACCTCATTTAGGAGTTCAATCTAGGTGCATCCAAGAGAAGACCCTTTCTTGCATCCCAGCCTGTAATGCCTTGGCCACCGTGCAGATGTCAACAAGACCCTCCCCAGCCACTAAATCGCTGGTGTGATGGAGCTCTATGTTACAATTTTGTAGTGGGAGCAAAAGCAACATCAGAACTTTCTTTCTTCCCTCTCTCTCACTTTTCTGTCCCACCATCAGGACTGCAAGGTTGGCAACTCAATCAAAATCTAATCAATGGGAAAAGAATGAGTACGTTTCAAAGATGTGTGCAACTGATGTGTACGCTTGGGAAAATATGTACAAAAATACAGATAGAGCTCACAGTCTGATGCAGACTCAAGTCGGAATGAGGTTCAGGATGGAATTTGGAGAACTTTGTGAGCTCACATCTTACGGATTCACACTGTGCTATTCACCACTTCAGACTTAATGGCAATAGGATATGGAACAAAGCCTGCCGTGATGACCTAAGTGGAAAGGCAAAATCACGAGTTCTTTAAGAACCCCACAATGTAGTCTTTTAATTTACACTTGATATCCAGCACTTTGAACTGGGCTCAGAAAGAAAACGTAAGCCAGTGGAACTCTGGACTTTTTGTTGCAGAGCTTTGTACACTGAGAAGTTGGAATGTTCATGAATATTCCATGCAGTCACATGAGCTCAGCCAAATGGCATGAGAGGCTTCACTCCTGAAAGAACAATACTGCTCTGGAAAGCTGGTCTTGGGTAGCCTGGACCAAGGGAACTAATCATTCAGACAGCCATGAAAAGTGTAGGAATTGTATCGGTTACGTTCGCAATTAAATATTGTCAGGTTTAGTCAATTTGGTTGAGGAACGTATCAAGTTTTCTCCCCCCTTTTGGGCATCTTGACTTTGAAATACCGTTTAATTAAAAAAAATCCACTCCAAATGAAGTTCTTAAAGAATTAGTACATTTCTATTTTTACCAAGGTAATTACATCCTCCTCAGGAGTGCTTGCAGGTAGGGGAAAATATATTTATTCCAGCCCGAAAAGAGTAATTATAAGGTTTTGATTCTGAAAATAAATTGCACAGGGATCAGTCATCTTGTCGTCAAGGCGCTATGGGGTATGTGTGTGTGTGTAAGCATAAGAGAAATGATTCCCATTAGGCACTGAGGAAACAGACTTGCTGAATGTAATATGTGCCCTGCTGAAAAGGTTTTCACAGCCATCAGCTGTTGGGTAAATCATTGCAGTCTCTTTCTCTCTCTCTCTCTCTCTCTCTCTCTCTCTCTGACTCCCTCTACAAGAATTCGGTTTGACGCCTGGTTCTCCGATTATGCGCATCTTCTTGGAAGCGCTTTATGGTAAATGACTGTACGCAGGAGGTAATTGAGCACACAACTGGTGGCCTTACCGGTTGTTTGAAATGCGCTTTAGAAGTCATTAATGCAGAGAATCGCTTGTTCACATAGTCAAAATGCACTTTAACGGCCGCAGCAAAATAAAACTCGCTATTTAACGTGCATTCGATAATGCGCATAATCGGATAGATAACGCGCCTCAACTCCCGATTTGCGCTCCGCTCATGTAGAGGTAAAAATTTTAATGAGACTTGAAAGAACTTTAAACCTCTCATGTAGAGGCAGCCTCTCTTTCTCTGCCATTTTTGGAAAACAGGTATAAGGAAAAACCTTAAGGATAATGGAAAGCATTGGGTGTTCTGGCACCATCCAGCTCCCTTTTGGCACAGGTAGCTAAAAGCAAACAAGCAGAATTTCGAAGAAGGGCATTTGGTGACCAAGTACCCAATGAAGGAGCTTCACTCTCAGTAAAGCGCTGTAGCCCAGTGGTAGAGCAGATGGTTTGCACGCAAAATGTCCCAGATTCAGTCCTTAACATCTCCATGTAGAGCTTCCTACAACCGTGTCGAGCAGGGGTGGGGAACCCATTCGGTATGAGGCTCAACTTCAATTTTGGAGAAGATCTTGGAGCAGCGTTCCAGTGATGGGGAGGTGTTAAGGCAAAGAGGATTGGGGGAGGGGGGGCAGAAGGCTAAAGTGGTGTGGCCAAAATACAAACAACAACAGCAACAATCCAACTTTTTGTAGCTTGAAGTTCTTACTGTCTGCAACTAAAGCTTTAGGAGAGGCATTACAACCTTTCAGCATGGTTGAAAAGCTTGCACCAATGCTGAGAACACATCAAAGGGGCTGGGCGATTGGGCAAAAGGGGTGGAGCTAGGGAAACAGTGCATGGCCATCTGTGGAACCTTGAAGGGCAGGATTGGGACCCATGGCCTGAGGTTCTCCACACTCAAGAGAGTGCCATAGAGAGTCAATGGAGACAATGCTGAGTTACATAGACTATTGTTATGACTTGGTACAAGGCACTTTAAGAACATAGAATTATAGAATCATAGAATTGGAATCATAGAGTTGGAAGGGCCCTATAAGATCATCAAGTCTAACCCCCTGCTCAATGCAGGGATCCACTCTAAAGCATCCCTGACAGGTGGCTGTCCAGCAGCCTCTTAAAGGCCTCTAGTGTAGGAGAGCCCACGACCTCCCTAGGTCAATGGTTCCATTGCTGTACTGCTTTAACAGTCAGGACATTTTTCCTGATGTCCAGCCAGAATCTGTCTGCCTGTAACTTGAGCCCATTATTCCACATCCCGCAATCTGGGATGATCGAGAAGAGATCCTGGCCCTCCTCTGTGTGACAACCTTTCAAGTATTTAAAGAGTCCTATCATGTCTCCCCTGATCTAAAGGTCAGACACTAGGTAGCTTGATTTTGGGATCTCATGGAGCTAGCTATCATCCCAAGTGGACCAAAAGCAGATGTGTAATCTGAAACCAGCAGGAGCAAAGTTCCATAGCATTAAGGATTCATAGAATCATAGAATAGTAGAGTTGGAAGGGGCCTATAAGGTCATCGAGTCCAACCCCCTGTTCAATGCAGGATACATTGAGCTGGATGCAAAGTGCAGACCCTAAACCAACCTCTCCTCTTACTAGCTATGAGTTGTTCCAACTGAGTAGCAAGTTTCAGACTGCGGCTTACTGGGGCTTATAGAACCTGGTAGACAGGAATAGAACAGAAAAGGAATTTTATTTTCATAAGCCAGTAGCTATTGCAATTTCAAACAGGAAACAGATAAGGACACAACGGATAAAATTTGCCAGGCTAAAAACCATAGATATTTACAGCAGCCACAGAATGCACTAAATATAAAACACATATAACCAAACAGAATTGTCAAACTAAAATAAAACTCAAGGTGCCATAATAGACATTATTTTAGTGGCAGCCACCAAACATTCCGTGGGCTTTACTGCCACCTATATATTCTGGTCTGTAAAGAGGAAGGATATCAATAGATCAGGTATGAGCCCTGATAGAGATATTAATCATGGGATAATTCTGTCTGCAAATCTCTGTAGGAGGAGCTAAACCACAGGACATGAACAAGTGCTTCAATGCCCACACTGTGTGGACACGGGCAATTTCCCAGTGGAATTATCTTAAAATGACCCTCAAATAACACTGAGGCTCTTAGTGCTTTCTCTAAGGTTGGTCACTGTGTTCTTCCAAATGAATTAATTCTATTCAAATATACTTGCTTTTTGACCGCAGCGGTCTGCAAGTCAAAGCATTTTTTTAAAAAAAATCTGTGTGTGTGTGTTAAAAACACATTGATACAATTAATAATTATGATAAAATAAAAGCACTATTGGCATCAACTGCCAAACAAGGACTTCTATAGGTACAGAAAATGTATCCATTTGTGCTGCTGTACTGCGGAGCAAGAAACCCCGTGGTGGGTCCACAGATAAGAGTCTGGGCGTCTATAACTGCTATGTGTGCAATATCTCAAAATGCTACATTCAAATGAAAAGTGGATTAAAAGATATTCCACACTGTTACGCTATATTCTAAGATTGTCACTCCAAATGAAGTGTGGATTAAAGGGCATTCAACAGTGTTATGTTATATTCTAATATTTGGACATCGAGTTCTTTCAAAACCTTTATTATTATTATTTATGAGTGTTATTGAAGATCAGATACACAGTCACTGAGATACACAGATACACAGATGTCACTGAGTCAGAAACGGTTTAGGACAAACCGGTATTACCATTTGTGTGAATGTGTATTGTATTGTGGACACATTACTTTGTGTATTCGACAAGCTAATTATTATTTGTTTAACAAGTTCCTCTATGTGTCCAACTCTTTAGAATACTCATTTTTGTGATATAACGAAAGTGTTGTGTATTGAACAGTCATTAACACTACTAGTTTCACGTCTATTAATGATTGCATTATTCAGTGCTTTCAACAAATTGTTGAATTAGGAATACTTTATTTCCAGGGTGGAATTAATAAAATTCATTGTGAAACTATATATGTCCTTCTAGCATGCAGAATTTTTATACGCTATGTAAAGAGAGTTCTTACATGAATGTAGCATTTTGAGATATTGTTGTTCTAGCGTGAGGACTGCCTCCTTGCGTTTTTGTTGCTGTGCTGTGGAGAGCAGCGATTTAATCTTGTAACTACGGATGTCCAGATTTTGCGAAATCCATCCCACATGGTGTTTCATGGCTTTTACAGACAGATTCATTCCCCCCCCCCCATTATGCAGAAAATACGTAAATAATTCCATAAGAAAGTTTGCAACAATTTATGTTAGCATGTAACATTCCGACTTTTCCCCACGTATATTTTCCAGCATGGCATAGGTCTCAGCAGAAATGTGCATTTTTTCCTGAACCTAAATTGGAGTAAATTTCAGAGAAGTAAAAAAAAAAAATTACTAGAACCTGGGGTCATCCCATGAAACTTGTTGGTAGGAAATTCAGGACAAATAAAAGAAAGGACTTCGTCCCACAGTGCATAGTTAAATTATGGAATTCACTACCAGAAGATGTAGTTATGGCCACCATTTTGGATAGCTTTAATAGTAGGCTGACCATATGAAAAGGAGGACAGGGCTCATGTAACTTTAACAGTTGTAGAGAAAAGGGAATTTCAGCCAATGTCATTTGTATGCAATTAGTTCCTGGTGAAATTCCCTCTTCATCACAATAGATAAAGTTGCAAGGGCCCTGCCCTCTTTTGTATCTAGTCACTCTAGTATAGTGCCTGCAACTTTAACTGTTGTGATGAAGAGGGAATTTCACCGGGGACTAATTGCATACAAATGACACTGGCTGAAATTCCCTTTTCTCTACAACTGTTAAAGTTACATGAGTCCTGTCCTCCTTTTCATATGGTCAGCCTATTTAAAAGGGGTTTGGATAAATTCCTGGAGGAGAAGGCTATCAACAGCTACTAGTTCTGGTGGCTATTATTATTATTATTATTATTATTTATTACACTTATATACCGCCCCATAGCTGAAGCTCTCTAGGCAGTTTACAAAAATTAAAAAGATTGAACATTAAAAAGACAATATACAAAATTTAAAACCATAAACATAAAACAGCTGTCTTTAAAACACTTTAAAACATTTTAACTGTTAAGCCTGGCCACAATGTCAATCAAAACCTCAACTTGAGCTGTTAAAATGCCTGGGAGAAAAGAAAAGTTTTGACCTGGCGCCGAAAAGATAACAGTATTGGCACCAGGCGGGCCTCATCGGGGAGATCATTCCATAATTGTGCTACCTCCAGCATCTAAGGCAGTAAGCCTGTGTGCACCAGTTACTGGGGAACATGGGTTGGAGGGTGCTGTTGCACCGTGTCTTGCTTTGTTGGTCCCTGGTCGATGGCTGGTTGGCCGCTGTGTGAACAGAGTGTTGGGATAGATGGACCCTTGGTCTGATCCAGCAGGGCTCTTCTTATGTTCTTATGCTAATAATCTGGACATCCACAGACTCTATGCAACCTGTGGGAGAGGTGGTCTGCAGCGGATTCCACAGGTCATATTCTTAGAAATCTGAATTGATTTTAGTCCATTTCAAATTTCTCCAGCATCTCTACCTGTAAATATTCAACCCAATACCAACCTTTCTGATAAATGGCTGGCCAAGACTATCCTTTACTTGCTGGATTTTTGCTGAGTGGGAGGGGATGCCATCATTTGGGATCTTTTTTATCACACATGCACACACAAACCTTCTAACGACCCCCTCCACACAACCTCTTGCCATAATAACAAAGGAACTTTGTATTGAGAGTAGCAAAGCACCTTTCAATCTGCAGGAGAACTGATCAGTTACAATACTTTCCCAAAGCCCTCCTGATTAATTTGTGGCATACAGCAGCATTTACTCAGGGACCAAAAGCTTTGATTACTTTGTTGTTGCTTCAAATTTGTTGTTTTATATAAAGGCCAGAGAAGGGTTGCTTACTCAGGAAATTTCCTGATGGCAATGATCCCTTGGACACCAAAGTTCCTATTGATCAGTAATTCATCAATGTAGCAAACACAACTTATTTCAGCAAGGAGTTGCAACACCACACTGGATGAGGTGCTGGGTTTGCTTTTTAAGCATTGACTTCATTTAAGGAATTGTGTGGTCGCCCGGTTCTCCTCATCAGGTAAGCCTGCCATTCCCATCATCAGTGCTCCAAAAGTATTAAAGCGAAAAAAACCCTAAGAAGAGCCAAGCCTGATCAGACCAAAGGTCTATCTAGTCCATTAGTATGTTTGCTCAGTGGTAGGCTGACCAGATAAAATCCAGGTCAGGGCTCATGTAACTTTAACAGTTGTAGAGAAAAGGGAATTTCACCCAGTGTCATCTGTATGCAATTAGTTCCTGGTGATATTCCCTCTTCATCACAACAGTTAAAGCTGCAGGGGCCCTGCCTTCTTTTGTATATGGTCACTCTCATATAGTGCCTGCACCTTTAACTAGTGCCTGCACCTTATCAAGCAGAACGGCCTGGACCTATCATTCTGAAATTTCTGACACATATCTACCCCTAACCCATCTACAAAGTGAGCAATGTTCAGACTTCTAACTTTTAAAATAAAAAAGTTATAGGCGTTTCTTTCCTCATTGTTTCAAAAATACCTTGCCACCACATGCCTGGACCCAGCTGTCTGAAATTTTACACACATATCAAGCCAAGTGGTACCTGTAATGTGCCCATGTTTCCTGTTTGTATCTTCAAAAATAAAAAAGTGGGAGGCGTAACTGTATTTACCCCACCACTACCCATTTTTCTAAAATTAATTGCCACACAAGGCAAGCACCTACGTTTCCGAAATTTCACACACATAGGTCCCAAGGTACCGCCTACAATGTGGCAAAGTTTCATGTGTGTAACTTTAAAAATGACAAAGTTATAGGCATTCCTGGGTATTTATTAAAAAATTAATTGCCACACAAGGCAAGCACCTACGTTTCCGAAATTTCACACACATGGGTCCCAAGGTACCACCTACAATGTGGCAAAGTTTCATGTGTGTAACTTTAAAAATGACAAAGTTATAGGTGTTTCTTTCCTCATTGTTTCAAAAATTAATTGCCACACAAGGAAAGCTCCAATGTTTCTGAAATTTCACACACATATCAAGGCAAGTGGTACCTGTAATGTGCCCAAGTTTCCTGTTTGTATCTTCAAAAATAAAAAAATGGGAGGCGTAACTGTATTTACCCCACTACTACCCATTTTTCTAAAAATTAATTGCCACACAAGACAAGCACCTACGTTTCTGAAATTTCACACACATAGGTCCCAAGGTACCCCCTACAATGTGGCAAAGTTTCATGTTTGTAACTTTAAAAATGACAAAGTTATAGGCATTCCTGGGTATTTATTAAAAAATTAATTGCCACAAAATGCATGCACCAATCTTTCTGAAATTTCTCACAGATAACTACCCCTAACCAGTCTACAATGTGCCCAAGTTTCATCCTTCTATCTTTAAAAATGAAAAAGTTATAGGCGTTTTTGTAAAACAATACTTGGCTATGGGAAAAAGCATTCAAAATGGCGTCCGATCCGGATCGGACATCTGGTCCGATCCGATCCGACCAGCCTCCGATCCGATCCGATCCGACCCCCCAGGTCCGATTCCGATCCGCTATCCGATCCGATCCGGGGGGTCAGTGCACATCCCTAGTAATCAGTTAAGTTGAGTGCTGATGAAAGAAAAAATGAAGACACACACCCCTCCCAAAGCCATTAATTCTACGTGGAGATTTGTCAACTCAGTGATACAGAAGGCCCGGTTTTCCTCTCTTTTGCACCAATGAGAAACTCCAATGGCCTGTTATTCCAGTGCCAAAATAAATATAGTGGAAGAGCGTAGCAATGTTAAACTTTTAATGCACAAGTCTCTGAAATGCAAATGCATCTTCTCTAAAGTGCCCGCTAATGAATGCCATGGAATTATGGTGTGGATGGGTATGATATCTTTTTAATGGTTTGTTGCCAGGAAGGGTACTAGTCCTGAGAAAATCCCTTTCTTGAGCTGATGCCAAGTTGAGTCTGATTCATTCTGATCGATAGGAACAACTTCAGATTGTGTACGAAAGTGCTGGAGTTTCTACACTTGGTTGGTTTTACAGGTGATGTCCACCTGGGGCCTGTAATGGGACTCATCCCGAGTAATGTAGGCTGAAAGCATATGTTACAGAGATGGTGTGGATGCTGCTGGAAATAACAGACTCGAAATTCCACTCCGTTCCATGGGGGGGGGGATGCTGGGGGGGGATGCTGGGGGGCGAGGGAGCAAAGTTGTGATTGATAACAGGAGAAAGATGGGATTAAATGACCCAAAGCCAGCCATATAAACTTCATGTGGCTTGCACAATGGTGAGGTAAAGCCCTGTTAGATATCAAGGTAGGATCAGTTGGCTCTCCAAGATCTGTTGGAGGCAGCTTGGAACCTACCTAACCTCCCTGGTGCAGGACTGGCCAGTGGTGTCTGGAGGTTGAGTAGCAAAGTTTCTGCCCTTCGACCCACATGGGCTTCTGGAGTGTGTTGTTGCTGCTGGCATTGTGCTCAGCTACTCTGCATTGTGATATCTTGCAGTGGCTATACTCATGTACATGAGTATAATGACTATACTCGCGTATATGAGTGCAGCCATTATACCAGGTTAGACTATTTGGCCACCTGGCCCTTTAGTGACTGTCAGTAGCTCCCCAAGGTCTCAGGCAGACATCCTTCTCATCACCTGCAACCTAGTTTGTGAGTTTGTTTTGAATTGTTGATCCTGGTGATTGGACCTGCAACCTTCTGCATCCAGAGCATGTGCTCTACCACTAAGCTATTCTCCCTCCTCCTGAAATCAACTAAGGTTAAATTGAGGAAGCACCTTCATGTGAGACTAGAAGAGGATGCAGAGGAACTGGAGATGCTGGAAACTAAGGAGCATCACTGGAATTTCTCCTTCACGGTCCCATTCTGTCTCCAACATTCTACCTGGATGTGTGGAGAGAAACAGGGGATTCCTCCTCTTCCCCTAGCCTAACTGATGTTTAAATATCCACACACCTATTTGGCACAGATGCTCTGCTTCTGCAAGCCATCTGGGCCTCAGGCTGTGGTAGGCACCACCATACCTGTTGCCAAGCAACAGAGCCATTTTCACTAGGGGTGTGCATGGACCCCCCGGATCAGATCGAGACCTGGATTGGGACCTCCAATTTTGTCCCAGATCGGATTGGAAAAAATCGGAGGCCCCCCCAGACAGGATCGGGTCTAATCCCGATCCAAAAATCAGACATCTGATTTTTGGATCAACCACCATTTTTGTTTTCCCCATAGACTTGCATTGGGGGAAAGAAAGCTTTCCCCCAATGCAAGTCTATGAGGAAAAAATGGTGGTGGGTGGGTGAGGGGGGACTAACTCCCTCCTCCCCCCCCGGGGCCATCCGCTGTGGATGGCCCCGGCAGGTAAGCCCCCTCCCCATGCTCCTTACCCCCCAGGGCCATCCGCTTCCATCCGCTGATGCCCACGGGCGCCAGCGGATGGAAGCGGACAGCCCTGGTGGGGTAAGCCCCTTCCCCCTCCCCCTGCTTACCTTCCATGGCCGTCCGCTCCCGTCCGCTGCTGGCCGCTACTGCGAACAGGCTTTGCGGCCTGCTCCTGAGTAGCATGCCTGGTGATGTCATCTGGCCACGGAAGCTAAGCGGCGTGCGGGCCCCCTGCCACCCCTCCCCCCTCCCCCTTCCCCCCTGCGACGTCCGCTGCCGTCCGCCGCTGGCCACTACTGCGAGCAGGCTTCGCGGCCTGCTCCTGAGTAGCGAGCCAGGAGATGTCATCACCTGGTGCGCTACATAGGGGCAGGCCGCAAAGCCTGCTCGCAGCAGCGGCCAGCTGCAGATGGGAGCAGACGGCCATGGAAGGTAAGAGGCGTGCAGGCCCCCCTCCCCCCTCCCCCCTGCTTACCTCCCCAGAAGGTAAGCCCCCTACCCCCATTGTCCGCTTCCATCGGCGGGCGCCCGCTGGTGCCCGCCAATGGAAGCGGACAGCCCCGCCAGGGAAGCCCCCGCCCCTCGCTGTCCGCTTTCATCGGCGGGCGCCCACTGGCGCCCACCAATGGAAGCGGCGGTGGGTGCCAGCAGGCACCCGCCAAACCTCCAATCCATCCAATCTGGATCAGGACCTTTCCGGATCAGATCGGATTGGATCGAACGATCCAGCGGTGAGATCGGAAATCGTATAATTGTATCCGATTTCCCCTGGATCGGATCCGGATCGTGGATCGGACCCGATCCAGTGCACACCCCTAATTTTCACCACCCCCTATTCATTCAGTTGATCTCTTGTCATTTGAGAAGCTGACCTGATTCCCAGGACAACTACATCACCTCGGAGCAGGGGAAATGGCAGCAGCTTATCAGTAATGGATCAGTAATGGACATCGTCCAAGCCATTGAAACATCAGACTCTGTCAGGATGGGGGAGGTGCATCCTGAACACCCTTCTTTTATCAGGGAGGAACTCCCCCTTTTCAAGTAAACTAAAATGTGTGGCTTACCTTCTCTTGATTTCAGGCTTGCCTGCCCACAATCCATTTTATCTGCAGGTTCCCCAACAGTCTCCGTAGAAACAACCTAAATCACTCTTCCCCAACTTCAGATGTTTTGGACCACACCTCTCACTATCCCTGGCTGCTAGCTGGGGCTGATGAGAGTTGATGCCCAAAATATCTGGAAAACACCAGGTGGGGGGAAATGCTCTAAGTCGCCTTGAAGAGCAATCCTTTGCTGTAGGAAGGCCGTCTTCTTAGACTCATCCTGGAACTACATGGATTGCATCCGAGAGATGAGCGGCTTGCCTAAAGCCACTTTGGCATGTTACTTCACCCCTCAGTCTCTTAGGTGCTACATTACATCGGGCCCTCACACGGCTTCTTATTTATGTATGTTTAATCTGCCAGCAGGCATTCCCAGATATACATATATATCCCAGAGAAAAGGGCTGCAGTTCTAGTCTGTTTCTGGCTGTCAGTTTGGGACTGCTGGGTTTGTCTTCCATGCCAGGAGGCTGAGGAGGATGACAGACTCACTGTGTGGAATCTTTCCTAGTTTGCTTTCTTCTTGCTTCACAATCTTATATCTCCAACACGTTGCCTGAGGCTACAATTGTTCTCTTCCCCAGCTCTTCCTATTTTTTTTTCAGATCCAGCTGAGCTGGGGGGAAGTTTCACTCTCTGACTCCAAGTTTTTTATTATTATTATTTCCTTGGCAAAACAATATTTCAAGTCACTGGGCAAATAAGAAGGATTCCCTTTCATTTTAGCTGCAATTTTTTTTAAGGGCATCCCTCTCATTCATTGTGAGCATTACAGTTGACAGCTGGGGGGAATGGTGTGTATTTCGTTTGCAGGTGCATGAAATTTCTCAGAAGACTCTTTTGGTGAAATTTTCTGAAAATTCCCCCATGTCACCATCACCTTCCAGATGGAACAGAGGCCTAATCTACACCAAGATGGTTATTGCACTATGAAAGCAGTAAATAAAAGGCAGGAGCCACACCAAGCAAGATATAGCGGCATGAAAGCAGTATATGGTCTGTGTCCGTGGGCCCCAACAGTTGTCAGTGCACTCCAATATCACCATGAGGCAGTAGTGTAGATCCTGCCTTTTATATACCACTTTCATAGTGCTATATCCTGCCTGGTGTAGATTAGGATACAGAATCAGAAGCATACATTACTGAGCCCACAATATGACTTGCAGACCACCCAAGATGTGTTTGACAAAATGCAAGCATTTGAAAAAGTGCATGAGAAAAGTGTCCTTTTGAAAAATGCTCACAAAAATGCTTAAATCGATGGGAGGAAAAGGTTTACTTTCAAAGATGCTCACAAGCGATTTCACACCTTTGGAGAAATAATGAATGGCAATACAGACAGATTTTATCAAGGAAAAACAACAATCAAAGTTCACAAGCTGATACATGGACTTGAGTCGGAACATGCTTTGAGATGGGCAACTTTGGCAAGCAGGAGTTTTGATGATTTGCACAGCCATACTTGGGAGGGGTACAAAATGGCAGCTAGGCTGCCAACACAGAAGCTCCCCGCCCAAACAAAAATCTGGGGAAAAGAAGGAAGCCATTCCATCTCCAGCAATTAAGACTCTGGTAGCCCCCCTATTTGGTCAGCGGGCACCTTTGAGTTTACCTAGGGGTGGCAGGTGGCAATGCTTTGACCAGCATTGCAAGCAGAAGCAGCTGGTGAAATCTGTCTGCCATTTTAATTTCCCACAATGCCCTGGAGTGATGCTATATCAGAGGTGTTATGAGAAATCAACATAGCAGCTAGAGCCAGCTTTCCACTGCTGGTCATAGTGATCAGTGCAGTGCAGGAGTCAACACTGGGCCTTATTGAGGCAGGTGCCCAAAGATGCCAGGTTCTGGCAACAGCCCCAGCTAATAATAGTCACCACCAAAGAGAATGTAATGAAAAACCCCTCCTTCTGGAATGTTCCGAGAAATTTTCCACCCACCCAGGGCTGAGAATCTGGGGAGACCATTTTCACTTGGCAGCATTAACTGGGCAACCCTGCCATTGCAATAGAAGAATGGAGAAGATTGAGGAGAGACATGATAGCACTCTTCAAATACTTGAAAGGTTGCCACACAGAGGAAGGCCAGGGTCTCTTCTCGATCATCGTAGAGTGCAGGACGTGGATTAATGGGCTCAAGTTACAGGAAGCCAGATTTTGGCTGGACATCAGGAAAAACATCCTGACTGTTAGAGCAATACGACAATGGAACCCATGACCTAGGGAGGTTGTGGGCTCTCCCACACTAGAGGCCTTCAAGAGGCAGCTGGACAACCATCTGTCAGGGATGCATTAAGGTGGATTCCTGCATTGAGCAGGGGGTTGGATTCAATGGCCTCATAGGCCCCTTCCAACTATATGATTCTATGATTCTATGAATGCCTGTGCATTGTGCTGGGAGCTGATGGAGAATGTACACATGCTTCTTTTCAAGCAAAAGAGTATCTCCTCAAACTTACTATGGGGGCAGGGGGATTACGTGACATGAACATATTTGTGAAACATTGTTTTAATAACCCTGCAAGGTATGTTAGTATTTCCTTCTCATTGTAGATGTGGGGTCTTAGACGTGGAGGACTGACTAAACTCAAGTAGGTGGGAAGCTAAGTTTTTCGCCAAGGGGAAATTTGATCCTAAAACACTTCATAAACCTCATGAATAGCCAGCAGAATACACCAGCCCTCAGCACAGGAAGAAGATGCCTGACTTGCAAAAGTGTGAGTATTCAATTACTGAGCACAGAGAGCTCTCCTGGTATAACTAATAAAGTGGTTTTGGAAAGGCGAGACATGCCTAAAAGAAGCTTTTTTGTTACAATTATAACAAGTATCATTACCTCCCTTTTGACCTGCCACGCATCACATCACAGCGGCTCAGCAGGAGACAGAACTATTAGCGGTGAAAGAAGGAAGCCATGCAAATATTAAATGCATCGTCCTCTGTCTTCTGATCTGATGCTAATAGCAAAGACAGTATATGAAAGGTAGAATGGAGCCAATAAAAATGCACACACACCAACTGCTGTGTAAAAGAGGAGGAGGAGGAGGAGGAGGAGGAGGAGGAGGAGGGGGAGGAGGAGGAGGAGGGGGAGGAGGAGGGGGAGGGGGAGGGGGAGGAGGAGGAGGAGGAGGAGGAGGAGGAGGAGGAGGAGGAGGAGGAGGAGGAGGAGGATTCTGCTTTGGACAGATCAATGGGTTATGTAATCCAGTAGCTTGAAAGTCAGCCCCACATGCAATGCATTGCAGTGCTCTAGTTTGGAGGTTACCGGTGCACGGATAACTGTGTCAACATTTCCATTGTTTCCTCTGTGAGTTTCCCCTCCCCACCTTTGCTGGTAATGCTTTCAACAGGGGCTAGATGCCTTCCATTAATTAAATGGAAACAAAATGGACATTTCTCCTCAGAAATAAGGCAAGTATAATTTCTGGAAACCTTTCCCATTAACACAACGTTTCCCCACTCCGTATTCCCTTTTCTGTTCTCAGGTGAAATAAAATTGAATATGACCAAATGTCAGATAATGTCACTGTACCACTTTACGTAGTATGCACAATTATATATATATATATATATGAAGACTGAGATCAACAAGAACACTCAACTGCCGTTCTAATCCACCCCCAATGCAGTGTCCCCCAAATGGGTTGTGCTATAAATCCCATCATCCCCATCCAGATATTGGTGAGTAATTATGGGAGTTGTAGTCCATCTGGAGGGCACTGGCTAGAGAAGGCTGCCCTTGTCACATTCAAATGTATTCAGATTGAGCTGACTAATTGATCAACAAATCAATTCAGCAACTAAGCTTTCTGGAGTTGGGTGCAATGAAAGATTTCTTTAATGGAAAAGATGCAGGGGCTTTTTGACACTCTTTGTAGTCCCCAAAGTGCTATAAAGCTGACTGGTAATTACAATACTTTCCTGCCATCCTTCACAAAGAACCTAACTAATTGTTCCACACTCCAACTTTGCCTGAAACCTGTTTTTCCTGCCTCCTTTGTTTATAGGTAGGTACATGTTCAGATAATTCAATATACCTTCAGAAGGAGAGAGACATAAAAATCTCACATTGGCAAATATTTTTATATCTCTCAGTCCCCCAGTTTTTTTACAGCTTGTGTCGGCACGGAATATTAAATTGCCACCACCTACATAAACCCAGTATCTATAATAATTTTTAAGCATTAAAGGAAGCCAATTACATATAAAACATGTAACGTATAACTAGATTCTCACTGCACCAGATGGCTTAGATTTATATACTCTTCATTCCCTCTCACATGTGTTGCAAAGCAATTTGATACACCATCCTGACATTCCTCCTCACGAGTACTTAGAGCTTTTGGAGCAAGTTCTACCTACAGATACCGGATTATAACCTCCTCCTGTTCCATTTGGATTTTTAAGGGTAAGGATCTCAGGGAAGTTTCCACCTTTACACACTGAAAAATCCAAGGGCCTGCCTTGATTTGTGTTGCAATTGAGTGTTTGCCATTTTTTATACAGTATCTTAGCCAGGGGAGCTAACCCAAAATCAATACTGATAATAATAATAATTTCTTACCCGCCTGTCCCTCCAAATCAAGGCAGGGAACAACATCAATACCAACAATATAAAATACTATGGGTATGCACGGGCCTCCCGGATTGGATCGGGATCGGATCGGGACCTCCAATTTTGTTCCGGATCAGATTGGAACAAAATCAGAGGTCCCCTGGATCAGATCTCACCTGATCCCAATCCGAAAAGCTTTCCCTCAATGCAAGTCTATGGGGAAAAATGGTGGGGAGTGAGTGGGGGCCTAATTCCCCCCTCCCTGTCCCTCCCCCCTCATGCTTCTTACCTGCAGGGGCTTTCTGCTCCCGTCCGCTGGCGCCCATGGGCGCCAGCGGACAGCAACAAACGACCCCAGCAGATAAGCCCTCTCCTCCCCTTCGTGCTCCTTACTTGCCAGGGCCATCTACTGCTGTCCGCTGGCACCCACGGGTACCAGCGTACAGCAGCGGGCAGCCCCAGCAGGTAAGTGGGGGGGCCTCCCTCCTCCCCCTTCGCAATCCTCCTTACTTGCCAGGCCACCCGCTGCCATCCGCTGGTGCCCGTTGACGCCTGCAGATGGCAGCGGATGGCCCCGGCTGATAAGCCCCCCCTTCTCGCTCTTCTTTACCTGCGGGGTTGTCCGCTGCCATCCACTGGTGCCCGCAGTTGGCAGCGGACGGCCCCGGCAGGTAAGCCCCCTACTTCCTCTCACGCTCCTTACATGCCAGGGCTGTCCGCTGCAGACAACCCCAGCAGGTAAGCCTCCTCTCCGCATTTGCATTCCTTACCTGCCGGGGCCATCCGTGGATGGCCCTGGCAGGTGAGGGGTGTGAGTGGGTGGAGAGGGTCCAATCATCCGATCCAACACAATCTGGATCGGGTCCTTTTCGGATCAGATCGTATTGGATCGGCTGGTACTGGGGATCAGATCGGATAATTTTATCTGATTTCCCCTGGATCGGGTCCGGATCATAGATCGGATCGGATCCATTGCACATCCCTTTAAAATACATCAACTGACAAATTAGTAATATTTTATAAGTGGAAGGATAAGGCTGATCTTGGTAACCTTCCATGTTTCTGCTTAAACATCTCCTGATTCTGCTTGTTCCCTCTTGTTGACTTACTTGGATGTCCCTCCTATTAGCTGCCAACTCTTTGACTTCCTAAAGATTCCATCTCACATTGAACTTCCCCCATGAATCCTGTGACTCAATCCAATGTCCCCAACAGGAGGCTCTTTGCAGAGAGAATGCTCCAGCCCAGCAGCACTTCCTGAACTCCCATGAGAACATGTGACCTCGTCCTCTCCTATAAGCATTCAGGAAGAAATCCCAGGTTGCAGAAGCTTTGCAGAGAGTCCCAAGCTAGATCTACACAACTGTTTTATATTGGTATTGAAGTGCACTGATAACTGTTGGGGTACATTACATATGGCATATACTGCTTTTGTAGTGTTATTTCTCTTTCTTTCTGTTGCTCAAGAGGTACCTCATAACCTTCATGATCGTCACACTCAAAGCTACACCAGGAAGGAGAGGTACTGTATTTTACCTTTTCCTAATTTCCCCCCATCAGTTCCCTTTCCATTCTCCATAGAGATCTCCTTCTTCCCTTCCTCTCTTGCAGGACTTCCCCCTGCACCACAAACACACCAGTCAATCACACCCTTACGGTCATTCGTCCACTAACCCTATGAATGTTAACCCTATGAATGTCTGTTGTATATCTGTAACCCTTTTGATGGCATGACAGAAGAGATCTTTGGAACCTATGGTTTTTTTTTAGTTCTATTCCATAAAGTAACTCTTGGTCATGTGAGTGGGTATTTCATCTTCAAATCACCTTCACCTTTAAGGTACAAAACTTTGGGATGCTCACTACTCAATGGCTGAATTCAGACAACACGATAGTCAATGGTGGGGTAATAATCAACTTTACAGTTGTTCATCTAGGGGGTACTCCCCATACAACATGGTAGTAAATAATCATCTGTGGTGTGGATTAGGATCAGCGCTGAGTTGACTATGGCAGCATTCGGATGACACAGTAGTCAATACAACTGACGATTGTTTCCCCCCCCCCCCCAGTTGCTTATTGTGTCGTCCGAATTCAGCCATTGTATACTATTTATTTGTTGTTCCAACCATCATGGTCATGTCAACCTTACAAATACATATACCAACAATACAGATAAACACATAAAAACTCCATAATACACAAAAGTAAAATACAAAAATATACTAGAAAAGGTTTTCATTAGAATGTGCCCATATATATGTAAAAGATAGTTTTAATGCAAGGAATTTAAATAAGAGACACTAAGAATTTACATTAAAAGGTCCATAAATGTATAAATGTAATACTACTGATATGTTAAAACTTCATTTTAAATTTTGTTATTACAGTTCCCCATATTGACCTCTATGAATCTTCTTGTCAACTTTTGGGCAGCCACTGGGAATCTCACAACTCTGTCTGCCCTGAGCATTGCTTTACAATGGAAAGTTGGAACAGCAATATGTTATGAATTCCCAAAACAATTTTTTTATGAAATAAAATATAATTTATCAATAGTTTAATATTATTAAATAGAACGGAAAGGGGTATTGAAGAGCAGCAAATGCACCAAACAGAAAATAATATTCAGCATGGCTGAAAACGTTGCAAAATCCTCATCCACATTCTGATTTGGGGCCTCGCGTGAACTAGGAGTTTTACAGATTCTCTGGTTGCTGCCGCTGCTGCTCTGTCACATTGGAAAGAGAGATGAGGAGGTCCCCAGGAGGATTCAGCATCAAGGAAGGTGGAGAGCTCCCTTATCCAAGCTGACAGCTCCAAACTGTGATGCCAGCTCCTTGTGCAACGTCCTTTATAGCTGCTTGTACGCTGCCTGCTCTGGTGAGTAGCAGAAAACTGGGAGTTCTAGCAGCCTATTTCAGTTCTCAGGTTTCAGGTCTCCTGGGGAAAGCTTCTATTCCTGCAGGCATTTGAAAGAACAGTCAGCAGCCCCCAGGGACTGTACCTTTCTCCTGCCCAGAAGGACTCTGCCAGATATGCCATGACCCAAGGGGGATCCAAGAAAGCAGCTAGCAATCCCAGTAGATCTCCCCTGCAGCAATCTACAGAATTTCTCTTGCTGGCCTGTTTTGATTGCCTGTTCCCCTATGCTCTTCTGTGATCTGAATCTTTCCCTGTGCCAACTATTCTTTCCTTTCATCAATTCTCAACAACTGTATATCCTTTTGGGGGGGGGGGTTCTCTATTTTGGCCTCTACATGGGACTGAACACAGAAAGACTTGTGTGCCCTGTTGTAATGGAATCTGGCCTGGATCTACATACAATGTGCCACAACCCCCAGTGAAGGCAACTTAGGTGTTCGTGAAGCCTAAAAGACAGGTGGAATCTCTAAGTATTGGCAGGGCAGAGACCGAAATGCCTGGAGCAGAGCAGGTGGAGATACTTGGTATAAAAACACTTCCCTTTCATGGCATGGAATGAATGTGGCAGGATGGTCTCAGGCTGCATTGCAGAGGAGAGAACTGGGGAGACCCTCATCCCTCAAAGGATCAGCAGGTCCCATTTTCAACAGTGGGCACAAATCAGATCACAGAAATAGAGGAAGCTGTGTTTAGCTGGACCTTAGGTCCATCTAGCCCAGTATTGCTTGCTTGCTTGCTTGTTTGTTTGTTTATTTATTACATTTTTATACTGCCCAATAGCTGAAGGCTGTCAGCAATGGCTCTCCAGGGCTTCAGGCAGGAGTTTTTTTCTGCCTGACCTGGAGATTTCAGGGATTGAACCTGGCACCTTCTGAATGCAAAGCAGATGATCTACCACTGAATGATTGTCCTGGTGAAGTGCATTAAAAACTCCAGGAAGAAGTGAAGCCAAGAAACTTACAGTCCCAAGAGAAAGAGCCATCCATTTGCCTTTGAGTAATAGCAGAATATGTTTTTTTTCCCTTGTTGCTTAGGCAAGGCAACACATTGGGAAATGATGTGACTTTTCAGAGAACTCGCCTGCCTGCCTGCTTGCCTGCCGCTCACTCTCACTTCTTCACACAGCACATGGTTAAACTATGGGATTCCTTTCTACAAGATGCAGTGATGGCCACCAATTTGGATGGTTTTAAAAGGGGATTAGACAAATTCCTGGAGGAGGAGAAGGCTATCAATGGCTGCGTGCCATGATGGTTCTGTGCTACCTCCTACATCAGAGGCAGTAAGGCTATGTTCACCAGTTGCTGGGGAACATGGGTGGGAGGGTGCTGTTGCACTTATGTCAGGCTGGTGGGTTTCTCACTGGGCCAGCAGGTTGGCCACTGTGTGAACAGAATGCTGGACAAGATGACCCTTGGGCCTTATCCAGCATGGCACTTCTTATGTTCTTATGTCTGTTCATAGGGAAGAAAAGAAACACACAATTACAATATGTAAATTTAATAGCCATGTTTAATAGGGATGTGCAGGGACCCCCCGGATCAGATCAAGATCTGGATCGGGACCTCCAATTTTGTCCTGGATCAGATCGGACAAAATTGCAAGGCCCCCGGACCGGATCAAGCCTGATCCCGATCCAAAAATCGGACATTCGATTTTTGGATCGGCCACCATTTTTGTTTTCCCCATAGACTTGCATTGGGGAAAAGAAAGCTTTCTCCCAATGCAAGTCTATGGGGAAAAATGGCAGTGGGTGGGTGAGTGGGGGCCTAACTCCCCCCTCCCTGTCCCTCCCCCCCTGCGGTTACCTCCCGGGGCTGTCCGCGGGCGGCAGCAGATAGCAGCGGACGGCCCCGGCAGGTAAGCCCCCCCTCACACTCCTCCTTACCTGCCGGGGCGTCCTCTTCCTTCACTTGCCAGAGATCTACTGAGAACTAAGCTTCACAGCCTAGTCCTCAGTAGAGCACCACTAGGCCGCAAAGCCTAGTTCTCAGTAGATCTCTGGCAGGTGAAGAAAGAAGACGCCCCGGCAGGTAAGTGGACCCCCCCTCCCTTCCTCCTCCCCCCGCGATCCTCACCTGCCCGGGCTGTCCCCCAGGTAATCCCCCCCCACGATCCTCACCTGGCCGGGCTGTCAGCCCTCCCAGGTAAGTCCCCCCCACTGTCCACTTCCATCCAGTGGCGCCCGCCGATCCTCCGATTTTTTCCGGACCGGATCGGGTCCTGCCGGACTGTTTAACAAAAGATCAGACGATCCAGAGGGGTGACTGGAAATCGGATAATTGCATCCGATTTCCCCTGGATCGGCTCCGGATCGTGGATCGGAGCCGATCCAGTGCACACCCCTAACGTTTAATAGGGTGTTGAGTGACTCAAAGTTGATGTTGATGTTTTCTGTAGCACACACCATGGTAATCTCTTGAAGGTTCAGTCGAGATGTGGGAAGTGAGTGTGCTTGGGAGGCCATACATGAACACCTAGTACCAGGCAGCTGGCAAGATCCATGCTAGGGCTCAACTGAAATGAATCTTGCCCTGGGCTTATTTGGTGGTAGGAGTGGGCCCAGCAGAGGTCATTTTGCCAAAGCTAGAGAGGGGTGAGGATTTCATTAGGTAAGATCATTTGATGTGAACATATCTAATTTGCATTCTACATGGAGCCAAACTCAGTTTTGCTCTGAAATCTGCTATTTTCTGAATATTGCAAACAAGTTCATTGATAAGAAATGTGCATATTAGGGAGGGGGAGTGCACACAAAATGTGCCTATGCACCCAAATCATTCTGTAATGTGGGGGTCAGGGAATATGTAGAGATGTAAAAATGCACACAAAATGTGTACACACCCAGAAAATTGTATATGTTAGGAGGGTATATGTTCCTCAAATTGCAGAAGGAACAGGGCAAAACCAATGAAACTGGAAATTCTGAGAAGCTGAGCAAAAGAAAACTTGACCAAAGTTGTCCATCCTTAGCCAAAGGCGTCTTCCAATCTGAACTCAGAGGCGCTTGACAATGAGGGCTAAAGAGCAGAGGTGTCTATAGGTGGTGACCAGTAGCTTGCGTGCATGTCCCTGCCCTTACACACTCACGATATGGACAGATTCAGGTCTCAAAGTTCAGAATTACCACATGATTATGCATATTTCTACATCACTCAGCAATCCTCCAGGGGAAAGGACATTAGAGAATTTCACAGTCCTCCTCCGTGCTGCCTTGCCTATGCAACAGGCACCAATTACTCAAGGCGATTTTAACATTTTTTAATTAACCCCAGTGTTCTGGCTACTTTCCAGCTTAAGTAATTGAGCTCGGCCTAATATTCTCTTGTAGTCCCCAGTTTGAGTAAGTTACTCTTCACATTTGCTCGCTGAAGATTTATGGGGCCTGATTAATAAAGCAAATGTCGTTTGGCATGAGAAGTTAGCACAGAACTATCAGTATGTGCCAAGGGTGGTGAACATCACACTGCCCTTCCTGGGCTGGGGAAAGGATGCACTTGATGATGTCATACATTCCCCTGAGTTCAAACTGACCAAAGGCTGCTTACCACAGAGGAGAGCAAGCTACAGGGCATAGCTAGCTCCATCACGCTCTACTTGTATTCTTCCCAGGGGCATCTTGTTCACAACAGCTGGGAGACAAAATAATAATAATAATAATAATAATAATAATAATAACAACAACAACAACAACAACAACAACAACAACAATAATGACGATGCTTTCTTATGGACTGGGCCCAAAGCAGTCTACCAGCCCAAAACGTACAAAAGAGTTTGAGACTTGCATATCATCCTGCTAACCTGGTTTAGCAAAGAAGGTCCCTTATTTTGTTGTGCCTTTGTGTGTTGAATTTATTTGCATTTATGCTGTGTTTTAATTAAGATTTTCTTCACCATCTGGGTTTTTTTTTTAATTGTTCGCTGGCTTGAGTGCCATTTTGTGGCAGAAAGGTGCAATAGAAATTAAATTAATTAATTAATATTTTCTGTTCTTCCATTCTGTTCTTCCTTTTGTCTTTGGGGAATGCTTTGTCAAATTGTTTAGCCTATGTCCCTAGAGTCACCATTTTTTCAGGGCTCCGCTTCCTCTCCCGGGAAAGCAAGTCTGCAATTCTATATAGACTTACCTGGGAGTACTAAGTGCCATTGAATTCTGTGAGATTTTCTTCCGAATAGAGGGACATAGGAAGTATTTATGGATTAGATTTGTATACTGTCCAACTGGCAAAATTCCCACAAGGTAATTTACAATCATGGGATTACACTGCAATTCTTTACACCAATGGGTGGTAGGCATGCACATTTCGTCTCTAGCCCGAATATAGGTAAATGCACATGAATGGATACTAAGGTGCTATGTGGTTCACAACCTGCCACACAATACCTGGCAGCTGCTCAGGTATATTCTGAACTGTCAATAAAATTGCAAGCAATTATTTTTCTTGCATATGTCTAAACAATGGAACCATAACCCTTTGAGCTTTTAAACGAACACAGAGCGGGCTATTGAAAATGAAATTATCACCTTGTACAGGAGGCAGAGATGAACTTCCAGCAATCACCTTACAGAATTGTTCTCCATGCATATATTCCACGTGTAGAGAAGTGGGGCAGCAGAACCGAAGTCATGCGTGGCGCTGGCATGGTCCACTGGACACATGTGCAGTGGTGGGGACAACCTGCCACGTTTGAATGTTCTGTGCCTATTCTGTAATGAATGTACTTTGATTATGCTTAAAATATTTACTGTTTTATTAAAATGTTGGCTTACAAATGTACTCACTGGCTGAATTTGGACAACACATTAAGCAACTGAGGTGGGGGGGAACAATCGTCAGTTGTGTTGCTTATTGTGTTGTGTGGAGGGTAACACGCCGCTCACAAACTACTGACGGTATGCTATTCCACCCAAATGAGCAACTGAGAGAAACAACTGGCTTGCAAGTTGTTTAGCTCGAAGCCAGTTGTTTAAAGTGTTGTGTGGAGGGGTGAGTGGGTTAATGGCATGTGGTAAGTGGGTTAAAATACAAGCTCATAGAGGCAGGCGGCAAGAGCGACCAAAGTGGCAGCTGCTACTCTGCTACAACTGGTGCAACTTGCAGAGGCTGCTGGGATAGAACTAGGAGGACTGAGGGAGGAGGGAGGGTGGGGAGAGTGGCATGGGCTGTGTCAGACAAATGCTGGGTTGACTACTAGTCCACTCAATGCCAGCCCCAACCACCTACAGTTGTGTAGGAATATGTTGTGTGGGGAGTACCCACAAAATAACCAACTGTGAGTTGGCTACTCAACCCACCATTGACTAATGTGTTGTCTGAATGCAGCCAACGTGTTTATGTTGTAGGAACCAGGATGGTAAGTGTTAATATTAGAGGGAGGGGGAGTGAATGACCAGGACGTGAGGGTGAGTGCTGATTAGCTGGATGTTTGGAGTGCCTGGATTAGCTGTGGGAGAGTGGGAGAAGCTGGAGAAATGTGTCTCCCTCTATATATAGCTTTAGCTACTAGAAGAAGTATGTGGGTCTGATGACAGAGAGGAATGAGAGGGGAGTATTATGAGAGGAGAGAGGGGTAGTTGAGGGATTTTTTGATGGAGAGAGTGGTTGATTATAGAGTATGAGAGATAGATTTGCGGAATAGACAACTTAGATAAGAAACAGTTGAAATTACAGAAACCAATATGATTTGAAGCCTTGGAACCATAACACATTTGAACTGAGGAAATCAATAAGCTTGTTGACACACAATTACTTATGTTAATAAATTCCAATGAATTCAAACAACTGGTGTGGCTTTGAGGCATACCTGAGGAGGGTACTGGTGGCAGCAAAAAAAGGAGTAAATTGAGGGCCAGGATGCTGGACTGTGGGGCTGAAAATAGCAAAAGGTGAGATGGGGCAGCAGCAGCAGTCCAGAAAGACTCACACAACGTATCGGGAAAGTGTTCTGTGAGCAGTTGGTCACACACAATTTCCCACATGTCAGAGATGCCTGTGCTTCTGTTGGTCTTAATGTTATTAGCAATAGGGTCCCCCAAAATCCTGTTTTGCACTTCTTATAGTCTCTGCTTACATTTCTTTTATGCATGTTTGTGTTCCTTTTTTGTTCTTCTTGTTTAGGAAAAACTTTCAGTATTTTTTAAAAAAACATTAATCATCCAAATATGTTAACAAGCAGTATTGTGTCGCTATTTATTTATTTATTTATTTATTTTGGCTAAGGTTCCGGAAAAAAATGAGTAAACTTAACCTGGTGCTTAACCTGGATGAATGTATCCCAGGAGAGTATTCTAATATTGAGATTACAGGGGGTGGGCGGGGAAATTCCTCAGTGTCACCTGCCTAACTTTCAAGGTGCATGTATATGGGGGGGGCACATGGGGGGATCTATCAGTCAAAACACAAAAATAAAACAAAAACTAGACACATTCAAGGCATTTCACAACTAAAGTAGATCTTTGGATCCTGCCCATTGTCCTGATAAGGTGTAGCGATGTTGGTTGCTAATCAAGACTTGCATTAAATGAAGAAATCCTGCTGAAGATTGTTCACTTGTTTGATTGTTTTATGATTACATTTATGAGTTGCCTCCTCTCCATTTTATCCTCATATCAACAACCCTGTGAGAGTCTGTGACTGGCCCAAAGTCACAAAATGAGCTTCATGGTTGAATGGGGCCTTGAAGCTGGATCTCCCACACTCTAACCACTAGCCCAGACCTGGGCCAGATCTACACCAAGCAGGATATAACACTTTGAAAACATTTCGAAAACAGTATATGGAATATGTCCTGGGCCTGAACAGTTGTCAAAACCATTATAAAGCTGTAGTGTAGATCCTGCCCGGCTCTCTCAGAGGAACGTCTGTCCACAACAATGTCATCACACTACATCTTTAAGAAATCTGAAGCCACAGCTTTGAGGTGTAAATCCTTCACAAAATGTGAATTAATTTGTGTGTTTGTGATCATGTTATGTTTTGGACTATTGCTCTCATTTTTTCCACTATAGTGTATTCTAGGGATGTGCACTGACCCCCCGGATCGGATCGGATAGCGGATCGGAATCGGACCTGGGGGGTCGGATCGGATCGGATCGGATCGGAGGCTGGTCGGATCGGATCGGACCAGATGTCCGATCCGGATCGGACGCCATTTTGAATGCTTTTTCCCATAGCCAAGTATTGTTTTACAAAAACGCCTATAACTTTTTCATTTTTAAAGATAGAAGGATGAAACTTGGGGACATTGTAGACTGGTTAGGGATAGTTATCTGTGAGAAATTTCAGAAAGATTGGTGCATGCGTTTTGTGGCAATTAATTTTTTAATAAATACCCAGGAATGCTTATAACTTTGTCATTTTTAAAGTTACAAACATGAAACTTTGCCACATTGTAGGAGGTACCTTGGGACCTATGTGTGTGAAATTTCAGAAACATAGGTGCTTGCCTTGTGTGGCAATTAATTTTAGAAAAATAGGTAGTAGTGGGGTAAATACAGTTACGCCTCCCATTTTTTTATTTTTTAAGATACAAACAGGAAACTTGGGCACATTACAGGTACCACTTGCCTTGATATGTGAGTGAAATTTCAGAAACATTGGAGCTTTCCTTGTGTGGCAATTAATTTTTGAAACAATGAGGAAAGAAACACCTATAACTTTGTCATTTTTAAAGTTACACACATGAAACTTTGCCACATTGTAGGTGGTACCTTGGGACCCATGTGTATGAAATTTCGGAAACGTAGGTGCTTGCCTTGTGTGGCAATTAATTTTTTAATAAATACCCAGGAATGCCTATAACTTTGTCATTTGTAAAGTTACACACATGAAACTTTGCCACATTGTAGGTGGTACCTTGGGACCTATGTGTGTGAAATTTCAAAAACGTAGGTGCTTGCCTTGTATGGCAATTAATTTTAGAAAAATGGGTAGTAGTGGGGTAAATACAGTTACGCCTCCCATTTTTTTATTTTTTAAGATACAAACAGGAAACATGGGCACATTACAGGGAACACTTCACTTGATAGGTGTGTAAAATTTCAGACAGCTGGGTCCAGGCATGTGGTGGCAATTAATTTTTGAAACAATGAGGAAAGAAACGCCTATAACTTTTTTATTTTAAAAGTTAGAAGTCTGAACATTGCTCACTTTGTAGATGGGTTAGGGGTAGATATGTGTCAGAAATTTCAGAATGATAGGTCCAGGCATTTGATGGCTATGGAATTTTTAAATTACATGTTTCAAAAAAATTTCTACAGAGGCCAGGTCTTCCTTTCCTCCCCCTCCCGCTTCCCGCGAAGAAAAGGAAACACTGTCTCGTCTCGATCCCTTTGATCCTTGCTAGTATCCATTACAGGGCTCGTGTCTGCTTGAGTAAAAAAGTGAAAGTAGGAAAGCAGACACGAGCCCTGTAATGGATACTAGCAAGGATCAAAGGGATCGAGACGAGACAGTGTTTCCTTTTCTTCGCGGGAAGCGGGAGGGGGAGGAAAGGAAGACCTGGCCTCTGTGGAACATTTTTTGAAACATTTAATCTAAAAATTCCATAGCCATCAAATGCCTGGACCTATCATTCTGAAATTTCTGACACATATCTACCCCTAACCCATCTACAAAGTGAGCAATGTTCAGACTTCTAACTTTTAAAATAAAAAAGTTATAGGCGTTTCTTTCCTCATTGTTTCAAAAATTAATTGCCACCACATGCCTGGACCCAGCTTTCGGAAATTTTACACACCTATCAAGTGAAGTGTTCCCTGTAATGTGCCCATGTTTCCTGTTTGTATCTTAAAAAATAAAAAAATGGGAGGCGTAACTGTATTTACCCCACTACTACCCATTTTTCTAAAATTAATTGCCATACAAGGCAAGCACCTACGTTTTTGAAATTTAGCACACATAGGTCCCAAGGTACCTCCTACAATGTGGCAAAGTTTCATGTGTGTAACTTTAAAAATGACAAAGTTATAGGCATTCCTGGGTATTTATTAAAAAATTAATTGCCACAAAACGCATGCACCAATCTTTCTGAAATTTCTCACAGATAACTATCCCTAACCAGTCTGCAATGTGCCCAAGTTTCCTGTTTGTATCTTCAAAAATAAAAATGTGGGAGGCATAACTGTATTTCTCAGTGGGAAAGTGCAATGCAATGATTCCCTATGGGAAAGTGCAATGCAATGATTCCCTATGGGAAAGTACTGTCCAATGAATCCTTATGGGCAAGTGCTGTCCAATGAATCCCTCATTGTTTCAAAAATTAATTGCCACACCAGGCAAGCACCAATGTTTCTGAAATTTTACACACATATCAAGTGAAGTGTTCCCTGTAATGTGCCCAAGTTTCCTGTTTGTATCTTCAAAACTAAAAAAATGGGAGGCGTAACTGTATTTACCCCACTACTACCCATTTTTCTAAAATTAATTGCCACACAAGGCAAGCACCTATGTTTCTGAAATTTTACACACATAGGTCCCAAGGTACCACCTACAATGTGGCAAAGTTTCATGTGTGTAACTTTAAAAATGACAAAGTTATAGGTGTTTCTTTCCTCATTGTTTCAAAACTTAATTGCCACACAAGGCAAGCTCCAATGTTTCTGAAATTTCACTCACATATCAAGGCAAGTGGTATCTGTAATGTGCCCAAGTTTCCTGTTTGTATCTTAAAAAATAAAAAAATGGGAGGCATAACTGTATTTACCCCACTACTACCCATTTTTCTAAAATTAATTGCCACACAAGGCAAGCACCTATGTTTCTGAAATTTCACACACATAGGTCCCAAGGTACCTCCTACAATGTGGCAAAGTTTCATGTTTGTAACTTTAAAAATGACAAAGTTATAAGCATTCCTGGGTATTTATTAAAAAATTAATTGCCACAAAACGCATGCACCAATCTTTCTGAAATTTCTCACAGATAACTATCCCTCACCAGTCTACAATGTCCCCAAGTTTCATCCTTCTATCTTTAAAAATGAAAAAGTTATAGGCGTTTTTGTAAAACAATACTTGGCTATGGGAAAAAGCATTCAAAATGGCGTCCGATCCGGATCGGACCTCATCGGATCGGATCGGATCGGATCGGAGGTTGGTCGGATCGGATCGGATCGGATCGGATTTTCCCGATTTTGGGTCGGATCGGATTCGGATCGTGGATCGGATCCGATCCGATGCACACCCCTAGTGTATTCTGCTTAACACGGTTGCTCCAGCCTCTTGATCACCCACAAGCTGTCTTCTGTGCCTTTGTAGTGTAGATTCACCTCCTCTGTGATTCACTCATGAATTCCTTTTCAAACGCTTCCCAAAATATTTGAACTTTTTGTAGAGCAGTGGGTTACCGCCATATCCTGCTGGGATCAGTGGAGATCAGCTCTGACAGCCTATGAACTCTAGACACATCTGAAGCATTAGGAACATACTACATATAAGGGGGAGGTCACTCAGCACCCTGAGTCGCAAAACAGATTCTATTGATCCGCAGAACTTTAAAAAATAGTTTGGACCTTTCTCTAAACCTGGGATGGGTAAATGATCACCTGTGGGTCTTATCTAGCTTCCCAAACAATTTATCCAGTGGATCCACCAAATTTTAAATAAGGTACAGTCAAAAGTTTCTGGTCCGTTTTATTACGAGTCTTACAAAGTTAGATAGTGCAGGAAATTTACCTTCCAGCTTCTGAGCTACTATGAGGAGAAGAGTGTCTCCTTTTGAATGCAAAAACTGGTCACCCCCTCCTCTAAACATCCTCTGTGCACTCAGAATAGGTTATTTAAATGACGATGGTGCTAAATCTGCTCTACAAAATGCCCATTTTTTAAGAACTTCATTGCCCAATTTCATGGTCTAATTTAAAGGTAAAGCAAGCAAACAAACAAACAAAATACAAGACGGTGGTTTTGGGGGTCCTCCTAGGTGATTATGGGTTTTAAAAATTGACTTCAGCACTTGACCCCAAAAATGAAAAGATACCCAGTGTAGCTAACAGTACATTGGTGTACAGCAGCCAGGGCTAAAGTCAAGATTCAACCAGCAGCATTTTGACCAATTGCATTTTCCAACATGTCTTCAAAGGCAGCACCATTGCAATAATTTTATTGTAAGCCTCCTTGGTGGTCTTTCGAAAATCTAAATGGCAGGATATATATATATATATATATATATATATACACACATATGCAGGTACAAACCCATTTTCCCCGCAAGAGGAGAAAGCAAAATATGTGCTTAACCCTCTCAATGAAACATTTTTTTAAAAAAATCACTCCAAATTGGCTAGATTGTGCCCTAAATGAATTACTTTAAAGTAGGATATTGTCTTTGAAAACAAATCCAATTCTTCTACATTAGTGAGCATTTATGGCTTTTGGAAGGATCCAAGGGGAGCAAAGTCTTTCAAGAAGAAAGATACAGCCTATTAACTGTGACATCTTCCACGTCCGATCAACAATGTATGCTTCTAAGAACGGGCTCCAGCCTGGACCAATTCCCTATAAAATGTGGCTACTGTGAGGAACTTGGGGAAAAAATCCAGCCTTCTTTTTTCTAAACTCTTCAAGCTTATATTCAAGATCAATGATGTACACCACAGTCATGACTCATAAAGGGGAAAAAAAGTATTTTGAGGTGGGAGTAGAAGATATAAAGATGGAGAGACGATTTAATACCCAGATGAAAAGCATGCATCATATTTGATTTTCATGGTAATACACAAAGTGACCAAAATGGAAGCCAAGCAGAGCTTTTAAATGTGTATTTGCTTTAGAAGAGTGCAGCAGCCAGGGCTATTCTTACAAAACCCAACCAAGATGTTGAGAGAGATGCTACATTAGCAGTGATTGCAGTCTGTATGGAATCTTCTTATGTTAACACCTGGACCAAGCCACCTTCCACCTCTATCATTCTATGTGGATGATGCATGCCACAGGATGGTATTGGTTGCCCTTTGGGTACCATAAAACGAGTTGCATGATAAGTCCAGTTACACAGATCCCATTTGTCTATTTCAGTCTAGGGTGACCAACTGTCAGGGTTTCCCCAGATTTGTCCCGGTTTTTGTTCTATCCTGGGAGTCGGGAGATTTTCTGTAATTTTCTATAATGCACTGGAAAGACAAGCTTTCCCCTTTAAGGCCCCCGTTGGCATGGTGGGAGGGAATGACGTACTTTCTGGAGGTGTGTCATTTCTCCCCCACTGCTCCAATCAGGGCCTTAAAGGGGAAAGTGTGTCATTCCCGGACATTATAGAAAGCCGTGATTGCAGCAGTGGGGGGCAGGAATGACACGCTTTCCTCTCCTCCATTCCAACTGGGGCTTTTAAGGTGGTAGTGGGGAAAAGCTGCTCCCCTCTGGGTGTCTTTTTTGGTTTCCCAAAGATGGTCACCCTATATTCCACAAACGGAGGGGGGGGGGGAATCAAGGACTTATGTCCACCACTCTGCCACTGACAGCCATCTACCTCCAAGGCAATGGTGAAGCAGCAACTAACCACAGCATAGGATAACAAACCTTATCCATACCGCCTAAATAGCATGTTTGTAACAAGATGTATTTTCCCAGGAAGAAAGGAAGTACTGCATGCTCATGATTTTGACCAGAAACAGTTCTAGCTTACCAGAAGAGTTAAAAAATATATATTATACATGGTTTCCTTTTCTGGATATGGAGACTGGAAAAGTTGGAAGTGCCACAGTGCTGGGCTCTGAGAACATAGTTATTTTATTTTTCTATAAAAGGGGAGAACCTGAGAGGTATACATATAGTCCAGGGCCACAATGGTGGCATCCAACCATCTTGGTTAACCCAGAGGAGTGGTGAAAATGACCCCCACCATCCTGGGTGGGCCTGGGATAAACCTTCAGCTACTCCTTGAGAGCTGGCTTATGTTCTAGAGCTCCAGAATTTGGTTCAACAGTTACAGAACAATAGAGAAGGAAGAGGCCTTCAAGATGCACACTAGAGGCCCTCAAGAGGCAGCTGGACAGCCATCTTTCAGGTATGCTTGAACATGGATTTCTGCATTAAGGAGGGGCTTGGACTTGATGGTCCTATAGGCCCCTTCCAACTTTACTATTCTATGATTCTATGAGGAAGGAAATTATCCGGTTTCTGTTTCAGATTATTCAGTGTGAAACTGGCTCATGTCCTGAACTGCCCTGGAGGCGACTGGGGGAATTCACCCATCCCTACTAGAATCAGTTCAACAAAATAATATGTAGGAACAAAATTCCATGGAGAGAAAGCTTGCATCATTTAAAAATGTACTGACGCAAAAGTATGGATGGGGGGGTGGACTATCACTTGTTTGAGACGTAAAAGATTTCCATTTCTCACTTGAGTTAACTAGCAACTGCTGACCATTAATTACAGGTGTTTTGCTTTTCATGTAAAATCAAGCCACCTGTTCCTAATCACTATGTAATCCAATGAGAGCTGAGGGTTAGAATGGGCATTGTGAGTTATATAATATATCTTGCAGGGTTAGTGAAGGTCTATAATTTGCTAGAACGGAAGCAGAGACCTCAGTCCACTATTCTCAGCAGGGTTTTGCAAATGAGATGGTGCAATTTATATTCTCAGAACCCAGGAAAGTGGCTGAACTAGATTCCCAAAGGTTGGAGGAGATGACTTTGGTGTTCACTCCTTCCCCCACCCCACGAAGAACAAAAAAATGGAATAAATTATACAAAAATGGTAATGATTGCAGACTAGGTTATGTAAATTAAAATAAAGTATGCCTTTAGAATGTGGAAATTAGAGGAGAAATGCTATAGAAATACCTGGATCTGTCTGTACTTCACCTGACCCCATATGCTTCACTGGAGGGATAAGGTGGCAAGGCTAATGCACCACATCCTATCAGTACAGAGGGTCCAAAGAATGTTTTTCGATTCCACAGATGCCCCTTGTACAACTCATTAGACCCAAAGATGGTGCTTTCATTTTTCATATTATTAATATGCTGGATGTATTCCAATTAGTTACGGCAAATTAACTGTCCTTGCTGTAGCGCAAGGCAAGGACAGTTCAGTGGGCCTCACTGGAGCATTTCATCTTGTGATATCTTTTTAGCCAGGATCAAAGGTGTGAAAATGCAACCCTGGAATGAAACGTATACTTCAGTGTGACCTCCACAATTCCAAACCCTCCATCTTATCAGCAGGATACCTTTTTTCAGTAGGCAAACGGCCCTCACAATGTATGAGGGGGAAAGCAAACAATGTTTGTGGCATTCATGTTTTACACTTTCAGATGTACGTATAAAAGACATAGGATTGCAGGAAGAGCCCGACTGGATCAGACCAAGAATCCATCTGGTCCAGTTTCCTGTGTTCCACAGAGCCCAACAGAAAGCCTGTGGGAAGCCCACAAGCAGGGAACAAATTCAACAGTCTCCCCAACGAGTTCTTCCCCTCCCGCCAGCATCTGGCGTTTAGATGTGCAGTGCCTTTGTTTACACTTCAAAGATACACTACCTTCTGTTTAGCTGTGATGGCAAGCCAGTCACTGAAAGACCTATCTGCTATGGTTTTTGTATAACCCTTTAAGCATCCATCTAAGAAAGTATCCTTGTTGCCAGATTTAGATGAGGGAGACAGGGGGACATCTGCCTTGCTAAGTTCTGTGTTTGACTCCACGGTCATTTTCTACCTGGCATGTGCTGTACGAATTACCTGAGCAATTCATACGCAGAGGCCCACAGCTCTGGAAGTGACAAGCTGTTGTTGATTTTCTCATCTAGCCCATTTTAGGGGCTCCGTTGAGTTGGTATGAAGCTGCACATTATTATTATTATTATTATTATTATTATTATTATTATTATTTCCTGCCCTTTTCTCAATATTGGGGCTCAAGGCGGCTTACAAATTCAAACATGTACAGTTAAAAACAGATAGAGCTATACAAAAATTAAAAATAGAATTAAACATGGTAGAATATTAAAACTTTTTAAACATTTTAAAACCTTTAAAATATAAATATATATTTTAAAAAAACCAAGATATAACAACACATCAAACTATGTCCAAACTATGTCCAAACTACTCCCTAAAGGCCTACTGAAACAGGAAAGTTTTAGAATGCCTCCTAAAGGACACCAAGGAGGGAGCCAGTCTAGCTTCCCTGGGAAGTGAGTTCCAGAGCCCCGGGGCAGTCACCGAGAAGGCCCTAAAGCCTTGGAAGTGCATCCCCACTATCACCATTTTCATTCACACAGTCCATGACAACTCTAAAAGTCATGCAACTATGGAATCCAACTATGGAATCCAACAGGAACTAGATAAGACAAGGCCAAAAAATCCTCAGAATTTTGCCTCTCCACCAGCCAACTTATTCTGGCACAATGTGAGGTTGAGGGAAGAGATGGAGATCTTGAAGGAATAGTGCTAGGTTGACCATATGAAAAGGAGGACAGGGCTCATGTAACTTTAACAGTTGCAGAGAAAAGGGAATTTCAGCCGGCATCATTTGTATGCAGTTAGTACCTGGTGAAATCCCCTCTTCATCACAGCAATTAAAGCTGCATGCACTATACTAGAGTGACCAGATACAAAAGAGGGCAGGGCCCCTGCAGCTTTAACTGTTGTAATGAAGAGGGAATTTCACCAGGGGACTAATTGCATACAAATGATACTGGCTGAAATTCCCTTTTCTCTACAACTGTTAAAGTTTCATGAGATCTGTCCTCCTTTTCATATGGTCAGCCTAAATAGTGCTCCACGTGTTCGAAGAAACACCTTCTCCTGTACCATCCTGCCTGCATTTTTAAATCATCAGTAGAGGCCCTTGTAGAGATGAGGGAAGCATGTGACACCCAGAGGGTGGGATTTTCCAGCTGTGGCACCCCATTTATGGAATCCCTTCCTGAAGAAGACTTGCCAGCTGTCAACGCAGTTTTCTTTTAAGTGCTCTCAAAGTCTTAGGTATTTTAAAATCTTGCCGATGCTTCTGTTTTATTTGCCAGTTGTTTTATTATGTGTTATTATTCTTGTGATTTTTAGTTTTTATTGCAGTGAAAACTTCCCTAGAGCCAATTTTGGTGAAGAGCAATATGGAAATATTTTAAGCAAACAAAGAAATTGGGTCATAAGTAGCAGCAAAATTTGCCTAATCATCTCCAGATGAAATGACTCCATAAATTTGCCTTCCAAAGTTTATAGCATTGTCTTACGGATGGAGTAGTGTCATCAACCTTGATTGTAACCCTAGTTTCAAATGCAAACTCATTTACATTCTGCATGGTGCTTTAATGAGTACTTTGTTAGAAAATATTGTTTATTCCACTGGAAAATGCTTGCGTTACAATGGCTGGCTGGATTTAGTTAAGGCAGACTCTTAATTGCTGATTAAATACTTGTTTACTCCTACTATACTGTTAATAAGTTACATGGGGCTCAATCAGCAATGAGTGCAGCTGGTTCAGTAAAATTAGATCAACAAGTGCATGCCATTTAATGAATAAAATATGCAGGAAAGAAAAGTAAAACTTGGTGTCTTGAGTAATAAGCCATGCATCTCAATTGGCAAAAGCGAGATGAATATAATCCGAAAGGGTAAACCTGAGTGGTGGGCCATTTGCTTTCAGCCAACTAAGTATTAAAAGAGCCACAAAGCTGTTTACACCCTATATCTATTTCCCCCTTCTCCAACAGAGCATATACTTCAGCCTTCCCCAACCCGGTGCCCTGCAGAAGATTTGGTTTTCAACTCCCACCCATCCAGCATGGCCAATTGTCAGGAACTTCGGAACTGGAGTCCAAACATCTGGCGGGCAAAGGACTGATCTAGTTGAACAAAATGCATGATGTAACATCACTGTTCTCTGTGTTGTCTCTCCACCAAGAGCCAATGATGTATAGGGTTGGAGTGGTGGGCAGCATGGTCTCACTTTGCAGTGAGGAAGAACAGGAGGCATGGGCCATGTCTACACCAAGCAGGATATAGCGACATGAAAGCGGTATATAAAAGGCAGGAGCCACACGAAGCAGGATATAGCACTATGAAAGTGGTATATGATATGTGTCAATGGGCCCCAAGAGTTGTCAGTGCACTTCAGTACTGCTATAAAGCAGTAGTGTGGCTTCTGCCTTTGATATACCGCTTTCGTACCACTTTCATAGTGCTATCTCCTGCTTCATGTAGATTGGGCCACGGAGTATAGAGAACTGTGTATTTCTTGCAATGTCTAACTAGACCTGAAGCACAATGGTCATCTTCGTTGGCGAGCATGCCACATTGAACCCCCAGTATTTGATTGTTTATAGAGCTGCGTGCAAAAGAACACTTGAAATTCTCCGCCCTATTTGTGGGAAGACAATTTTACCAAATTTCTCCAGCAGGTAGAGGAATTCTCCAACAATTTATCACAGGTAGGGCTCACCCTGGGCAAGTGTCGTTGAACAGTTTCTTTCTTTTTTTGTAAGATTTTTTTTTGGCGGGGGGGTGCACTGCCGCTGCAAGTCACTGAAGCAGTAGTTGTGTTGGGAACTTGGTCCCCATTTTGCACAATACTCCAGGCCTAGAATTGTTCTGGGGCATAGGATGTGGGAAGACCAGGAAGGCAAAACCCACCCGCCAATGATAACCATGGGATTGCCTCAATTTGTCTTCGTCCAGACCATATTTAAGGACACATTCTTGACCTGGCATTTGAAACTGAGCTGGAAGCTGTTGGACTAGATTTCTCTTGTGCGCTGCAAAAAGCCTCAGAAAATACTAATGATGATGGTGATGGTGGTGGTGGTGATGATGATGATGATGATGGGGCTTTACAAAAAGTGGTCCACAAATTTTAACAATTACCATTTTTTAAATAATAATAATAATAATAATAATAATAATGCATTATTCTTTTTATCCAGTGGTGCCTTTCCATTCATAGAATGGCTTTGGACCAAACTGAGTCTTCTGCTAGTGTAAGGAAGGAAGTGATTTGCACTGAATCCTCATCCTCACTGCAGTCCTCTGTGTCTTCTGTGTCCTCTGAAAATCTGTTCCACTGCTGTGGAGGAGCCTCTAAAATGGTCTGGGTGGCTCGGAGGAGCTGCAGGAGAGAGGAGAAACTAAGAAAAACTATTCATGGAGTCCTTCCATAGACTGATGGAAAGACTTTGTCCAGTCACAGATGGCTACCGCCAGATACGCCCTGTTATTCTAAGTTTTAAGCTGGGTTGAAGATCTATATTTGGGTGAAAGGTGGGATATGAATGATTTAAATATCACAAACAAACAAAACAGAAGAAGGCCAAGTGAACCCTGGAGGAGAGGGAGGTAGCTTTGCCGGTTTCACCTCCAATTTACAGCTGGCCTTCCACAGACAAGCCAATTTTAGTTGTGCATTGTTGAATCCAGCTTGTAATGCATGGTTGCTGCAAAACTATTATAGGTGAGACGCGCAAGGCAGCAAGGTCCAGTGATAATACAACAGTTTATTACTAGGGGAGACAATATAAATTTGAGAGTGAGAGAAGAGGCAGGGAAGAGAAGAGGCTTTTTCCCCCCCTTTTTTCTTTTTTGGTCGTTGTTGTCAGGAAAGCCTGTGAGAGGAAAAACAGAGCCTGCTCTGCAAAGGGAATCTAATATTGTCTGTCAAATGTTAGTCGCTTTTCCACTGGCCACTGCAAAGCAAAGATTATCTTCAGCACAAAGGAACACATTTGAGTGGAAACCGATGGCTGGAATTGTCATTTCTATTGCAGAAGAAATAAGAATTGGATGGTAAACTGACTCAGAAACCCAAGCCACTTTTAATTGTGTTTTCTTGGCACTGTGTATTTTCAATTGAACCAAGAGAGAGATGTTCCTGAACGATTTTATCAGCCAGTCGAGAAATAATCTTACAGCAATGGGGTATAGGAAAGCCACATACACAAAAAGGCTGAAGTGACGTGAAGATGACACATCCATTAATATTTCTATTGTAAATCTGATCAGTCCATTCCCAGAAGAAGAACACCCAAAAAATAGGTCTCATTCACAGATGTTTATGAAGGCTTATGCTCTGCAAAGGGTCCCGCAAGCTCTGTCTTTAGTAAAGTCCAGTTGTGTAGTGAGGCCAGTGCTCACAAGGTTGAAGTGACGGGACCTTTTGATTAGCAGGGATGAAGGCATCATCTGCCCACCCCAACCCCCTCATGGTCTTTCTGTATTTAGCCATAATCCTCACAGTAGACGGGGTGGATTTTCCCAGAAACAATATACAGTTGTGCACTCTCCCTGTTGCAATCCAAAATACGTCGGGAGGGGCTGTAGCTCAGTGAGATAGACCACATGTTTGGCAAGCACATGGTCCAGGTTTGATCCCTGGCTCCTCCAGGTAGGGCAAGGGAAGAATCCTGCCTAAGAACCTGGAAAGGCATCGCTGCCAGTCCGTGTGGACAACACTTGACTGGATGGGCCAATGGTCTAATGCAATATTAGCCAGCTTCCTATGTTCCTATGTTCTAGTTGAAGAATCCAGTGGTGTGGAAAAGGCAACCAAAATGATCAACGGGTTGGAGCAACCCAAACCCCCCCCCCCAATGAGGAAAGATTGCAATGTCAAGGACTGTAAAGGGAGGCATGATAGAGGCTCCCTCTACATGAGCGATTTAAGGCACTTTCAAGGTGTGTTACCGATTTTACCTCTACAAGAGCGGAGCGCAAGTCAGGGGTCCAGGCGCTTTTTATGTCCTATTATGCGCATTTTCGAATTTGCATCAAAGAATGTCTTTTAATTTACCGTGGGAGTTAGAGCGCCATATGTCCGTGTAAACAATTTCTGAGAAGTCACATTAACTATCAGAGTGGGTGGACTGTGGTGGTGATGTCATGCATGAAGAGAACTGCCCCTTCGCAGGGAACACCTCCCAGTTTTTCTTTTAGTTTTATTTCCTCTGTCCTCCTGGCCACTTCCTCCTTGTTCGCCATCTCTCTGGATGGAAGCTCCAGGGATAGGTCACCCAACGTGAACTGAAAATTAAGTCTCTTTTAACTCCCCTGCCGGAATATTTTTTCATGGAGACACGGGGCCAGATGGAGGTGGCTTCATGAGAAGCAAGGGGGTAGTAAGGATGTGCAGATGTGCGGATCATTAGCGATCCGCTTAAACAAATCGTCCCCTCGCTTACTTGCTGGGTTCCTGACATGAGCTGCCTGTGTGTGTGCGTGTGGATGTTGTACATCACCGAAACGACAAGGTATTACAGAGAAGGGAAGAAGGGAAAATGGTTGATCTCGCAGGAAAGAGGAAGAGGAGGAGGAAGGAATGAAGCAGCTCCCCCTGTCTGTTTTGGCGTGCATGTGTGCAGATCTCTCCTCTCTCGCTGGCTCACTCCTTCTTTCTGGTCTCTCGCTCCCTCTCTCTACAGCAAAAGGGGGGGGGGAGACAGGCAGCCGAAAATACTTTTTAAAAGGCTGCTGGAGGGGAAACTTGTGAGGCACATTGAGACAAAGGGAACAGGTAAAACAAGTGATTACTGGCAGGTAACCAAAGACGGGAGATTCTGGTGGCCGGGGAGAAGAAACGTGGGAACCTGAGGGGGCAGTTCCTCCGGGAAAAAGTGTATTACTTTCAGCACTATTTCCTTGTTCAAGCCTCAATTTATAAAGAGATTCTCCACATGTAAACACCTTTAAATCGCCTTCCAGAGAGCCTGTCATGCACGTCAACGGCTCTCGTGTATAGGTATTCGGTGTAAACGCCATTGTCAGGGAATGCGCATAATAGGAGAATTGGGCATCAAAGCAAACTCTTGTAAAGGGGGCCAGAGATGTACACAATATTGCATGGTGTAGAGGAAGTGGATAGAATACCCTTTTCTCTCTTTCTCATAATACCCAGGGCATCCCAGGAAGCTGATTGATGGGCGATTTAGGACAAATAACTAGAAAATACTTTCCCACAAAGCACATAGTTAAGCTGTGGAATTCACTTCCACAAGAGGTAGTGATGGCCCCCAATTTGGATGGCTTTGAAAGGGGTTGGATAAATTCCTGGAGGAGAAGGCTATCAGTGGCTACTAATCCTGATGGCTCTATGCTACCTCCAGTATCAGAGGCAGTATGCTGACATACATCAGTTCCTGGGGGACATGGGTGGGAGGGGAAGGGAGCAGGTAAAGGGGAAGGGGGTAGGAACACCTGTGGAACCCCAGGATGGTGAGATGTGATCCATAGAGCTGAGGTTCAACAACCCCGCAATACAGTCAAGCCATGATGTCAACAATCTCATGGAACATTCCAACCTTGTCTCTTGATTTCTCCTCCAACTTTGGTTAGGTTTGGAAAGTTGTCACAGCCTCTTCACACTTTAGAGAAACAGACACGCAGGTATGAGATAGGCAAGTATTTAGACTTTGCTTGAGTGGAATTTTCCTCTTAGACACCAGACTCGATCTGCTTATCATTTAGACATCTGTAACACCCCCTAATTTATGCTGACAGTTTTGCTGACATTTTGTTTCAACGTCAGCCAAGTTCCGATGTTTTTTGTGACAGCTAGCAAATTTTCTCTTGGGAATCTCAGGCCTCTTTCAGACTCTCATACACACTTCTTTCTTTTCTTTTTTTTAAGACCCAGGCAAAACAATATTTTTTTGGCTGGAGTGTGTGATGGATTACTGAATGGCAGCGGCATCCGTTAGATTTTCAGGCTGCCCTTTTGGCATTCTGTGTAAATCTCCTTGAAAGAGGAACAGCTTCCCCACTTGTTGGCTCCTTGCCAGTCACGATCCCATATCTTGAACTGAAGGTGCTTCCACACAACAGCTACCAACCAATAGTCCAAGAGCTGTCTCTCCTACCCAGAATCATTGCCTTGCCAGCAATTAAAAGATGGCACTTTCTGCAGTGGGATCGATAAAGTGTCTCATCCATCCTTTGTTGGCAAGAGTTGCTACAGCAGGCAAACACAGGGAGTGACCTTCCTGCTTGCTTGCTTTATTTGTTTGCTGGCTGGCTGTGGGGAATGCTAAAACCAGGAGATGTCAACTGCTCAGCAGGCCAATGCATATAGACAGTGGTCTCCATTAAGGGCCCCCCACATTAAGGGACAATCCTCTATTTGAAGTGCTTCCAGAGGACTGTCATCTATTTTGAAGACATATATTGCATTGCCCAATGCAGGCCTGATTTAAAGGTAAAGAACCATCAGAAGGAAGAGATGGACCTCGAAGGTAGGTACCCATCAATGGCACCTGGACAAAAGATTGAGCAAGGTCTCCTGGTCACACTCATCCACATGGTGATGGGATGTGTTGTATTTCAATTTCAATTATAATAATTATTTCTAAATGTACATTTGCACGTGTACGTTGGGATCTTCTTTTGTCTTCTTTTTTGGGTGATGCATGTCCTCTTTTTTGGCACAAGTGGCCACTGTACACATAGTGTGCAGGTCTGCTTTACCATCTGTTTATAGGAGTCATGTTCCTCCAAAATTTGGGTCCATCCTAAAACTGGGCATGACTTCAAACAGCCCTGGAATAGAGGAGGCCATTTTGGGGGTGTGGAGGGGGAGTTTGTGTGTGTGTGTGTGTTGCCCACACCTGATATATAAGATAAGGAAGCTTGGCTGTTCTGGGAGTCAGTTTGGTTCAGAGAAATGATGCCCTGTTTATCCAAAAGTGTGAGGTACCCAAAGAAGAGAAGGAAATGCCTTCTAGACCCACATCTGCTGAGAAAGTACGGTACAAGCCAAACTGATAAACAACAGGTTGTCCATGATTTCTCCATGGCACTCAGAGTACTGTTGATGTATCAAAAGGGGATACTTTACCATCAGATATAGTACCGCTGTATCTGGGCACCTACTTTTATCTCTAATGATGTGCTACCAAGAACAATCAACACAGAAGCTGAACAGTTTAAAGCAGAACAGAGTACTACATTCAGAAACGTGTGTTCCTTCACTAAAACTAAAACAAACCAATAAACACCCAACAAAACAAATTATTAAAATGTAAAGTACACTTAACAGTAAAGATCAGAAGTGGGCACTGACTACAGGATTCAACTTGGACCCTGATTTGATGCTTTGGAAAACAGCATGATTCTGCTTGGACCGCTCCAGAGGACATCCCAGGTACAGAACCCGACTTGAAAGCCAGCAGGTCTCTTCTGAAATCAAGGCAAGGGTGAGGCAGGTGCTTTCAACACTGCATGTCGCTTCAACCTACCCAAATGGAGTTGAAGTGGCATGTAGGGTCACAACCAGCTGTGTTGTCTCTTATTTCAAGATGCCTCCAGCCTCCAAAGCCAGAGCAAGAGTGATTAATTGGATTGGATGATCTCAGCTGCATTCCTGTGGGAATTTCACCCTCCCTTACAGAGTTTGGGAACATTGCTTCAGCCAGCCGATAATTGGGTGATTAAGTTCTTTCTTGAATTTTCAGGGGGTTGAGCACAAATGGAGGGGGGGCTCAGAGCTGCCCATTTGTCTTCATCCTTGCGCTACAACCTGCATTCAGGTTTCTGATTCTTTGGATCCTGGATTGGAACCTGTCCTATTGGAAGACCCATACTTAGGGCACATCTACACCTGCAGCCCTTTGGGGAGTGGGGAAGGATGATCACAGAGTTTTACATTTCTGGGATCCTCCCTCAGGGGCCACATGCCAGCGAGTTGTCCTGGAAGTAAACAGGGATGTTCTGGGGCACCATTGGTTCTTTTGTTGTTGTTGTTTTCAAGAGGTGACATTTGCGCAATTGTGCAATTGCGATTCTACAGAAAGGAACAATTTTTTTAAAAAAATAAACTCAGCACTGGAAGACACCAAGCGCCATCCCAAGGATGGCAAAAATGCTCTCCCCCTCCCTCCTGCTGCCCACGGACCCCCTCCCCCCCTCCCCCCTCCTGAGCCCCACTACTCATGGGGAAGATGGAGGACCCCAGGATGGAGAGCCACACTGCCCAAGGAGCTCAGGATGGTTCCGAGATGGCAGGGGAAATGCAGTCCCAGCTGTCCCGGGAGAACTGAGTGCATGACCCAGTTCACCCCAGGATTAGCTGTGTGTCATTTGGACATGCAGGGATGACCTCGTGACAACCCCGGGATAAATGGCAGGTGCAGACAAGCCCTTAGGTAAAGTATAGGGCAGATTTAGGGTTGTTGTTGCTGTTGTTTTCCTGCCTAAAATGCTATTCCCAAGGGTTACTCTGATTCTGTATTTCTTTTTATTCCCTTCCCCTATGTAAATAAACCAAACACCTACAGAGTTGTGCGTGCTTCCTTCCAAATACGCCTTAGTCCTAAATCCAGAGTTTTCTGTTTTCTGGTTGCTTGCTGATGATTAGCATTTCAGGACTGAGGCTTGTGAATAAGGTGGGGTGAAGCTAAAGTCCTCTTCCCTAAATCTCAAGAGTGCCCTGCAAGGTCGGAGAAGTCCCTGGCTCAGGTTGAAGTGGACATAAGGGTGGTGGCAACCTACTTTAGAATGGTTGGATTCCTTCCTACACCTTCCTCCCTTTATAGTCCATCTAGTCCAGTCTTGTTGATACTGACTTGAAGGAGCTCTCCTTCAGGCAGAATTCTTCCCTTGCCATATCTGGAAATGCTGGGGATTGAACTTGAGACCTTCTGTCTCACTGAGTTATGTATGGCCTGTCTCAAAGCAGCAGAGAGGGCATAGCTAAGCACTGGGGAATGGCAAATCCCACAGCTTTGCTTTCCACTCTCTGGTCTTCTTCATTCTATATCCCATCATAGAACAAAGGCTCCTTATCTTATCATGCCATGCTCTGGCCTCATCCATGCCAAAGCCTGGACAATGTTGCATAATAGAAACGTTAAGCAGTGAGACGGATCTGCATCAAGTGGAGTCTCAAGCTGGCAGTGATGCAGCACTGAGGACCACAGTGCAATTCATCGCCTTGGTGCGTGTCCTCAGGATAGTCTCTGGATCCTTGCTGTCTTTTCCAGCACAAACAGCATCTTAGCAAAACTCATGAAACTAGAGGATGGAATACTGCACACTCAGGACAAGTACAGGTGACAATTTCTATCTGGTTGCTATTCATGTACAAAATTTCCTCTTTTCTTCCTGAGAATGTAACCCTGTGTCAAGTGCTCCTGTCTCTACTGTTCAACATCTAAGGTCCTTCTTTGAGTACCTCCTCCAAGGGAAGCTCAGAGGATGGCAACAAGGGAGATGGCCTTTTCAGTAGTGGCCCCCCAACTGTGGAACGATCTCCCCAACGAGGCTTGCCTGGGGCCAACATTGTTATCTTTTTGGCGCCAGGTCAAGACTTTTCTCCCAGGTATTTCAAAGCATATGTTGAGTTTTTCAATTGACCCCTGGATAGTTGATATATGTAGATTATTTTTATGCTTTTTATGTTTTCAAGGATGCAGACAAGCTGGAGCGTGTTCAGAGGAGGGAAACGAGGATGATCTGGAAACGATGATGATCTGGAAACAAAGCCCTATGAGGAGAGACTGAAAGAATTGAGCATATTTAGCCGGAGAAGAGGAGATTGAGGGGAGACATAATAGCACTCTTCAAGTCCTTAGAAGGTTGTCACACAGAGGAAAGCAAAGATCTCTTCTTGATCATCCCAGAGTGCAGGATGCTGAATAATGGGCTGAAGTGATTGGAAGCCAGATTCCGGCTGGACATCAGGAAAAACTTCCTGACTATTAGAGCAGCACAGCAATGGAACCAATGACATAGGGAGGTTGTGGGCTCTCCTAAATTAGAGGCCTTTAAGATGCAGCTGGACGGCCATCTGTCAGGTATGTTTTGAGGTGGATTCCTGCATAAGGACTCGATGGCCTTATAGGACCCTTCCAACTCTACTATTCTATGATTCTATATTGGTTTTTAAATGTTCAATGTTTTTAATCTTTGTAAACTGCCCAGAGAGCTTTAGCTATGGGGTGGTATATAAATGTAAATAATAATAATAATAATAATAATAATAATAATAATAATAATAACAACAACAATAACAACAATAACAACAACAACAATAATAATAATAATAATAATAATAATAATAATAATAGGGATACTATGACAAAGCATAGGAACATAAATAAAACTTGATTAAAACAATAATATGGCACAGACTCCACAGGATTCTATGGGGGTCCAGGCTGTAATCCTCCCATGTTTTTTCACTGCTCCTTCCATCTTTTTCTTTACTCACACAATCATACAAGAAAAGGATTAAATTACTACCCAATGTCTTTTGGTCAGGCACCCTTAAAGCATATGATAAGATATTAACCTTCCCCCACCCATTAAAAGGAACGAAGAGCAAAGTAAAAATAATAATAATGAATATTATGTGGAATTTTGGAAGAAATTGATTTATTATTAAAATGGGAGATCTAGTTACCAGCGTGCGGCGAGGAAAGTATTAGCAGCATAATGACTTTCTGAGAATTAATATTTATGAATGGCTTCAAGAGAACCTGAACCTTACTGTTATAGGTAATAACTAGGGATGTGCACTGGATCGGACCCGATCCACGATCTGAGTCCGGTCCAGTGGGAAATCGGATAAATTATCCGATTTCCGATCCCGCAGCTGGATCGGCCGATCCAATCCGAACCGGTCCGAAAAAGCTCCGAACCGGTTCGGCGGATCGGCGGATCGGCGGGCGCCCACTGGCGCCCACCGCCGCTTCCATTGGCGGGCGCCAGCGGGCGCCCGCCGATGAAACTGGACAGCGGGGGGGGGGGAGGAGGGGGGCACTTACCTTCTCGGCCCGGTGGCTCCCGTCCGGCGCCGGCGCCTACTACTACTAGCAGGCTCCGCGGCCTGCTCTAGGGTGGCGCGCCGGGTGATGTCATCACCCGGCGCGCTACTCTAGAGCAGGCCGCGGAGCCTGCTGGTAGTAGTAGGCGCCGGCGCCGGACGGGAGCCACCGGGCCGGGAAGGTAAGGAGGGGGTGCGTGGAGGGGAGGAGGGGGCGCGCGGAGGGGGGAGGGGGGAGGGGGGCCCTTACCTTTCCGGCCCGGCGGCTCCCGTCCGGCGCCGGCGCCTACTATTCCCAGCAGGCTCCGCGGCCTGCTCTAGGGTGGCGCGCCGGGTGATGTCATCACCCGGCGCGCTACTCTAGAGCAGGCCGCGGAGCCTGCTGGTAGTAGTAGGCGCCGGCGCCGGACGGGAGCCGCCGGGCCGGAAAGGTAAGGAGGGGGTGCGTGGAGGGGAGGAGGGGGCGCGCGGAGGGGGGAGGGGGGCCCTTACCTTTCCGGCCCGGCGGCTCCCGTCCGGCGCCGGCGCCTACTATTCCCAGCAGGCTCCGCGGCCTGCTCTAGGATGGCGCGCCGGGTGATGTCATCACCCGGCGCGCTACTCTAGAGCAGGCCGCGGAGCCTGCTGGAAGTAGTAGGCGCCGGCGCCGGACGGGAGCCGCCGGGCCGGAAAGGTAAGGAGGGGGTGCGTGGAGGGGAGGAGGGGGCGCGCGGAGGGGGGAGGGGGGCCCTTACCTTTCCGGCCCGGCGGCTCCCGTCCGGCGCCGGCGCCTACTATTCCCAGCAGGCTCCGCGGCCTGCTCTAGGATGGCGCGCCGGGTGATGTCATCACCCGGCGCACTACTCTAGAGCAGGCCGCGGAGCCTGCTGGAAGTAGTAGGCGCCGGCGCCGGACGGGAGCCGCCGGGCCGGAAAGGTAAGGAGGGGGTGCGTGGAGGGGAGGAGGGGGCGCGCGGAGGGGGGAGGGGGGCCCTTACCTTTCCGGCCCGGCGGCTCCCGTCCGGCGCCGGCGCCTACTATTCCCAGCAGGCTCCGCGGCCTGCTCTAGGATGGCGCGCCGGGTGATGTCATCACCCGGCGCACTACTCTAGAGCAGGCCGCGGAGCCTGCTGGAAGTAGTAGGCGCCGGCGCCGGACGGGAGCCGCCGGGCCGGAAAGGTAAGGAGGGGGTGCGTGGAGGGGAGGAGGGGGCGCGCGGAGGGGGGAGGGGGGAGGGGGGCCCTTACCTGCCCGGCCCGGCGGCTCCCGTCCGGCGCCGGCGCCTACTACTACCAGCAGGCTCCGCGGCCTGCTCCAGGGTGGCGCGCCGGGTGATGTCATCACCCGGCGCGCTACTCGAGAGTAGGCCGCGGAGCCCGCTGGTAGTAGCCGCCGGCGCCGGACGTGCCGAGAAGGTAAGTGGCGGGGAAGGGGGCTTACCCCCCCCCCGGAGCCGTCCGCTTCTATCCGCTGGCGCCCGCGGGCGCCAGCGGATGGAAGCAGGCGGCCCCAGGGGGGGTAGGGAGCGCGGGGGAGGGGGTTTACCTGCCGGGGCCGTCCACAGCGGACGGCCCCGGGGGTGGGGAGGGAGTTAGGCCCCCCCTTACCCACCCGCCGCCATTTTTTCCTCATAGACTTGCATTGCAATGCAAGTCTATGGGGAAAAAAATGGCGGCCGATCCAAAAATTTCCGATTTTTGGATCGGGATCGGACTCGATCCGGTCCGGGGGGCCTCCGATTTTGTCCGAACCGGTCCGGGACAAAATTGGAGGTCCCGATCCGGGTCCCGATCCGATCCGGGGGGTCCGTGCACACCCCTAGTAATAACAGGCACAACTGCATTATTTTCCCCCTTTATTTTATCCTAAGCCCGTTTAGTTAAACATGCAGATTTTTTAAAATGTGCTTGATGTTCTCCGTCTGTTTTTCTTTAGGGTAGGTACTTCATAAATTAATAAGTGAGAGAGAGAGAGAGAGAGAGAGAGAGAGAGATGGTCCTGTCAGCTGAGTGTCACTTACTTTGTCTTGCATCCGTTCTGTTACACCTCAAACCCTCTTGGAAGTTCGTCTTCAGTTACTTACTGACATCTTGAGCAGCAAGGGGGACATTGTCTTGTGGCAAGGAATTGAGTGAGGCGTTTTGCCGCCACTGGCAGAGCGATGTTTGTGCTGTCAAGGAAGGCGTCCGAAACAAGATGTCAGAATTGGTCAGAGGCAGCTCTGCTGACAGATTCAAGCCACCAAAGAGAGCAGTCCCAAGCTTCTCAATCCAGTTGACTTGTGCGGTTTCGATCTTCTGCCTTGAAGTTGGATCCAGTGACAGGTAGCATATCCTCAATCCGCCGAAGAGCCAAATTCCATGTCGGAGAAGACCTCAGGGGGCATATTTCAGTGGTGTATCTTACTCCAGTAATGACCAACAGTAGGGTGACCATATGGAAAGGAGAACAGGGCTCCTGTATCTTTAACAGTTGCATGGAAAGGGAATTTCAGCAGGTGTCATTGTATGCATGTGGCATCTGGTGAGGGCAGGGCTCCTGCAGCTTTAACTGTTGTGATGCAGAGGGAATTTCACCAGGTGCTGCATGCCTACAAATGATACCTGCTGAAATTCCCTTTTCTATACAACTGTTAAAGATACAGGAGCCCTGTCCTCCTTTCAGTATGGTCACCTAAAACTGCAACATGCAAAAGGGTATGGGGTATTTTTGTGAGGGGAGCTAACGCTTGCATATTAACTGTGAGAGCTGACTTTAAGCTATAAACCTTGCAGAGGTGGTGTCAGAGAGTAGCATTGTTACCTTTTCGGAGCCAGGTCAAGACTTCCCTCTTCTCCCAGGCATTTAACAGCATATACTGAGTTTTTAATTGACCCCAGAACTGTATTTAGGCCTGGCTGAGAGTTCACAGCTGTTTTAAATGTACACTGTTTTTATATGTTGTCTGTTGTTTTATGGTTTTGAATTTTGTATATCGATTTTTAATGTCCAATGATTTTTAATGTCCAAACCACCCAGAGATCTCCAGCTATGGGGCAGTATATAAATGTAAATCATCATCTGCCATGTCCCATCTCCTAGCAGGGGTTCTGCTGCCAATTTCCAGAGCCTCGGCCTGCTGCTCTGCCTCCTACATCAGTCCTCTCCAAACGTATGAGACATGACAAATGCCCCTCCTTTACAGCAGTGGTGCATATTGGGCCTTGAGAGAGGTTAACCCAATGATCAATGGCATTACAAGGAGGTTGGCCAGTGGAGGGTATGTGTTGATCTGGGACTTGGGCATCCTCAGAGAATGAAGCAGCACCTGAGTAGATGGATCAGTGAGGGACTCAGTTAAAGAGGGCATCACGAGAATTTCTCTGCCTTAGGACCTGGTTGTCAAGAAAGGCCCTAGAGGCCAGCTTTCCTGTGTCCAGCAGAGGTTGTGTTGCTGGCCTCAGATTATGCAGCCATGAAGATGCTACCACGTTGCAGCAACCTCCATGTCATCACACCTTTGGCTGCTGAAAATGTCCAGGCTCCTGTAAGGGATAGGTCTTCAGTCAATAAGGATTTGGGGCTAACTAGTGAAAATTAAGCCAAAGCCATACTTAATGTTCAGTCAAAATCTGCTGCTTGTTGGAGCAATATAGAGGTAAGGTTGTCTGGCTTTCTGCCCCCAGATCATTTAGAGTGCTGTGTGGTGCTGCTCTGATTCTTGTCTCTCTGGAAAACTTGAATCTGCTTGATTGAAGTCCCATGAAACTTACTTGCCCCCCTTCTTTTGTAAAGAGGTCACCAAGCCTCTTTACAAAAATATCTTGAGCTGACAGTGTAACTATGACAGCTAAAACGAATCTCCAGGTTCAAAGACAATATGCTACTGAATACCAGTAGGGACATGGGATAGCTATTGCCTTCATGTCCTTCGTGTGGGCTTTCCAGAGGCATATGCTTGGCCATGGTAGGCTAGACAGATTTTGGGTCTGATCCATCAGGGCTTTTCTTCCACCCTTATGGCACACATGTTCAAAAGTGCAATACTTTCTGGAGACATCCCTGGGTGTCAACTAAAAACACTGTAATTAGCTTGGCCTGTGAGACTATAAAGAAAATATGAAATAACCCTTCCCCCCACCCTATAGTATACTGTATTCTAGCAAGTGCAGTATAGTGAGTAATTTTTAGGGATGTGCACTGACCCCCCGGATCGGATCGGATAGCGGATCGGAATCGGACCTGGGGGGTCGGATCGGATCGGATCGGATCGGAGGCTGGTCGGATCGGATCGGACCAGATGTCCGATCCGGATCGGACGCCATTTTGAATGCTTTTTCCCATAGCCAAGTATTGTTTTACAAAAACGCCTATAACTTTTTCATTTTTAAAGATAGAAGGATGAAACTTGGGGACATTGTAGACTGGTTAGGGATAGTTATCTGTGAGAAATTTCAGAAAGATTGGTGCATGCGTTTTGTGGCAATTAATTTTTTAATAAATACCCAGGAATGCTTATAACTTTGTCATTTTTAAAGTTACAAACATGAAACTTTGCCACATTGTAGGAGGTACCTTGGGACCTATGTGTGTGAAATTTCAGAAACATAGGTGCTTGCCTTGTGTGGCAATTAATTTTAGAAAAATAGGTAGTAGTGGGGTAAATACAGTTACGCCTCCCATTTTTTTATTTTTTAAGATACAAACAGGAAACTTGGGCACATTACAGGTACCACTTGCCTTGATATGTGAGTGAAATTTCAGAAACATTGGAGCTTTCCTTGTGTGGCAATTAATTTTTGAAACAATGAGGAAAGAAACACCTATAACTTTGTCATTTTTAAAGTTACACACATGAAACTTTGCCACATTGTAGGTGGTACCTTGGGACCCATGTGTATGAAATTTCGGAAACGTAGGTGCTTGCCTTGTGTGGCAATTAATTTTTTAATAAATACCCAGGAATGCCTATAACTTTGTCATTTGTAAAGTTACACACATGAAACTTTGCCACATTGTAGGTGGTACCTTGGGACCTATGTGTGTGAAATTTCAAAAACGTAGGTGCTTGCCTTGTATGGCAATTAATTTTAGAAAAATGGGTAGTAGTGGGGTAAATACAGTTACGCCTCCCATTTTTTTATTTTTTAAGATACAAACAGGAAACATGGGCACATTACAGAGAACACTTCACTTGATAGGTGTGTAAAATTTCAGACAGCTGGGTCCAGGCATGTGGTGGCAATTAATTTTTGAAACAATGAGGAAAGAAACGCCTATAACTTTTTTATTTTAAAAGTTAGAAGTCTGAACATTGCTCACTTTGTAGATGGGTTAGGGGTAGATATGTGTCAGAAATTTCAGAATGATAGGTCCAGGCATTTGATGGCTATGGAATTTTTAAATTACATGTTTCAAAAAAATTTCTACAGAGGCCAGGTCTTCCTTTCCTCCCCCTCCCGCTTCCCGCGAAGAAAAGGAAACACTGTCTCGTCTCGATCCCTTTGATCCTTGCTAGTATCCATTACAGGGCTCGTGTCTGCTTGAGTAAAAAAGTGAAAGTAGGAAAGCAGACACGAGCCCTGTAATGGATACTAGCAAGGATCAAAGGGATCGAGACGAGACAGTGTTTCCTTTTCTTCGCGGGAAGCGGGAGGGGGAGGAAAGGAAGACCTGGCCTCTGTGGAACATTTTTTGAAACATTTAATCTAAAAATTCCATAGCCATCAAATGCCTGGACCTATCATTCTGAAATTTCTGACACATATCTACCCCTAACCCATCTACAAAGTGAGCAATGTTCAGACTTCTAACTTTTAAAATAAAAAAGTTATAGGCGTTTCTTTCCTCATTGTTTCAAAAATTAATTGCCACCACATGCCTGGACCCAGCTTTCGGAAATTTTACACACCTATCAAGTGAAGTGTTCCCTGTAATGTGCCCATGTTTCCTGTTTGTATCTTAAAAAATAAAAAAATGGGAGGCGTAACTGTATTTACCCCACTACTACCCATTTTTCTAAAATTAATTGCCATACAAGGCAAGCACCTACGTTTTTGAAATTTAGCACACATAGGTCCCAAGGTACCTCCTACAATGTGGCAAAGTTTCATGTGTGTAACTTTAAAAATGACAAAGTTATAGGCATTCCTGGGTATTTATTAAAAAATTAATTGCCACAAAACGCATGCACCAATCTTTCTGAAATTTCTCACAGATAACTATCCCTAACCAGTCTACAATGTGCCCAAGTTTCCTGTTTGTATCTTCAAAAATAAAAATGTGGGAGGCATAACTGTATTTCTCAGTGGGAAAGTGCAATGCAATGATTCCCTATGGGAAAGTGCAATGCAATGATTCCCTATGGGAAAGTACTGTCCAATGAATCCTTATGGGCAAGTGCTGTCCAATGAATCCCTCATTGTTTCAAAAATTAATTGCCACACCAGGCAAGCACCAATGTTTCTGAAATTTTACACACATATCAAGTGAAGTGTTCCCTGTAATGTGCCCAAGTTTCCTGTTTGTATCTTCAAAACTAAAAAAATGGGAGGCGTAACTGTATTTACCCCACTACTACCCATTTTTCTAAAATTAATTGCCACACAAGGCAAGCACCTATGTTTCTGAAATTTTACACACATAGGTCCCAAGGTACCACCTACAATGTGGCAAAGTTTCATGTGTGTAACTTTAAAAATGACAAAGTTATAGGTGTTTCTTTCCTCATTGTTTCAAAACTTAATTGCCACACAAGGCAAGCTCCAATGTTTCTGAAATTTCACTCACATATCAAGGCAAGTGGTATCTGTAATGTGCCCAAGTTTCCTGTTTGTATCTTAAAAAATAAAAAAATGGGAGGCGTAACTGTATTTACCCCACTACTACCCATTTTTCTAAAATTAATTGCCACACAAGGCAAGCACCTATGTTTCTGAAATTTCACACACATAGGTCCCAAGGTACCTCCTACAATGTGGCAAAGTTTCATGTTTGTAACTTTAAAAATGACAAAGTTATAAGCATTCCTGGGTATTTATTAAAAAATTAATTGCCACAAAACGCATGCACCAATCTTTCTGAAATTTCTCACAGATAACTATCCCTAACCAGTCTACAATGTCCCCAAGTTTCATCCTTCTATCTTTAAAAATGAAAAAGTTATAGGCGTTTTTGTAAAACAATACTTGGCTATGGGAAAAAGCATTCAAAATGGCGTCCGATCCGGATCGGACCTCATCGGATCGGATCGGATCGGATCGGAGGTTGGTCGGATCGGATCGGATCGGATCGGATTTTCCCGATTTTGGGTCGGATCGGATTCGGATCGTGGATCGGATCCGATCCGATGCACACCCCTAGTAATTTTCTGCTAGGAATGGCACTCAGCACATTCTTCAGAAGGAGAAAATATACCCACACAGTTGAGAATGAAACACTATGGCGCTTAATGTTGTATTGTTTTCTTATAAAAGAATTGCAATCCTATGTTTGCTGAATGTATAGGATACAATGCTTTGCAAACAGTGCTGCTTGTGTGCTTGTGCTATGATATATATATCACAACAAATGAAACATGGAGACCGTATTTGTGAATGCACATTCCTGAGTTTGCCAATAGTTGATAATGGGCTTCCAGTTTTGAACAGAAGTAATTACATCTCTCTCTCTCGCTCGCTTTCTCTTTTCCTTATTTTTCTCTTATACAGTACTTGAAATAATTGTATAATATAATTTATTTTCCTTCTCTGGTATTGATTGCACTGATAGCAATCTCCAGTGTTTGGCATTGCTTATCCCAGCAGCAATGATATGCAAAAGAAGTTCCCAATAATGATTTGATGAATCTTTTGTCCAAATTTATGGATATATCTCTGGCTGTGAAGATAACCTCAGCCCAGCGGTCTTTTCAATGGCTCTATTAATTTCATTCCAAAATGCCATTGCTGCTGGGCATATGAAAATAACTCTTATCATTTTCCTTCTGATATTTTCAACAAAAAAAAACACAGAGTTATATGTTCTTATTATAATATAGGTTATTTATTACAACATGTTTCCCCACTTCTTAGCTGCACAGGAAACGTTGGGTGACAGGTTGTGTCCAATGAGGCTTTTTTACTAGTAGAAAGCCCTTCTGCTTGCACAAGGAAAGGTAACCAATTTCCACGAACTTCCTTTACCTACCACAGTATTTTCCACCACATCCCATATTGTTCCAGAAGGTCCTCAACCATCAAGTGGGTTGTTGGGCAGGTACATAAGTGCATAGGATGGATCAGTGAAAACGGAATGGCCTGCCTGGCATGAGCTGTTGTTATTTCCATGATGGTAAAGCCACCATGGGATGTATGGAATTTCAAATGCATCCCGCCTGTGTTTCCTGAATTGCCCAGCATTTTCCATCCCATTGCCTGCTTATTGACAAAACTAGGATGGGGGGGATAGATGAGAAAACACTTTTATAAAAATCTTCCACCTAACCCCCCCCCCCAAAAAAAAAATCAATCTGTGTGTCTGTGGAATCTGCATGATTCAGAAAATATTTAGATACAGATTGAGAAATGATTGCTATAATTTAAATAGGGAAAGAAATTCACCACAGTGGGGAGGTTGGTGGGCCATTTGGCCTGTGTGCCTGCCTGCTCAAGGTGCTGTCAAGCTGCTAACTGTTAATGGCCCCTGGGCTTTCCTTTCTAAAGATTCTTCATCTTTAAACTGGACTTGGACTGGACAGCCCTTCAGATAGAGGATGCCTTTAAATAGAGGACTGCCCTCTGTAAAGTAGGACATATATTCAGACTGTTCCTTTAGATACCTGAAGAACCATCTCCTTCCTCATGAACCTACCTGTCTACTTAAACTGCCAGGGGAGGCCATTCGGTGTAGCCCACCTCCATCTGAGATTATTCCTATTGCTCCTATCAGCCCCAGACCGCACGGGCAATTATCAGGGATGATGGGAGTTGTAGTGTGATATTTAGCATGCTATAGCACAGCAGGGGAAGGTATCAGGGTGAAAGGGGATTTTTTTTCTTTTCCTCCCATACCCTGAAATTCCCCTGCCAGCCTGGAATCACTTGACTAGCACTGGAAGGCTTCTGATCCAAGCTGTCTCAAGCCCTCCTCTTAGGAAGTGGAGGCACACACTGTACTATTTTGCTGTTCAGCCTCACCTGTGATGCATTAATTCCAAACTGTGTAGGAATGTGCAAAAGAGAAGCGGAGAAATCAATGCAGTAAACCAAAGTTTTGGGTGCAAGTAACTTTCCAGCAAAAAACATAGGCTGGTGCTGTTGTTCGAGATGATGATGATGACGATTTTAGAAATTAAGTACACAACCTCTGCTTCCATTGGCAACTTTCTGAGATTACTATCTGAAAAAAGTTTCTTGGAACCTATGGGACTATTCCTGCATCACTGCTACATATTTTTCAGGCACTCTGGAGCTGGCCATGCCTGTTCACTTAGTTCACTTTTTTTTCATATTAGAGCAGTCAAATTCCTTTACAAAACAGCTGATAGGCATTGAATAGGTGCCGCTTGAAGGATTATCTTGTCTGGGTACCATTGGTTTCATATCATTGCATGTCATGCAAAGTTCAGATACAATTAAAAAGAAAACAAATACACATTGCAGGCTTTTTAGCAGGACTGAAGGGGTAATAATATTCAAAGCTGAAGATAAGGGCAAGGATCAGACAACATAATAAGAGCAGCAAATCAGAGCAGTAAATCCTCAATTTCTTGGCAGAAGGAAAGAAACAGGTGGATTTATTTGACATCTGAGACAATTCTGATGGAAGAAAATAAAACAGATGAACACGGGTCATCTGAGGCTTATGTTCTTGTGCTTTGCAAACATAATGCAGGTGACAAAATTTGCACCGGAAATAAGTTAGATTAAACACAGCAGTCAGGACTGAGCTCAAAATGAGGATCTGAGCTGAGGAACTAGAGTGATTTGGCTTGAATCAGAAATGTTCTTGTGGAATAAAACAGATGAATTACAGCTCTGTGATAGTAGCCACAAAGATGATGTCATTGCTTTGGAATGATTTCCGTGTTAACTATCCCATTAGATTTGGACTGTAATTCCCTAGTCTCCCATTAACCAGGGGTGTGGAATGTCTTTCATCCCACAGGAGATGTCTATTCCATAGAAGCTCTCAGGGGTCACATTCCAATGGTAGGTGGGACTGAAGGGAAAAAGGGGTGAGGCCAAAAATGCTAGCATATCATTGGCTAAAACTAGGCTGACCAGATAAAATCCAGGTCAGGGCTCATGTAACTTTAATAGTTGTAGAGAAAAGGGAATTTCAGCCAGTGTCATTTGTATGCAATTAGTTCCTGGTGAAATTCCCTCTTCATCACAACAGTTAAAGTTGCAGGGGCCCTGCCTTCTTTTGTATCTGGTCACTCTAGTATAGTGCCTGTACCTTTAACTATTGTGATGAAGAGGGAATTTCACCAGGAACTAATTGCATACAAATGACACTGGCTGAAATTCCCTTTTCTCTACCACTGTTAAAGTTACATGAGCCCTGACCTGGATTTTATCTGGTCACCCTACTAAAACTCTAAGTGCTGATAACTCAGCCTTAGAAGAGATATTTCAACCATTAAGAATGGGGTGGGGGGAGTTCTGCAAAACAACCAGAAAACCAAAGGTGGATTGACCATCTGGGGAAACCTGGAGAGCCACATTGGGATCTCAGGAGGGCCAGATTTTCCTCTCCACCCCCTACCCCTGCCCTGTACGTTATTTTTTCTTGCATAAATTATCCTTGACTAATAACAGTCTACTTGCTGCTACCCATAGATGACTGGAAGAGGGCTGTATTGGGACTCCCAGAAGGCAGCATAGGGTTTTGTAGGGCTGAAGAATGGGCGAACATTGGACTGTCATTTATGTAGGCATACTTGATCAAGACTGCACTGGAGCATCGATAACGTCCAGGATGCATGTGTGAGATGGTGTGAGATGCTTGGATGAAAATAGGTTTAAAGCAAATTTCTTAAAATTGACAATTCCTCTTACATCATGAATGAAAGCCTGCAATACAGCATTAAGACTCCATCAGAAAGGCTAAGCCCTTTGGATCTTGTCCCATTACGAACTGTGGGTGCAGCTGTTTCTTTGTTTTTTATTTTTTTAAAAAAGTGTGCCTTTTAGAGATTGCTATTTAAACACACACACACACACACACACGCATAAATGTTTTTGGTCACTTCAGAGTAAATACACTGTATTTACCAGGACAAAAGAAGAGCATGCTGGTTGGGAAACAGACAAAGAGACAAATAGGGAGATATATAAGCGGACCTAAAAATAAATCTAAGCAAAGGACATTCCGAAAGCTTATAAAAGCTCTAGCAATTACATGATGATTCGAAATACTTCTGCATGACAAAGGACAGGTCCTGATGGCAAAGCAGGCATCTACAGGTGTTCCGATAGCAAGAAAATAACTTTTGATTAGAACCAAATATTTAGGAGTTCTTCATGTTGGCTAGCAAATACTTCGTCAACAATATCCTGATACCTCATCCAGTGCTATCGAGAGGTTAAGAGTAAAATGATGGAGGTACAAGCCATATTCCTTTTCCATAGGGCCATATTTACCAAGGAAAGCCACCATGCCCTATTTCAGAAAACATTAAGGTTCTTCTGGATCTTATCAGAGACTCCTTCATGAGAAGATCAGTAATGGCAGGCAAGCTTCCCTGATAGTCTGGTTCCTTCCTATTTGGCCTCATCTTGAGTACTGTGTCCAGTTCTGGGCTCCACACCAAGAAGGATGCAGACAACCTGGAGGGGTTTCACAGAGGAGGGCAACAAGGATGACCAGGGGTCTGGAAATAAAACCCTATGAGTAGAGACTGAAAGAACTGGGCATGTTTAGCCTGGAGAAGAGAAGACTGAGGGGAGACATGATAGCGCTCTTCAAGTACTTTAAAGGTTGTCAAACAGAGGAGGGCCAGGATCTCTTCTCGGTCATCCCAGAGTGCAGGACACAGAATAATAGGCTGAAGTTACAGGAAGCCAAGTTCTGGCTGGACATCAGGTTGTGGGCTCTCCCACACCAGAGGCCTTCAAGATGCAGCTGGACAGCCATCTGTCAGGGATGCTTTAAGGTGGATTCCTGCACTGAGAAGGGGGTTGGACTCGATGGCCTTATAGGCTCCTTCCAACTCTATGATTCTATTATTTTGTCAGCATAGTGTTTTGCAACTTTATCACAGCAGGCTTCAGTCAAAACAGATGCTATTGTTACTGCTTTAAGGTAGGCAAGTCACCTAGTGCTTTTAGGATGTTTTTTATGATGTTTTATTGCTATTTTAGTAACATGTGCCATGTTTTTAATCAGTTTTATGTATTTTATCATATTTTATATTTACTGTTGTTCCCCACCTCGATCCAAACGGAGAGGCGGGTAAGGAATAAATTTATTATTATTATTATTATTATTATTGGAATACAGACCCAGAAACGGGTTGAATATTTCCCCTTCAATGCAATACCTTGGTGTGGGGGGTCAGAATTAGGGATGTGCAGGGAACCCCCAGATTGGATCGGGACCCAGATTGGGACCTCCAATTTTGTCCCAGATCGGATCGGAGAAAATCAGAGGCCCCCCAGACCAGATCGGGCCCAATTCCGATCCCAAAATTGGACATCCGATTTTTGGATCGGCCGCCATTTTTGTTTTCCCCATAGACTTGCATTGGGGAAAAGAAACCTTTTCCCCAATACAAGTCTATGGGGAAAAAATAGCAGCGGGTGAGTGAGTGGGGGCCTAACTCCCCCCTCACTGTCACTCCCCCCACGGTTACCTCCTGGGGCCATCCGCTGTCATCCGCTGGCGCCCTTGGGTGCCAGCGGACCACCCTAGAAGGGAATACCCCCCCTCGTGGTCCTCCTTTCCTGCCAGGGCCATCCGCTGCTGCACAGGCAGCAGCGGATGGCAGCAGACGGGCCCAGCAAGTAAGGCCCCCCTCACGTTCCTCCATACCTACCGGGGCATCCTCTTCCTTCACCTGCCGGAGATCTACTGAGAACTAGGCTTCGCAGCCTAGTTCTCAGTAGAGCACTAGGTGACGTGTCATCACCTGGCACTCTACTGAGAGCTAGGCCATGAAGTCTAGTTCTCAGTAGATCTCCGGCAGGTGAAGGAAGAAGACGCCCCGGCAGGTAAGTGGGGGCCCCTCCCTCCTCCCCTCGCAGTCCTCCTTACCTGCTGGGCTCATCCGCTGCCATCCGCTGCTGCCCGGGCAGCAGCGGATGGCAGCAGATGGCCCCTGGAGGAAAGACCCCCCCCTCGCGGTCCTCCTTACCTGCTGGGTCATCCTCTTCCTTCACCTGCTGGAGATCTACTGAGAACTAGGCCGCGAAGCCTAGTTCTCAGTAGATCTCTGGCAGGTTAAGGAACAGGACGCACCGTCAGGTAAGTGGTCCCCCCTCCGTCCTCCCCTCTCATGGTTCTTACCTCCTGGGGCCATCCACTGGCACCAGTGGATGGCCCCGGGAGGTAAGCCCCCTCCCGCGCTTACTTGTCGGGGCCATCCGCTGGTGCCCGCTGGCACCCATTGGCACCAGCAGATGGCAGCGGACGGCCCCAGCAAGTTATCCCCCCTCGCAATTCTTACTTCCCGGGGCCGTCCGCCGCTGTCCGCTGGTGCCAGCAGATGGCCCCGGGAGGTAAGCCCCCTCCCGCGCTTACTTGTCGGGGCAGTCCTCTGGCACCCGCTGGCACCAGTGGACGGCAGCGGACAGCCCCAGCAAGTAAGCCCCCCCTCGCAGTTCTTACCTGCCAGGGCCATCCGCTGGCACCCGCGGATAGCAGCGCACGGCAGCAGATGGCCCAGGCAGGTTAGAACTGTGAGGGGGGGAGGGGGTCCGATCCTCCGATCCAATCTGATCCAGATTGGGTCCTTTTTGGATTGGATTGGATTGGATTGGATTGGCCGATCCAGGGGCAGGGGATCAGATCGGATAATTTTATCCAATTTCCCCTAGATCGGATCCGGATCGTGGATCAGACTCGATCCGTTGCACACCCCTGGTAGTAGCCCTTTAAACACCTGAAATAAATCCACTAGATGATATTGTGAAACCATAACAGAGGCAGAAAATGAAGACATCGCTTCCCTCACTTCCATGAAATAGGCCCTCAGATGGGCTTTAACCCATGTTCAATTGGATTCACCCTGAGTTTTTCTCCACCATCATTCTAGCCATTTGCCACATGTTCCATTGCTTTAAGCTCCTCAGAAAACTACGGAACTGAGGTTCCATGATAGGATGGGTGGAAGTGATTGTGTACTGCTTCGTTGGAATGACAGACACGGGTTACAAAACACTTCTTACTTCCTTTGGGAAATATAGTTCTTACTTCCTTTGGGCTACTGACATTGCAAATGGAGCGCAGGATTGTGCCCTTTCATTCCATCAGATTGCACTGAAAGGGAACTATTCAGCCCATTTCTGTGTCCGTATCCTAATAGGTGACTTGCCTACTTTAAAGCAGCGACAATAGCATCTATTTTATCTGGCAGAGCATGAATCTCAGACACTTCCTGAAAATTACAGGTGTTGAAATATGATTTTAATATCTCACTAAATTGCAAGTTGAGCGTGATGAGCAAGGCCATGTCACTAGAACCCAGGGGGAATCAGAAACAGCTGCAACTGTGAATATACAACACAGGCTTAAAACAAGACGTTGGGAATGAGGGTTTTTGGAAGATTGTCATTCTAACACTGAGAATCTAGGGCCTAGTTCTCACAGGAGTGCTCAACCTTTTTCTTGATTGCACCACTTTGATGGGGACTCACAAAATGGAACACTCTTCCACATATTCTCAACATAGGGATATGTATCTTGTAGCTTTCCCTGTACTTAAAAAGCTAGCAGGTCAGCTGTAGGGCTAAGCTAGAACCTTTCTCATCTCTTTTCTGTGTGAAGGAAAAAATATTTTTCAGTGAAATAAATTCAATTGTCTGTGCACCCACCTTCAGTCAGAAGTCATATAATCTTAACATGAGGGATGGGGTAATGGCCATTGCAATTTGGGCCAGTTACCGTTTCTGAACAACTCCCAGGGGCAGCCCCTTATGCGGTGCATTATGGAAGTCTAATTTAGAGGTTAGCAAGACATGGAGTGTATTGGCATGGTGTACGTAATCATAGAATCATAGAATCAAAGAATACTAGAGTTGGAAGGGGTCAGTAAGGCCATCAAGTCCAACCCCCTGCTCAATGCAGGAATCCACCTTAGAGCATCCCTGACAGATTGTCCAGCTGCCTCTTGAAGGCCTCAGGTGTGGGAGAGCCCACCACCTTCCTTTGAAGCAAGTGCAGAGAATGCATGGCTCTCCATGTTTTGGACTGAAACATGTTTCAGGCATAGCCAGCACAGCCAATGGTAAGGGAAAATAGCAGTTGCAGTCCAACATCATCTGGGGGGGGGGGGGGAGGGGACATGTTCCTCATCCCTGCCATAAAATGAAAATTCTCTTGGCTCCTTTTGTACTTTTATGGGCCGGTTTTGTATGTGCATGCCTAGACAGACAGGCAGACAGACAAGGTATTACACATCACACTGCCAATCTGCGATGCTTGCTCTGATCCATGTGCCACCACTTAATGCATAAATGGGTTGATTTCTGTAAGAATTGTTTGCTGTGTGTTTACAGTAGAATGCATATTTTCCTGCCAACTTGCATTACAAGATCCATGAAATGCCATCAACAGTGCGGACTGGGCGTGCCTCTTTTTCATTTGACCATAATACAGCTATCAGAGAGTGATAGCTCCATGTTCATCTCTTTTTAAACGACAGGAATAAGGCTGTCCTTTAGTTATCGAATGCCTCACAATATAATTTGATATAGATTCACACACACGAGAGAGAGAGAGAGAGAAGAAATTGCCATTTTCTAATGCCTTTTTTTTTTTTTTTTAGGAATTATGAGGTTGCAGAAAAGTAGACATCAGATAAGCATCAGGGGTTGTAGGGTTCTTTTTCTGGCAATAAACAGTTTGAATTGTTCTTTGGCATCCTCTCACATGTTCAGAGCATGGGAAGAAGAGCCCTGCTGGATCAGATCAACGGACCACCTAGTTGAGCATCCTGCATTTCACCGTGGCTGACTAGATGCTTCAGAGAAACCCACAAGCAGGGCTTCAAAGCAATAGCCCTCTCCTGAAATAGACCTCCTGCAATGGGCATACAGTGATATACTGCCTCAAACATGGAGGTTCCGTATGGTTACTAACAGAGTAAGCATGGCTGGGCATGCGCAGGTAGGACTGTAAAGTATGCTTCTCTGAGAACCTGGAGAGCTACTGCCACCCAGTGTGGACAATATCAAGTTAGATGGAACAACTGGCTGACTTTTTATCATGCAGCTTCCTCTGCGATGTAACAGCCTGTTCACTGGGAAAGTTCAGTCTTTCGCTTCCCCCCTAGAAGGGTGGATGAAAAGAAATGGGTGCCGAAATACTTCCAGCTTCAGATTCTGGAAGTGCCTTGGGCATGACACCCTCCATGGGTCAAGTCCCTCTGTGAGTCTACCATCTTGCTGTCATTTTGGAAGCCGCTGTTGCTCCTCCTCTTCTTCTTCCTCCTCCTCATTGCTCCCACTGCTTGCTTGACAGCAGAGAGCCAGCAAGGAAGTCGGCTATGCAATCAACCCCTCCTCCTTTTCACCACCTCCACTCTCTGGGCCAGAGTGAGAAGCAGATAAGCAACTAGGTTGCAGTGGTGAAGAGGAGGAGGAAGAAGTCCAGGAGGCTCTTGCCAGTGGAGCCCTCCTGGGGTGTGGGCCCTCAGCAGGTGCCCAGCCATGCCTACCATTGATGCCACCCCTGTGCCAAGACAACATGTGCTGTGGAAATTGCTAAGGAGCGAATCCTATTTGTTCGATGCTCGGAGGTCTCTCAAGGAATTCTCAAGATGCAGACTCTCTCAGGAACCATGTTTATTCAAGCGACTGCAGGGAGTGCGCTCTAAGCCAGAGCTCAGAAGTGAACTGACTTACATGGCAAGGCACAACATTTTTATACTCTTGATCATGACGAAACTTGGCATCACAGTTGTCATCATCCAGTTACAGCTCTGTTGCTACCTGCTTCCAGCAAACACTGAGCCAGTCATGGGTTTCCAATCTGGGCTTGCTCAGTTTCCAGCCTTACCTAATTGCATAGTTTCCAAGTACAATCATATTCTCCTTTATTTAGCTTATCTAAAACTCTATTTCTGTGAAGGAAAGAATGTGGCTTATTTAAAGCTCTATTTCTGTGAAGGCATGTCATTTTCCCGACACCTCATATCTAAGACACTTCATATCTATGGCTCATCCAAGTTTAGCTACATTATCTGCCTGGCAGCATTATCTATCTAGCAACTATGGTCTCTGGTTTCTGTCCTGTTGATAGTCAGTACAGGCTCAGAATCTTAAAGTAAATTCCTCTACACATGCAATGCAATGCCTGTCTAATGTTAGCAGATACGGGCAGGTAAGCTCTGCCTAATGTGGCTGCAAGTTCTTCCTATATTGCATAATGCAGTGATGTCACAGCATTCCAGGGGGTGGGGCTTAGCTCTAAATATAGGCACAATGTACCTAGCAGAACTCAAAAGGAAGTGCTTGGCATTCATGAGCAACCCCAGAAGTCAGCAGCATGAAACTTTTTGGGAAGCTGCATGAAGCCCTCAGCCCATTAAATTGTCCACCACCCATCCTTGACAGCTTTGGAAATCCCCTGCCATAACATTTGCAATGATAACTTAATGTGCCAAATAAAAATAAACAAGGGCTGATGCATTTTCATTGCATGCACAATGACTGCCCAATAACTTAAGGCCAAGGGAAGCTCTTGCACATTAAATTATTTTGGTAGCTTCAGTTTTATACTTTGGAGGGCAGGAGGAAATGTAGCCTATGCCGGCTTTAGGAAATATATTTCAAATGCTGAGAAAAATAGCTGATGAATAATTATGCTTCCTTGAAAACTCATCATTGGCATATCCATTTCTGCAGCTGAATATTTTGTCAAAATCCTATTTTCAGCTGCAGCATGTTTCATAATTCCACCGTTTCCCAGGAAACCCAATGATCATCCATTTATAGATTCTTTGGGCCATTGGAGACCATCCTATCTTCTATTTCTCCCTATTGCAAAAGAGAAAAGAAAAAAAACTGAAAGATTTCCATCCCTTTTGGTAGAGCTATAGCTTTTATTCACGTGTGGTCAACTGTAGACTGAATGGTTTTCCTCTCCCAAATGCATTGATCTTCCAGGTCTAAATCCATGGGTGTGTGTGTGTGTGTGTGTGTGTATATATATATATATATATATGTGTGTGTGTGTGTGTGTGTATGTTCATAATTCATTCTTATTAAAGAATTAAGAGGAGGTTAAAAGTTTGCTTTGGATGCAGAAATCAATGCTCTCTGCATTCAGTAGTAAATCAAATTGCTATGGCATGACTCCTGTGACCTATATTTCAATTTCCCATTTTACATGGAGATGACATTCATGGTATAATGACTCATTCTTCTGTGTTCATCGGGAAGTTTCCCGGGTGACTCTACGTAAAGGACACTGCTCTGCAGTTAAAAGGTTAGCGTTCCAGATGACGGTTGGATAGCCAGAAGAGGAGAAATTCTTCAAGGGTGAAGAAGGCATGCCAGAAAGTTATCAACTCCCCAGGACTGAAAAGGACATTGTATACTTTGAGTGAACTTTAAGCACAGCTTAAGGGGGAAGATGCGTCCATGTGTAGGCTGTCTGTCTATTAGGGCTAAAGAAATCCCAGATTATTTTTACTTGATTAAACCATTAATTAATTGATTAGCATCTGTTAAATATAGGTAAAATATTTGCATTTGGAGAAAGCAAAGTATGAATGAAGTGCACTGGGCTGGCACTTGGAGGAACTCCTACAAATGGCAACTGAGGGAGCTGCTCCCCCTTCCAAGTGGAACCCCCTTTTTATTGCCAATCACAAGTTGGAGTTAACAAGGGATTTCTCTCCCCACCTCCTCTTCAATCCCAAGTAGGCTCCAAGCCAGGTATGGAGTTGGTAGAGCCTTCAGGACCCCAAGCCTCGATGGCCTGGATGGAGATTCTCCATATACCGGATTAGGGACTGCAAGCCAGAGGTTTCCTATCCTACCCCTGGGTAACAGCAATCATTGCAATGTGTGACATATAGATTGTTTATTTGGGGGTGGTGTAGGCATGTGTTGTAGTAGACATAATCTGAGTAGTAGCACCTCTCCTGTGTGAGGGTGACAGGGAATACTCCTTTGGTGAAGGGATGACTTTGGGCCAGTTGTTATCTTTCAGCCTAACCTACCTCACAGGGTTGTTGTGAGCTCAGGGATGTACTACTCAGATCCTCAGAGAAGAGGCAAGGATACAAGTGGAGTTGGGTTGATTTCTATTGAACAACTTCATCTTATTCTACAAGATGCAGGTATTGTTTTTGTTTCATTTTTTAAAATTCCCTCATATTTCCAAAAGTTGTTAGGATCCGGCCCGTTGTGTGTAGCTGAAACACATTACTCCTCAGTGGGACTCATCTCAATGGTGCTCAATAAGTCCACTGTGGATTTATTTAACCCACAGTGAGGCTGTTGAATGTGTGCAGCCACCATTTTGAATATGCAATCCCTACTCGGGGGTTGTCATGCCATGCCCTGTGATTGTGGTGAGTGTGCGATTTGCAAAGGTTGTTTAATCCTTGCATAACCCACACTCACCAGGTTCTAAACAACACAACAACCTCCGAGCAGTTGCAAATAACTCTCAATGAGCCGTGTCATCCAAACCCAATCACAGAGAATGCCACATTTGTTCAACACCCTTATAATATTAAACACCACAGTTATCCCTAATGAATTAACTTTTCACTTACTACGATGGTGGCAGTCAATCAGTGGAAATATCAAAATGCAGCTCAAGGATATTAAACAATATCTCAGAATGCATTTGCATTTGAAAGAGGTTGGTGGAAATATATATTTCTTTGCGCTATTTACTTTTTATCTGATAGTCTTTGTTCTTTTTTAAAAAATTCAAGAGCGCATAGATCAAACACAAGTCAATTACAGCCTGACATTGTTGCTGAATAAAAGGCAGTTTAAATGAGATTTGTATTGTGTTTAATCAGTGTATCATAATAAAGGAGAAATTATTTTAGATTAATTTTTAAAAGATGCTACCTTGTTTTTAATTATGTGGCATTACATATCTGCTGTTAGCTTCTCTAAACCAATTACACGTATGCAGACCTAAAATTAAGAAGAATACAGACGTTTCCACTTCAAAGCAAACCCTAAGGGTATAGGCATTTTGACCTGCATAGTATATACTAAGTGTGATTTGCAAAGGCATTTCCTTGCTGGGTTGCAATAAATTAATCATCTGTGTCCTAAGAAACCATTGTGATAGAGTCCCTTTGAATCATCTTAATGGGCCAGCAAATGTCTGCTCGTGGTGGAGCAATATGTGTGCTCCAGTGTCCTCTCATGCACATAACATATTGTGTATGATGTATTAGTGGTCTGAAACTGACAACTTAATAGCTCTACCACAATGGAAACCTAATGGAGGAGAGACTCCTGGTTTGGTTTCTGCTGCACTGCAGAGCCGCCATCGCTAATGGCCAGAAGGCGGTACTGCAGCTACCACATGTGACACAAGGGGCGAATAGGGTTCTGCCTGCTCCTATAAAGATGCTCACTCTGCCCTGTCCTCTCAGTCCGAACAACGCATCGCTCACATACATACTGAGCTCCTCATGGTCTGACTGCCTCTGCTTACCAGCTGACCTCGCCCTCCTCTTCATGATGCCGGAGTGGCCACGCAGCAGCGGTGGCAGGCATCGTACCCCGCATTTGCACTCCTTCCGCTAGGGTGACCAGATAAAATCCAGGTCAGGGCTCATGTAACTTTAACAGTTGCAGAGAAAAGGGAATTTCAGCCAGTGTCATTTGGATGCAATTAGTTCCTGGTGAAATTCCCTCTTCATCACAACAGTTAAAGGTGCAGGCACTATACTAGAGTGACCATATACAAAAGAAGGTAGGGCTCCTGCACCTTTAACTGTTGTGATGAAGAGGGAATTTCACCAGGAAATAATTGCATACAAATGACACTGGCTGAAATTCCCTTTTCTCTACAACTGTTAAAGTTACATGAGCCCTGACCTGGATTTTATCTGGTCACCCTACCTTCCGCCCATCTACAGTGGAAGGAGCGCCACGGCGGGCTTTCCTGACGCCGCTGCCACCGCGCCCGCCAAACAAAGCATGAGTGGCAGTCTTCCAAGGTAAGGGTTTTTGTTTTTTTTTACTTTTTTAAATGGGGTGGGGAAGAAGGAGGGGAAGTCTGTGGAGGCATGGAGGTGGTGCAGCAAGCTTATGGCTCGCTGGTCCACCCCCTTCCCTGCCCAGGCCATGGGGACCAATCAGTGGTCACCATAGACTGTGGCAGGCCTCCCAGAAGCTCCAGAGCAAGAGCAACAGATGGCAAATGCCACCGTCGCCTCGCTCCAAGCTAAAAAAGTTGGGCTGAATGCCCGACTTTTTTAGAGCGGAACTTTGGGGCTTTTCCCCCCAGTAGCTTCAGAGTGGCAGCAGCATCATGTAGTCCAACTGCCGCCATCCCGAGGCTACTGTGGGGAAAAGCGACCATCTAGAGGTACCCCTCCTGACCATCAGTCCAGATGCTGTGTGAGATGAGCTCTTCACATAGAGACCTGCATGAGTTGTCTATCCTTACCATGATATAAGGGAGTTTCTCCACTCCCGCTTATCACCTGTTAGAGCATGGACTAGGAGCCTTTGGGTTTTCTGTGCGCTTGCCACAGAATTGCAGGTTGCAGGCTTTGTGTATGCAGTTCAAAATTATCAAGTTCTGGAATGACCCTCAGTCCCATCTCACCCAGGCTGGTGATTGGACACTTATGGAAAGGAAGGAGAATAATAAAGCCTGTTCTAGTTAAACTTTCCTCAAACAACAAGGTCTTCCTCAAATCTGGTGCATTCCGGCATCTTTTGATTGTCTTCTAGACTTGATTTCTGCTTTGCTTTTCAGTTACGTACCCTGACTCACCCTTTATTTCTTTTTCTTTTTACTCTTGAGTCCTGGCTCCTGGTTCCTGGAATGCTGCATTTGGCCTCACCCTGGTAATTCAACCACCAAAAATGCAGACTATGGGTTGATATCTCGCTCTGAGATGTGACCACAATATGTGGAAAGTACTCATCATGTGGCAAGGAAGGGATGTGGAAAGCTATGTCTTGCTTTGCACTCAGCCAGACAGAAGGGAGTTACAAAGTTTTCTGCTCAAGTTGGCCGAGGGTCCACATTCAGCACAATGGTCAATCAGAGGCATCCAAGAAATACATGGGACTTAGTAATCATATTTGTGGACTACTAGCATGTATAGCCATATTTGCCTAACTGACTTAAAGCAGCCTCCAAAGGGGAGAAGGTCAATGACTTCTCCTATCTGATATTCAAAGTGATATCAAGGGAGCAGACAATTAGACCCTCTCTACAAGATTTTGCTTTGATGTCCAGTTCCCCAATTATGCACATCTCCTGACAATCGCTTTTATGACTAATACCTATATACGATTGAAGCGCATTACTGGCTGTATGAAACTCGCTTTAAAGTTGTTGACATGTATGCAAGTGTTGCTGACGGTAATGCACTTTGTCCCGGGAACCTGCCCAAACAGGTTTTGCACCCTTTATTCTCCCCACCTACCAGAATCTCCCACCTTTGGTTACCTAGGTTACCTGCCGGGAATGATGTGGTTAACCTGTTTGGCTACCTCTCTCCCCTCCAATGTCACCACCAGCTGAGGTTGTCCCCCCTCCCAGAACTGCTCAGGAGTAAATGGGAATGTGTCCCATAAGTTTCCCCCTCCAGCACCCTTTGAAAACTTATTTTTAGTAAGGACTGCCTCTCCCCCCCCTTTGCCCAATTTCCATTTCAAGTGAACTGCTCAGGAGTAAATGGGAATGTACCTCGCGCACACACACACGCCAAAACAGACAAAGGGATGCATCTTCGTTCCTTCCCCCTCCTCTTTCCAACGAGCTCAACCATTGTAAAATATATACACACACACACACACACACACACACAGCTCATGTCAGGAACCCAGCAAGAAACGAGGGGATGATATGTCTAAGCTGATAGCTAATTATGCGTACATCCGCACATCCTTCCTACTCCCTTTACTTCTCCTGAAACCATCTCCATCTGGCCCCGTGTCTCCATGGACAAAATATTCCATCAGGGGAGTTAAAATAAACTTTATTTTCAGTTCACATTGGGTCTCGTCTTCCTGGAGCTTCCATCCAGAGAGACAGAGAACAAGGAAGAAGTTGCCAGGAGGAGACAGGAAATAAAACTAAACAAAAAAGTGGGAGGTTTTCCCAGCGAAGGGGCAGTTCTACGCATAACATCAAGACCATCTGATCATTGATGTGCCTCCTCACAAAATTGTTTACATGGACATAAGGCGCTCTTACTCCCGCAGTAAATTAAAAGTCGCTAATTAACATGCATTCAAAAATGTGAATAATCAGAGATAAAATGCGCCTGGACCCCTGATTTGTGCTCCACTCTTGTAGAGGTAAATTTGGTAATGCACCTTGAAAGAGCTTTAAATTGCTCTTGTAGAGGCACCCTTAATCAAAGGTGAACTTGAGCCCATTGTTCTGTGTCCTGCACTCTCGATCGTCCCAGAGCACAGGATGCAGAGTAATGGGTTCAAGTGACAGGAAGCCAAATTCTGACTGGACATCAGGAAAAATTTCCTGACTGTTAAAGCAGTACAACAATGGAACCCATGTCCTCTGGAGGTGGCGGGCTCTCCCACAATAGAGGCCTTCAAGAGGCAGCTGGACAGCCATCTGTCAGGGACACTTTAAGGTGGATTCCTGCATTGAGCAGGGGGAGTTGGACTTGATGGCCTTATAGGCCCCTTCCAACTCTACAATTCTATGATTCTATAAGGCAGAGCCTTGCAGAAATGTTCTGAACCATTGAGATTAATGGGAATTTACCAATAATCAAACACACACACACCAAAATAGAGAGAGAAAGGATTCATTTGCTAGCAAGTACTACATCTCCATTGATTTTCAAAGTATGCGTATTGTGACCCAGAAGACAGAAACACATTTATGAAATTGTTGATAAGAGACAAGTGCCCAGGGAGACATGTTTGCTACCAAAAAGAAAGAAAGAAAGAAAGAAAGAAAGGGGAGAGGGAAACAGAGTGCACAGAAGAATTGGGAAGATAACATTTTATTTACAGCTCTGTAATAGTTCAAGCAAATCTGAAACCAGATAAATGGAAGTGCCTGAAATTATTTGGCAGAGGCATGCTGGGTAAGATGTTTGCCAGGATATAGAAGCTGCCAGGTGGCCGTTAAAGAAAGAAAATACCATTGCTTTGGAACACCCGTTTTGTCAAATGCTACTTTGGGTTTCAGTAAGCATCCATTTCCCCCATCAGCTCACCTGCCGGCTTCTCTTTCTGTGCTGAGTTCTACCCCATCCTATTCAACTGACAAGTTCACCTACTGAGAAAGATTTATGAACAACATCTCCTCAGGACGTTGCCCCATGGAATGACTACAGTACGGTTGATGTAGAAGATCACAGGAACACCTCAAAAAGTTACCAGAGATGTGGTGAGAGCATAAAATAATAGATTTCTTTGCTTCTTTGTTTGAAGAACTGGAGTTATTTTTCTATTGAGTATCCAAATTTAACTTTGGCTGGCATTGGCAAGGTCTTCAGTACAGTTGATATGTCAGACCATTTGAGAAAGGGAAATGTCATGACTAGGCCGGTTCCCCTTAGGCTGGGGGAAGGAGTTTCTGGCAATCAATGGGAATCAGCTTCTGAAGCAGATGAGACAGTGCCAGAAATGTACCAGCCTACAAGCAAAGTGGGAGAGGTGATTCTCACGGGCTCTTCACCAGCTGGGGATGAACCTTCGCCAGACCTTATCACTGAAAACGTTAACAATGCACAGTCTGTGGGAAATCAGTATTCTTCAGAGTGGGAGGGCACTTCAAGGCTAGCTGATCTTAGAGTCTACCACACTCAAATGGGCAGAGCTAAAGGAAGACAAGAGAAGGTCAGCCCGGCTAGCTTCTCACCAAAGGCTTCTTCAGAACCAGCCTCCTTGAAGTTAAAGCATTCTGGGAAAAGGCTTTCCCTTTTTCTTGAAAAGACCATTGTCTTACTTAGTTTGCTTAGTTTTGCCTAGAGGAAAGTTCCTAGAGATTAGACTCTCTTCAGGTGGGAAGAGATGTTTATTGCCTGAAGAAAGCTTTGTAGATTATGTAGCAGACCTCTTTATTGTCTCCCATTAAGGTGGGAGGTTTTGGGGGAAACTACAGGAAATGGGTACCATAGAGTGAATCTCGTACAAGTTGGCCAGAGTGCCCCACTATCTACTTCCTGTAGAATGGCTTGGGGCAATTGTGGACTGGCATAGCCAACAGGTGGAAATTCAAAGAACATGACTAAGAGCTAGGCCCATCTAGATTCAAGAATGCTCTATCAGTTCTAGAGCTCATGGAGGTCAGATTTTACCACTCTGCTATGAAAGTGGGCTTCCCAGCCCCTCAAACCCCCTGAAAATGCTATTTGGAAAGTTAGTAGACCCTGGTGAATGGTGTGTCCTGGATCCACTCCATGACATTTATGAGCAGTAGATTCAGCATACACAAAAGGAAATCCCTCTTCACATGGCACATAATTGGTATAATGATCTTTGACCCAAAATGTGGTGATGGCCACTAGCTTAGATGGCTTTAAAGAGAGGGTCATACAGATTAATGGAGGAGGAGAGCTCCATCCATGGCTATCATTCATGATGGCTATATGGAATCTCCATGTTCAGAAGCAGTACACCACTGAAGACCAGTTCCTTGGGTAGTGGTGGTGAAGGGTAGGAGAGGCTTAGTTCTTCTAAGACACACATGGGCAACCAGTAGCCCACAGGCTGCTCTCTGTGCAAGCCACCAGCCCCAGGTTTCCTACCCACCTATCCCAATGCCCAGCTGATCAGTCATCAGATGTGCAGTGGAGAGCAGCAAACTTGGGATTACTGGGGGTGTTAAAGGTGCAGGGACTCTGCCTTCTTTTGTATCTGGTCACTGTAGTATAGTGCCTTCACCTTTAACTGTTGTGATGAAGAGGGAATTTCACCAGGAACTAATTGCATACAAATGACTCCGGCTGAAATTCCCTTTTCTCTACAAGTGTTAAAGTGACATGAGCCCTGACCTGGATTTTATCTGGTCACCCTAGTGTATGCATGAGTGCATGTGTTTGAGACAGAGAGACAGATTGAATTAGATGAATGAGTTTGTCTGAATCAACATCTCTGTTTGAGTGTGAGTGTGAGTGTGAGTGTGTGTTTGTGTGAGAAAGAGAGGGGGTGCTTGAGACAGAGACATAGATTGAGAGAGATGAATGTGTGTGTACCTGCATGTACCCTGGGCCGACTCAACACTAGCTGTGTCCTCTTGTGTGGCCTTTGATGGTTCACAGGGGCCAATACAGTCCCCAAACCAAAATCATTTCCATGCCCTGCTCTAAGATTTGCTTGTTGACTTCCCAGAGGCATCCCATTAGCCACTATGGAAATAAGGTTCCTCTTTGCATGTTCTAGTGTTAAGGACTTAGGGTGGGTAATGACCATTTAAAGAAATGTGACACAGAAAGAAGGACATCCAAGAGAGAAGAATACTTAGAAGAGTGTTAAAAACAGGTCGCTCTTACCACTCGCACATATACATACACTGACTATTAGAAGCCAACTCAAGCATGACTCAAGCATGAATATGGACAATTTCCAGAGTTGGAGTTTGCTGGCTTGCTCAGTGAAGAGAGTTTCACAGATCCAGGGCATGCAGTGATTCCACTTGATGGGCCATATTAAACCTTGATATTTAGCCTGCTGATGAAATGAAAGCTGGTTTCTGAGATAGCTTTAGAAAATCCTCATAGTAATTTTCCTCTTTCACGAGCCCGTGGGAAAGAGGAATCCAGGATATGAATTAATATCACCCTTTGCTACGGTAATAATGTATGTCTATAGTACACCTATTCACATGAGCAATTTTCCTCGTCCCGTTAAATCTAACCGGATAAATACAGCCTCTGTCAAAGAAATATATTGCAGTTTAGTAGTCGAAGGCAAAGAAGGACCCCCCTTTCTAAAATGTTTATTGCTGCAGTACTTTTTTTAAAAAAATGTATTTTAAAAATGTAAGCAATGCCATTAAATCACCCTGAGACCATTTTTGCTGATGGATAGGATAAGTTGCTTGTCTTACAGCTCTTTATCTATGTTATGAGTGTTAAATATAGATTTTCAGGCCTGGCCAAGGGTAAGGCCAAAATCATTACACTCAGTACAAAACACAGCCAGGCCTCTGAAAATCCGCTGTTCTGCATGATCCTCCGTGACAGTTCAGGACTACGGACAGCTACTTAACATGCTGGTAAACTCCAGCCAATTCTCTAACAAGGAGGTTGATGCAGCACTGGAAAAATGTGAAATAAGTGACCTCATTATAGCGGTTCAGTGTGCCTGTGAATGGAGCTGGGGGATAATAGCGCCCCCACCTCCATTCACAGGTTCTCATGGACTCACAGGGGCACTGTATGTGCTGCTCCTTATAAGAGGCTGACAACCTACCAATCAACATTTATTTGAGGCAAGGACTAGTCCTCCTGAACAGCTTCTCGCTTGCCCACCTTTGAGAGAAATTAGGTGGGTTTCCACATGGAAGATGGCCTTCTCAGCAGTGGCCCCGCGCCTATGGAACAAACCCCCACCAACGATCTACCATGCACCATCCTTACAAGCTTTTAAGAAGGACTTTAAAATGTTCTATTTTACCATGGCCTTCTCATGGTGAGTACTGCTTTGCTGCAATTGGCGCTGTTGTTCTTGATGTTGTTGTTCTTGTTGTTCTTAGCTTCAATTGTTTTAACGGCTATTTTACTGTGTATGGTTTTTTAATTGCTTTTCATGTTTTAAAGTGGTTTTTATGTATTTTATTGTTGTAAGCCACCTCGTAAGGGCTTTTGCCCTGAAAGGTGGCCAAGAAATGTTTTGAATTAATTAATTATTTCATTAATTAATTAATTTGGCAAATGGGCTACACATGTGCAGCCCTGGCTGCTGGTTCGGCTTCGATTGTTAGACCATGAGTTTCAAATTGCTTTCAGCCTGAGAGCCAAATTCAGTTTCGGAGAATCTCTTGATCCCTGTGGTGGGTGGGAATGAAGGCAAAACTGGCTGAAACAAAGGCAGAAAGGGCTAGGCCAAAACACCTCCAATACTAGCACATTTTTCCTTAAATTTCTTACTGAAGCCTCAGGAGAGACATTTAAATCTTTTTGAATGGAGGAGGGGGGAATATGCAGAAAAACAAGCTCTCCCCCGCTGCCTGGAATCTGAAATCTAGCCTCTCACACAATCACAGATCTTGTACACTCATAGCATAATCAGACGGGGAGGGGAGATCGCTTTTCCCTACTGTTGCTTTGCCTCATGCTCCTGTCCCACAATAAAGCAGCTTCTTCTTCCTTCACACGGCGATGAAAGAGGAAGCAAGCAATGGCCACGTGGCCCATTCAGTGGGCATTTTTATCATGCTGGAAATGGTAGCAAGTTTCGCTATAGCTCCCAAAATCGGATTTTCACTGTCGTATTTTATGACGGGGGGAAAAACCAGAAGGAGCCAAAGACATAAGAGAGGCAGACAGCATCGTCAAAAGCACCCACGAAAATCCGTGAGTGCCCAGTAACGAGAGTGTTATAAAACACTTATCTGAAGAGCCCCTAATCACAGCCAAAATCTTTAAAAAGAAAGTGGAAAATCAAAACAAATTGCTAATGAAACCACACCTACAGAGGCAACAGGTAACACTGAAAGCTCATTCTAAAAGCCAGAAAAAGAAACTAGACCCAACGTGTTCATTCTGTGCCTGAATATGGGGCCAAATTCAATTGGAGCAGAATTTGAAATATGAATGTCCCTGTTTTGCAAATGCCTGTCCCTTCGGATTCAGGCCTGGCTCAAAATGGATAAACAAACGTGTTTCCCAGGTGCTGCTGGGTAATGGGAAAAAATGGTCCAAAGATCTATCCTTGGGGTTTTTTTTCTGCGTTGGCTAACAGACGTTGACAAACATGACTTAAATCAGCAGCGTACACTTTAGTGTCATTTAAATCTCATGCTGTTTCTATTCAATTCCTTCCTGCTAATGGATACCATGACTTTTGTAATGGCAACTAATTTTGGTTGCACCCACTATTTTCCATTTTAACTATCTGTAAAGTACGACTTCTGTCATCAGTCGCTTCACATATAGCATCTTGTTTACTTGTGTCCGGTGGCAAATATGCAAATAAAATTGAACTGAACAAAGGGATTCAGCTCTGGGTCAAAATGTGGTCTGAGTTCACAATAGCCATCACTTCCTGCACATCCCCATTTGTTTTGAAAAGGAACAGCCTTGCCTTTGAACCATACATAAGCTCGTGTTCACTTAATCTACGGTGACCATATTTGGGAAACCAAAAAAGAGGACATCCAGTGGGTGGGTGGGAAAGTGGGTTTCGGGGCCTCTGGAAAGGATGTCATCCCCCCTGCCACCTTAAAGGCCCCAATTAAAGTGGAGGAGGGAAAAATGTGTCATTCCCACCCCCACTGCTCCAATCGGGGCTTTTTCTATAATGTCTGGCAATGACACGCTTTTCCCTTTAAGGTGAATGGAGCAGTGGGGGGAGGGGGGAATGACACGCCTCCAGAAAGTGCATCATTCCCTCCCTCCATGCTAATGGTGGCCTTAAAGGGGAAAGCGTGTCTTTCCAGGACATCATAGAAAATTACAGAAAATCCCCCCTGTCACCCAGGACAGAACCAAAACCAGGACAAACCTGGGGGAATACTGACAGTTGGTCACCCTACTTAATCAATTCTCTTTTGCTCTTTCAAAAATATTTTATGATATAGTTCAGCTACCTTATGTCTAACTGGTTTCTTTTTTTATTGGTTTGATTTCTTGGCCTTCTCTTCTTTTTAGTTTTATATTTAATTTTAGTTCCGTCTACAATAGAATGCAATCCCATTCCATTCCTTTGCGTTTCATACATCACCTAGTCTTTAGTTCAGAAGAAGGCAATCTGGTAGCCTCCAGATGTTTGGGACTACAAGTCCCATCTGCCCCAGACAGTATAGTCAATAGTCAGTGATTATGGGGCTTGTGGTACAAAACATCTGGAGGTACTAGGATCCTTACCTCTGTATTAGAGCCTTTACAAATAACACATTTATTATTAATAGATTTATAAGCAGGGAAATAAATCATATAATAAATAAATAAATAACTGTTTAGCATTTCAATTTACTCCTTATTTTTTTCCCCTGCTTTTCCCTTCATCTAGTCAATTTTGCTTCTCTTTGGTGATTTTGAAAAGAAAGGGGAGGGGGAAACCTGACTGACTAATTTTGCGATGGGAAAAAGCCGAATGTGGAATATCCAAAATGGCAGCATATTAATTATAATTATTGCTTTCATGCGGCACGTGGTATAGTAACTGAATTTCACAGAATAAATAGTTTGGAAACTCTGCAATTGCTTGTTACAGCGTTGTTGTATATTAGGGCTAATGGAGCCGCCACAGTTATGCACCATGGCATTTAGGAGCACAACATTAAGCAGAGAACTCTTCAAGTAATCGGTCACAGAAATATAATGCTTTTTTTATCCTAATGTAGAAAAATTATCAATATCTGTTTTAATTGCTTCATTCCAGTCTTCTGTCACAGCACCATGGGCAAGGGCCGTGCTTATAATGGAGTCTGGGGCATTAAGCAGCTGGGACAACAATATGAACTCTAGCCATCTTGAAAAATGAGAGAGTGACTTGTTGCACAAAAGCTAATGTATGAAGCAAAACAAAAAAACAAAACAAAACAAATGGTACCATTGATTTTGCAGTCATAAATATTTGAAATGCCCATTAGTATATACAGCAAATGAAGTACCCCACTCAACACACACACATTGTTTGTGGAAGTACATTAACATGGAGGAAAAGGGATCACAATAACTCAGTGATGGGGTTGAAGTCTCAAATTTAGAGGCTAGTATCTCCAACTAAAGGGGAACTCAAGAAGCTGGGATTGCTGGGAGCGGTGGGGGAGGAATGCTTATGAATCTGAGGAAGCTGGTGCTAATGAGGCCAGACTAAATGGATTTGCTCCCCAAAATTCTCATTTGTAACTTATGGTGTGTTCAGTATATTCCAGATGTTCTCTGGTACACCTTTGCTAGGGGGTTAAACATCCACCACTCAGTTTTCATTCCAAATTCAGTAGGGGGTTCTGACGTGACCTACAAAGCTGCTGTATGATAGACAAATTATGTGTCCATCTAGCCCAGTGCTGTATACTAGCAGTTGATCTCCAGGGTCTCAGCTGAGTGTTTTCCCCATCACCTTTACCCTGAGCTTTTTTACCTGGGACTGAACCTGGGACCTTCTGCATCATGCCATGTGCTCTACTAGTGTGCTTTGGTCACTGACCTGACTATGTGTCAGGAGTTGCTGGGGCTAGGACCACGATTTGCTTCTGTCATTTCTGGTGAGCCACTGGCATCAGGATTGCATTGCCTGATCCATACAGTCTTCTTAGGTACTTGAATGACTTGGCCTACCCATGCCAGCCATTGGCTTCCCATGATCAGGAGGGACTTCCTGGTCAGGTTGTGTTGCATTTCCCAAAACCTCCCACCCTACTGAGAGAGAAAAAAGAGGTCTGCTGCATACTCCACAAAGCTTTATTCAGGCAATAAACATCTCTAGGAATTATCTCTAAACTCTAGGAATTATCCTCTAGGCAAAACTATGTGAATACTTTAACTTCAAGGAGGCTGGTTCTGAAGAAGCCTTTGGTGAGAAGCTAGCCAAGCAGATCTTCTCTTTCCTTTCTCTAGCTTCAACTGTTTGAGTCTGCTGTGAACTCTAGGATCAGTTAACCTTGAAGTTCCCTCCCTAGAGTGACCATATAAAATCCAGGTCAGGGCTCATGTAACTTTAACAATTGTAGAGAAAAGGGAATTTCAGCCAGTGTCATTTGTATGCAATTAGTTCCTGGTGAAATTCCCTCTTCATCACAACTGTTAAAGTTGCAGGGGCCCTGCCTTCTTTTGTATATGGTCACTCTAGTATAGTGTCTGCAACTTTAACTGTTGTGATGAAGAGGGAATATCAGCAGGAACTAATTGCATACAAATGACACCGGCTGAAATTCCCTTTTCTCTACAACTGTTAAAGTTACATGAGCTCTGACCTGGATTTTATCTGGTCACCCTAGCCCTCCCCTTCTGAAAAATAACAATTTCCCACAGACTGTGTGTTTTTAACATTTTCAGTGATAAGGTCTGATGAAGGTTCACCCCCAGCTGGTGAAGAGCCCATGAGAATCACCTCTCCCACTGTCTGTTCTGCTTCAGAATTTGATTCTGATTGATCACCAGAAACTTCAGCCTAAGGGGAACAGGCCTAGTCATGGCAAGTTGGGACTTTGCCTGGGCAACAATAATATCAACTGTGTCAACTCCTAGTGGGTACCTTTTGGCTACTTGTAGTCCAGCAGTGGCACCATGAAGCTCAACTTCAACCCTGAAACAGATTATTGCCTATTGCTTAGCCCTGTCAAATATGAATCCTTCCAAGGCAGCCTGTAGTTCCCTGCCTGAGCAGCAGATCATTTCACCTATGTCTCCATCTTGTTCCTTGTTGCTTCGTACATTCCATCTCCACCGATTCTTAGTTCTTGTCACTCCAGATGATCAAAGAGTGCATCAGCCAGATGTGGTGGATGTTACAAATGTCTGATTTCAGCACTGGTTTACAATAAACATCTAGTGGAAACAACATCCAAGCAGAAATATCAGTCCCCCATCCAAGTATTTGCTTGAAATGTCTGGCAGGATGAGAAGAGATTTCTAATTCTGGAACTGGCATTCTATCTGAGCTGTTCCTTAAAAACCTCCTGGGTAAGCAGGTATTTTGAGAGTAATGTGTACTTGCCAGCTGGCTTATCTGCATACAAGACTTGGCCCGTATTGGTCTGTTTGTTATTGATTGAATAGCTATTATGCATAAGGTAGATCTGTGTGAACAACTCCGTAAATTAGCAAGGGAGGTTCTTAAAGTAATGGACATTGGAGTTTGCAATTTAATTAGTGCCGTGTCTTCCAAGCTGCCATTCTTTGGAAGATGGGTAATAACAATCCCATCCCAGATGGCTTCCACTGGGAACGCAGACCAGAATTTCAATGTTCTTTTTAAACCAGTGGCTTCCAAAATTTATTCTAGGGTTCCTGAGATGCTTGTTGGATCATGAAAAGATCACGGCCAGATCGACACCAAGCAGGATATAATACCTCGAAAGAGGTTCAAAAACAGTACATGGAATGTCTCAGGGGCCCCAACAGTAGTCAATGCACTTCAATGTTGCGATAAAGCAGTAGTGTAGATCCTGCCCAGCTCATTTGAAAGTCAGCTTGCTCTATATTACCCATATGCCTTTGCCACATATAGCCATATATAAGAGACAATTTCAGATTGCTGCCAAGACCAATACATGCCCAGTCCCAGAACAGAATGGAATTCACTACCACAAGAGGGAGCGATGGCCACCGATTTGGAAGACTTAAAATCCAGATCTTAAAGCCTCCCACCCCCAACTCAACGCTAGAGTCACAATACAAATCAGCCCCCCTGCACCTACTCCAGAGGGAAAAAAGGGGGATCACATGCTCTTTTGCCGCCTGGCTGTTGTTGATGCAACATCTCCTTTCCTGCCCTGGACTGTGCTACTCTCTCCTGACTCCATTGGACTGAGAATCAGCTCCCTCTAGATATGCAAACCTGCCCACCCCCCTTGAGACCTAGCCCACTAGCCTGAATTTGGTCCTTCATATTCATCTTGAATCATGGGGTTTCAGAATCCTGGAATCCCAATGATCTGGCTAAAAGAGTCCCATGCAATTGTACACACAGACACACCTCACATGACAGAGAGCCCACATGGTTCACTATTCATTCCAGATTAAAATGCAGAAGCAAATCCTGCAAGCTAGTCAGCTTCTTCCAGCTTCTGTCTTGCTAGCACCTACATGGAGAAATAAGGGTCAGAAATGCTTGAATGGCAAAAGCATTGGAGAATAACAATGGCTCCCTCATTCTCTGCACTCTCTTTACCCAATGAAGCCAAACAATGTCCACACATACATGGTCTGGTTGTTGTTTTTCCTTCTCAGGGATGAGCAATGCCCCCTGGGAACCCATGCCAGGTATGCAGCGCATTGAGATTCTGGTCAAGGGTGCCTTGTTTTTTATTTTGCATGGCAAAATCCTGATCTGACATGATGCAATGGGATCAAAGCATGGACCTTTAGTGCAAAGATGGGACATTCGCCTTGTGTTAGAACAATAAAGAATATATATATATATATATATATATATGGATTAAACTTAATTTCAGTCACAGAAATGTTTGTATATGTCTGTTTGTGTGTGTGTTACAATGGCCTCCTCCACACGAGACGTTTAATGAGCCTTGAAGGCTCATTATAAATTTTACCTCCACACCAGCGGAGCGCAAAACGGGCGTACAGGCGCGTTATCTCCCCGATAATGCGCATTTTCGAATGCGCGTTAAATAGCGACTTTTATTTTGCTCCGGCCGTTAAAGCGCATTTTCGCCGTGTGAACAAGCGATTATGCGCATTAATGTCTTCTAAAGCGCTTTTTGGACATCAATTAATGCGCTTCGCCGCCTCTCGCCGCCTCCCGTGCAGAGGGATTAGGCGTAAATGCGCCTCCGCGATAATGCGCATAATCCCCGAACCGGGCGCAAAAGCGCATCCTTGTGGAGGGGGCCTACATTACTGTAAGTGCTGAATTCCCTGGCTTGGGTGAAAATATGCCTGGGTTCATTTGGGAAACATAGATATGAAAAGATCAAGGGTAGGAGCTAAATTTGATCTGGATCCCAAGATGGACTTATCCACGATACGTGACAGAACATGGCTCGGGACTGCAATTCCTGATGGAATGGCTCTCCCTGCCTCAACATACCCAGACACTATGATCAACATCTCAGGGGGCCACTCTGAGTGCCTCCTCCAAGGGAGGTCCAGAGGGTGGTGACAAGAGAGAGGGCCTTCTCAGTGGTGCCCCCCAACTATGGAATGAGCTCCCCACCCAGGCCCACCTAGTGCCATCACTGTTATCTTTTCAGTGCCAGGTTAAGACTTCTCTCTACTGCCAGGCATTTAATGGCATATGATGGGGCATTAATGCCAGTCATCTAAACATGTCTAGTATTTTAGTGAAACTGCTTTTAGCTGTCTAAATTGTTTTAAATTTTGTCTAATCTTATGCCGTATTTTTATGTTGTATTTTATTATTTTACGAATTGGCTCTAAACTGCCCAGAGAGCTTCAGCTATTGGGTAGTGTAGAAATGAAATAAATAATAAAATTAAAATTAAATCCTTTTCCTTCTCCCTAGCCCCACCCTGTTCTCCCCAGTTGCTGACCATTGGTGGTTTCCAGGCCTTTGTGCAGTTTTTTTTCCTCATCCTAAACTTTTAAACTTTTAAGCTAAAACATGGTGGGAGGGTGTGGAACATTTGGCCCCACTCCTGTTTTCTTTTGGTCCCTCCCACCCACTAGAATGCGGTCCTCTAGAGCTTCTCTGAAATTGAATTTGGCTCTCGTGCTGAGAGAAGTTCTGATTCCTGTCTTAAAGGGATGTGCCTCATACCAGGTCAGATGGCTTGCCCCAGTGTTCTCCAATAATTTGCCTGGAAACAGCTCTCCAGGGTGTCAGGCAGATAAAAGCATAAAAAGGATCCTGCTGGATCAGACCAAGGGTCCATCTAGTCCAGCATTCTGTTCACACAATGGCCAACCAAGTTCCTCCATGAAGTTCCTCCTTGCTGCATGAATCACCATTAACTATGGTCCCTTCCTCCAGTATTAAAGTATTGGTATTCTGATAAAAGTACCAAAAACATAAAGAAAGAATGAACATCAATCATTCCAGACATTCATATAAACAGGTGTGCATGTGCTAAAAGAAACAACAACAGGTTAACACAAAGGGATCCCAAATTCTACAACACGAATTCTGCAACCTATATAAAGTATCCTTATGTGCATAGTTTTCTCTTATATATAACTTAGTCTGCTTCTGGTTGCTGTGGGATGTACTAAAGAGCTGTAGCAATGATGGGCAAACCCTATTCCGCTCAGTACAGAATTGATTCAGCTACATGAGGCATCATCATCATCATAGGATCATAGAATAGTAGAGTTGAAAGGGACCTAGAAGGCCATCGAGGCCTCTAGTGTGGGAGAGCCCACCACCTCCCTAGGTCATTGGTTCCATTGTCGTACTGCTCTAACAGTCAGGAAGTTTCTCCTGATGTTCATCATCATCATCATCAACATCCACTTTTTCCAAGACCGCTTCTGAAATTCAGTGCTTCCCTTTGGGAGTGAGATGGGGACCACCTCCCTGCACACAAAAAGCTACAATTTTGTGGAAAGGGGTAGCTTAAAATCTTCCTTGTGTCGTTCCAGTTTTTCTGATATGAAGTACCATTGAAAGCATTTATCCCCCCCCCTTTGGCATCCAAAATGGTGCTGTCCCTGTGATTTATTTAAATATGTAGATTGACCTTTAGTCCTGATTTGCATAGTGTGAGTCAACTGGGCTTTCAGAAGGATAAATCATACAGAGCGCGGGGGGGGGGGGGGGAGTTAAAATCCAGTAGAACGCCCAAAGGATCTTAGTTTGCAAATGAATTTTGCTCCAATGATAAAAGCTCCTTTGTGTTTGTTGCCATTTATCGTTTTATTTTATTTTTAAGGAATGGGAGGTAATAACATAGCTCTAGTGCCCTTTATCTGCTAGCCATTATCTATTCTTCCTGTAATCCAATTATGTTTTACCTGTTCAAGTCCATTGAATTTCATAATAAACTATTGACAGGCAATGCTGCTGTTGCCTTAACAGACCTGTATTTTACAGATTACCTGAAATGCTAATTCATGACCTAAATTTTAAAGTTTAATTTGCTTTCACATTCCAAATTAGTTTTCAAAATGCCAGCATGTCACCCTTATAATATAATCGTGTTTTCTCTATGTTGGTTATGGGCATGCTCCAAATTCAAAAAGAATGGGAGGGGGGAGAAGGGATGCCTTATACCAGCCTTCTGAAACCTGGTTCCTTCCAAAAGTGCTGGACCGAAACTCCTATCAACCCCAACCAGCATGGAAAAAAAACATCCGTTTCAAGCTTCTCTGAAAACTGCTTGTATTTGTTAGTAAAAACATGCATAGTCTGCCTCCCCGTAAGTCTGACAAGGTGGCTAGACTAGCAGCAGCTCTAAGAACAAGGGCCTCGTAAAAGTCCACAGACAAATTTAAACGAAAACTAGGGCGACCAACTGTCAGGATATTCCCAGATTTGCCCTGGTTTTTGTTCTAACCTGGGTGTCAGGGGGGATTTTCTGTAATTTTCTGTAATAACATCCTGGAATGACACACTTTCCCCTCCGCTTTCCGGAGGCCCCTATTGGAACAGTGGGGGGGGGGGGCAGGAATGACACGCTTTCCCCTCCTCCTCTCCAATCAGGGTCCATGGCAGGGGGAATAACACACTTTCCGGACACGCTGGAAAATGGGCTTTCCTACTTACCCTGCTGGGTGTCCTCTTGTTTGGTTTCCCAAATATGGTCACCCTAGACTATGCAAGCTGCCTTGGGTTCCTTGCAAAAGAGAGAAAAAAGCAGGATAGAAATGCAACAATGAATAAATAACACCAAGCTAAAGGGGAAACCAACCTGACCAGTCCATTGGCCAGAGAAGCAGTAGTTGCAGAGAGCTCTCAGCTTGCCCCCTCCCTACCAGAAAAACACTAAGCTCCAAATGACAGTTGCTGTTCTGGAATTGAAGAAGAAAAGAGGGAAATCACTCTCAGTCCATTCATTAGTCTAGGAAGAGGGCCTTTTCTGCTGTGGCACCCCAGTCCTGGAATGAACTCCTCAGAGAGGCTTGCCTGGTGCCTTATGTTGTACTATTTTTGACGCCAGGTAAAGACCTTATTTCCCCAGACATTTTAGTCTTTCACTTCTCTTTTATTTCTTCTGGTTTTAAACTTTTTACACTTTTATTGTGCAACTCATGTGAACCACCCAGGCTATTGGGCAGTCTAGAAATGTAATGAATACATAAATAAGACATCAAGAGCCTCATTCAAGCAAGAACATCAACAAGTGAATATCAGTTTGGCCTAAAGTTCATTTAAATGCCCAGCTATTGTTCTGGCCTTGAAGAACGGATCTCTCCCTTCTCTCCTCCTCTCTTTTTCCTTGATGTGTCTTTTTCTTTTATTAGTTTGGATGCCTGATGGAAGGGCCTGACTCTGTTTTGTACTGATGTGAGCCACGTCGTAAGACTAACTTCCTGGTAAGTGGGGTGAAAATGCAGTAAATAAATGAGAACAGAATCTCTGCTGGATCAGAGCAAGGAGCTCTTGCTCTGCTTTGTGGCTAGCCAGGTACCAACAGAAAGCTCCAAAGCAAGGCACAAAAGTCCATCACTGGTATTTTGCCCCAGCATCCATTAGTCAAAGATATACTCCTTCTGAACATGGAGATACCACACAACTATCGTGACTGACAGTCATTGACAGACTTAGCCTCCATGTAATTTTCTTATCCCCCTTTCATTGCATCATTCTGCTATGAGCCTTTGAACGATAAGTGAAGTGTTATAAAGTGTTGCATTAGAAGGTGTAACTCAGCCCATAATATATGACATGGCCCATTTGTCGACCTTCATGTGGCAGCTGTTGATGTTCATACGGGACTTGCTCATGCCTCCCTCTGAAAAGAAATCAAGATGAGAGGGGTATATTCTCCCAACGAACATAAGAAGAGTCATGTCTGCTTAGAGCAGGAGTCCTGCCTAGTAGGGATGCTTGAGGAAACCTTGTGAACCCTACAAAATGACCTGATCCCCACCTTTTGGAATAATTTGCCTATCAAAACTTAGCTATCCTCTGGATTTTGCACAACTCTGAATGCTGTGAGGCAGTTCTTAGCAGTTTCAAAATATGTCTTTTAAGTATGCATTTTGAGAGGAAATGCACATATTTTTGGGAGGAATCTTTTTAAATTGTGAAACAACAGATACACTTGGGAACATACAAACAATGGCATTAAAAAGTGACAAGGAAGGGGGGGAATACAGCGTTGTCCATCCTTAGTGTCCTGTCCAAAAGTGGCCGGCTGGATTCTCCAAGAAGTCATCAAGCAGGCCATGAAGGAAAGAGACCTGTCCAGCATAGTTTGTACTAGGGATGTGCACTGACCCCCCGGATCGGATCGGATAGCAGATCGGAATCGGACCTGGGGGGTCGGATCGGATCGGATCGGATCGGAGGATGGTCGGATCGGATCGGACCGGATGTCCGATCCGGACCGGACGCCATTTTGAATGCTTTTTCCCATAGCCAAGTATTGTTTTACAAAAACGCCTATAACTTTTTCATTTTTAAAGATAGAAGGATGAAACTTGGGCACATTATACACTGGTTAGGGATAGTTATCTGTGAGAAATTTCAGAAAGATTGGTGCATGCGTTTTGTGGCAATTAATTGTTTAATAAATACCCAGAAATGCCTATAACTTTGTCATTTTTAAAGTTACAAACATGAAACTTTGCCACATTGTAGGGGGTACCTTGGGACCTATCTGTGAGAAATTTCAGAAACTTAGGTGCTTGCCTTGTGTGGCAATTAATTTTAGAAAAATGGGTAGTAGTGGGGTAAATACATTTACACCTCCCATTTTTTTATTTTTGAAGATACAAACAGGAAACTTGGGCACATTACAGGTACCACTTGCCTTGATATGTGTGTGAAATTTCAGAAACATTGGAGCTTGCCTTGTGTGGCAATTAATTTTTGAAACAATGAGGAAAGAAACACCTATAACTTTGTCATTTTAAAAGTTACACACATGAAACTTTGCCACATTGTAGGTGGTACCTTGGTACCTATGTGTGTGAAATTTCAGAAACATAGGTGCTTGCCTTGTGTGGCAATTAATTTTTTAATAAATACCCAGGAATGCCTATAACTTTGTCATTTGTAAAGTTACACACATGAAACTTTGCCACATTGTAGGCGGTACCTTGGGACCTATGTGTGTAAAATTTCAGAAACGTAGGTGCTTGTATTGTGTGGCAATTAATTTTTGAAACAATGAGGGATTCATTGGACAGCACTTGCCCATAGGGATTCATTGGACAGTACTTGCCCATAGGGATTCATTGGACAGTACTTTCCTATAGGAAATCATTGGAAAGCACTTGCCCATAGAAAATCATTGGAAAGCACTTGCCCATTGAGAAATACAGTTATGCCTCCCACTTTTTTATTTTTGAAGATACAAACAGGAAACTTGGGCACATTGTAGACTGGTTAGGGATAGTTATCTGTGAGAAATTTCAGAAAGATTGGTGCATGCGTTTTGTGGCAATTAATTTTTTAATAAATACCCAGGAATGCCTATAACTTTGTCATTTTTAAAGTTACATACATGAAACTTTGCCACATTGTAGGTGGTACCTTGGGATCTATGTGTGTAAAATTTCAAAAACGTAGGTGCTTGCCTTGTATGGCAATTAATTTTAGAAAAATGGGTAGTAGTGGGGTAAATACATTTACGCCTCCCATTTTTTTATTTTTAAAGATACAAACAGGAAACATGGGCACATTACAGGGAACACTTCACTTGATATGTGTGTAAAATTTCAGAATGATAGGTCCAGGCATTTGGTGGCAAGGTGTCTGCACACACCACTTTGAAGACTGTAGAAAATTTCTCCTGTAACGATCCCAGCGAGAGAGAGTGATCCTAGGCTCAGCCGTTCTGCTTGAGTGAAAGTATCAAAGCAGACACGAGCCAAGTGCTACTTTGTTTCTCCTTTTGTAATGGATACTAGCTCAGTTGCAGCCAAGCGTGCAAGGATCAAAGAGATGAGAGAAAGTGTTTCCTTCTTCTTCCCGGGAGGCGGGAGGGTGCAATTGACAGCCCCAGCCTCTGTGTAAAAAAGGTTAATAACTTTTAATCTAAAAAATTCGTAGCCACCAAATGCCTGGACCTATCATTCTGAAATTTTACACACATATCAAGTGAAGTGTTCCCTGTAATGTGCCCATGTTTCCTGTTTGTATCTTTAAAAATAAAAAAATGGGAGGCGTAAATGTATTTACCCCACTACTACCCATTTTTCTAAAATTAATTGCCACACAAGGCAAGCACCTAAGTTTCTGAAATTTCTCACAGATAGGTCCCAAGGTACCCCCTACAATGTGGCAAAGTTTCATGTTTGTAACTTTAAAAATGACAAAGTTATAGGCATTCCTGGGTATTTATTAAAAAATTAATTGCCACAAAACGCATGCACCAATCTTTCTGAAATTTCTGACAGATAACTATCCCTAACCAGTCTACAGTGTGCCCAAGTTTCCTGTTTGTATCTTCAAAAATAAAAAAGTGGGAGGCATAACTGTATTTCTCAATGGGCAAGTGCTTTCCAATGATTTTCTATGGGCAAGTGCTTTCCAATGATTTCCTATAGGAAAGTACTGTCCAATGAATCCCTATGGGCAAGTACTGTCCAATGAATCCCTATGGGCAAGTGCTGTCCAATGAATCCCTCATTGTTTCAAAAATTAATTGCCACACAATACAAGCACCTACGTTTCTGAAATTTTACACACATGGGTCCCAAGGTACCGCCTACAATGTGGCAAAGTTTCATGTGTGTAACTTTACAAATGACAAAGTTATAGGCATTCCTGGGTATTTATTAAAAAATTAATTGCCACACAAGGCAAGCACCTATGTTTCTGAAATTTCACACACATAGGTCCCAAGGTACCACCTACAATGTGGCAAAGTTTCATGTGTGTAACTTTAAAAATGACAAAGTTATAGGTGTTTCTTTCCTCATTGTTTCAAAAATTAATTGCCACACAAGGCAAGCTCCAATGTTTCTGAAATTTCACACACATATCAAGGCAAGTGGTACCTGTAATGTGCCCAAGTTTCCTGTTTGTATCTTCAAAAATAAAAAAATGGGAGGCGTAAATGTATTTACCCCACTACTACCCATTTTTCTAAAATTAATTGCCACACAAGGCAAGCACCTAAGTTTCTGAAATTTCTCACAGATAGGTCCCAAGGTACCCCCTACAATGTGGCAAAGTTTCATGTTTGTAACGTTAAAAATGACAAAGTTATAGGCATTTCTGGGTATTTATTAAACAATTAATTGCCACAAAACGCATGCACCAATCTTTCTGAAATTTCTCACAGATAACTATCCCTAACCAGTGTATAATGTGCCCAAGTTTCATCCTTCTATCTTTAAAAATGAAAAAGTTATAGGCGTTTTTGTAAAACAATACTTGGCTATGGGAAAAAGCATTCAAAATGGCGTCCGATCCGGATCGGACCTCGTCGGATCGGATCGGATCGGATCGGAGGTTGATCGGATCGGATCGGATCGGATCGGATTTTCCCGATTTTGGGGCGGATCGGATTCGGATCGTGGATCGGATCCGATCCGATGCACACCCCTAGTTTGTACCCCAGTATCTGGTATTTAGAGATACATTGCCATGCCTCACAAGTCACATCTCTTTCATTCTCCAATAGCTTTGAAGTAGAGTGCTCCCATTTTACAGACAAGGGTGGAGGTGAAGAGCTAATGAGTTGCCCAAGGCCATTCAAGAAGTCTATAAGTGAGTTGTGACCTGATGGGATTCATGTTTTCTACACATCATTTGGCCAATCCCTCAAAAACATGGAACTCGTTCACTGAGAAAGCTGCGGCAACGATGGAAACAGAGGAGAAGGAAAAAGGGGAGCCCATGTTTATGTTGAAAATTATCTCCGACTAATAATTCACAAAGACATCAAGAAGAAATGGGCCAGTTCTGCTGTATAACTTCTGCTTCATTTAGCACAGTGGGATTACTGGCTTCTCTGCATGGGGTAATCTGTTCAACATTTGGCAGCAGATTATATATATATATATATATATATATATGCAAATGGCATAAGCATATTTGTCAATGTGATTCTCTTGGTTTATCCAGCTGCTAAAAGAAAAGACAGAGGAGGACAGAAAAATAATGGAAGATGTCATTCAGGGCTGATTTGCCAGCTGCAGGGGACATTTTTGATGGGAGTTAACCATGATCTCTTCTAGAAAGCAAATAATGCTCCCAGATTAAAGACTCCATAAGACGAGAGACAACAGCAGAGTCGCCTTCCTTCTCCCAGTATAAAATTAGCTTGGAAGCTCCTAGGGGAAAGCACCTGTCTTTTGCTCCTGTTCCATGGCAAGATGCTAATCCACGGTTCCATAAACAAATCACAGTTCAACAACAACCCACACACTACCACTGCGTGTGGGCTAGTGTGTTTTCTGAACAGCCTCAGTGGCACACAATTGCTAGTATGATACATTCTGAGGTAGGGATATACCCAACCACAAGGCTTTCTCCTCCATCTGAGCAACCTTTCTTTTGGATGAGGGCACTGCTTATGCATCCCAGGATCTTGAACCCAGGTCTGGTTTTAACTACCCCCTAGCTGCTGGCTTCTCTGATCTTTGTTTTGCTGCTCTGGAACTCCATCTCTGCCTGTTTTGGACCATGCACCTCCTTTGGCTGATCAACAGTCCCTCCAAGGGCCTTGAAACTGGCTGCCCCCTGACCCTTCCTGAGGCCTGACGTCAGTCTACATTCATCAGTCAGCCAATCCTAAGTCCCTGACCAGTGTACCTGCATGATGCATACATTTGCAAGCATGGTTTTCCCCCCTACAATTCACACTGTAAAGTAAGTCTTTGAAGGAGGGGGAAAGGGGGCATCGTGCATATATTCCAGGCATAATAAGGGGAAGAGAGGGGGCACAGAGGCCTGGAATGGTAGCCTCTCTCTATCTCTTGAAACATCTAGTTCAGTTCTTAGGGACAGAGGAAGCAGGGACTGACAGGGGTCAGACCATTGCTCAATAATGGCCAGCCCAGCATTTCTGACAGCAGATCTTCAAAGTTTCAGGCAGGAATTATTTCTCAACCCGGCCTGGAGATGCTGAGCTACCACTGAGCCACGGTCCTTCTCTAAGCCACAGACCCTCCCACGCAGACCACTGTGATCTTAAAAGTCAGTCCCTGCTCTAGGCAGTTCCAGTGGTTAAGAAAAGGAAGGGGATGCTTTCGAAAGCGTCACATGTGTCCTTCCAGTAGGGAGACAGAGAAGGACCACGCTGACAGTGGAACAGCTGTTGTTTCTTTCGGATTTGTCTCCTGCCAGAGACTGATTCACCATATATTCCCTCCATCTGGCATCCCATTAATCTGAATATAAATCTATCTATTCGGAAATAGTTTATGAAATCTGAGACATTCATAACTTGTCAATAGATTCCCCCCCTAGACACAGTCACACATCCGCGTTCTATTGTGCCAAGCAAAGTTCTTTTGCAAAGAAAAATCTGTAAACTTTTTAGCAGAATTTTGAACCATCACTTCCAGTTGTTTTGCTGCCCAAATGATGAACATACCATCCTCATCTGCTGATCTGAACTGATGAAAAGAAAAGAAAAGAAAAGAGAGAAATAAAAAAACAGATTAATCTAATGTTTTTACTCCTTTGCCTAATTGTATGTATATATGCAAGTTTATTTTCTTTTTAAACACTATTATTTAATACCACCCAATTAAGCAGAATCAATTTTCAGAGAGGCATCTAAAAATAGTTAAGACACCTTGTGAAATATGCTTATTAAATTGGATTGAGCTCTCTGAAAGTGAACAGAGGAGGGAGGAAAAACCCACAATAATACTAAGGACGTACGAGTATTACAAAAGATTTTGCACCTAAAGCTGCAATCCTATACACATTGACTTAGGAGTCAATAGGTTTAGATAAATTCATGGAGAGGTCTATCAATAGGTGTTAGCCATGGAAGCTAAGTAGAATATCCAGGATCAAAGACAATGTTCCAGATCATACCAGTTTCTGGGCAAGGGAACAGTGGTGTCTTGTAGAAAGTTCATAATGTTCCCAGAACATGAAAGCAGAAGAGTAGGGTAGAGCTGTTTCTTCTGTGCCCTCATTATGGCTTCCCTGTGGCTGAAAACAGGGTGCTGGAGTATCCCAGACCTGTCTCGACAAGGCTTGTAGATTGTGACCGGCAGCACCTCTTCAGGTCTCAGCCAGTGAGGTCTCCTCCACTCTGAACTACATGATCAAACAACTGAGTTATTGCCGGTCCTCTTCTCTTAGGTTCTTCTTCACATTGTGTCCTCACCTAACTGTGTAGATCTGTGGAATGTTATTCTAACATGCAAAACCATGGCTTTTGTCAACTCCCATAATTAAACAAGCTCCTTGCCAGTGGTGTGCACCAATCTCTCCTGAGCAAGGTAGCTGTAGTGTACAGTGCATAGGATATGTGTTGTTTTAGCAACAGCTAGACTAGAACTGGAGACTTATATGGAAGCCCTGCTCATTAGAAGTCCTACTCATCATGAGGACCTAGCTCACAAGGAGGCCTTTACTCTTCTGGAGTATTGTATTCCCTTGTAAATGGACACTTTTTCACCTGGCCATGGACCTATCCTATACCTTTAGGTGCCAGCAATCTCAGAGGTTAAGTGGTAGGTCAGCATCCCTTTCTGACTGAGAAGCAGCACTTTCTAACTGTCTAGGGAAAATATCTGAAGTCAAGGGCCTAGGACCTTCTCCCAAGGGCCTAGGATCTTCTTGATGAGACCTGGGGTCTCCTGAAGTGACTTGTTCCCTGGGGACATCCAACTCAAGAGGTCCCAAAACATCCTCCAAAGAAGATTCCTTGGAAGGTGGCAGGACATCCTCCTTATGGCATCTGTTTTGAACCATGTGGTGCATCTATTGATGCAGTGTGTGACAAGGTCATGATGAACTGCTTGTGCTTCCTGATTAGTCAAAACCCATCCTGTAGTAAAGAGACTAAATTAATGGGTTTCACCAGCCAAAAGCACATAGGCTTCCTTCTTTTTCCATGTTAAAAGCAGAATTTATTTCAGCCAGTGAGGTTCCTGGAGAAAGCAGGCTGTGATCTCCTACTCTGAGAACACAGTTTAAAATCAAATCTGCCACAGTAGCTCACTTTGTACATACTGACTTTGTGAATCATGCCTCGAAGGCTCCAGAACTGCTCACGCCACTCTTAATAGACTTCAAGTTGCTTTGGGGAAGTGAGCAAATGTAGAAGTTGTGTTTATTAGTAGGAGGGAGGCAGAGATAGAGACAAATCAGATGGAACCCGTGACTGTTCCAAGACCCAAATGTCTTAGGTCAAGTTTAATCTTCAACCGTTGCCTCTTCCGTGCAGAAAATATGTTCTGTTTTGCATTGTTGTTGTTCCTGCTGTTTCAACTATCTAAGAGTGTGTTGTGTATTCTTTTACAAAGCAAGAAAATTAGAAGCCAACTTTATTCCCCTGTGCCAGTAAGTCTCTGGGCCTGCTAGAATTTGGCACTGACGGAACCCTTAACTGGGCCCACTTTGAGTTGCACAAAGCATCAGGGATTCAACAAGAAGCCTGATCCACAAAAGCTGACATTTTCAAAATGTGTTCCACTTGGTCCTGAAAGGTGTTTATTTTTATTTTTATTTTTTTAGTTTTATTCTTGCAGGGATGTCATTATGGAAGGGACCTGTCAACAAAGTCGGAAAGCCTGCTTTTCATTCTACCACTTTGGGATTCTATCACCTCCTCATCCAACTGTGTGTGGCGGACCGGATCCAAGACATCGCATACCAACAGATGAAGGGAAGTGGAAAAAAGGGTGGCCATTATTTAAGCATTGCCAAAAGAGAGGATGGAAGAGAACAGGGTTTTGTTTTTGTTGGGGGGGGGTTGTTTTTCTGCAAACCGTTTGGACTGTGTATCTTTCCTTGTAATGGATAAGAAAGAAAATATGCTCCTAGGAGGAAACACCGGAACTGACAGATGCCTGAGTTAAGCAGTTGGAGTTGAGGGGTGGTGGGAGGCAGTCCGCTAGACTGGCAGCCTGTCAGGTTTTGGGTCAGGAGGACCCCTCTCAAGGAGGAGCCCAGTAAAAGCCTAGGCATGGTGGGAAACCATGTATTTGAGTTGAGAGGCAATCCCTTGCTTTATTTACCTAATTTGGCTTAGATGATACCTCCTGGCCTTCATGGATGCTGCAGGTGTTATTAACCAAATAAAGGGTTTGTGGATTGTGCGGCGTGTCCCTGTTGCCTCACTATTCAGCAGGTAGGCTTGGAATCCTGACAGGTGCATCCAAAGACTCTTTTAATACACTTTCTTTCATCCCCATTCCTGTTAGTAGTGTTATTCCTGTGAGCTGCATTATGATTGGATTTGGAGATCAGTTGTGAGGGAAGTGGGAGGAAAATAAGATCAAGTGTTTTGTTTCCCATATCAACATCACTGTAGGTGAAATAATTACCTCAACAAATTATTATTTCCTCCTCCTTTCCACAGAACCAAAAGTAGGTCAGCTCATTGTTTCCTCATTCCACAGTGACTCGGGAGCCATTTATGCCTGGCCACCGCATTCACTGTGACGATGTGCCCTTCCTTGAATGAAAGAGAAGACGTTAGTATTCTGCAGGTCACTCAACCATATGCTCCTTTGAACAGGTGAATATTCAAAAGCCGCCTTTGAACTGTGGGATAAAACTTTGTGGTTGGCTTCCATCAGCTGCCAACTCACCTTTATGTCCTTTTCCATGTCTGCATTTAAAGATGAAAGTGGTGTTCATCAAAAGATGTTTCCTCATTAATAACGTTTTCTCTGCAGACTCAGCACTGACAACTTGAGTTTGAGTAGTTAAGTTCACCTAATTGGCTTTGGGCCAACCAGCTCAGAGGTACACTCGGCTGAGTTACCAATAGACTTCACCCCATCTGCCATTTTGTTTTTGTTTTTCTATTAGAATGGATGCCCAGCATGTTGGGGGGAGAAAATTGCTCCCTGTGTGCAGAGTTAGCGTTAAAGTCCAGAAAAGTGTCTTAGCAGTTGAAGGAATACTCACACTCAGCAAATAGTGTATAATACAGTCCTTTACTTGTGTTCCAATAATATAAAATATATACAAGGCAACTGGTTCCTCCAGATAATATAGGCTTTTCCATATAGCTATAGCATAGCATAAACCTCCATCAATCTCTCATACACCAGCCACCGTTCCACATAACTCCAGCCTGATCCACCACACAGCCATTACTATTAAGCTGTGTTTTATACATATTTCTGAACCCTGGCTCAGCACAGTCAATTACCTTATCCTAGCAGAATGATTCCCACTAACTGCATGACCTTTACTGCAGCATAGAAAAACTTGCTCTATCTGCTTATTAACTACAGCTGGCAGTTCAGTCCTTCTGGACACTCAAAACTTTTGTCCAATTAAAACAACTTAAACTTAAATTTTCCCTGACACAGCATTCTCAATTGTCTGTTGTATTACTGGTCCAGCCAATCCAATGTCTTGTGGGATTCTTTACGTCCATTGGAAAGGAGTATTTTTAACGGTGACCAACTGTCAGGATTTCCCCGGATTTGTCCTGTTTTTTGTTCTATTCTGGGTGTCTGGGGGGATTTTCTGAAATTTTCTATAATGTCCTGGAATGGCATGATTTCCCCTCTAAGGTTACCATTAGTGTAGTGGGGGAGAATGGTGTGCTTTCTGGAGGTGCATCATTCCCCCCCACTGCTCCAATTGGGGCCTTAAAGGGGAAAGCGTTGTCATTCCTGGACATTATAGAAAAGGCCCAAAATTGAGCACTGGGGGGGAGGGGGCGGGGATCAGGAATGACACACTTTACCCTCCTCCACTCCAATTGGGGCCTCCAGAAAGTGCACCATTGCCACACACGCTGGGTGTCCTCATTTTTTTGTTCTTCATATATGGTCACCCTAATTTTATTTTTATTTGTTTTGTCCACCTTTGCATCATCAGTTTCATATCACTAAATATGCATAGGTCTGAATTTGAAGGTTGTACTGGACATTATGAATGATACAGGTTGCTTTCAAAAAAACATAATCCTTTTGTCTCAGTCCCATGCCTAGAGAAATACCCTGAATGTTGTGACACTCCTGCCAATTAGGATTCAGCAGCCTACTGCTCCTGGACTTGGAGGTTCTATTTCATGGTCAATAGCTGCAACTGTGAGTGGGAAAATGAGCGCAATTAATTCATTTCGTTTGTTTTTAACCTCATCCTTCTCCTAACAAGCTCAGGATGATGTGCATGCCCCCCTCCCCATTTTATCCTTGCAGTAACACTTTGAGGTAGCTTAGATTGAAAGATAATAATTAAGATCTCCCTTGCTGGAGGTTTTCAAGCAAATCTGTTGGGGTTGCTCAGCTCTGGATTTCCTGTATCAAGCAGGGGGGTTGATGAGATTGCCTGCAAGTTTCCCCTCCAGCTCTACAATTTCATGATACGCCCACAGTCTCCCAGCATGGATCAGTGATGGTCTGAACCTGGATCTCACCAATCCAGACCTGACTATAATCCCATTCAGAAGATACCTTAAACTATGTCTTTAACCATAGTGGTTAAGCCAGATAGCTGGGCCATGTTCAGATGACACCTTAAACCATGGATTTAACCACAGTGACTAAGGCAAAAAGTTTTATTCACCATGGTTAAAGCCATGGTTTAAGGTGTCTTCTGAACACAGCCCAGATTTCTGGTTTAACTACCTTAGTTAAAGCCATGGTTGTTATTATTATTATTATTATTATTATTATTATTAACATTTGTATACCGCCCCATAGCCAAAGCTCTCTAGGCAGTTTACATAAGAATAAAACATTTAAAAACAATATACAAAAATTAAAACTGCAAAAACATTCAATATACACATACATTTAAAACCACTATAATAACTTTAAAAGCTATAAGCCTAAAAACAAAACAGACCCAGGCTCATCAGATATTGCTAAATGCCAAAGAGAAGAAGAAAGTCTTGACTTGGCACCAAAAAGATAACAACGTTGGCGCCAGGCGGGCCTTGTCGGGGAGATCATTCCACAATTGGGGGCCACCACAAAGAAGACCCTCTACCTTGTTGCCAACCTCTGAGCTCCCCTCAGAATAGACACTTGGAAGAGGACCTTAGATGTTGAACGTAGTGCTCAGGTAGGTTCATGTCGGGAAAGGTGTTCCATCAGGTATTGTGGTCCCAAGCCGTGTAAGGCTTTATAGGTTAAAACCAGCTCCTTGAATCGGGCTTGGTTTAAGGTGTCTTCTGAATGGGGCCTCTCTCATGCAAAGGTAAGCAATCCAGTGTCCTCCAAAATGTTTTGACTACAGCCCTCATCAACCCCATTAGTGTCAATAGGAATTATGGGGGTTGTACTTGCAATCATCTGGAGGATGCCAGGGCCAGTATCCAACAGTGTCATTCCACAAACTCCAATAGGGCTGGCAGAGTTCCACCAAATCTGTCCATTGTGCAAGTAGTTGCCCATAATGCTTGTGTAACCAGTTATGCAAACAGTTGCACGACTAGTTGCACAATGGGTTTGCACAGGAGTTATGTGCAGTGGGTTGTGCAAGAGAAATACACAACTGCTTGTTCAACCTTGTTTGTCCAAATGTAGCTTTATTTGGATTCTCCTCTTGCGCACAGTTCAGAACCTGGTTTCCACTAGCGCAACATCATCAGTTCTAATGGCAAGACACCATTGGATACTGCCCTGGGTTGCCCAGCCTTGCGCTAAACGTTACTGAGCCTTTGATATGTGTCCAAGGGCCACAGCAGCTGACTGAGGAGAGATGCATCCTTAGCAGTGAGTAGGTGAGAATCCAGCAGAGCCCGTCACAATTTCCTTTGAGGTTTCGATGAAATGGGAAGGAAGAGGCTTAATTGCTACCTGTGTATCTGAACCACAACAAAGCCTTAGCTGCTGGGATTATATTGTCCTACTATGTTACTTAAAACATTGTGAGCCCATGGTTTCACTGTGATGAATGAGCCAGGACTGTGCCAGTCAGGGTCACTCCATATGAAACCCTTTAAAAGGCAATGCACACTGGATGATAATTTATTTATTTATTTATTTATTTATTTCATTACATTTGTATACCACCCCATAGCCGAAGCTCTCTGGGCAGTTCACAGAAGATTAAAACAATTTAAAACAATATACAAAAATTAAAACAGCAAAAACATATAATATACACACACATTTAAAACCACTATAATAACTTTAAAATGCTATAAGCCTAAAAACAAAACAAACCCAGGCTCATCAGATATTGCTAAATGCCTGAGAGAAGAGGAAAGTCTTGACCAGGTGCTGAAAAGATAACAATGTTGGTGCCAGGCGGGCCTTGTCGGGGAGATCGTTCCACAATTGGGGGCTACCACAAAGAAGGCCCTCTCCCTTGTTGCTGACCTCCGAGCTTCCCTTGGAGTAGGCACTCGGAGGAGGACCTTAGATGTTGATCGTAGTGTACGGGTAGGTTTGTGTCGGGAGAGGCATTCCATCAGGTATTGTGGTCTGTAATGCAGACACACACACACACCCAGTATAGGGCAGAGAGATGCTAAATAGAGACAGCACTTGTGAGTCATAGAAAAACTAAAAATGGGAGTCGCACTGGAGGGAAGATTCATAGTTAGCTGAATGCTCTGAAAAGGGGAATATGCATGTGAATGTCATAACTGTGATAGGCAGAGGAAGCAGAAAGATAAAGCCTTGAAAAAGAATGGAAGGAGAAAGAGAGATTAAAATGAAAACCAACAAACCCCTATGAAAAGGAAGGTGTGTACAAGATAGCATGGGCATCCAAGAAGTTATGAACTTCCCTATCTACCAGGATATGGAATACCTAGCAGTTGTCTATCTGGCTAGGAGCCCAATTTATTCCTGTTAGAGGTGTGATGAGGAGGTGGGGAAGTTAGGACCCAGGGGAAGGCTGGATAGTTTCAACACCTCAGGCAGACCCTAGGAAGGGTGTAGTAATTCCTCATCCCTCGTTGGAGTGGGTGGGACTATGGTATTTCTATATAAAACTACCCAAAAAGTCAGCTCTAGCTAGTTGTGGATTGGGTATCTACTCGGGGGGGGGGGGGGAGTTTGCAGAAACTTACCTGGAAAGGACCCAATAAATCCAATAAAGGATTATGGAGAAATGTGCATGACCATATTAGAGGAGTGAACCAACTGAAATGGCAAAATTCTTGCTTTAGGATGGTATAAAAATCAAAATCTAAGAACCAGATATTTTCCAATATGCTGTTGATTAATTGAAGAACATATTTACTTGATATTAGGGATGTGTATTGTATTGTTAAAATGTACGATAACGATACAATAAGATTGTTATCGTGCATGTTTTTAACGATGACGATATGATAGAAAATCCTACGATAGTCATAGGAGACAATAATTTTCGGGCGATTTTATCGTTTTATCGGACTGCCATATAAATATACCTATAACTTCTGTATTTTAAAAGTTAGAGGCTTGAAACTTTGTCACAGTGCTTCTGGGGTATGCATAAGTATTAGGGGTGTGCACAGACCCCCCCAGATTGGATCGGGACCCGGATCGGGACCTCCAATTTTGTCACGGATCGGATCGGACAAAACCGGAGGCCCCCCGGACCGGACCGGATCGGGTCCGATCCTGATCCAAAAATCGGAACTTTTTGGATCGGCTGCCATTTCCCCCCCCCCATAGACTTGCATTGCAATGCAAGTCTATGAGGAAAAAATGGTGGTGGGTTGGTGATGGGGGGCCTAACTCCCTCCCCCCTGGGCCATCCACTGTGGACTGCCCTGACAGGTAAGCCCCCTCCCCCACGTTCCTTACCCCCCCAGGGCCATCCGCTTCCATCCGCTGGCACCCGCAGGCACCAGCGGATGAAAGCGGATGGCCCCGGGGGGGTAAACCCCCTCCCCCCTGCCCCCTGCTTACTTTTCCTATCCATCCACTCCCGTCCGCCGCTGGCCACTACTGCAAGCGGGCTTTGCGGCCTGCCCCTAGGTAGCGCGCCAGGTGATCATCACCTGATCATCATCACCTGATCATTACCAGGTGATCATCAGGTGATGATCACCTGGTGCACTACCTAGGAGCAGGCCGCGAAGCCCGCTCGCAGTAGCGGCCAGCGCCAGGCAGGAATGGACAGCCAGGAAAGGTAAGCGCGCCACGCGCCCCCTCCCCCCTGCTCCCTGCTTAACTTTCCTGGCCGTCCGCTCCCGCGCGGCGCTGGCCGCTACTGCGAGCGGGCTTCGCGGCCTACTTCTGAGTAGCACGCCAGGTGATGTCATCATCTGGCGTGCTACCTAGGCCAGCGCCAGACGGGAACAGACAGCCAGGAAAGGTAAGCAGGGGGCGGGGGGGGCGGGGGGGCACTGGCCATCTGCTCCCGTCTGCCGCCCCCTGCCCCCATTGTCCACTTCCATCGAGCGGACAGCCCCACTAGGGAAGCCCCCCCCCCCCCGCTGTCTACTTCCATCGGCGGGCGCCCACTGGCGCCCGCCAATGGAAGTGGCGGCGGGCGCCAGCGGGCACCCGCCGATCCACCAATCCATCCAAACTGGTTCGGAACCTTTCCGGATCGGATTGGATTGGATCGGCCGATCCAGCGGTGAGATCGGAAATCAGATAATTTATCCGATTTCCCCCTGGATCAGATTCAGATCGTGGATCGGATCCAATCCAGTGCACATCCCTAATAAGTATGTGTATGAAATTTGAGATCGATCCCTCCAACTCCCGATTTTATATGAATTTTTGAAAGATCATTTCCGTTCTGACAGGTCTGGCAAGCTGTCATTCTGATCTGTCAGAATGGAAATGATCTTTTAAAAATTCATATAAAATCGAGGGTCAGAGGGATCGATCTCAAATTTCATACATATACTTGGGCATACCCCAGTAGCACTGTGACCAAGTTTCAAGCCCCTAACTTTTAAAATACAGAAGTTATAGGCATTTTTTTCTTCTGCCAAAAATATCATTTTTAACTATAATTATTGTGAAGACGATACGGATCACCTACAATATGAATGAAGACGATATTTTTTTTGGTCCAAAATGACAATAACGATAAAAAATGATATTTTTGGGTGTGCACACCCCTACTTAATATTCCTGTTTTCATCCTAAGGAACCATAGTCACACTGTGTTAACAGATACCATTTACTCAGAAGTAACCTGTCCTGCCTGGATTTAAAACAAAAACAAAAACAGGAGGGTGATTCTTCTTGGAGTACTTGAGATTGAATAGCCACTTATATCTTCATTATCCTTATGGGATTTCTTTCCCAAACTCCTTTATAACTAGACAAACGCAACATCTATGAAAGATGACACCATTAGGGCTTTGTCCACTATCTGTCTGCCGTCCATACTTTTATACACTTCGATAATTTGGATATTCCTGGAGCATCAGGCTGTCCCTGGCTCCTAATCCTGATGGTTGTGTGCTATCTCCAGTATCAGAGGCAGTAAGTCTATGGACACCAGTGGAAGGGTCCTATCACACTCATGTCCTACTTGTGGGTTTCCTACAAGCAGCTGGTGGGCCACTGTGTGAACCAAATGCTGGACTATCTTGACCTTTGTTGTGGTCCGGCATGGCTCTTCCTATGTTCTTAATTTGGGAGAGGCAGGGGTACAGGATTTTGTTGTATCTCCTTGATTGTCCCAACTGCTGCTCTTCTGACGGCACAAACTGCTGCACAGTTGGATTAGGGCCATTTATAGAGAGAACCTTACCAGTTGATGGACGCTTCCTTTGTAGCAAAGCTATTTTATGACAAAGCAATAAACCTCAAAGGAAAAAAGGGGGGACAGGAGTTCATGATAAAAGGTTGAGAGGCTCTGGATGATGTTGTGGCTCTGATAATGAAAGAAAAGAAGTCACTGACCTGGACAAGTGGAGTCACAGCTTCCTTCTGATCCCTGAAGGGGTTTGATTCAAATTGCTCTTCTGCTTTGGAAGGGAAGGCACTGGTTTCATTTTAAAAAGCAAAAACTCACATTAGTCTTGAGCAGAGTATTTATGGGATTTTTTCGCTGAGAACTTAACATGTTGTTTGCCATGTTTCTCAAGCTCTAAAAGACAAATTCTAAATAACCTCTCAATTTAAAAAAATATATTATTTTTTGGAAGAAGCTTGCAAGAACTGTAAAGTTGAAGGGGGCCTTCTAAGGCCATCAAGTCCAACCCCCTGAGTGCAGGAAATCCAGAGCTAGAGCATCCTCACGAGGTGGCTAACTAGCCTCTGCTCAAAGACCACCAGCAATAGAGAGGGGGCCCCCACCATTTAGGCAATGAATAATTAGCTTCATCGCCAAACTGCTTTCAACATCAGCTCCTGAGAAGACCAACATGAGGTGAGATATAATGGTTCAGAATCCATCCAGATGAGAACACTACAGATTACTTGAATCAAAGAGGCAGTTTTATTAACCAGAACATAATATTGCAGTCATGTAAATGAACAAAGGAAATATTGTTGCTAACTCATAAAATTTGCCCTAGTTGGGATAATAGGTAGCTTATGTGTTATACAAAATCTGTTCTAAGAAAGTTCATGGAATCCAGAACCAAAGATCTCACTCTTTCATCCCGGCATATGAACTGGCTTGATGTCCTACTTTACAGAGGACAGTCCTTGGTTTTGGGGAGCTGTCAGACAGGCAGTCCTCCATTTGACGGTGTCCTCTCTTTGAAGAGGCATCCAGTCCAAGTCTGGTTCAAGATGATGATGATGATGATGATTTTAATATACATAGAGGGTGAATGGGGGCTTTGAAATTGCCCCTCAATAATTAGCACTTGCATAACAGAGCAAGCAGACACACAGATCATTTCATCAGCCTTCTCTACTACGGAGAGATTCTATTTAAATTAGAGCTACTATGTCTAAACTTGCACCCAGTCATAAACAAATGCCTATGAAAATGTTATGCAAATTGGTGTCTGCTTCTCTGGTGATGAGTAAGTGACCACCCAAACTGCATGTCAGTATATGCGGCCCTTGTGGGCCAAAATGGAAAAGCCTAAACAAATTAATAGAGGACAGGTCTGCTGATGGCTATTAGCAAAATGAAACCTTCATCTTCAGAGAGAGTGAACCTCTGTGTCCTGCATTGTTAGGGCTCACCTAAACCAGAACTCTTTCGAGAGGGGGGAAGGATGATGGAGAGGTTTCCCACTTCCGCAATCATCACTCACGGGGCAGTTTCCCTGTACGTAAAGGAGAGCCGTTGAGGGAGGACACGTGCCCCATGATGGTGGTTCCGAGTGTGTGTTGGCAGAAGTGGGTAGACTAAACAGATGGGTATGGGACATGGATATATATTTTTAATAACTCCTCCAAGATGCGCACTGGCAAGACATACAGCAATGCAGAGGGGATGGGTACTATGTCAAAAATGTGCTCCTGAGCATTGATATGTTTCTGTTAAAAAAAATACACATGGTTGGTGCCCAAACACGCCAATAATAGATTTAAAAAATACTGAAAATGGTGGACACCCACTGCCACACATGTCTGAAACCGGTGGACACACCCCTGACAGCGGGTAGGCTGTTCGCTGAGCCAGGAGCTCACAGCTTCGGGAAGGGGGGACACACCAGCCGCGGACATCAGGATTGTAGTGAGAGAGCCAGAAAAGCCGTGACAAATCCAGTCAGTGATATTCCTGAATAACTGAGGACTCATCCTGAGATCACTGCGGGAGTAGGTGAATGTCCTGTGGCCCGGTAGGGACAACCTCAATATTATTCTGAAATAAACAGTGTGGATAAGGCCTTTGTGTCCAGAATCCAGGGTTCAGAAGGATATTGCTTCTGAACATGGAGGATTCATTGACGTTTCTTCCATTCATTAGCCAAACACTTTTAAAAGTGACCTAAGGGAGCAGCCAACATCGCTGCATCTTAATTATGCCTTTCATAATGAACTGATGGCCACAGTGGGGCTACAACGTACTAGGTACATCTCTTTCGCTTACTGTGTACTGCTTCTCAGTCTTTGCCAGGGTAATCTTACCACTGTGGCCTCTCATATACACAAAATGGCAGGTATGATAGCACCCTTTAAAAGCAAACATTCTTTAAGGCCATGTGTCATGCCCAAACCAGCTCACAAACACCGTATGACAGATGGAACCTGTTCACAGGCTCAGAAAGGCACAACCCTTCTTACAAAGTGTCAAATTGAGGCTGAAAACAGCAGGTTGCTACAGCGATCCCGGCATGTTTATTAGTGCATTAAAGGGGATTCGCCATTCTGCTAACTGATATATACACAGGCGTATGTAAAACCCCGAGTATATTAAGATTTCCTGCTCGACACTGAATTATACTGAGTAGCTTAAGACACAATAAAGTCTAAGTAATACCCGCTTTAAGGCCGGGCCATAAATCGACTGCCTTGCAAATTTGACAGGGATTTTGCATTTCACAAACATCAGTGGTATTCGCTGCCGAGTAACATCAGTCCCGTTTGACTTTCCTCGCCGATGGTGTCAGAACTCCTATCAGCATTAATGGGAGTGGGAAAAGTCACGTTGTGTTTTTACATTATTTCGGAGGTGCTGGCTTCCGCAGCTGCTCAGGTATAAAATAGTCTCCCTTGCCTCATAAGCCCATATGTTCCGACTGTTGCTATTTACCAGGGGCAGCCCTGCTTTGCTGGTTCCTGTCCTGGTAAATCACTGTCTTTGGTATTATTATTATTTTTAATTTTATTTTTGCCTTTGGGGCATGCCTTGTTAAAATTCCTTCATATGAGTTTCTATTGTTTTCATCCTTTAGAGTTCTGCTGCTTCCTCAAGGTCTCTAGAAGTTAAATCTACGGCTGGGAATTGAATGTATCTTGTCTGTAAGTATGCAGGGTGGAGGCTGGTAGCTCCAATTTCGGGGATGATGGTGAATCCACTTGGGTTTTAGTCAGAACCAGCCAGAACTCTAAAGGAGCGATCCAGAAAGGGTTCAGCACTTTGAACAGCTCCTTTAGAGTTCTGGCTGGTTCTGACTAAACCCAGAATGGATTCACAGCCCCATTGAAATCGGTGTTACAGCCTCCACTGGCACTCATGAATACTCAGGGTTCAAGTGCACATTCTGTTAAATAGCTAGTGTGTATACATTAATTTTTATTTTTAAAAAACTTAAAAGTAGCCATGAAATGGTGATCCAGAACAGGACCAGAGAGTGGAGAGAAGAAAGGTTTAATCCTTTCCTTTACTACCATGACCCTCCCCCTCAATACACACACACACACACACCACTCTCTGCAACAATTGAAATTAGGGGGAGAAAAATCCCAATTTCACATCGGTGTTTGTTGTTGTTTGCCCTAGAAGCAATTGCCACTTGGGGAGCAGGTTTCAGGCTCTCATCAGGGATGGAAGGACTATATCTTATATCACCATATATTGTGGCATTGATTTGGATTGTGTGGGTCCAGCCCTCTACGGGTGCTTTTAAAATAAAAGATGGAACTATGTGCTTTGTATGTCACACAAAGTGTGGTTTGGCCTGAAGGAACCATGCAATGTACAGTTTACAACCTAAGCTGTGGAGATGCAGTTCGAACTAGGGATGTGCCAAACATGTCTCCTACACCTTTTTCAATCATTCTCATTCATAGAAAAGAAACTGGTTTTTTTGAAAATAAATTCAAAGGAGAAGAAGTTTTGGAGACATTCTCATGGGTTGGGTATATGGACCATACGATGGTGCAGGTTTCCCTCTCTGAGGCCGTAGACAGAGCAGTGACCTCAGGGAGAGAGATTTGAGTGCATATTTATCACCTACCCTTCACATCTATCATGGGGAAGCTCTGTGCTGGGTTCTCCTTCCAAGGTCGTAAAGGTGACCTTGGAAGAAGGTCAAGAGAGGAGGAAAGGAAGTTGAATGGTGGACAGAGAAGAGAGAGGGAAAGTTATAAGCTTGCTCTAAATTATCCAATCCCGGAGCTTTACAAATGCATCGACATGCAATGTTTATATACTTTTAGCATAATCATTTTTTTATGTTTATTTTTTTTTTGCCCCTCTCTGTACTTCCATGTTTTGAACAGAACCTGAAAGCTCCAATATGATAAGCAGCAGAGTTAGTCAGTGAGCGCCGATGCCCGAGTAAAACTACTTACAAAATACTTCTTTGCTAAGACATAGGGAAGGTGTATTTGCAACGAAGATCTCAATCCAAATGCTCTTTTATGTACAGGGAGTTTTTCAAGAAGCACCTTCAGATGAGGAAAAATGTGGCACCGTCGCACCTTTGAGACAATGGTACCAAAGGCAAAATTGGCTGGCTATAGCCTTCCTGCCACAACATTAATGTAAGTGAAACCTGGCACAGCAGTTACACAAAACACACAGAAAACTTTGAAAAGAAAAGTGTGTGTGGGGGGAATATTTGAGTTTTTGGAATATATAAAAGGAAATGTAGATCTTTTTCTTATGAAACAGGTTACTTTGTAAATATATTTTCAGGACGAATTAGTTTCCTCTTTTTTTAAAAAAACCCATAAGTAACTTCATCTTCAAGTATTCTTTGTTATGAATGATTTAAAATGCCTCAATGAGAAGTTACGCTAATAGAAAAGGAGGCCTGAATGGGAAAAATAGCATGCCTTTCTTTCATAATTAAAAAGTTATACTATTTGCAACTCTCCAAACACCTCTAGATTGATTGTATGAGTTCATAGAATTACACCATGCCGACTAATAATGTCATCTGCAAATCGATTTTGCAGAATGAATAGATTCATTTAAAAAACTTAAGGAACTCCAAATCTTCTTAAAATAACATATTAACTGAAGGAGACTCTTTCTGTAGCTAATCCCTTAATATCGCAAACTTAGATGTTGATAAAAGACAAAATATGGTTTCCACTTGGAATCTATTTCTGAGCCTTTCAGAACATCGGTCCGTAATCACTTTCCAAGGTAGAACAATACTGGATGCATTTGTCATGAGCCCTGTTCAGACAACCAATCTGTGTACAATCAAAATATGGAGAAGGAAAATTGGATCATACCCACTGTACACTCCCTCTGGACCCTAGACATTGATCAGGTCTTCTGAACAAAGCCTATGCGTACACACACATAGACCCTGTCCATGCATAAGGACATATCATCTGGATTGCTCCTGAGGAGGCCTTTTGAGAAACACTTCCCAAAAATGATGTGTCTTATTGTATTGCTATTTAGATTACAGTAATTCTAATTTTGTGTCTACTCATATAAATTAGTATATGCAAATATTATGGAAATTTGTGTCCTCTTCTATTTTTATTTCCTTTCTTTCTTTTTTTATTTTTTTGCAGGGGGAGTTATGCATTTCCTCTTTTGGGTGATTCCCTCAGTGGCTATCCTGATATTAATTTGGAGGGGGCTATGGGCCCCCAGCTTTCAGTCCCAATTTTTTTCCCTTTCTGCAACACTGCACATTCAATTGTGGAGGATTTTTTCTGTTCTTTTCTTGCTTTTAGTACTTATTTTGCCACTTCATGGGGAGGCAAAATGGGTTATTATATATATTAAGGATGTGCACTGGATCGGACCCGATCCACGATCCGAGTCCGGTCCAGTGGGAAATCGGATAAATTATCCGATTTCCGATCCGACAGCTGGAAAGGCCGATCCAATCCGAACCGGTCCGAAAAGGCTCCGAACCGGTTCGGCGGATCGGCGGATCGGCGGGCGCCCACTGGCGCCCAGCGCCGCTTCCATTGGCGGGCACCAGCGGGCGCCCGCCGATGAAAGTGGACAGCGGGGGGGGGGGGAGGAGGGGGCGCTTACCTTTCCGGCCCGGCCGCTCCCGTCCGGCGCCGGCAGCTACTACCAGCGGGCTCCGCGGCCTGCTCCAGGGTGACATCACCCGGCGCGCTACTCGAGAGCAGGCCGCAGAGCCCGCTGGTAGTAGCCGCTGGCGCCGGACGGGAGCGGACGGGCCGGGAAGGTAAGCAGGGGGCACGCGGAGGGGGGGAGGGGGGCCCTTACCTTTCCGGCCCGTCCGCTCCCGTCCGGCGCCGGCGGCTACTACCAGCAGGCTCCGCGGCCTACTCCAGGGTGACATCACCCGGCGCGCTACTCGAGAGCAGGCTGCGGAGCCCTCTGGTAGTAGCCGCCGGCGCCGGACGGGAGCGGACGGGCTGGGAAGGTAAGCAGGGGGCACGCGGAGGGGAGGAGGGGGTGCGTGGAGGGGAGGAGGGGGCGCGCGGAGGGGGGGAGGGGGGCCCTTACCTTTCCGGCCCGTCCGCTCCCGTCCGGCACCGGCAGCTACTACCAGCGGGCTCCGCGGCCTGCTCCAGGGTGGCGCGCCGGGTGATCACCCGGCGCACTACTCGAGAGCAAGCCGCAAAGCCGGCTGGCGGTAGCCACCGGCGCCGGACGGGAGCGAATGGCCCTAAAAGGTAAGCAATGGCGGGGAAGGGGGCTTATCCCCCCCCGGAGCCGTCCGCCTCTATCCGCTGGCGCCCGCGGACGCCAGCGGATGGAAGCGGACGGCCCCAGGGGGGGTAGGGAGCGCGGGGGAGGGGGATTACCTGCTGGGGCCGTCCACAGCGGATGGCCCCGGGGGGGAGGGAGTTAGGCCCCCCTCACCCACCCGCCTCCATTTTTTCCTCATAGACTTGCATTGCAATGCAAGTCTATGGGGGAAAAAATGGCGGCCGATCCAAAAATTTCCGATTTTTGGATCGGGATCGTACTCGATCCGGTCCGGGGGGCCTCCGATTTTGTCCGAACCGATCCGTGACAAAATTGGAGGTCCCGATCCGGGTCCCGATCCGATCCGGGGGGTCCGTGCACTCCCCTAATATATATATATATATATATATATATATATATATAATTTTATTTAATTTTCAACATATAATACATAAAATAACTCAATACATAAACAAACCCTCCACATCCCCCCTGTGCTTCCCTACCCTTGAGACCTTCATTACTCTGTTATATTATACATTTTTCCAAAATTGCAGTGATTTTTTTGAAGGTGTACAACCTCTCCCCTTTACTAAAACATATTCTATAAATAATCCCCAAATACTTTCAAAATCATTCTTTTTGGATAGTCCCATCCTAACTTTCATTTTATATGTTAATCTATCATTAATTGCAATATCAAATGGGTTATTCTTAGCGATAGGAATGCTCCATCAGAGTTGCTGCCATTTTGTTTTCAAGAATTCCCTGGATGTCATGTTGTTCTGGGGCAATTGGGGACAGGATATGCTCCCCACTGTTAGCAAACAGCCCACCCTGAATACCCTGGAAAATAGGTCTGCTAGGAATGGCCACTGACCCCATCTATACAGCTGCCACCAACATAGAAGAAAGGGAAACCTTCTCACCCATACACACACCAATGAGTGACAAATCCGTATGGAAAATAGTAACCATTCCTTATTTATTGCACTGATTTTAGTATAAATGAAAACTGAACCAAGTGGGTCCCATTCAGATCACTTTTTTCCCTCCTAAACAAATGCACACCCCTAAGAATACCCAGTTCAGTATGACAGTGAGCAGCCATGGGTCTGGTGAGAAACTTGCATGGTGTGTACTGAAAGACTGTATTCTCCCTTATGAGCCTGCCCATCCCCTGAGGTCTTCAGGGGAGGCCCTTCTCTCGGTCCCACCACCATCACAGGCACACCTGGGGGGAATGTGGGAGAGGGTCTTCTCAATGGCTGCCCCAGGGCTCTGGAACTCCCTTCCCAGGGAAGCTAGACTGGCTCCTTCCTTGGTGTGTTTCCAGAGGCTGGCTAAAACCTTTCTGTTTCAGCAGGCCTTTGGGGAGTAGTTTGGACCCCTGTTGATGTGTTGTTTATATCTTTGATTTTTTTTAATTATTTGCATTTAAACTGTTTTAAATATTTTACAATTGTACTATGCTTATTTATATATATATATATATATATATATATATATATATATATTTAAAAAAAATGTATACCTCTATCTGTTTTTAACTGTACATGTTTTAATTTGTAAGCTTCCTTGAGTCCCAGTACTGGGAAAAAGGTGGAAAATTAAATAAATAAATAAATAATACTGTGATGAAACAGAAAAAGCAAGAGCTGTAAGAGCAGACAAAGATCTGCTCTTACAACCATGGCATGTGTCACCCATTGCTATAAAAGGCCCAATGCGCGAAAATGCTGATGCATTTGCAAAAAGGTATCCAGGTTGAGTCACACAGTCCTCCAGGTGGCCACTGCTGTGCTATTCTTGCAACGGATGATGATTCCAGACCAGAACAGGGAACTGAGAACCACCTCAAGTTCGAACTTGCGTGTGATCTGGCTGCTCTGTTTAAAGACTTTTACATGCAAAAACCTGACAAGGCTGGTTTGACTCACTGCATTACTAAAACAATTTCCTGAACCTACAACTGTGACTGAAATGAGGATGGAATTTGTCTTAGACTTTCCTTTGTCAGATTTGGTGGAGCAAAACTAGGGCATCTCTTGATATCATTAGCCAAGACCCTTTCTACACCTAAAGGTGTAGAGGGAGGGCCTGGGGATGATCACGGACGATCCTGCTTCTGGGACCATCCTCCTCTTTCTTAACAGGAAGTGTGACATCCCGGCTTTCTCCCAGGACGTTGCACAGTCACACCTGCCATGTACATATATATTTTAGAAAAGGCCAGAAGAGCACACTTGTGCTCCATCGAACAGGTAAGATTTTTTTAAAAAAAAATCCCCTCCCCCAAATCAGGGGGCCCACCCACCCCTGCCATCCTGGGGATGGCAGGCTTGCTTCCCCCCTCCCCTGATGGGCTCCATGCCCATTTCTGGTACCCGCTTACTTGCGAGAAAGCGGGCACCAGACAGGAGGGGCACCCACACCTCCCGTAGTCTAGGGACATTCCCGGGACTGTGGGAAAAATCAGGTTTTCCCAGGGATTCCTTATCCCGGGGGAAACTTGTGCTCATTCCCCCTGCCCCGGGGAGTCTATGGGCATCATTTGCACACACAGGAATGACCCGAGGACAACTGCAGAATAAAAGGCCAGTGTAGAAACAGCCCATGACTGACATCAGGTGGCAAAAAAGAGGGAAGGAGTAGAAATCCAAGGTAAGTAAGATGTTCAGGTTCCTGGGGTAGTGCTGGAAACTGTGAAGAACAGGCATCCAGTCCGAGAAGATCGTACCACTAAATTGGTTCACCTCAATTCCTACACTAACCTTCCCCCACTCTTGTGCCCTCCAGATGTATGGGACAATAGATCATATCAGCCCCCAGCCAGCATTTCTGACCATTGACTATGCAGATGGGATGTGTCGTCCAAAATACCTGAGAAGCACTAGGTTGGGGAAGGCTTTGATTTGGGACCAGGATACTTGAGGGGACATCTTCTTTGATTCCCCACCACCACCTTCTACATGCCTCCATCATCTGAGCTAAACCAAGTAGTAACCATTGAGAGGCCCTTTTTGGTTGTGGGATTCCATGTGCAGAATCCTGTCTCTGGGGAATGCTCACTTTTTAAAATTCGGTGACATTGGCCAGATGTACACCTTGTGTCAAATCATGATAATCCTATTATGGTAATGCTATATTCCTCTTGCACAATTATACCTCGTAAGACACACAATTACATTTGTTTGCAGTTTTTTGGATAATGTGGGATAAAAAGAAGGAAATAATGCTATGAAAGTAGTACATGGAATGTGGAATGCACCCTAACAGTGATCAATGCACTTCAATACTGCTATAAAGCAGTAGTGTAAGTCTAGACATTGTTTGTTGTTGTTTTTCATTTACCCAGGCTTTTAATTTTCAGTATTTTTTTTAATCTGCTGAAATTATTCTTAGTGGCTCCTTTTGACTGCCATTATTGTGGTTTGGTTTATTTTGGCTTTATTGTTCTCTGATACATTGCAAATTGCCCTGGGATTTTTCTTTGAAGGGAAGGGTTTCAATTTTAGAAATGTTTTAAAGAAATGCAAAGAAATGCAACACAGTGTGTTCAAAAAAAGAAAGAGGCCCATTTTAATATTTCCTTTTCAAAATCTGTAATAGTTATTGTTTTTTGCTCCGTGTTTTCTACTTTATTGATTCAACGTCTTTCCTGCCTCCTCTGCAGAACATCTGCCTTGCTGATAGATGCGCTGCACTTAACTTTCTCCGTCACGTTTCTGAGTAGCACTTTAAGCTACATTACTTTAGTAAAGTGTAGGTTTTTTGCTCATAAAGAGTGCCATGTAGAAAGTCTATTTAAAACTCAGCATTTACCCTTTTATTGCTCATGGATATGTGGCTGAATTATATATCCTTGAAAAGTAAAAGTCGTTCCATGCCTTGGAAACAAGCAAGTGTAGTAAAAAGGGGCAACTGGAAAGGAATGACTCAGAGTAACCTTGAAGCGGTGGATCATGCCTTGCACTTCTAAATCCCAAATCCAGCATGTCAGTGCATCTCTACTTCTGCATTTGAGGTTGATTGACAGTGATAGGAGGGCCATGTCTCCAAGCTTACACAGGACAGTCCTCTATTGTAAAGCATCCTCTAGATTAGAGCTGTTGAACCCCAAGCCAAATCTGGCCTGTTTGGGGTCCCAAACTGGCCCTGCTTGGGGTCCCCAGATGGCTATACCTGCTTCCCCGTGACCACCAATCATTTGCTGGTTTCCCAGCTTCTGTACAGTTTTTCCCCATTCTAAAAGATTGAAATATCCCTTCCTAAGGCTTAGTTAGGGGTAGTAGGCGCTTGAAGCTAAAATGTGCTGGCATTGTGGGTATCTCATTTATGTTTGGACCTATCCCTTTTTTTTCTCATTGTCCCTACCCATCACAACAATGCTGCTCTGAGGAGCTTCTCTGGAATTGACTGAAGTCTGGATCCAGCAGGCCTCATCTTAGAAGAGGTATCCTCCCTTCTCTCAAGCAGTGGAAGGAATGCCTCTATGGGTGCAATCTTTTGCACATTTAGACAGGGGAAAAATGTTCTACAACTCCCAGCATTCCCTGGCCAGCTGGGAGTTATAGGGTCTTTCTTTTCTCTTCTTTCTTTTTTCTGTCTAAGCATACATAGGATTGCACCCTACGCTTTTATGGCTTTTGGATGTTCTTGTTTGTGCGTGTGTTTGAATATTGTTTGTGTGTTTTGAAAATTGGGGGGGGGAATGGAATGTGACAGACAAAAGAAGAGGAAAGTTGCTGGTTCCCTCATGGGTCCTGGTGAAAAGGTCTACCATCTCAGTTGTCAACACATGTATGGGGGTTTTCCATTTGGCATTCCAGGATTCCCAGGAGCAAGTAGAGTGGGGGCTTCTCTGCCATTCAAAGCTTTCGGTTTCTCCTTGATCAGCGACCAGGAGTGGGCAACACATGGACCGTGGGATTCATGCAGCCCCCACGGCACCCGCTATGATGCATATCACACACGCACCCTGATGCCCCCATTTATTAAAACAATATATACTTTAGGGAAATGGATGGCCCCCATAGTAGCTACAGAGGGCTATATGATTTGCAGTTCGCTTGCAAACAATCTAAGATTGGCCCTTTTGTGCTACCAACTCAGGATGTGCACGCCCGAAAATATTGTATTTTATCGTTATCGTAATTTCAGACCAAAAAAATTATTGTCTCCGATAATATCGTAGGTTTATCGTATCATCTTCATGATAATTATCGGAAATCTGATATTTAATTTGCAGCCCCATTGTGCCCTATAGAGCTATAAAAAATTAGAAAAAAATGCCTATAACTTCTGTATTTTCAAATTTACAGGCTTGAAACTTGGTCACAATGTTTATTGGGGATATGCCTAAGTATGTGTATGAAATTTGAGATTGATCCCTACAACCCTCAATTTTAAATGAATTTATTAAAGATCCTGCAACTTTTTGACAGGTCTGAATGAACGCACGTGGCGAGCTGTCATTCTGGCCTGTCAGTACTTAAACGATATAAAATCGAGGGTTGGAGGGATCGATCTCAAATTTCATACACATACTTAGGCATACCCCATAAGCCCTGTGACCCAGTTTCAAGCCTCTAACTTTTAAAATACAGAAGTTATAGGTTTATTTATATGGCAGTCCGATAATTCGATATAATTGGGCTGATAATTTTCGGACTGGATATTTATCTGAGGTTTTTCTATCGTATCGTTATCATTAATCGGATGTCCGATAACGACCTTATCGTATCATTATCAGACATTTTAACGATACGACACACATCCCTAATACCAACATAATCTTTTATTTCCTAATTTGCTGCATTTTTAATGCACATGGGAAGAGAGGTGCAACCTGCAGGCAGGAGGGGGGTTGAAAATGGTCCCCAGACTTGTCACACTTGCCCACCCCTCCTCTGATGCTGGGGTTTTCTGCCACGCCGCAAAATGGAGAGGCAACCAGCTTCCATTGATACCATAGAGGGACAGATGAAAGCAAGAACTGAATTGGGGGGGTGGATTTGGACTCCCCCTTAGGTGGGTCCATTGCCTTGGGCTGACACTATCCCTTTCTAAAGCAGGACAGGACGTAGCAGATAGGAAAGATGGATGGTCCTGGGTATGACTCAACTGAGAATCTGTGTGGGAGGGATTCCATGAAGAAAGTGGTGTAACATGATTATCAGATTACATTGACATACGTCCCTTCTTTTCAGTGATGCAAGAGAGGGGCAAATTCCCAAAGTGGTGGAAGGAGCATATGTCATTGGACCTCTTAGATTCTGATTTGATTCCCAAGGAGTCATGCCTGAGACTAAACTAAGCCAAATGGCATCACTGCCACCTTGTGGCGCCTGGTGTATCCAAAAGCCAACACTTCTTACTTTTTGCCTGATGCACAAGTACCAAAAAGCCAACCTGAGTGTGGTCATTTCAGACATGATGCGAGCAAACCCGGGCTTCCTTCTGAAACTTCAACTATGCATTGCTTGAGTTTTGTGATTCTATGGGTTTTGTTTTCAAACCAAAGCAGCCTCAACTACTTTATGTGTGGATGCCAGGGCTTGGCAAGGTCAGGCGCCAGGAAGCCAGGTTCCAGGGTCAGTACAAGTGAGACAGAAACAGAGGTGTCAGCACCAGGCAGGTCAGGGGGCCACCACTATGAAGCCCCTCTCCCTTGGTGCCATCTTCTGAGCCTCCCTTCCGAGATGAGGGGGGGCAGATACTGGTCATAGTCTGTGGGTATGTTCAGTTTGGAAGACACATCCCATTAGGTATTGTGGTCCTGACTCTATCACCTTTGAATCTACCACCTTATTTTGGAGAAGTGCAAAACCCGAAGGCTGATTATGTTCAAGGTCATGTATTAATTTGGGAAGTGCAACTTTTAAAAACCTTTTAACCTTTTAAATTTACGGTATACCTTGTATTTTTGTGGTTTAAATTGTGCACTGCTCGGTGAGCCTTGGTTATCGGGCAGTATAAAAATGTAATAAATAAATAAAATAAATAAATCGTCTCTCCCATCGATGTTGTCTGCTATGGATTATTCACACTGCCTATTGCTGACACAAATTCCCATTTCACCAAAATAATTCATTTTCAGATGGCTCACATGGCCAGTAGATTTGGGACCATGTCTAAAGGGGAGGAACCAGATGAGGATGGTGTACCTCATAGCTCTTGCATCTGTTTGGAGGATAAAAGATAAAGACAAGTTCTAGGGCAGGTTGAAGGTCAATAACTGGAAACTATGAAGTGAACAGATTCAGTATAAGAATGGGACAATGTGTCTTTAATAAGCATGGAGAAAAGAGCATTCCAGTTTCTCTGAACTTGACCAGTGTGGAAGAAAGACTTGACCAGCAAGACTGATATATTTTAATGATATATTGGTTTTATGTATTTTTAATCAGTTTTGTGTATTTTATGATGATGTTGTTCCCCGCCTCGATCCGTTGGGAGAGGCGGGTAATAAATAAATATATATATATATATATATATATTCACCTTTCTTTCCTTTTGCTTCCCATATTCCCATCCTCTGCCCACGGAAATCTCTGCCTTTTCAGAAGGCCCCAGCCCAACCTGTGTGACAACAGCCTAGATTCCCAGAGACAGGCTGTAATGGTTATGACAGAGCAGAGGTTACCACTCCATAAAGGGCTGCCATGTTTCGGCAGACTGATGGCCTCAAATGTGTTCATCAGGCTACCTGGGGCTGAAACTGTCACAGAGCTTAGCTTCAATAGAAGAGAGAAAAGGTTAGCTAGCACCATTCAAAAAGAAAACACTCTCCTTCCTTCTGGCAGGTCACCATCCCCTTTCAGGAGCTGTGAAAAAAAACAAAAGAAGAGTCCCCAAAAAAGAAAATCTTCCTGCAGTTGTCACTGCCAAGATGGGTTGGGAGGTGTGTTTCCCTGTATTTCCTTCCATAAATTGACCCATCATCCATCAAGGCTGCAACTACAGAGGGGTCGAGGAGCTATCGCTCAGGAAAACACCACCTGCTTTCCATGTAGAAGGGTTTCAGGCTCAATCCTTAGCATCTCCATGGAGAGACCTGGGGCAGAAGGTGGGGGGGAATCTCCACTTTAAGTTATTTGCCCTATATCTGTACAGAATCCTATATACCCATAGTAAACTCATTCTGTGAGCTACCTGTTTTGATATTGGTCCCACCTGTATCATTAATTAATAAACACAGGATTGACAACATTTTCAGTTTGGAATAGGAGAATTGAATAAATATCATCTTCATGGGGGGGGGGGGGGGAGGCTCAATATTATCCACTAATTAAAAAGTCACAGGTCAAGCCATAGCAGCCCTAAAACGTACCTGAAGCCCTGCTAACAGGTCTCATTTCAATTTTCATTTCTCATCAAGGCCCAATGACTCCAAAAAGGCAATGCCTTCTTTCCGTTGCTCTGGAATCTCAGCATTATTAATGGCTAACCTTTCCCGTGTACATTACTGGGCGATGCTTTTGCTTGCTATTATTCGCAGAAAGGAATTCCAATGGTCCAAGCCTGGAATATCAACAAACATGGAACTTGCAAAATGGCATTGTTATTAATGTTGTATTTATTAGCTCAGATCAGAGATGGCCAAAGGGTGGGGCCTGCAGGCTGGAAGTAACCCCTGGAACAATTTTATCTGAGAACCCTTCCTGAAAACACTTTAAAGTTTCTAAGAAACAGCATTTCCACACTTTTACACTGAGGGCCCCCTAGACATGCCATTAAATATGTGGGCTTATTTAACACAGGGGTGCGAAATCCCAGGTTCAGGGTCCAAATCTGTAGACATAAGAGCACAAGAAGTGCCCTGCTAGATCAGACCAAAGGTCCATTTAGTCCAGCACTCTGTTCACCAGTGGCCAACTCGCTGTTGACCAGGGACCCACAAGCAGGATACGGTGCAAACAACACCTTCTCGACCATGTTCCCCAGCAACTAGCATATACAGGCTTGCTGCTTCTGATATTGGAAGTTGCACTTGATAGCACTCTTCAAATCCCTAGGGGTGTTGCATAGAAGAGGGCAAAGACGTGTTCTCAGCTGCCCAAGAGGAGAGTATTACGTCCAATGGGCATACTAAGTGAACACAGGGTAGATATTGGTTAAATATTAGGAGAAACTTCTTGACAGTGAAAACAGTTCAACAATGGACCCAGTTCCCAAGAGTGGTGATGGACTCTACCTCAGTGGAGCTCTTCAAGCAGAGCTTGGACAGTCATCTGTTCCAGAGGCTCCAGCTCTGGATTCTAGGGATGTGCACGGCCCTGAAAATCATATCAGAATCGGGACATCTGATTTTGACCTGTATCATATCGGATAAAATTGGATGTCCCTCGAATCGATTCGGATCTGATTCTGATATGAAAGTCGGACATCCGATGTGAGCACCGGATGCCTATTTTCTCCTAAAGACTTGTGTTGGGGGAAAGAAACGGCTATCACTTCTTTATTTTAAAAGTCAGAGACATGAAACTAGGTCAGTTAAAGTCATACAGGGAAAATCTCATTACTTCATTGTTTTTTGTGGTGTTCATGAATTGTTGATATCATGTCAATTAATTGATTTGTGTGAACATTGAATTTTGGATATGTACAGGTGAGAAAACAATATATAATGCAAGAACATAGATGAGCCATGCTGGATCACACCAAGGCTCCATCTAGTCCAGCATTATGTTCACACTGTGGCCAACCAGCTGCTCATGGGAAGCCCACAAGCAGGACATGAGTGCAACAGTAGCCTCCCTCCCATGTTCATCACAACAGATGCACATAGGCATGCTGCCTCTGATACTGGAGGTAGAAAATAGCCATCAGGACTAGTAGCCATTGATCATCTTGTTCTCCATGAGATGTCGGTTAATGTATTGTAAGGGCATGCAGAAAAGCGCCCTACAAGAACAGCAATCCCTCTGGGTGTGAAATGGCAGAATGCACACTGCATGCTGACTTACTGTTCATGCACTTACATGCATGCCTGCTAGAGTCTATCAATATACATCTGTGCCCTATTCAGAGACCTTGAGAATGGGAGCTAACCACTGAAGGAAATCTAGAAACTCAAATGGCGGGGGGAGAGATGTCACAAGTAATCCCAAGATGGACAAAATTAGGGCAGCAGCTTGCTAGGCAGTGGGGCCAGAATATAGGAACTGCCCCCAGTAAAAAGCAATACTCCAGTTGGTAACCTAGAATTAAAAGTTGGAAAGCAGGGTGTTACTGTGATCTAAACATTAACAGAGGCCTAGAGCAATTTAGGACACATCATAGCTCAGATTCTCAGCCAGTTTTAAACATGCAGAGAGAGAGAGAGACAGAGAGAGACAGAGAGACAGAGAGACAGAGAGACGATCAGTAGGAAATGCAACACATTAAATTTTCGCTCACGTGCTTTCCTATTTTCAATAAAATGCCAGGCTGAATGTCAATGGCTGTTAATCGAACCTCCTTCCATGTAATTTAAATACCTTTAATTTCTTAATTTAAAATTTGATACTACATGACCTTTGGGCTTCTGAAAACATGTTCACCATAATATGAAATAATCATTCGGCGTTAACAGCATCATAGCAAAGTATTAGCTCACTGGGAAGACGAACAAAGTTACAGGGTGAAGGCGGAGAACACGCTGGCTGCTTTGCAAAGGCGAAGCCTGGTTTGGTTTTGTAGCCTTGGGGAAGATTCAGGTAAGGGGGAAAAAAATAGGTTGGCTACTCTTTGCGCAAAGAAATCCGACAGTGCTACTTTAAAATCCAACAAAGGTCAGCTTAGCATTTTATAAATGGTCGCGGGAAACAACCAGACTCTGAGAACCCAGTGGTGGAGGGGAAGGGAATATTTTCCTCCCTCCCTCCCTCCCTCAGATGGCTGAGAAATAGGAGAGTTAAAAATGCCTTCGTGTTAGCAAATTAAATCAAAATGCTATGAAATGCTAAGATCCTTTTCTTTCTCAGAAGACCAAAATGCCTTCAAGCTTAGACACACACACACACACACACACACACACACAAACGTACACCTGTCATTAGATAGGACCCCACAGTTCTGATGTTCAGACATCTTCTCAAGACCTGTCTCTTCACAAAGACTTTCCTTGAAATGTGACCCAGCCAGCCATGGTCAGCAGCACATGGCACAGCAGAGAATGCAATTTTGTCAGCGGTTCATATTTTTTTCTTATTGTCATTGTGTAGTTTTATTTTTTATATATTTTATTGTTTTGATGGGATGATACAAGGACCAGTGACATGGTGGGCACCAGTGGAGAACCCAGATCCCTGCTGGGGCCTGCGGGGATGAGGGGCAATCACAGCTGGTGAATAATGGAGGTGAGAAGGTAGACTCACTGAGGGAGGGAGGCCATTGAGAGTGTCTTCTCAATGAGCCCTCAGAAACCAGGATCCAGCAGTGTCCAGTACTGCATGTTCACTGCTTTGAAACCTTGTGGAAAGTGGTACATAAATCTGATGAATAAATGCATGTACCTCAGGAGAAATTTTTAAGCAATGCCAAACAATTCATTAAAAAAAAAAATCCAGACAGTTTCACAATGGATCCAGGGAATGTATAAACAATTGGGAAAAATGCGAATATACGAAGCCTAAAAGGATTATTAGCATGGAGTAAGCCACAGCTGCTCCTGCTGCCTTGGAACCATGGCTCAGTGGTAGAACACATGCTTTGAAAGCTGAAGGCCTCAAGTTCAAGCCCTGACATTTCTACATAAGAAGATGGAGTTGAAGGTGATGGAAAAGACCTGAGCTTGAGACTCTAGAGAGACACTGCCAATCCATGTAGACAATGCTGTACTGGTAGCCATGGTCTACAGGGTAGATGATGTTCTACTGGTCTAGATGGACAAAGGAAGCTGCTTTATATTGAGTAAGACCAATGTTCCATTTAACACAGTATTGTCTATGGCGGTCTTCCCCAACTCAGTGCTCGGAAAATATTTGGAACTCCAACTCCTGTCAGCCCCAACCAGTATGGCTAATGGCAAGGAATGCTGGATGTTGTCGCCTAAAACTTCTGGAGGACACCAGGTTGGTGGAGGATAGTCTTTGTTGACTGGCAGTAGCTGTCCAATGTCTCAGACAAGATACCTTTCCCAGCTTCCTGAAGATGTCATAGATTGAACTGAGGAACTTATGTGCTCAAAGCAAAGTATACTGCTATATTGACCTGGGGCCTTTTGCATGAGCTACTTACTTGGGTACAATATGGGATTTCCCCCTGTTCTTAATAGGGATGTGCACTGACCCCCCAGATCGGATCGGATAGCAGATCGGAATCGGACCTGGTGGACCGGATTGGATCAGATTGGTGGTTGGGCGGATCAGATCCAATCTGATTCCGATCTGAAAATCGGATGTTCGATTTTCGGATTGGACCCCATTTTGAATGCATTTCCCCATAGCCTAGTAATGTGTTACAAAAATGCCTATAACGTTTTCATTTTTAAGGATAGAAGGATGAAACATGGGCACATTGTAGATGGGTAGAGGGTAGTTATTTATGAGAAATTTCAGAAAGATTGGTGCAGGCATATTGTGGCAATTAATTTTTTAATAAAGCACCAGGAATGCCTATAACTTTTTCATTTTTAAAGTTCCACACATGAAACTTTGCCACATTGTAGATGGTATATTGAGATCTATGTGTGTGAAATTTCAGAAACATAGGTGCTTGCTTTGTGTGGCAATTAATTTTAGAAAAATGGGTAGTAGTGGGGTAAATACAGTTATGCCTCCAACTTTTTTATTTTTAAAGATATTAACAGAAAACCTGGGCACATTACAGGTAACACTTTGCTTGATATGTGTGTGAAAATTCAGAAAGCTAGGTCAAGGCATGTAGTGGCAAGGTATTTTTGAAACAATGAGGAAAGAAAGGCCTATAACTTTTTTATTTTAAAAGTTAGAAGTCTGAAAGTTGCTCACTTTGTAGATGGGTTAGGGGTAGTTATCTGTCAGAAATTTCAGAAAGCTAGGTCCGGGCATTTGGTGACTATGAATTTTTTAGATTAAAAGTTACAACAACACGGGGGTTTGACAGATAAAAGAGGGAGGGGGAGGGGGGAGCAGGATGCAATTGACAGCCCAAACCTCTGTGGAAAAACTTTTGTAAAATCAAAAAGTTATAGGCGTTTCTTTCCTCATTGTTTCAAAAATACCTTGCCACTACATGCCTGGACCTAGTTTTCTGACATTTTACACGCATATCAAGCAAAGTGTTACCTGTAATGTGCCCAAGTTTCCTGTTTGTATCTTTAAAAATAAAAAAGTTGGAGGCATAACTGTATTTAATAATAATAATAATAATAATAATAATAATAATATATTTATTTATTACCCACCTCTCCCAACGGATCGAGGTGGGGAACAGCATTAAACATAAAATACAAAACTGATTAAAAGCACATAAAACCAATATATCATTAAAATACCAATAAAACACTACTACCCATTTTTCTAAAATTAATTGCCACACAAGGCAAGCACCTATGTTTCTGAAATTTCCCACACATAGGTGCCAATGTACCACCTACAATGTGGCAAAGTTTGTAGTATGTAACTTTAAAGTTTTAAAGTATGTAACTTTAAAAATGACAAAGTTATAGGCATTCCTGGTTTTTTATTAAACAGTTAATTGCCACAAAACACCTGCACCAATCTTTCTGAAATTTCTCACAGATAACTATCCCTAACCCATCTACAAGGTGCCCAAGTTTCATCCTTCTATCTTTAAAAATGAAAAAGTAATAGGTGTTTTTGTAACACAATACTAGGCTACGGGGAAAAGCATTCAAAATGGCGTCCGATTTTCCGATTCTTTTCTGATCCGGATCGGGTCCCTTCGGATTGGATTGGATTGGATTGGATGATTGGCAGATCGGATAGTTCTTAAGGCCTGTTCCTAAAGCCTTATTCCATGAGAAGGTGAAACAACCGAAATGGAGTATAAGAGGCAATTTTGTTACCTTCTCTCATAACACTAGAGCTCATTAAAATCATATAGGCTGAAGTATCAGTATCCCCTAGTGGTGTAGTGATACATTTTGAAGTGCTGGCACACACCATGACAGTTCGCTATGAGTGCCCAAAAATGCAGGCAGCTGTGTTGTGCTAAATCAACAAGCCAGTTCTATGAGTTTTCATCTCCAACAGGAGCAGGTCATTTGTAAAGCTAGTGGGTCTTAATTGCCCATTCACAACAAGTCATCCTGAAATAATTTGCATCACAACAAAGGTAGCTCACAACTCTATAATATTGCTGAGAAAATTAAACCCCCTCCCCATAGTTACTATGATTGTAATAAGCTAAAAGTAAACAGGGAATACAGAGGTCGGTGTCAAATTTCATAATTGTCCCTGCTAATAAAATAGTCCTGGTGTTGTGTCCCTGTGAACCCAGGCTCCGCTACATCACCGGTGTCCCCCAATTGCCATGTGTTCAGCAGAAAGCTTGAACAGAGCCTTCTGTGCAAATTGCCAACCTGGATAGGGTGGGCTGAGTCACTGTGGGATCCAGGAACCTTGTAATGCTTAGGGAACATTGCAACCTGTAGCTCAGGTGGCTCACCAAATGAAGGAACACCACATGGATATTTGAGTTCCTGCGTTTAGCTCCAGCAGCTCTTGACAAATGGTTGAAGGATTGCAGCTTAAGAATCCAAGCATCACACAATCTACTGTAGGGCTGGGGGTGGGGGACTGACCTTGAGAATGAGAAGTTCTTTGCAAAATAATTCAAGCAACAGGAGCTTTTCAAATACAGTGGGAGGAAAGTGTTGGAAGGGGGGGGGAACCAATGGAGTCATTAATCTCAGCTGTTGACAAGGTATATTTCACCCAGAATTTAATAGTAAGGAAGAGAGGGCCACCCTGACTAGCTGTTCAGTATGACCTTGCTGCTGGCCTGCAATTGTCTTTATGGAATGGGATCTCCAGAAAATGACACCATTGGGAGGGGACCGAGAGAAAAGAAGCTGTCGCCTCCAAGAAATAGTTCAGCCTAATCCATTAAAAATAAATGGGGGCACAGTTAGAACAGAGAGGTGAGTGATTGCTTCATTTAGACCATCAATAATCAAGAATGACACCCTTGGACTCATTATGCACAAGGGTTATACAACCCTAGTAGGGTTATGGGGAGAATCCTGGCAATGGAAATGGTGATACATCGGCAATGTGAAATTCAGAGGGCCAATAAATAATTACTAGTTTTATGAACCAACCAGTGTTCACAATGCAATATGCAAACTTTGGGGCTCCAAAGAACTCCCCTGCAGATAAATGTTCAGGATTTTAAAATAAATAACTAAATCACAAATGAATATTCCTGAACACTGTGTTAAGCCTCTTTGTCTACAGATGGATGTATTCTTAGATGGCATGAAGGGCATTCTTGCATATTTAAGATACAGTAAGGCTGCCTACAACCAATGCATCTTTCTAATCAAGTGGCCCATTCCCATTTTATGTAAATGCATAATGATGTTTATGGATGGAGCCCACTTCGCCTTGGTTTCGGGGATTCAGCCCGAGGTGGTACACAGCCCTAATTACTGGATTCTGACTCCACTCCAGTCCAGCGAAGGAGAAGATCAATGGGACAAGTTAGTCATGACTAATTTAAATGCTGCTTGTATTACTGGAACTAACTGATGACTAACTTAATCTGGAGGATCTAACCCAATAATTCCATGTATCTACTATTTTAATTGAATTTACAAACAAGTACACACATACATACAGGGAGAAAGAGAAACAAGTAGAAGCATATTAAACATAGAAGAGAGATGAGATATGTATATGCAGGAAAATCTTACAGAGGTCAGGTAGGAAGTGTCTGTGATGGAGGAACCATCCTGCTAGGTTCACTCCAAGGCTGGTAGAGTTTATTTCCAGTTCGGGGGCATGCCAGAGGGACAAGGGGCTTTGGATACTGTGAATCCCAGACCTCCTTCAATCTGCCCCAGCACCCTACCACCATCAGAGCAGTGATGGCAACAGAAGGTTCTGCCCCTGCAACATATTGGCTAGGGTTTGTGGGAATTGTAGTCCAGAACATCTAGAGGGCACCAGGTTGGAGAAGATGCTGCGCCTTTGGGCAGAACCATGCAGGTTCTGTCTGAATTCTGTAAAGCACTTGACTTCCTTTGGGTATTCAGAACAAACCGAGCCAAAGAACCACAGGCAAGCTCATAACACAATTTCATTTTACAGGTTCAAATCACACCTCAGCCAAGCTGCACACAATACTATCAATTGATTTGTTTACTCCAAGCTGCATGAATGAGGTTTTCAAGGTCATGCAGACCTAACCAAACAAAAGCAAAAGGTGACTAGAAATGAAATAAAATAATGCCAAACAACAACATTCATCTGACTGATACTTTGCTGTCAGTTTACCTGTGTGTTCAGACCACATTTTTTCATAAAATGAGTCAAGCAAGTGAGACAAAAATATTTTTTTAAAAAATGAGTTGTTTGGGGAAAGGGGAAATCCAATTTGCTAACCCGTTGGCTTTTCCCGGTTCCATGTTTGTCTCTTTTAAAGGACCTTGTTCTTTGCATCTTTTGCAAATGTCTGTCCAGTTCTTTTATCACTCAAAAGAATAATGTCTTCTACAGCAATGGTGCCTTGTTTCCAAACTGTCAAAGGATGTGGTTATAGTTATTCATAGGCCAGAATCAAGCCTGATTAGATGTACGTTGGGCCCAATTTAACTAAGGATGTGTGTTAAGATATACATTGAGAAAAGAACTTCCCTCCTTTTTCTCTTATACACACATACTTCCTTAATCCACATCCATAAAGGGCCAAGTCACATGCCTGTGAGAGGAGTATGCAAGAAAACAAAGGTCCATTATTCCATTTGTTTTTGTTATTTTAAAAAAACCTCATTTGCCTCTTTTATTGTTTCATTGGCGGAAGGAATGTTGGCGAAATCCATGATGGAATCAAATAATTTTCAATTTTTATGAATCTGAACCACAGATTCTGCTTTTCTCATGTCACAAGGTTTCCACAGACATGCGGACCATTTACTTTTTTAAAAAAAACTTTCTTAAATTTGATGCAATTTCGCATTTGCCACCTAAGGTGCCCACCTTACTTTGTCTAATGGTAGGGCCAGCCCTACCTACCATCTGCCTTTCCACCACAAAACAATGTTGTGGCATCTACCTACCCAATGGTTCATGCAGAGTTGGTTCTTAGGAACATAAGAAGTTAACTTTTACTGCGTCTGACCAGTGCACGTGCTGGTAACTTCAAGGCTCGACTTCTGCAATGTGCTGTCCAGAGGGCTACCTTTGTACCTAGTCTGGAAACTTCAACTAGTTCAAAATATGGCGGCCAGGTTGGTCACCAGTACACCTAGGGGGTCCGTATTACACCAACTTTAAAATCACTTCACTGGCTGCCAATTACTTTCCAGGCGAAGTACAAAGTGCTGGTCATTACCTTTAAAGCCCTACATGGTTTGGGTCCAGGTTACTTACAGGATTGCCTTCTCCCATACAATCTGCCCCTCACGTTCAGCTCCTCTGGGAAGAATTTACTACAGTCGGCCAAGACTAGGCTGACAACTATTACCCAGAGGACCTTCTCTTCTGCCGCTCCCAGACTGTGGAATGGCCTGCTGGGAGAGATTCGTCAACATAACAGTCTTTCCAAATTTAAGAAAGCCATAAAGACTGATCTCTTCCAGCAGGCCTACCTAGTTGAATTTTAAGAGTTTTATTGTTATTCTAACAATGTATTAGTTTTATATATTTTAAATCAGTTTTATTTATTTTATACTATTTGTATTTAATGTTGTTCCTTGCCTCAATCCAGAGGGAGAAGCAGGTAAAAAATAAATAAATATATCATTATTAATATTAATATTAATATTAGTCTATCTATCCCAGCATTTTTACTCAGATGGTGGCTTTCTAAGATCTCCATCAGGGAGAGGTATATCTCCATCGTTCAATTAAAGGTCTTTTTGAGATGCATCTGAGATCGAATATGGAATAATACTAATAATAATAATAATGATGTCGATGTTATTAATGTGCTCTACCATTGAGCTATAGTCCCTCCATTATGATTTAAGGTTCTTTCATAAAATCGCCATGACGGATTCCATGATCATAAAAGGTGAATTTTGTCTGACTATCCGATTCTGGGTGTGACTGACAGCTCTGTCTAAATTTGCAAAAATGAAGTTTTAAGACAGACGAGACACAAATTTGCTGTGACAAAGGAAACTGTCATTAACAATGGTGTCTGCATTTGAACAGATAACTGGGACATTTACAGCCTATGTGCAAAACACTCATTTGCAGAACCAACAGGGGCCCTGCTAAGAAATTTGGCAGAAGAAAAGATCCAAGGGATGACTTGGTGGTCTGAAATTATTCCCTTGCAAGATGAATCATCTCCCAGTCCAGAAAGAACCTTCAACATCAGACACCCTGAATTCCATCCAAAGCTTCAAAGGGCTTATATAACATAAGAAACTTTACAAAGATGAGTGAGATTCACATCAGGAATTTGCCCACAGCCTATTATACATGCCCCTGCCATTAGTCACTGAGTTGATGAGGCACTGGAGTCCTTCAGACTCAAAACAAAACACTAACTGTAGATATAAGTAGCAGTAGTCAATATTTAAATGCGTCCCTCTGAGTTGATGATCTGGATGTTTTAGGCCATGACGAGACTACCCAGCCCATCCATGTTCTCCAGTCAACTTCTCCACTTTAAAGCAATGCCAGAAGGCTTAATTTTGCAGGGGGGGGGGGGGGTAATAGGTGAGAGGAAAATGAAACACTTATTTTGCAGCTGTTATTCAAGACATCTACTTTTGACATTGTATTAGAAAAAGAAAGAGAGAGAGAAGCCCTATTTGGGTATCTTCCTGCTCACATGTATGGTAATGTGGTCACACCTGTACGCACCACCTTTAGACTGCAAGAGTTTAGTTAGAATGAAGTGGCCAGGAAATCATGCTCAGAGGAGCAGGAAATGATAAAGTTCAACGTAAAGTTAGAAGAATAGAGAGGAAAAGGTTTTAACTCAGGAAACAGAAAACAAGTTGGCAGAATAGAACAAGAAACTATCCTCCTGATTGGCTGGAGTTTGGGAGAGAGAAAAAAATGTTTTTTAGAAGATAAAATGTGGGTATAGAGAGGCAGAGGGACAGAAGGAAGAACAGAAAGACTCAAGGAAGATAAGAAACTCAGAGCCCTAAAGGAAAGAAAGAATCAGAACTGCTGGAACTCTGGAAATAACTTAGAGACCTGGACCAATGACAGTAAGATATAGTTTGGAAGAGAACTGGATAAAATAGAGGCACAATCTAGTTAGGTTAGCTGGATACATTTATCCCTGTCTGTTTCATTACCCAAGAGCTCATATGTCGTGTGTGTGTGTGTGTGTGTGTTGTGTTGTGTTGTGTGTGTATATATATCCAGTCATATTTTAAAGCATTTTACTATTGACATTTTCCTTCAGTAAATTTGTGGCCTCTTTTGGGTGTGGGGGTGTGGGAGGGTAGGGGTACCCACTCCATTTCTAATAGCCAACCCACACTACCCAAAGTAGATACCTGAGACCTAGAGAATTTTAAGGCTGATCTGGTGGAGACAACCAGAGGGGGAAAAAGATTTCCACCTGGTGGCAGCAGTAAAGACCTCAGGAATGGAAGAGCAAAAAGGTGAATAGGAACACTATGGGCTCATCTACACCTGCAGGCCTTCTGTGATGGGGGGGGGGGATTTGGGGCTTTCCAGATTCTGGAATTGTCCCCCAGGGTCCAAATGCCAGCACGTCATCCTGGAACTGAAGAGGGACATTCCAGCGTGGGTTTTTTTAATTATTTTTTTAATTATTTTTTTTAGGACACATTTGCGCAATTGTGCGGGCATGATCCTGCACCACAAGTAAGTTGAAAAAATGGAAACTTGGCGTTGAAAATTGGCAAGAGCCATCCCAGGCTCTTCCCCACCCCGATTCACATGGATTTCCCCCGCAGAGCTCCGTGCCTATTTGGTAAGCCCCACTACTCGCAAGGAAGAGGGACAACCCCAGGAATGAGTGCGACACCACCCACAGACTTTGGGGTTGTCCCAGGACCATGGGGAAAACCATGAAAAATCTAGTCCCAGTTATCCCGGGACAACTGAGAGCTTGTCCCTGGTTGACCCCGGGATCACCTGTGCTGGTGTAGACACGGCCTATTTTGCCTGTTTTCCCTTCAACTGATGGACAGGGCAAAGAGGTTCAGATGTCTTGTGTTCCTCTTCAGTGTTCCTCACCCTGCCTCTATGAATACATACATGTTTGGGAATTATCTGACATCTGTTCCTCAACAAACTTGTAATCCAGAACCACTGCAGTGTGGTGATTACTGTCCTACTACTGGGACACAGGGGTTCCAGGTTTTAGCCCCACTCAGCATAACCTACCTCACAGGGTTGTTGCTAGGATAAAATGGAAAGGAGACAGCCCAAGTAAGCTCCCTTCAGTTCCCTGCTAAAGGGGAAAAGGTTGGACATAAATGTAATAATAAATGAATCCAAAGGGAATCTAAGTTTTCAGTTACATTTTTAACTTATTCAGTTACATCTGTATAAGCCAGCCACTGTTTCTCAATTCCGCACAACGTTTATTCCGTACAATGTTATTTTCTCCCGTAAGCTGTGACAATACCATTTGCAGACTGGCCTTTGGGTTTATATTAAACAAAACTGACACTACCCAGCAATTAAGTGGCTTTCTTTACTTCTAATAATTGTCGGGGTCAGATTGGTTCTCGGCGGCCTCTGTCCCTGGCTGCTATTTGCTCATTGAATCCTGTGCTTATGGTGCCATTTATATGTTGCCATCCATCTGAGCAATGAAGACTTTGAGCTCAATACCCAAGGCAGGCTTTTCTGCCTGGTATATCTCAGGCTGCCCTTTTGAAGGAGAATATCAGGCTCAAATCCTGAACAGCTGAGGGAAGGGTGACGCCAGCAACAGCAGATCCCCTTGAGGATGATCAGGGGTCTGGAAACAAAGCCCTATGAGGAGAGACTGAATGCACTGGGCATGTTTAGCCTGGAGAAGAGAAGACTGAGGGGAGACATGATAGCACTCTTCAAATACTTGAAAGGTTGTCACACAGAGGGGGGCCAGGATCTCTTCTCGATCATCCCAGAGTGCAGGACATGGAATAAGGGGCTCAAGTTCCAGGAAGCCAGATTCCGGCTGGACATCAGGAAAAACTTCCTGACTGTTAGAGCAGTACGACAATGTGGAATTTCTTCCACATCTATTTTGACTATTCTCATTCAATTTGATACAAAAGGATTTGCTTTTGAAAAGAAATTCAAAGCAGAAGAAATTTTGGGGAAAAGTGTCGTGAGTTGGGTTCAGGGTTCTTGTGCTTACCAGACTTCTGAGGTGGATGAGGAATTTGTATGAGTGTATTGTTCTTCATTGTGCAGTCATTTCTCTGTACCTGCATTAGAGACAAGAGTCATTTGGAAGATCCTGTGGAAGGTGCTGTGACCCCTAAAGAATGACAACTACAGCTAAGACAATGGCCTCATCTACACCAAGCAGGATATAGCACTATGAAAGTGGTATAAAGGCGATATATAAAAGGCAGGAGCCACAACAAGCAGGATATAGCGGTGTGAAAGCAGTATCTGGTATGTGTCAATGGGCCCCAATAGTTGTCAGTGCACTTCAATACCGTTATAAAGCAGTAGTCTGGCTCCTGCCTTTGATATACCGCTTTCATACCACTTTCATAGTGCAATATCCTGCTTGGTGTAGATGAGGCCAATGTTTCTCAGAAGACATCTCTCTCTCTCTCTCTCTCTCTCTCTCTCTCTCTCTCTCTCTCTCTCTGTGAAATAAAAGGCCTGTCTGCAGAACCTCCCCAAATAAATTTCTTCATTTTGGTAAGTTTTGCCTTTCCTCTTCCTTTCTACCACCCAATTCCACAGATCAATGCTAAGTATTCAGAAATGTGAAGAATGCAAAATTGGCACCAGGCCACCATCACAATTCCTGCTGTTGCCACTTGCAATGACAGTGCAAAAAAGCCCAAACCCCTTTTACAAAAAGTAAGTTAGGCCCTTTCTACACCATAGGGGGGGTGGAGGGAGGGAGGCTGATCCCGGAAGTACTTAATACACACCATTGGCGCACAGGGACGAGCCAGGGGCCATCCCAGGAAAACTGTCTGGTGTAGAAACAGCCTAAGAAAGAAAGAAACTGTGCTACAATTGTATTTATTAATTTATTACATTTCTATCCAGCCCAATATCGTCTGAAGCACGGAATGTGGTGATCAGGCAGAGAGACTTCTCAGTGGTGGCACCTCATTTCTCAAATTTCCTTCCCATGGAAGCCTGCCTGGTGTTAACATTGGTATTCCTTTAGTGCCAGGTTTTTATTGTTCTGTGTGTTTACTGTGTGTTCATGTAACCCCCATCGCCAACAACAACACCTTTATTTTGTTGTGGTATTTTATTTCTGTATGTAATCTTCATTCTCTGGAAGCTTTGCTAAAGGGCAGTAAATAAATCTGTTCCTAAATCAACGAACAAAAATGGGAGGGTATTGTATCAACTGAGATTACCACATACCCTTTATTTCCAGAAATCAAGAGTCATGACACCATCTCTTTGACAGAGCCATGAAATGCATCTGGAGAAAGGCGAACCCTTTCCGTACGAGAAGGGCCTTTTTTTAATCTGGTGGATTGGTTTGGTTTGTGGAGCTACAATTAAGGATGCTCCGTTAAAAAGAAAGGACAGCTGGGAGCCCTGAGGGCCAAGGCCGGTTCAACAGCCAGGCAAATTGTGACAGATACGTGCGGTGGGGCCGGCAGAGTCGGAAGTCAGGCCAGCTCAGCAGCTGGTGAACAGAGATCTGGGACGATAAAAGGGACGGATTGCTTCAGGAAGCAAATGAGGTGGTAAGAGAGTGTGATATTTGCTGCTGTGCAATTCATCGAACGATGCCATGGGGGACTCAAGCATGGAGCAAACAGACGGGGCTGAACTCTTTTGCAACTCTTCCTACAATTGATCTCAGAATAGCTGTTCAGTTTCTGTGCTGGTGTTCCCTGGAGCCGCTTCCTTACCTGAAAACACACACACACACACTTTCTTTCAAGGAACATTTGCTGAAGAGGACAACTCACAAAAAGGGTCAGATGAGGTCCCCAAACTGATCTTGGCTTCTTATTTTCTTTGTTTGCCGAGAGTGACCCTATGAAAAGGAGGAAAAGGGCTCCTGTATCTTTAACAGTTAAATAGAACAGGGAGTTTCAGCAGGTGTCATTTCTATGCGCGCAGCACCTGGTGAAATTCCCTTTTCATCACAACAGTTAAAGCTGCAGGAGCTATATACTAGAGCAACCAGATACAAAAGAGGACAGGGCTACTGCAGCTTCAACTCTTGTGGCGAAGACTGGGAATTTCCCCAGGTGCTGCATGCATAGAACTAACACCTGTTGAAATTCCCTTTTCAATACAACTGTTAAAGATACAGGAGCCCTGTCCTCCTTTTCATAGGGTCGTCCTATGTTTGACTGGTCCTGAAAGAGAACAATTCAGCACACAGGTCCTGCCAGCAAATATATTCAGTATATTAGAGTAGTGTAGTGAAACCAGAGCTCACAAGCATGTAGTGCTGGCACTCATCGGTTAGCAGGGACATTGACGTCATCTCTTCCCACCCCAGAATTCCCTGTTCCTTCTACACTTAGCTGCAATCCTCAAAGTAGCTATGAGTTGGGATGTCAGTGAAATTTCCAATGGAATCAAATGAGTCCAGATTTCTATAAATCTGACCCACAGACTCTACATTAGAAAAGATTTTCCCAAATTGCATGGATTCCATGGACTTGCAGACTTTCTTCTTCTTCATAATTTTAGGCACATTTAGTCCTATAAAAATATGCCAAAAGAAAATTAAAAAAACACTGACCAAAAATGAGCATTTCTCCAAAATCTAAAGCATGAAACTGTGCATTTTGGGAGGATTTGTACGTTTTCACAAGTGTGAATTTACACAAATGCAGAGTTGCGCAATTCAGGGAACTGGAAAAGGTCTGATTTTGTCAATGAGAGGACGCTCAAACAAGGGTACTCAAGGCAGCTTACAATACAGTTTGAAATAGATTATAGGGCTGTATAGGTTTTATAGGTCACAACCAGCACTCTGAACTCTGCGCAGAGACAGACTTTGTGGGTGGCTTTGTCTTGTTTTATCAAAGACCTGCTTCTGGTGGAGATGAAAACTGGTCCGTTGCTGTGGATCAACACAGCATAGGGTGACCAGATAAAATCCAGGTCAGGGCTCATGTAACTTTAACAGTTGTAGAGCAAAGGGAATTTCAGCCAGTGTCATTTGTATGCAATTACTTCCTGGTGATATTCCCTCTTAATCACAACAGTTAAAGTTGCAGGGGCCCTGCCTTCTTTTGTATATGGTCACTCTAACATAGTGCATGCACCTTTAACTGTTGTGATGAAGAGGGAATTTCACCAGGAACTAATTGTATACAAATGACCCTGGCTGAAATTCCCTTTTCTCTACAACTGTTAAAGTTACATGAGCCCTGACCTGGATTTTATCTGGTCACCCAACACAGCAGCATTTTTGGACTCCCCTTGTTGGGGTGATTATGAAGTCTGTCATGATTACACTTCAAAATTCACTATGATAACACTTTTTTATTGTGCTGCCCCAGAATGAAAACAACGGAAGGAGCAGCACAGCTTTGGTGACCCCTCTGTTACACACACCTGTGGCTTTTGCGTTGTGACGGGCAAAATGTTTGAACTACATGTTTCTATATCAAGCTGCCCATGTATTGACGTCCTCCAAGCACCACCCACCATCTGAGGGGGAGTCTATGCCAGCAGGATTGTATCACAGTCATCACTAATGGCCCACATAATATTCACCTGCTCCCGTGGTGATCTCAGGTCGACCACTCAGTTATTCAGGAATATCGATGACTGCTGCTGTCATGTTTTTTCCTACAATCCCAAAATCCACGACTGGTATCACCCCTCCCCCTTCACAAAGCTGTTGCTGTTTGGCGGAAGTTCCCAGCTCAGCGAACAGCCAGCCAGATGCCTGGGGTGTGTCCAGTGGTTTCAGAAGTGTGGGGGAGTGGGCCGGTCTGCCATTTTTGCCACGTTTTCAATGTGTATTGGCATGTTTTTGTGCCATGTGTATTTTTTTTAATACAAACATATCTGTGTGCAGCATCACATTTCCGATGGACTTCCTAAACACCCCATGTGCTGATGTGCATTTGCGTTCATGCGCATCCCTCATGAGTCATACAAAAAAAACAGCCCCGTTGCTACGTCATCTGCATAGCCCCGACTACTTCTGCTGATCCACATGTGGAAGTGCCCTGATGGGGCACAAGTCCTCCAACAATGGAACTCCTGTCATTGTGGGAAACTTTGCTCATGTGAGCCCTGTCAGTGCTGATCACAGAAGTGGGAAACCTCACAATCGCCCCCTCCCTTGCAAAAGGGCTGTAAGTGTGGAAAGGGCCTGAGACAAGGCAGATGTCAACCAAAGAGAAGGACTTCTTGATGTTGGAACACCACTTGTAGGGCTTTCCCAGACTCCATCCCTCTCTGTGGAGACTTACCAGATGCCCACTTCATTATCTTGTCAGTCAGGCCAAGAATTTCAGCCTCTGCTATTGGGCAGTATAAAAATGCGGAATTCCCTCGGCTTTTAATGCTTTTTTAAAAATCCAAACATCGATTTGTTATAGCTTTTCATTCGCTGGCATTTATTGTGATAATGCCTTGTTCTCGTTCATTGTACTTGTTTTACTGGATTTTTTTTTTCACATTTTGATCGTAAACCACAATGGGGACCGCTATGGGGTACAGAAACATTACAAATATATTCATACGATCCATTACTGATCTACCTCCCCTTCCTTAACTGCCACTGGGTGATGCTATTCAAAAAGGGCCCTTCACTGCAACCCTCCTTGTATTTATAATTCGGGGGATCTAGAGACTGCAATGCATGTCTTACTACACCATAATTTCTATTGGGATATTAAGATAGGAACTAATTGCATCACTATTATCTCAGTTGCCTGGCAGAGCTATTCTGTTTTATGTATCTTATTGTTTAGCTGACATCATCCCTGTAGTTACTGAGATGGTTGCTAAGTTAACATGTTCTTCATTTCTCTAGTGTGGATGTTGTAACGTTCTCTCTCTCTCTCTCTCTCTCTCTCTCTCTCTCTCATCTTTGTATGTGTGTGTTATCTATCTGGCATTCTCAATAAGGGATGCATGGATTTTGTTAAACCTGTTCTGTCTACATGTTGTGGATTGTCCGGCGTCTTTCCTTCCATCGCCCCCCCCCCATTGACAGGATCATGTTTTTCTCAATTTCTTAAACTTGCATTGCATTGGGAAGTGTGCAAATGTGCATTTCTGAAAATACACAATTGCGCAAGTACACAAATCCACCACCCCAAAGTGCATTTTCAAGCTTTAGCCTATGGAGGAAATTTGTTGTTCACTTATTTATTTATTTATTCACACACACACACATTTATTGTCTGACTACATTTGTGCCATATAAAATTCTGGAAAGAATAGTTCGCAAGTCCACAGAATCCGCAGGGCTCAGAAAAAGCCAGTCAACTGTGGAAGCCATGAGTCAGAATGATAGCGAGCAAAACGCCTTTGAGTTCATTGTGGGTTTCTCCAGCACCCACATTTTCAATTTGGTCATGGGCCACAATAAACAGATTTGGTGTGTTAGAGGTGGTGCCCTCCATATGTTTTGGACTTCAGCTGCCATCAGCTCCAGCTAGCATTGCCAACGGCTAGGAATGCTGTGAGGGTACCAGGTTGGGGAAAACTGGATGAGAAAGTTGATATGGTCCCATATATGAAAAGCTCAGTTCGGCTGCTGAGCACCTTTTTAGGGACACCACCTCCCACCTCCAGCCTCCCTCTCAGGCCTGAGCACTAGACAGAAGCACCCCTATTCCTCATGTGATGCAGACCGCTCCCTCCCAGGGGGCTTTGCAAAGGGACGTGTTCTTGGGACTGTTCTACAATACCTACCCGTCACGTCACAAGTGGTTTGCCCAGCCTCATACCTCTGAAATAGTGGACGACCACGGTAATTATGAGCATGCTTGCAAACAACAGACAGCTGAGGCAATTATGTTAGCAATAAATACACAGGTTACAACTAAAAGAACAGCTTAACTCTACCGAACACTGGCACAACAAAATAATTAGTCACTTCACATCTGAAATCAGTGGCGTGCAGAGCACCAGAGGGGGAAAAAAAACCAAGAACAGCATTTTCAAAGCAAAATGCAGCAACTGAACCAGCAACCAAACTAGGAATACAGCTAACTGGTGTATTCCCAAGGTACATTTTATTTTGGGTATAGTGTGCTGGGGAGGGGGGGGCGGCAGAGATGTAATACATTCTAATGGGGAGGGGGAGATGTTGCATTCATTAAAGGATTGATCATTTGAATGCTCCCCTATGGGGGGCAAATCTCAGTGCTAGTACTGGTTGTAGGGCCCTTTGGCAAAGTGCTCCCAGTGGATTCCCGATGGCACCCACCTCCTCTCTTCCTTGCCATGACTGTTGCTGCCTGTTTGCATTTTCTCTGAGCCCTCCCCGCACCACCTCTCAGAGGAAGAGAATGAGGTGCATGGAGGTTACTGTCCCTCCTCACACTGATCACTCCCCTGGAAGGTGGAGATGGATAGAAAGGAATCAGCAGGTCCAGAAGACTGCAGGGATTGTCAACGATCCCCCAAGTGGAGCATGGGCCACCAGCAGGTGCCCAAAGATGCCAGCTCTGCTTTGAATAGACAACTAGGAACACTGGTCTTTTGTCCTGACATGGTCATTTTCTGAGTGCAAAGAGGTCTGTGGATTCCCCCTCCCCAATACTAGAGTACTCAACTAGGTGTCCTTCCTTCCTGCAGACTTGAAGAGATCCAGTCCAAGAAAGGCTCTACCAGTTGTGTCTGATAATGATATAATATGGCCTATAGTTTTCCAGTGCAGGATTAGTCCAGTTGTCTGCAATTAGAGGTGCATAAGAATTTGGCTCCTGCTTACAAATCATGGGTCCCATTCCTAACCACAAATGCAAGCAAGAACATTTTTTTCCCAAGAAATGTTAGCAACATCCCAAATTTGTGATCATGTTCGAAAAATGGGGGGATTGTGTGTTTGTGTGTGTTTTAATGCATGTTTTGAAGTGCATCTCAAAAACAAACAGATTTTTACACTTTAGTCAATGGGGCAAGTCCATCGTTTTGAAGAATACAAACAGAAATGCACACTTTCCCCATGTAAAATGCTCACTTTTCCTGTGGAACAACTAAAAAAAAACACCACACCACCACCACAACAATAAACAGGTTGAAAATGAAAACAGGAGCAAGTCGAAATGAGTTTCGAAATGACTCTTGGAGGATTTAGTTAAGCTCAAAAATCGATGGTTCTTCCATCTTGTGGTTGGGTTCCGATGCAATGAACGTCTCGGGCTGCCATCTTGTCCTCAGCGGAACAGCAAAATGGGTTTTGGTCCCATCTGGTTTCACACTTTCCAGCTAAACAATGCAACCTGTCTCAAGTTAGGGGCTCTTCTTTCCCCAGTGTTGTTGTTGTTGTTTGTTTGTTTGTTTGTTTCATAAAACTGATGCACTTTTAAACCAAATTGAACAGATTGCTTGTTCCTTATTGGAAATGAAGGAACTTTGGTTCTTGGCAGGAGGTTGTCATGGCAATGGGTTCTAATTTGGGATTGACAAATATTTGGGAACTGCAGCTACTGATAAATATATTTCTAGAGATCTTTTCCCCTCTTCAAATGCAACAATTACTGTTGTTGTTATTGTTATTGTCCTTAGCAAGCTGAAAGTTCATTATTGGTGTGAAGACCAGCACCTATAAGGACTCAATGTTGCATCCCATTGTCTCTCAAGTGTAATGAAGGAGGCAAAAGATAGTGGCTCTTGAAAAGACCACACAAGCACACATACAGGTCCAGAGGTAGGCAGTTGTGGCGCCCATGAATACAATTTAAGGAAGGAAGGAAGGATTTACAACAAGTCTCCAAATTTGGTGAGTTCCCCTCCAGGATAATGGAACCTTGTAGGATTATAAGATATTAACCTTCCACATTATATGGTTTTGGAACATTGGAACCATTCCCCCCCCCCCACACACACACACACTGACCATTAACTTGTTTCTCCCAGACAGCTACACACAGATTCTGTTGTGTCATTTCATTTCTCTGAGTGAGGGAATGAGAGAGAAAGAGAGAAGTTCTGCTGGATAAAATGGTTCCTTCGTTCCATAATGGCTTCAGCCATTAGGGGAAAGGACCATAGTTCAGTGGCAGACCCCATACCTTGTAGACAAAGGTTCAATCCCCAGCATATCCAGGTAGGGCCGAGCAAGACCCCTAATTGAAACCCCGGGGAGCCACTGCCATTCAGTTCAGACAAGCTTTCCTCAAATTGCTGCCCTCCAGAAGTTTTCGATGAACTCTCATCAGCCTGAGCCTGCAAGATACATGGCTAAGAATGCCAGCAGTTGTAGTCCCAAACATCTGGATGGTACCAGGTTGATGAAGATAATGCTGAGCTAGGTGGACCAGCATCTGACAAAGTATAAGGCAATTTCCTACATTTCTATGCGCTAGAGGTGGGCCGGTGACAGAACAATGCAAAGCAGGATTGGAGGTGAGGGTACTGCATGGCCTTTCCCCCTGGATTCGAGATATCCAGGCTTGCAGTGTGGCTATGCCAAGCAAATACAGGATATTTCTCATTCTGGAATCTTGGAGATGGCACCGAACATTTCCCCCATTTTGAACAACCAGATTTAGCATAAGAACATGAGAAAAGCCATGATGGATCAGACCAAGGTGGGTCCAACTAGTTTAGCACCCTGGTTCGCACAGTGACCAGCTAGATGCCTATGGGAACCCCACAAATAGGGTATGAGTGCAATAGCCTTCTCCTGCAGCTTGTATTCAGCGGGTTACTGCTTGTCTATAGCCATCATGACTAGTGGCCATGGACAGCCTTAATTGCCATGACTTTGTCTAATCAACTTTAAAAAGTATTAGTCTAAAATAGGCTGACCAGATAAAATCCAGGTCAGGGCTCATGTAACTTTAACAGGTGTAGAGAAAAGGGAATTTCAGCCAATGTCATTTGTATGCAATTAGTTCCTGGTGGAATTCCCTCTTCATCACAACAGTTAAAGTTGCAGGGGCCCTGTCTTCTTTTGTATATGGTCTTTCTAGTATAGTGCATGCACCTTTAACTGTTGTGATGAAGAGGGAATTTCACCAGGAACTAATTGCATACAAATGACATTGGCTGAAATGCCCTTTTCTCTACAACTGTTAAAGTTACATGAGCCCTGACCTGGATTTTATCTGGTCAGCCTAGTCTAAAATGTTTATAAAATGTTAATATCCAGTATGTTTCTGTGAAACCACTCTGAAGCAAATGTTAAATCTGACACTAAATCGGCCAACACATCCTTCTCCATGCCCTTCAGTAACTTTATGGAAGCTGATGAGTTCGAGTAAGTTTCTCCATTGTCTCTTCAGCACTGCCGAATGTCCACGGTGTTCTGAAATCCTGGCAAGACTGAGAAAAGGAGCTTACTGTAAAGCCAATGGGTTACATCCAGGCAGATGGCCATCCCTACATCTTGAGTGAGTGGATGTCATAAATTAAGTTAGGTATCTCTTGTAGGCTGACCAGATAAAATCCAGGTCAAGGCTCATGTAACTTTAACAGTTGTAGAGAAAAGGGAATTTCAGCCAGTGTCATTTCTATGCAATTAGTACCTGGTGAAATTCCCTCTTCATCACAACAGTTAAAAGTGCATGCACTATACTAGAGTGACCAGATACAAAAGAAGGCAGGGCCCCTGCAACATTAACTGTTGTGATGGAGAGGGAATATCACCAGGAACTAATTGCATACAAATGACACCGGCTGAAATTCCCTTTTCTCTACACCTGTTAAAGTTACATGAGCCCTGACCTGGATTTTATCTGGTCACCCTATCTCTTGTATTAAGAATTGTTTCATGTTATCTGTTCTGGATGACACACTGGGTTTTAGGAGAGAGAGAGAGAGAGAGAGAGAGAGAGAGAGAGAGAGAGAGTTTCACTTTCCCCACAACATGCATAATTTTATACACCTCTGTCTTATTTACCTTTTCCTAACTCCCCAAATCCCCCATATGATATTGTCCTGTTGTCTACCAGGACTAGCACATCTGTAGCATCTGGGGTGCCATTTCCTTCTGTCCAGTGTTTTCAGAGCATGGTGTTTTCCTCTTATTTCTCTCACCCCAGATCTGTCAGAGATACGCTCTGTGTTCTTTCATTATATAGCAAAAGAGTCTAAAATCCATGAAAGGATGGATAGCAAAGCCCCCTACTGTGTGGGTGGGCAACTCGTTCCTTTCTCTCTCTCATGTTGCTCCAATTAATGTTTTTCCATCTCCGTCTCAAATCTGTCAATCCCTATTTATAGCAGCCAACAGGATCAGTGCAAGATCATTTACCGAAACCAGCCTGTGGAAAAGTAAAATTGGGCTTAGGCTCTTAGCAACCCAGCTCTATTTGGGGAAGCGAGGAAAGGGGAGGGCAAAGGGATTGAGTGATCCTTGTATCTCCCCACAAGAAGACTTTCTAGAGCTGTGGCTCATGGGGATGACAGGTCATTATTAGGTTTTACAGCGGCAGTCCAATGGGGGGGTGCAAATACATTTCTTGGCCAACACAATGGAACACCATTTGTGGAGTCAAGGAAGGAAACATCTTCCTACCATTTGCAGAGAAGGAGGAGGAGGGGGGAGAGGAAAGCAGTGGCATGGGATCGTGTCCTGCCTAAAGAGCAGCTAGAAGTATCTGCCATTATTATTATTATTATTATTATTATTATTATTATTATTATTGCATTTATAGCCCGCCTTTTTTCCCTCCAAGGAACCCAAGGCGGCGTACATAATCCTCCTCCTCTCCATTTTATCCTCACAACAACAACCCTCTGAGGTAGGTTGGGCTGAGAGTTTGTGACTAGCCCAAAGTCACCCAGTGGGTTTCCATGTCTAAGTGGGGACTAGAACCTGGATCTCCCGACTCCCAGTCCATCACTGTAGCCACTATATAATTGGTCCACCCAGCCTAAAACTGCCACCACCTACTCTCCATGGATTCACCCAGGGGTCTTTCTCAACCCAGCAATTTTAACTGGAACTACAAGAGATTAATCCTGGGACCATCTGTATACAAATAATATGCTCTTCTGCTGTGATCTAGCCCCTCTCCCTATCATGGTCCAATTACAACATAGGCTTGCACCCCCATTGTCACTGTGCAGCCCCTGTCTCTAGCTTGCCTCTGCCAAGCAATGTTCTCCCCTCCAGGACTATAACTGTCTCATTCATCACAAGGGTGTCATGCCACAGAATTGCAGGAATGAGAAATGATGCACTGGCATCCTGTTCAAGATGCAGGAGACTCTACATCTGGCTACCCTAATGGCTTGAGATCTTATGAACAAAACACGCTTTCCTTGTTATAAGAAGAGAATCCCCAAGAAGAAAAGCCAGGCACAGCCAGTATTACCTCCTTGTCATTGGCTCAGTTCGGACGACACAATAGTCAATGGTGGGTTGACTAACCCTAACCCTAACCCTAGGGGGTACTCCCCACACAACATGGTAATAAATAATCAACTGTGGTGTGGATGAGGATCAGCGCTGAGTTGACTATGGCAGCATTCGGATGACACAATAGTCAAAACAACTGATGATTGTTTCCCCCACACCAGTTGTTTATTGTGTTGTCTGAATTGAGCCAGTGTCTCTCATCCCACTTCCCAGCCTCTGTGATAGCCCAGACAAAAAGAAAAGAAGCCAGGCATGTTGTTTGCTCCCACATCCTCCCTGTCACATCCTTCCATCAATGGCCCTTGAAGCAGCAGTTAAAAACTCAAGTCTGTAGGTAAATTTGTGAAGGAGATGCTCTTACCAACAGCTATTAGCAGTGTACCTCTGAAAATTTAAGTTTTTGTGGACAAACAATTAGGGATGGCTGTCACCTCTGACCAAGTACAGTCCTCCATTAATGGCAGAGGCTTTCATGATATGCTTGTTGGTTTCCTGTAGGTACCTGATCAGTGTTGGAAAGGCAATTCTAGATTAGATAGACCTTTGGTCTCATGGTGGCCTTCCCTGGCTTCCTGATAGGTTATCCCAAAGCATTAATGTGAATTAATGCCCACGGACTTAGTGTTGTAATTTGTCAGCAGGGCTAGGTTGCTTTTTATAGGCAAAGAGATGGAAGAGAAGAAAACTAAGTTGGCCTTATAAGTTCTGTAGTGAATTCACCCACTAGATAGGAAGGCTCAGCTTGTTTATTTGCGTGCATCATATAGCCACCACTTAGCTGATTCTCATTAGAATTCCACACTGCTGTCTCAAAAGATACAGAATGGGGAGGGGAGAAAATTAAAGACAAACAGATAAGGTTCCCTTTGAGAGGAAAAATAGGTTGGGGGGCAGCATGGATTTTCCCTCATCCGCCCACCACGAGGCAACAGCAAAAGCACTGCCGTGTGTTTCAGAGTAATTAGAATCTCGCCATATTGCACTGAGATAAGATGCACATAAACATCTGAGAGAGGACTGTCAGGCAGCTGCCGGGATCCAGACATCATTAATGTCGTTGTGGTTCCCCCTACGGTGCCGTAATTAATCGCTGTCAACACCACGGTCACAATTAACAGTGAGCTTGTTCCAACAAATTTTCTACAGGTGCAGCGGCCATCTGTGTCCACGAGGAAACTAAATGGAGTCCTTTGTCACACTCAAACCACCTCATGACAAGGTCCAGAGATGGCCCTAGCAGGAGGCACGGTGGTGAATTCTAGGCAGTGGTCAAGAGGGGCAGAGCAGGAGACAGACAAGTCGGCTCTGGGCCATGAAGGGCAAGCCAACAGGACATTCTCCTGCACACCCACCCCCACACCCCACGGTCACGAATACAGCAGTCCCATGGCAGTTTCCACAGGAGAACAAGCCAACGGGCTGTGCCCTGTATCCATTAGCCAGAAAAAGAGTTGTGAGGGGGGAGGGTTATGGGTGGCAGAGGAGAAAGTGGGACACTGCAATTAAGAAACAAAGGAGCAAGGGGGTGCAAAATTGGATGCAGACCTGAGATAGTAAAAGGAGGAAATTAATCTCGCTGCTAGGACTGAAGACTGTGAGGAGCCTTGGACGGATGACCTTGAGGACAGGAGCCTGCATCAAGAGTTGGCATGGTTGGGCACCGCAGCAGGGGGCCACTGATAAGATGAGCCCCCACCAAGACTGGGTCTTCCTCTTCACCATTGCAAACTGGTAGTGAGAAGGAAGGGCAGTAGATGACATGGCTTACTTGCTCCCTGCCTAACGAGCAAACAAGGGGCAGGAAAGATGGGAAGGAGGAGGAGGGGAAGCCAGAGCCACTGGTTGAGAAGGTAGACTCACTGAGGGAGGAGGCCCATTGAGGGTGTCTTACCAAGGGCCATCACAACCCCAAAGCGCCACTGCTTGGCAGGGACTCACCAGGACAGGGATCTCAGAGTCGTGGAAGTGAGCTCAGTGAAAACACCAACGCGGTTTTCATTGCTGAGAAAAACACAAATTCCACATTCGGGATCCTTCAGAAAGGGATTGAAAAGAAAACTGCCCATATTGCAATGTTTCTATACAAACAGGTGTGTGAGTGACCACACTTGGAGTACTGCGGTCAGTTCTAGTCATCACACTTTCAAAAGGGGTTGGAGAGCTGGGAAAGGCACAGAAAGGGGCAGTCAAAATGATCAGGGGACTGGAGGAACTCCCCTAGGTGGGAAAAGGTTACAACTTTGGGTGCTTTTAAGCTTAAGAGCAAGGCAAACAGGGAAGAACATGATAGAGATGTATGAAATGGGCCATGGTGTGGAGAAAATGGAGAGAGAGAATTCCCCCCCTCTCTCTCTCTCTTAATACTAATAAGGCCCAAGGTTAATCTTGTGGAGTTGATAGAAGATTCAGGACAGACACAGTGCATAGTTAAACTATGGCATTTGCTTCTTCAAGGTGTGGTGATGAGCACCATCTTAGCTCACTTTAATACGGGATTATACAAATTCATGTAGGAGAAGGCTATGAATGGCTACTTCTTGTGATGGGGAACATGAGCAGGAGGAGGACATGGTCATGGCCCTCTTGTGAGCTTCCCATTGGCTTGATAGAGAGACTGTAGCTCAGAGTTTAAGGAGGGGCTACAGCTCTGTGATGGAGCACCTGCTTTTCATGCAGAAGGTCCCAGGTTCGATCCCCGGCAGCATCTCCAGGTATGGCAGGAAAAACTCCTGCCTGAAACCATGGAGAGCTGCTGCTGCTAGTCAGGGTTGACAGTCCTGAGCTAGATGAACCAAAGATTTGACTCTGCACAAGGCAGCTTCTTATGTTCTTCTCTGGTCAGTCACTGTGGGAAACAGAATGCAGGCTTTGGTTGCATCCAGTGACGCTCTTCCGTTCTTCCTGCCTATTTTGTGCCATCAAAACCCCGACGTTTGTTCCTCCTCCTTCCTGGGCTTTAATTTCTAAAACAGCTCCCCTCAGTGTAAGAAACTGCCAAGCATCTTACAGACCAATTGTGACCTCTGCTGGTCTTGAATATGCAACATCAACAGAGATAGTTAACAACTGAATAATACTGAATGTTTGTGTTGTTTTTGTATTGTCAGCCCCCTTGGGGCAGGGACCTGTGCTCTGATTCTTTGTAATGTGTGTGTAGATAGATTATGCTATGTAAAAAATAAACCATCATTATTCTAACGAATAATGGGACAATGCTTGGAGTGATCAACGCAGTGCATCACTTTGGGTGTATCGTAGAAACTTAATACGTCATGCAGACCCTGCTTTGAAGCAGACCTGCATCTATGGGAGCCCACCAGTGGGGAAGGGCTCACTCCCAGGGCCACCCTCAAACCTGGCACAGTTCTGTTTGTATTCTATCACTGATAGGGTGACCCTGTGGATAGGAGGACAGGTCTCTTGTATCTTTAACAGTTGCATAGAAAGGGGAATTTCAGCCAGCACCTGGCAAAATTCCCTCTTCATCGCAACAGTTAAAGCTGCAGGAGCTATAGTAGAGTGACCAGATACAAAAGAGGGCAGGGCTCCTGCAGCTTTAACAGTTGTGATGAAGAGGGATTTTCGACAGGTGCTGCATGCATACAAATGACACTTGCTGAAATTCCCTTTTCTATGCAACTGTTAAAGATACAGGAGCACTGTGTTTTCCTTTCCATAGGATCACTCTGATCAATGAGGTCCACCCCTTCCCCCAAATTGCACATCTTCCACTCATTCCAATGAAGCTGATGTTTTAGTGTGGCCAGGTGTCCTACTTTACAGAAGACAGTCCTCCTTTTGGAGATCTGCCAAAGGGCAGTCCTCTATTTGAAAGTGTCCTCTATTTGAAGAGATGCCCAGTCCAAGTCTGGGTCTTGAAGTTGCCCATCAACAGTCAGTGCCTGGATAGCAGGTTAAGTAGCCACACAGGTCACCTCGTCAGGCTTCTCAATAACAGTGGGATGGATTGTATTTCAAATTAAGTTATAGTGATCATTTCTAAATTTGCACCTATACATATAAATTTGCATGGGTAAATGGTACGCAAACTGGTGGCTTCTTCTGACCTCTTTTTTGGCAGTGCCGTTCCTCTGTTTTTGTAATGTGTAGGTGGACACTCTAATGGTGCATTGTGTTCTTTGTCACCGACAAATAAATAAAGAGCATGCAAATCTCTCTCTCTCTCTCCCTCTCTCTCTCATCCCAACTATCCTATACCCCCTCAGACAATGTCGAGGGGGCTTACGACTGTTCTCTTATAAATTGGTTAATAGATAGGTGTGTTGTTAAAAAGAAAATAAAAATAGAAAATAAAAAAAATCTTACATTTATACTAGGATTGCTTTTAGTGTCTATAGCACTTTGAGTACTCTCGTGAATTCGGAAATGTTATAAATGAGTTATAAATAAATAAAACAGCCCAGTTCCCTTGTGTGAACTGCTTTTGGATAAAAGCTTTTTGTTAGCTATGGTCTCATGATCTCCGATCCAGCAGAGGGAGCTTATGTAACAAATCATCTTCCCAGAGCTCTTAAATAATGCAAGAGTTCCTAAATAGGTGAACAAATCTTGACCATGATAGCTTATTCTCTCTGGGATGTGTGTGCAAAGGAAGTTAGAGGTTATATGCAGAGGTCTGCAGAAATACACCTGGAAATTGAAGCTGGTCAGAAACCAGGTCAAAGTAAGGACTTTGTGTTCTTCTGGAGGGGGGTGGGGTGAATGTTGAAAACTCTCTCTCATGCACCAAGCATTAAGATAGAAAAAGTATAGAGCCCTTCAAGGCTGCAATTCTGGACATATTTACCTGGGGGGTCAGCTCAATTGAACTCAGTGGAAGTTCTGAGTAGACCTGTGTCGGTTGGTGCTCCAAGTTTACAAGCCCTTCTGTGGTTAAGCAATAAGGCTAGAAAGAGGTGCAAACAATGTAATGAACAGCTAAAAACAATTGGCATCAATATGAAAATACAAGAAGTCCTTGTAAATTAAGTACGACAGGGGAACATTGGTTTCCTTTGGATGAGAAAGCACTGGACAATGATGATGCTTTAGTAATATTTGCTTCATTTACAAGTGTGCAAAAGAAACTTGAGTAGACACTTTCCACCCAGCACATCTAGACAATCCCCTCAAAGCTGCCTCCCAATTTCAGCTGCCGCAAAATAAAATGGATCGATCCAAACTGAAAACCAGCTCCAGGCTGGTGTCCATTAGCTGGAGGATGCCCTCTTCCCAGACTCTGAGAGGTATAACATTTCAAGGCTGGAGAGAGTTCCTGTGCTATCAATGGCCATTAGCATCCTTTCGTTAAATCTCTGCCCTTCATCAGATAACAACAATGCAGGCAAAACCACAGTAATACCTAAAAGGGCCAAAGTCAGAAATATATCAAATCTCATATAATTTATAGGGCACTTCGGGAGTATTCAGAGCACTTTGCATCCATCATCTCACTAATAATTGTGATAAATGTGGAAGGTAGATCCATCTTATTATTACCATGCTACAGCTGGGCAGGAGGGGTGATGAAGCATGCTCAGGACAGACAGCATTGCCACAGTGGCTTGTTCTTGACCAAAATGACTTCTTTCTATGTCTGGGTTTCATTTTGAAACTACAACCTTTCTCTAGGTTATCAGACACCTTCTCCTTTCTTTCCTATTTTAATTATTATAATAACAACAACTCCTAAATACATAATTATCTAACCGAGTAAATGCAAAATAATTGTTCCAGAAACTTGCCATTTTCTTAATAATATTTTTTAAAAAGCTTGCTATTTTAAAAATAAATAAATTGAGTTATTTCTGTTGTACAACCTATCTGTTAATTTATCCATTCCAGTGATTTCCAAAGCCTTAGAGCCTATCTACACTACTGCTTTAAAATGGTTTAAAATGGTTTAAAACGGTTTATAAAAGTTTTGAGAGCTGTTGGGGCCCAGGACACACTTCATATACAGTTTTCAAAACGTTTTCAAAGTGTTTTATCCTGCGTGTGTAGATAGGCACTCAGATAACTATTCCTTAGGTTTAGGGTTTCTAACATCTTTTTCTTCCCAACATCTACCAATAGTCTTTTCTATAACTTCCAACAAATGGTTTAGCAATATAGACAATACATCAAGTCATGTATCAATTCCCATTAAGAACATAAGAAGAGCCATGCTGGATCAGACCAAGGGTTCATCTAGTTCAACATTTTGTTCACACAGTGGCTGTCCTGCTGTCAACCAGGGACCCTCAAGTAGGACATGGTGCAACAGCACTGTCCGACCCATGTTCCCCAGCAATATAGGCTTGCTGTCTCTGAAAATGGAGGTAGCACATAGCCATCAGGACTAGTAGTCATTGGTAGCCTTCTCCTCTAGGAATTTATCCAGTCCCCTTTTATAGTCATCCAAATTGGTGGCCATCAATACATCTTGTGATATTATTACCATGTCTAGCTTAATGGATATCTCATCTGGTTTGTTTAGCTCCTTTTCATGTGAATTGTGATTCTCTCATCCTCCCTTCCTTCTTGTCCCCACCTGCCCCTAATTTTCCTGAGTGCAATGGCTTCAGTGACATACCATAGTTAAATCTGGCCATGAAATCTTGCAAAACTTTGATGGTTGTTCTTCTGACATCAGTTGACCATCTGCCTCTTTGCAGCCAAACAATCAATCCTGTTCAAGGGGAGGGAGGGAGGGAGACAGGCACCTACTTCCCTCACGCTATGTACTTAATAATTGGGCCATTCATTCTGTTGTCAAAATTCCTTTGCATTGCTTTGCAAAATTGCATTGCCAAGAAGCCATGGATTTGCTGACCTGAAGTGGCACTTTGTGTGGCCTACTCTGAGTTTTGGGTTTTATCTAAACTCTTCCAGATCACCCTCTGGCATTGCACATTACAGGCTGCATCTAATATATTGCAACAGAAACAATATTGTGATGTGTTGATGGAAGAGAGGGGCACCTTTTAGTGCACTCGATTGCTTGCTAATGAACACCGATGCTTTTGATGTTGCGAGAGATAGGTAAGGATGCTTTTCCAATGGTGTTTGATATTTAGACATTGTGTCTAAGTGGCAGATACTGAGATAGAACACATTTCTTATGCTTGGGTAACAACTAGAAAACAGTGATGTGATCAGGGGCAGAAAGGTTTGAATTTTGCTACTGGCTGAAATGAGGAGTGGATGATGAAATGGGACCGTTCGTTTTTAGGGAAACTTATGCCGCTTTATTGGGCATGTGGCTGTAGAAAATGTCATTTGGAAGAGTGAGGGAGTGACAAAGGCCATTGCTGGGGAATTTTGCTAAGCATATTCAACACAAATACACTAACAGCTGGGAAACATTTTGGAGGAGTGCCTGATGCCATCCTTGCCTATCTGCCTTGGCTGTTTTTTCTTCCTCTTCTATGTTTGGTGGATCAAATTAATATGATTATGGCAACACAAAAGCATGTTAGATAATTAACTATTCGAGCTAGCAATTTTTTTCTCCTTTTTTGCTTGCGATTGTAAAGCAATTTTTAAATTAAATTAATTTTCATACTATAAAACCAGTGTAATTTTCAGCGTGTTTTCTTAAAGCCTTTTTTAGCGTAAATTAGATATTGATTTGCAACAACACGGAGGCACTTGTCATTTTCAAGGTGTCCCACAGTTTTAAGTAATGGCTATTTTGTATCAGTTTGTATAACATTATAAAATACATAGCAAGAAACCTTCAGTTACATTTACAGCCACAACCTGGAATATTTTGTTGTTGTTGTTGTTAGTTCAGTTCAAATTCATGGTCTTTTGCCTCTCAAGCATTTGAATCAAATATTGTAACAAATTTGCACTGAAGAAAGAAAACATCACCAGATAAAATACCATGAAAAAATGTAATCTATTTTAAGTCTAGATATGCTCTGTTTTCAAGGAAGCTAATGGCTCAGTTGTGGAACGGCCAATCAAATGAACTTTAACAGTGCCGTTTTACATATGTCTACTAAGATGCAAACACCACTGGGTTCAATGGAACTTACTCCCAGGTAAAGTGTGTATACAGGTCAACATTTAGGAACCAAGGGTCCATCTAATCCAGCATTCTGCTCATACAGTGGCCAACCAGTCTCAGACAGGAAAACAGCACCCTCCTGCCCAGATGGGTCTAAAACGGAATCCAGCCTGAAACCCTGGACAGCAGCCGTTCCTGCCAGCCTATGTCGACAATATTGGGCTAGATGGACCAAGGGTCTGACTCAGGAGAGGGCAGCTTTGTACTGCCAGCAACTAAGAATTAGGAATGGCAGAAAGAGACAGATAAAAGGGGAGACCCACTACGTTTGATTTTGGATTTACCCTACCAATGCTCCTGACAGATTGCCTGCCCTATTCTATCAATAAGTTATTAAGATTCGGCATTTTCTATAGCAACAATCCATAATAGAAATGAAGGAAAAGAACACTAGAACAGTAATTTAATGCTTTGAAAAGTAGATACATATTGTTTTGTGTGCTAAAAGGCTATTAGGGGTGAAAGGGGGCTTCTAGTAATTAAATTATGTCTTTCTTCTTACAGACGTCGGTGTCTGTAGAGTTTATTAAAAAAAACCTTGAGATTCTCTGACTCTGTTCTGGTTCCGATTCTGGAGATTTACTCCCAAAAGCCACTATCGTGTTGTTGTTTATGGAGTAGCCTTGAGAGATTTGGAAGAACTCACATGGGATGATAACAAAAAGAAAAGAAAAGATGTATAATATCATTTATGAAAGTGATTTTAGCAGGTCCTCTTGTGCCATATATACAAAATTCCCACTGGATTTGGCAAGAGATTCAGAGACCTTTGCCTTGTGCATCTGGAATTTGCAATGCCCCGGAACTACCTGACGGCAAAATTAGTTTATGAAAGACACACAGATGTGGGATGGAAACTCAGATTCAATCACCGATTCTCTTTTATGAAATATGAAACTAATTCAGGCTGACATGGATGAGAAAACTGCCATGTACATTTTTAAAATATTAGCTGAAGGCAGCAATGTGATGCGGGGGAAGAAACAGAACAGCACAGATCCCAGCTCATCTTTCTTCTCATTAATTGGGGCATTAAACAGTAAATATGTGGCTAAAGATTTCAGAGGACATTGTAGACAACACCATTATTCTCACTGATTCAGAGTAAAGACGTATGAAATAGAGGGGTTTTTTTTATTCCCTCTCTCATAATATTGATTTATCTGTTAGACAGTCAAACTATCCAAAAATCCAAATTTATTTATTTATTTATTTTATTACATTTATATACCACCCCATAGCCAAAGCTCTCTGGCCGGTTTACAAAAATTAAAAACATTAAACATTTAAAAACCAATATACAAAATTTAAAACCATAAAAGTCTAAAAACATACTACGTATCATTTAAACTATCCAGGAGTCAGTTTAAAAAGCTCAATATATGCTGTTAAATGCCTGGGAGAAGAGAAAAGTCTTCACCTGGCGCCAAAAAAATAACAGTGTTGGCACCAGGCGAGCCTCGTTGGGGAGATCATTCCATAGTTGGGGGGCCACCACAGAGAAGGCCTTCTCCCTTGTTGCCGACCTTCCCTCGGAGTAGGCACTTGGAGGAGGACCTTAGATGTTGAACGTAGTGCTCAGGTAGGTTCATGTTGGGAAAGGCGTTCCGTCAGGTATTGTGGTCCCAAGCCGTGTAGGCTTTATAGGTTAAAACCAGCACCTTGAATTGGGCTCAGAAATGTACAGGCAGCCAATGCAAGCGGGCATTCTCTGGGTGGTGTAAAATACATCAAAAATATACAATAAAACAATGGCATCTCTCCTGGGTCCATCTATGTCACTGGAAGCTCAGGTGGCCTTCAACCAACTTTGGTTGGTAGCCCATCTAACCCCCTATCTGGATAGAGTTAATCTGGCTTCAGTTTGTCTATATTCTGGGAAACTTCAAATCAGATTACTGCAGTTTGCTCTACATGGGGCTGCCTTTCAAGACAGTTTAGAAGCTGAAGTTCCTGCAAAATGCAGCAGCCAGATAAATAAAAGTGACAAGAAGGCACGAAATATGGCACTGATTTTGGCCCACTTGCACTGGCTGCCTGTATTATTTATTTATTTATTTATTACATTTGTATACCGCCCCATAGCTGAAGCTCTCTGGGCGGTTTACATAGGATTAAAAACAATTAAAAACAATATACAAAAATTAAAACAGCAAAAACATACAACATACACACAATCTGTACATTTAAAAACCACTTCAACTCTTCAAAAAGCTACAAAAACAAAACAAAACAAACCCAGGCTCCTCAGATATTGCCAAATGCCTGAGAGAAGAGGAAAGTCTTGACCTGGCACCGAAAAGATAACAATGTTGGCGCCAGGCGGGCCTCGTCGGGGAGATCGTTCCACAATTGGGGAGCCACCACAGAGAAGGCCCTCTCTCTTGTTGCCGACCTCCGAGCTTCCCTCGGAGGAGGCACTTGAAGGAGGGCCTTAGATGTTGAACGTAGTGTTTGGGTAGGTTCATGTCAGGAAAGGCGTTCCATCAGGTATTGTGGTCCCAAGCTGTGTAAGGCTTTATAGGTTAAAACCAGAACCTTGAACCGGGCTCGGAAACATACAGGCAGCCAATGCAAGCGGGCCAGAGTATGTCTTATATGTTCGAACCTACTGGTTCCAGTTATCAATCTGGCCGCTGCATTTTGCACAAGCTGCAGCTTCCGAACCACCTTCAAAGGCAGCCCCACATAGAGTGCATTGCAGTAATCTAACTTGGAGGTTACCAGAGCATGGACAACTGAAGCCAGGTTATCCCTGTCCAGAGAGGGGCGTAGCTGGGCCACCAACCGAAGTTGGTAGAAGGCACTCCGTGCCACTGAGGCCACCTGCGCCTCAAGTGACAGAGATGGTTCTAGGAGAACCCCCAAGCTACGAACCCACTCCTTCAAGGGGAGTGCAACCCCATCCAGAACAGGTTGAACACCCTCCATCCGGTCAGCGGAACCACCCACTAACAGTCTTGTCTGGATTGAGTTTCAGTTTATTAGCCCTCATCCAGTCCATTGTTGCAGCCAGGCACTGGTTCAGCACATCCACAGCCTCACCTGATGAAGATGAAAAGGAGAAATAGAGCTGCGTGTCATCAGCGTACTGATGACAACGCACTCCAAAACTCCGGATGACTGCACTCAACGGTTTCATGTAGATGTTGAACAGCATGGGGGACAAAACTGACCCCTGCGGAACCCCATACTGGAGAATCCACGGGGCCGAGCAATGTTCCCCAAGCACCACCTTCTGGAGCTGACCCCCCAAGTAGGAGCCGAACCACTGCAATGCAGTGCCTCCCACTCCCAACTCAGCCAGTCGTCCCAGAAGGATACCATGGTCGATGGTATCGAAAGCCGCTGAGAGGTCAAGGAGAATCAACAGAGTCACACTCCCCCTGGCTTTCTCCCGACATAGGTCATCATACAGGGCGACCAAGGCTGTTTCCTTAACAAAACCAGGCCTGAAACCCGACTGAAATGGATCCAGATAATCAGTCTCATCCAAGAGTGCCTGGAGCTGGCTCGCAACCACCCGCTCCAGGACCTTGCCCAGGAATGGAACATTTGCTACTGGCCTGTAGTTATTAAGATTTTCAGGGTCCAAGGAAGGTTTCTTTAGGAGTGGTCTCATTACCGCCTCTTTCAGGAGACCTGGGACCACTCCCTCTTGCAAAGAGGCATTAATCACTTCCCTGGCCCAGCCAGTTGTTCCATCCCTGCTAGCTTTTATTAGTCAAGAGGGGCAAGGATCCAATATGGAAGTGGTTGCACGAACCTGTCCAAGCTCCTTGTCAAAATCCTCGAGCTGCACCAACTGAAACTCATCCAAGAAAACAGGACAAGCCTGTGCTCTGGATACCTCACTAGATTCACCTGCTATAACACTGGAGTCTAAGTCCTGACGGATGCCAGAGATTTTATTCTGGAAGTGCCCAGCAAATGTATTACAGCGGGCCTCAGATGGTTCTACCATGTCCTTGGGGCCAGCATGTAAAAGCCCCCGGACAACTCTGAAAAGCTCCGCTGGGCGGCAGGTTGATGATTGAATAGTGGCAGCGAAGTATTGTTTTTTTGCTGCCCTCACTGCCCCTGAATACAGCTTACCATAAGCACTTACCAGTGTTTGATTGCATCCATCAGGAGTTCGTCTCCATCTGCCCTCAAGCCGTCTCCTATTTTGTTTCATCACTCTCAGCTCCGGGGTATACCACGGAGCCGTTCGAGCTCTACACAGGAGTGGGCGCTCAGGAGCAATCGTGTCAACTGCCCGGGTCATTTCTGCATTCCACAGATCAACCAGGGTTTCGACAGGACAGCCAGCCCTATCAGCCGGAAAACTCCCCAGAGCCCTCTGGAAACCATCTGGATCCATTAGCCTCCGGGGACGGACCATCTTAATGGGTCCCCCACCCTTGCAGAGGGGAAAAGCCGCTGTAAGTCTAAACCTCAGCAGGTGGTGATCTGACCATGACAGAGGGGTTGATGTAAAGTTCCCCACTTTCAGATCCCCATCTCCATGTCCAGTTGAAAAAACCAGGTCTAGAGTGTGCCCTGCTACATGCGTTGGGCCGATGGTATGTTGGGACAGTCCCATGGTTGTCATGGAGACCATGAAATCCTGAGCTGCCCCAGATAAAGTGCCCTCGGCATGAATGTTGACATCCCCCAAAACCAAGAGTCTGGGGGACCTCAACAGTACACCAGAGACCACCTCTGTCAGCTCAGCTAGGGAGTCTGTTGAGCAGCGGGGTTGGCGGTACACCAACAGAATCCCTAATCTGTCCCGTTGGCCCAACACAAGGTGCAAACACTCCAGACCAGTAGTCGCATGGACAGGGAGCCTGCAGAGGGGGATGGACTTCCTATAGACCACAGCAACCCCCCCTCCCCGGCCCTCAAGTGTACCCTGATGCTGAACCAAGTACCCCAGTGGGCATAACTGGGAGAGACTAACTCCTCCCTGCTCTCCCACCCAGGTCTCGGTTATACATGCCAGATCGGCTGCCTCATCCACAATTAAGTTGTGGATGAGGGAGATCTTATTATGCACTGATCTGGCATTTAAAAGCAGCACCCGGAGGCCTGAGGGCTGGCTGATAAGGCAACCAACAAGCCTGTGGGTGTGAGGGGGACCGGAACAAGGCACAGCCATTAACTGTCTGGGCCTTGTTCCCCTAACCTGGCAAGTCCTCCTCACAACGCCGTATCTCCCTCTACCCATCACTACCCTGATTGTGCTCCCCTCAGATCCCCCCACCTGGCCCTGTATCCTCCCTCCCAGGCACATAGCTCAAGCCTGGGGAAAGGGGGGGGGGAAACAACAACAACAACAACAACAAAAACCACCCAAAGACAAAAACAAAAAGGCAGCAGGCAGGCAGGCAGGCACACTCCTCTCCTCCCCTGGCAACAGGCCTCCCTCTCCTGCAGGTTGATGGCTTTCCCAGGCCCCCTCAGCCAGCAGCTTAAATATCCCTCCCAGGAAGGGAGGGGGACAGATGTAATTGTCCACAGCAGCTGGCTCAGTACCTGGGGGCCTGGTCCTGCAGGGAGTGGCAGTCTGCCAGGCTGAAATCCTCTGGGGGTGGTGCCTGTAGGCTTCTGAGCATGATTCAAGGTGCTGGGTTTGACCTACAGGCCAAAACCCAGCAATACCTCGTGGAGTAACTCTCCCATTATGGACCTACCCATACATTGCATTCATCATCTAAGATCCTCCTTCAGGTATCTCCTCTGAAGATCATTATGGAATGACAATCTGCCTGACAAGGCCTACTTAGTGAGAAAATATGGGCGTAGGCAGCCGTTCAAATAACCAGGGCCCAACCCCCAACCCCACCCCATGCTCCTGAGGCTGCTCAGGTCCCCCTGCAGTTTCTATTCACATGGCAAAAAAAAGTGCACAATTGCATTTGCGCAATTCACATCGCATCTTCTTTTGCCTTTAGAATTTTCTCCCTCAGCTCTCAGTAAAACTTTTGCATTCCAAGGTGAGCAGTTCCAGAGAGACAATTTCTCCAGAAAAAGCACAAAATGAACCATTAGAGAAAGTTGACCTTTCCCCAAAGTTAATTGTAAGGGAAGATTTGGTTCGAAGGACCATCCCTTTTGTCTTCTGTTTTACCTGTAACTTCCTTTTTGTTACTTTTTTAAAAAAACTAAAGTTCCAAATCCTGTGTGGGAACGTGCGATAAGATTCCACTGAATGTCATTAGTGACGGACTAACAATACTGAAATTATTTATGTCAAGGAACTGAAAATGAAGTGAGCGTTCAAAGAGTGGAGGTGGTTTTAATGTAAATTAAAACAGATTTGTACTGGCCACTAATCAAGTGTTTACCTGTTTTCCATTAAAGTAGCGTCGAATTTAATCAGGTTGCTGTCTAATGCATGCATTTCTCCCTAAATCAGACGCATTCTCATCATGAATATTTAAATTGGATTTTAAAGCCATGAAAATTTCATTTAAATAAAAAGTGAGGTGGTTGCTTGGGAGTGCAGAGTTAGAATCTTTAAATTCCATTTAACAATTGTAAACACATTTTTTAAAAGTTGGCAGGTTGGGGGGAGTCTCAAGGGGACATTGGGCTCAGCAACAGGGATTAAGCATCTGCAGTTACAAAGCATCATGCACCTAATTAGAGTTTACGTAAATATTAGTTCCCTATGTACTAACAAAATGTCTACACTTTAATAACTGGGGGAAGAGATCTAGCCATAGGAAGTCAATACGGCTTTGGGTTTTTCTGGTGTTTTGTTTTTAAGGCAGTCATTCGAAATCAGAAATGTATAAATAGTGAATTGCATTAGAAGAATGTACCTGAATAATTCATGCGCTTAAGGATCAAACAGAAGTCTGACATGTGACAACTTCTCTTATGAAGTTTCGCTCAGAATCCAGGTTGGAGCCCGTCTCCAGATGATGTCAGAAACATGATCTCATTCTCTAGTGCTGAGATGCAAAACTCAAAACATTCTCAAAGGCCATTTTTAAATGCTTGGATTCATTCAAGAAGGCCCCATCATTAGGGTGACCATATGAAAAGGAGGACACGGCTCCTGTATCTTGAGCAGTTGTATAGGTACAGGAGTGCTGTCCTCCTTTCCATATGGTCACCCTACCCATTACCACAGCTACTGGAGAAAAGCAAGGGGGGCTGTTGTTACCCTTTTGATCCTGTGATTTCTTTATAACTCATCCTCTATAAACCCTGCTTCCAGGACTCAACTAGACATGAACTCTTTATAATAATTTAATATCAAGTTCATGTATGATAATCTTTTTGGCCAGGAACTACAATGAATAAAGGACTTTAGCTTAAGATGGCCTTTCCTGAGTCTACTTGAGAGTGCCGAACTGGGAAGAAGCCAACTGTTGAGGGGGTGGATTTAAGTGCTACAAGCTATTTCACAAGTCTTTGGAATATTTGTGTAAACTGATCTGTGGAAAAAAAGCCAGAATGCAAAAAAAAGGCTCTTGTGTTGAATTGCCTGAGTAGCCTAGTTGGGACATGACTCTCTCTCCTCAGGTAATAGGCTTTGTCCACATTTCCCTATGTCAGTGGGGGCATGAATCCACTCAGGGTTTCAGTCCTAACCAGTCAGAACTCTAATGGAGTGATTCAAGGTGCCAGTCTCCAAAATGAGTTCAACACCTTGGCTAACTCCTTTAGAATTGTGACTGGTTCTGTCTGAAACCCAGAGAGGATTCACAGCCCCACTGATGTCAAAGCCACCAGCCTCCACTGTCTCCCACTGCTATTTTTTAAGAGGAGGTCATTTCAGGCCCACCCTTTAAAGCCCTTGTGCAATGTAATGTGCACTTTGACCCTAATATGGTGAGTACAGAGAAAAAAATGGGTTGTGAATGGTGAGACCAAAAGGCCACCAAATACAGGGGCAAGAAAGCTCCTGCCATCATAAAACAGTTGTCTCCAGACAAATTCTGTTGAACTTAGTACACACTGAAATCAAGGGGACAAGTTAATAACAAAGGAATGCCTATTGATTTCAATGGGAATGAAGTGCATCTAAAGCAGAATTCCGATGCACATTGAACTCTATAGAGCTTACTTCTGAATAGCCTCAGGTAGGATTGTACTGTAACGTGGGCTAGATCCATCCCGCTGAGTTGGATCTGGATTTAGTCATACTTAGAGTGAAATCATTGAAATCAATGGGGTTTCCCATTGATTTCACTGGGTCTGCCCTAAGTATGATTAAATCTGGATTCAACTCCACTGTCTATAGTGCTACGGGAAATAATCGTTCCTGATGTTTCACATTCATGCCTTCTCCCCTCCTGTCCAAGATGATGGATGCCTGTTTCAGCTTCCATATTATTGATTGATTGATTCATTGATTGAGCGATAGTTTTTCATAATCATGAAGAGGGAACTCTGAGTACTATCAGAAATTCCTCTTTTGCCCAAATGGCAGATTTCTCTCCTCGGTGACGTTCATCTTCATAAGTGCTTTCCAGACCTATCCTTTTGACAAGCTCCATAAATTTGAATCAATTGGGTTGGATCCAAGCTAAGTTAGTCACACTTAGTCACGACTAAACTAAGTCTGGATCCAACCCAATGTATTTTGAACGCCTTCTTCCAATGCAAATATTTCTATATAACTTTGGCATGTTCTTTTCTCTCCACTTCTTGTTTTATAATGTTGGGTCATTTCACCAAAACATAGTATGTTTATGATTTGGTAAAGCATTTGTGTATGCATATGAAGAACTTCAAACACTTGAATTATGCTGTATATACACATAAAATAGTATATGATCATCTCAAGATGAACATATGATGTCTACCTATTTGCTCCATCTCTGTAAAACACATTGTTGTTCCCCGCCTCGATCCAGACGGAGAGGCGGGTAAGAAATAAATTGTTATTATTATTATTATTATTATTATTATTATTATTATTATCTGGATTGTGTTGGGTCATTTGTGACAATTTTCTAGTGTTGTCGCATCACTGCAAAATTTTCAGATCTCTTCTAATGTTATATTTGCAAACACGCTTTTTTGCAAACTTTGTGTGAAACCTTTTTAAAGCATTTGCCTGACACCTAGTGGCCATCTCAAGAAATTTAAGCACCATCATTTTCACTTAACGTTAGCAACCCAGCTCATTTTAATGCTACACCTGACTTGACCTATGAATTCAAATTGGGACGTATACAAGCTCATGCACCCGAATGCAATGCTGAGATGGAATTTCAAAGAAAGCAGGGGAACCCAGAACAAAATGTTGTAGTATATCTGCTCCAATTCACAGCTCCAGATAGAGAGACAGCCTGCCATGGTCTCTTCCAAGACAGTCTAATTACGAAGGAGCTCCAGCAGGAACTTCCAACACCCCCAAGATTTCCAACTGACTCTTCACATTCTGTGACTACTGAGCACGGCCTTGTTAGGTTATAGATAGGTATAATCCCCATGCTGGATGGGGATTATGGGAGTTGTAGTCCAACACATGGAAGGCAGCAGCTTGTGGAAGACTGATCAAAATCGTCCAAGTCTCCCCCTCCTTTTTAATCCAGAAAATTCATATGGGACGAATTATCTGTCTGTCTGTCTGTCTATCTATCTATTCATGTATAAATTGCATTTATAGCCCACCTTTTTTTCCTCCAAGAAACCCAAGGCATCATACATAATCCTCCTCCTCCTCCTCTCCATTTTATCCTCATAACAACAACCCTGTGAGGTAGGTTGGGCTGAGAGTCTGTGACTGGCCCAAAGTCACCCAGTGAGCTTCCATGGCCGAGTGGGGACTAGAACCCGGATCTCCCGAGTCCCAGTCCAACTCTCTAACCACTACACCACACTGGCACTCTCATGATTTCTTCCCCTGGGCTTTAACTGAAGTGTACAACGAAAGACAGGACAATCAAACATACCCTTTCTGCTAACTTCTAAATAACATAAACACAAAAACTCTAAACCCAGCCCATGAGAATTTCTCTGAAAGTTTATTTCCCTTTGAAGGCAATTTCTTTTCTAGCAAATTGAATGAGAATGGTTAAAAAAAATGGGGTGGGAGAGGATATTTTGGAATTGCACTAAAAAAAATCTGAAATCAATGTATCTCCAGATAGTATAGGTTCTTCTTCACTGCTCCGTTTGCAAAATGGAGCAGTAAGGAACTGGGAAATGAACTATTCTGCATGATTGTTTGTTTGTTTGTTCATTTCATGCGGCTGCCCAGGCTGTTGCTTCTGCTGTTGAGATCCCAGTAAAATGACCACATGGGCTGATTTTAAAGTGGCTTTTCCCCCCTTTGCATTTTAAAAGCCAAGTGACACTTTAGCTGATATCTAGGGCAGCCACCCTAAAGTCAATCCATTTGACATACCTCCTCCACCATCGCCTTAGACAATAAATAATAATAATAATAATAATAATAATAATTTATTTATTTCTTACCTGCCTCTCCCTCTGGATCAAGGCCAGAAACAACATTAAATACAAATGACATAAAATACATAAAACTGATTAAAAACATTAATAATAATAATAATAATAATAATAATAATAATAATAAATGTATATCTTACCCACCTCTTCCTCTGGATCGAGGCAGGGAACAACATTAAATACAAATGATATAAAATACATAAAACTGATTAAAAACATAATAATAATAATAATAATAATAATAATAATAATAAATGTATTTCTTACCCACCTCTCCCTCTGGATCAAGGCAGGGAACAACGTTAAATACAAATGATATAAAATACATAAAACTGATTTTAAACATATAACAATGAATACATTATTAAAATACCAATAAAACTCTTAAAATTCGACTGGGTAGGCCTCTCTTCCGGCAGGCCATTGCACAGTCTGGGAGCGGGGGAAGAGAAGGTCGTCTGGGTTATGGGGCCCCAAAGACCACACCAAGGGGTGTCATGGTGTGTGAGAGAGGGCTCTCCAACAGGGAGTTGTCAGCACCACAGCAAACTACAGTTCCCAGGATTCCTTGGTAGGGTGGGCGGGCTTCATGACAATTATGCGAGTGGCTCTTCACACCGGTTTGCTTCAAGCTGTTCTAGAATTTGGGGAAAGCATCAATTCTTTGTGATGTAACAGCAGGGTGGCATGCGAAATGGAAAGATGGAAAACCAAGGCAGAAATCAGAAGAATCCCAGGCTCACTGAGAGGGGAAATCGCTTCAAAATTAGAACCCCATTTGGTCATTTCTTGGCCTCGCACCTTTATCTCCACACCATAGAGAATCTCAACTATTTTGACTATGAACCAGGTCATGCCATCCTTTTTTATCATTCTTTCTCTGGAATTATCATGCTGTCTTAGAGATGCTTTTTCAGGTGAGCAAAACTCAATGGTTGCCATCATATATGTACAACGTACACATGACATAGCCAGTTCCATCTGGCAGACTTTCATCTGGCTAGCGGCCATGGCTGCATCTTGTGGCAGTGAATTCCATAGATGAATTATGTGTTATGTCTGAGCGAAGCAGTTCCATTTATCTCTACTGAATCTACTACCAGCCAATTGGCTGACCCCTAGTTCCAGAAGAGCCTTTGCCAACCTGGTGGCCTACTCCAAACGTGTTGGATGATAGCTCCCATCATAGCCAGTCAGCATGGCCACTGGGCCCCTTTTTGATGAGGGACCTGTTTTGTGTTACAATGCTCCTTTTTGGGATTCAGAATACATAAACACACTACTGGGTGAAGGCAAACAATTTATTAACCAAAAGCACACCAGAAGGGTGAATAAAGCAGAGGAAAACTACACACAATACTTGCAACAGTCTACTTGACCTCAGAATCAAAATATGGCAACAGATGTGACTCCTCATAATGGCCCCTGATACACAGCGCCTCACAGGGTCGGCTTTTGTCAAGATCCTCACCTTGGGAGTGTCTCAGTAATTCATATACAGAATTACGTTCATAGGAATTCCACTCCATATCCTGGAGCTCTAGGAAGAGGGATCACAGCCAAACAAAATATGAGCATTCCTGCTACTCACAACAAATAGCTAACCTTGAGTATCTACTAGTAGGGAGATAAGGATTTTGTAAAATCCAATCTGTTTGCATTCTGTGGATTGTCAAGGGCCTTTCATTCCATCATCCACTCATTGGCAGAATGGGACTTTTTTCCAATTTCCTAAATTTGTGCAAATTTGCACTTGTGCAAATGCACAAATCCTCCCCCAAATTCCATTTTCATGCTTTAGCCTATGGGGGAAATGCAAATTTTCAGCTGGTACTTTTTTATTTTCTGTATTTTTCTATTACTAAATTTGAGTAAAATTCCAGAAAGTTTTTTTTAAAAAAAATCCTGGTTCACAAATCCATGGAATCAATCCATGGTTCTTCTTAATATATCCATTGTGATCCATGTTCAACGCTTTGAATTCCAATGTAGTCAGTTTCCAGTCTATCCCTCTTTAGCTCCTATCAAAGCTTATGAAGATCCTGAGAAGATTGACCTGAGTCCTCCAGCTCCGGTAATCAACCCCACAACAAATCAACCAACTTCTGGGTCATTTATGGAGCATATGGGTGAGATGAATTCTATTCCTCGGTTGGCTGGTTAAACTTCTACATACTCAACATCCTGAAAAATGTTAAGACCTCATGATTTTGGGAAGATTGGTTTCCGATTACTATTTTTGAGCAACAGGATCTCTTGGTTAAAGTTCATACATTACCCAAGATGGTGCTCATAAGAACCCTACTTGGTTAGGTGTAGAGTTCATCTGGTCCACCATCATCCCACCACCACCAATTGCCTTTATAAGGCAATTCCCCTCTTCTGCTGTTTGCTCCCAGCATGTAGCAGTCAAAGCTAGACTGGCTCTAAATGGAGAAGTTCCATTTAGCTATGTTTTGATGGATCTAGCCTTGGTCACACATGCACTAGTGACACTAGTACTAGACTCCTCCAATGTGATCAACATAGGGCTGCCTTTGGAGACGTCCCAGACACTTCAGAGGGTGTAAAACGCAGCTGCTCAAGTGCTGGTCAGAGCTAGATCAGCTTTCTGCAACTTTGTGCACTCCAGATGTGTTGGTCTATGACTCCACACTGGCTGGGGATGTTGGGAGTTGTAGTACAACACATCTGGAGGGCAGCAGGTTTAGGAAAGCTGAGCTAGATTATCAAAACACATTACATGGATTCCTATCAGTTGCAGCACGGTGTTTCTGAGCCCAGTTCAAAGTGCTGGTTTTGACCTTTAAAGCTCGAAATAGTTTGGGGCCAGGTTATTTGATAGACCACCTGAACTTCCCTGTGCTTTAAGCTCAGAATTGGTGCCCCTCCTTCTTGGTGCACCTTTAAGAAAAATTAAATTGGCAGACGCTAGAGCCAGGGCCTTCTCAGTAGCATCCCCTACCTTATGGAACTCCAACCCAAGGGATGTGTGGTTGACCCCTTCGGTTGTGGTATTTCCAAAGGCTATAAAAAAAACACCTCTTTCAAGTAGCTTTCAGTTGATGTGTTGTATTGGTTATGGATGTTGCTGTCTTATTGATGTTTTGTTTTATTTTATTTTATTTAGTGGTGGTGCTGGAAATCTGTTTTTTTTTAAAAAAAAAAATACTGTCTGAACCTACTAGTGTTTCATACCAAACAGTTTCACATTTTAAAATCTGTTTATATTTGCGTCTGTTTTAAAAATTTAAAGCAATAAAAAAGTTTCTTTTTTTTTTAGAATTTAATTTTTTTAAAAAAAAATCTATAACAATTTATAGACTGGATGTGCTATTAGTGGTCAATTGTTTTGTTTGGAGTACTGTACTATGTGCATTGCATCGCCTGCGTATCGATTGTTTATTTTTATACTCCTGTTTTCTTCACTGCCTTGACTGAACTTCAAACAGAAAGGCAGCTTAAAAATAGACACAGATGATAGATAGATGATTAGATAGATAGATAGATAGATAGATAGATAGATAGATAGATATAGATAGAGATGATTAGATAGACAGACAGACAGACAGACAGATAGAGATAGATGATTAGATAGACATAGATAGATAGATAGATAGATAGATAGATAGATAGATGATAGATAGATGATAGATAGATAGATGATAGATAGATAGATAGAATAGCCTTATTCTGTATTTGTCCAAACCCCTTTTAATTCCATCTAAGCTAATAGCCATTGTCACATCTTGCTGAATTCTCCCCCATCCTGCAGATGACCTTACATATAAAGTGAATGTTCCATAGTGACTCCTTTCCTCTGCAGGAACCTAATCAACATTCCCCTTTCCCTTCAACTAAAAGGGGATCTGGGCACCTGCGTGGGGAAGAGAGGAAGGTCTACGCCACCATCTGTTCTTTTACAATGCAAACAAGTGTGGCTCCACCTGCTGGTTGTTTTTAAATTATCAGGGTTCCCCACATGTATGGCTTCTCTTATTGCTTCAAGTGCTATATCCTTCTACTGCCCATAATACCTTGTGAAAATATTGAGTTGTCCCCTGGTCTAAAAGAATAGTAAAGTGTATTGGTCATACCTGGGCAACTGCTTCTTGGGTTGGCCGCTAATTATCTAATGTATGTTAATATACTTTGGTGCTGTTCAGTGACCATTAATGCACTTAGGGTGACCAGATAAAATCCAGGTCAGGGCTCATGTAACTTTAACAATTGTAGAAAAAAGGGAATTTCAGCCAGTGTCATTTGTATGCAATTAGTTCCTGGTGAAATTCCCTCTTCATCACAACTGTTAAAGGTGCAGGCACTATACTAGAGTGACCAGATACAAAAGAAGGCAGGGGCCCTGCAACTTTAACTGTTGTCATGAAGAGGGAATTTCACCAGGAAGGAACTAATTGCATACAAATGACACTGGCTGAAATTCCCTTTTCTCTACAATTGTTAAAATTACATGAGCCCTGACCTGGATTTTATCTGGTCACCCTAAATGCACTTCAAAGGAAGATGGGAACCTCTGAGTGTCAAAAGGATCTTGTCTTCTTGATCTTGTCTTGCACCATTTTAATCTGTTCTTTCTGTGGAAGTCAGAAGCATCCCACACAAGACTGGACCTGTTTGGCCACACGCTCTCTTCAAAAGATGTATCAATTGGAAAAACGGTAAATAAATATTGACTATATTTAAGAATGGGAGGGTAGGTTGTTTGAGTAGCTATCTTCTCTGAATTATGTCTGATAGAATACCATGAAGCATAGGAACACCATAATGTCAGAAGAATTTGCTTTTAAGAGGATAATATTTATTGATTTTCTACTAAATATGGATTTCTCTGATAACCACGCAGAGAGCTTTGTGTTTTGGGTTGTATAGAAATGTAATACTAGATAAATAAATAAAAATAAATAGAGGACAATGCTGAGATCTAACAATCAAGTCCAGCTTATTTCAAGCTGTCTTAGCTGTAGCTGTAATAACAACTGGATAGAATGAACAGAGAATTGATTGAAATGTTTATACAAAGCATGTCTTACAGCCCTACTAAGGCTATACCACTTCAGAATGCAGGTGTGAAAAATGTTGTGCTTGAATCCATTCACCCTCCACCCACACCCACCATATAATCTAAAACTCTCTGCATATGGCAAGAGAGAAGGCTACTGTGGAAAAATAATAATAATAATAATAATAATAATAATAATAATAATCTTTCTTATATGCTACATTCCCAGCTTTCAAACAGTCTCCTGCCCCCCCCCCCCCATATCTGTTCTGTGGTGGTTTTGTCCCTGGAGAACTCTGCCATATTTTTCTTCTTAATGTTTGAATTTGCTCTCAGGAAGAGATTTTTCCAGGTATCCGGTTAAATGATCAGACAGGAGGGATATGGTGAATGCGTGGGTGAGTGTGTGAAAGGGCAGATGGATGGATGAACAAAGGCTATCAGGTCCTAACTGAAGTGTTTATTTGCTTGTCTGTTTGCTTGCTTGCCTGCCTGGCTGCCTGTTTTAAAAATTATGAAACACCCATCATCCGTAGGAACCCAGGTGGTGTAATCAACATTAAAAACAAGCAAACCCAATATTTTAAAAAATGTTCTTTTAAAAATGTAGTTTTTAATATGATTTTTTTAATTGTTTAATTCTATTTGTCGTTCACTGCTCTAAAATCTTTTTGAATGGGGAGAAGTATACAAATATTGTAAATGAATAAATAAATACCATACAATTACACATTAAAAACAACTTAAACAACAAACATTCTGTTTAAACAATAATGATCCATAGAACTTCTTGTAGCATATTGTTACTATGCCGCAGGGCTGGGCAACTTGTGACCCCCCCTCCCCGATGTTTTTCCCCTACAGCTCCCATGATCCATCATCATTGGCTGTGCTGGCTAGAGCTAATGGAAGTTGTAGGCCAAAACATGAAAAGTATGAAGTATGAAATGTATGGAGTATGAAAAATTGTCCACTGGCATAGGCGTGTGCAGCTCATTTCATTAGGGCATGCACCTTAAAGGCCCTGATTGGAGCAGAGGAAGGGAAAGCATGCTTTCTCGCCCCTAAGGCCTAAGGCCCCGATTGGAGCAGTGGGGGGGGGGGGTGAGAAAGCACACTTTCCAGGGCCTCCGGAAAGTGCATAGTTCCCCCAGGGATGCTAATGGCGGCTTTCTGGAGGCTTTCCTGTCTTTTTAAAAGCCCTGATTCAAGCAGGGGAAGGCAGAGGTTCCCTGGGAAATTAGGGCACACCCTGTATGCACGCCTATGCTTGGGTACGTAGATAAGACTGGTTTTCTTGCTTACTACAGTGATCCCAAACCGGCCTGCCCTGGCAAAGATTGTTGTCGAAGGCTCCATAGCCTTTATTTTTGTCCTCATAATTGGAATCATTGCATGGTGTTTCCTGTCGTAAGTATGTCAGCAACTGCTGTGCTGTGGTTGGGGAAGGGGCACAACTCAGTGGTTGGACATATGTGTTGCATGCAGAAGGGCACAGGTTCGATCCCTGGCAGCATCTCCAAGTAGGGCTGGGAAAACTCCATGCCTGAAACCCTGGAGAACCACTGCTGGCAGTCAGTGTGAACAAGACTGGGCTAGATGGATCCACAATCTGACTTTGGTAGAAGGCCGTTCCCTCTGTTGCTGCCAAATAAAAGTTCATTGGCAGTAGTACTCAATGGGTGTTGGATAGTAGTGCATCCACACATGGCCCTGATGAGTTGCGGCCGCTGGTGGGCAGGAATTCCGACAGGAAGCGCGTCATCAAAGTTATTTCCTGTTGCAAGAGGAGGGTCAGAGTGCTCTTCTTCCTTTAATGAAACCATCTCTTTCAGTTCGAAAGAGGATATGCTGAAGCAGCTAGGTCCTCAAATCAAGACTTACGCCAAAAAGAATGCCTTTTTGAGGCACATCCAGGAGGAAAAAAAGGCAGCCAAGAAGAAACTAAAGAAGGAAAAGGAAATCGAAGATGCAACTGAGTCAGGTGATATTGTTGTGAATGATGCACCTGTTGATTCACTTGTCTTACCGGTGCAAAAAGTCCAAAGCAGCTGCTCTCTCTGCCCTGGATGATTGGTTAAACATCGGATGTTGGTGAAAATACATCTGACACTCTAGTTTATTTGGTTTTTTCTCAATGTGCTCTTTTACAAATACTAATGATTTCTGTGGTGTCAGTTTATTTGGCCATCAGTACACACTTTGATAATGCAACTGGGGAGCAAAATCCAACTTGATTTCATATCTCCTTTAGGAACTGTTCTATTGAGTAATATAGTGTGTGATATCCCTACAAGGAAGGCCATTCTTATCGGTGTTACTGTTTCTGATGAGGTTGAGTCCAGAGGTTGGCATGGTTAGTTAGTTGTGTAACCCATTATCCAAGGACCACTAACCACCACCTTTATTCTCACTCCGCATGGGACCAGCTAGGTGTGAACCAGCAACCTAGGTAGTTAAGGGACACTCTTACACAAGCCCATCCTCACAAAAGGTAGATCCAGTCTTGGGATTGGGTAGAAAAGAAACAACTTGATCAAAGCTATCCAGTGTGATTAAGATAAGGCTCAAATGTGAACATGGAAGTTACTCTGACTTCGTTTTTCTCAAATCTCTTATTATATTGTAGATGAGGAGGAAGAATTGATGGGAAAGTATTTGAAAAAGGGAAAACTAAAAAGAGAAAAGGAAGAAGGATCTGAAGAAGAAGAGGAAGAATATTCTGTTGCGGACACAAAAGGGAAAAAAAAGAAAAAAGGTAAAAAGCATGCAATAAAGAAGAAATTGGGTAAGATTAAGGCGGCAGCAAACTCAGAGGCCATTCAAAAGCACATTGGTAAGATTAAGAAAGCAGCAAAATCGAAGGCCGTTAAAAAGCACGTTGATAAAATTAAGAAGGCAGCCAAATCCAAGAATGTTAAAAAGCACATTGGTAAGATTAAGAAGGCAGCCAAATCCAAGGCCGTTAAAAAACATATTGGTAAAATTAAGAAGGCAGCAAAATCAAAGGCCGTTAAAAAGCACATAGATAAAATTAAGAAGGCAGCAAGATCCAAGAATGTTAAAAAGCGCATTGCTAAGATTAAGAAGGCAGCAAAATCTAAGACCACCGGGAAGAAAAAGAAAGCAACACACAATAATTTAATGGAATTTAAGCTCATTGAGGTGAAGAAGAAGAAGAAGAAGAAACATGAGAAGAAGAAATTAACAGAGAAGATCTCTAAAAACAAGAACAGAAGTGGGAAGAAAAGTAAAGATCGTGTCCACACAAAAGTCAAACGTAAGAAAGACCAGGAGGAGTCAGAAGAGTCTGAGGACACTGACTAGCAGGCAGAAGAAGGCAGAAAACAGATAAAGAAAGGCAGACATCCTCCGCCTCAAAGAGAAAGATGGCTTTTCCTCCAGATGATGGTAGGTTTTACCTATTAGCCTTCTTTGATGAAGATGGAGCGACAACCTCTGCAAGACATTGCTCTTCTTCTGGTGGAGAATGTTGTACTGTCTCCTACAGATGAGGTTTAATACAAAATATTGGAAGACATATTGAATGCAGGCGTCCAAGAGTCATTTTTTTTTTAGGATAAAATTAAGCAAAGGAAGTGTGACACATGCCACCACCACAAGGCACAACAGTAGTTAAGGATCATAGAGAGTCGACTTCGACAGTCTTCCAGTCTACCTGTTTATTTCTAATTTACAAACAAACAAAATAGCCCACCTATCCATCTATCATTGGGTACTATTGAATGTCATTGAGCAGACCCATTGAAATGAATGAAACTTATGTTAGTCACAACTAAGTTAAGTCCCATTCATTTCAAAGGGTCTATTCTATGTAGAATTATGATCAATGGCATACCATAAAACTAGGCAAATGTTCAAATAACCAATAAGCGCTAAACACAATCAAATTTCAGTAGCAAACACTCATGGCAGCTCTAACTGGTATATCCAACAGTCAAAAGCTAATCTGACTTAAAAGTTTTCCAAGGCCCACTTCAACATGCCAATCTCCCTGCTCTGTCAGACTCTTGTAGACAATGGATCTACAGTTCTGGAGAGGTCTAACAGAGGATGCCTCCTGAGCTGTTGCCACCAAGTATACAGTAGTAGGTCCTTGTAATAAATGATTGCCACTTGATTTCATTGTGGGGGAAGGTTTGTAGCTCAGTAGTAGAAATAGTTTGCATGGAGAAGGTCAATTCATAGTATCACCAGGGTTGTTTGTTTGTTTGTTTGTTTGTTTGTTTAAAGAAAGGATTGCACTTAGCAGTAGGTTTTGGAGAGCAACTGCCACTCAAAGAAGACAGAGTCTGGCTACATAACCAGTGGTTTCACATCTGGGAGAAGATGGGAAGGTCCTTCAGGAATCCTGGACCAAGGCCGTAAAATATTATTGGGTAAAATCCAGTGAAATGAATGGGATTTTTTTAAAAAATCGTATTTGTGGAAATTCAAAAATTGAAACAAACCTATTTCCATCAATGAGCGGATAAGGGAATGAAAGGCACATGCCAATCCACCTTATGCAATCTGTACAAACCTAAGTAGCAAGGTCAGGCAACTTCCAGCCCTCCATATATTTTGATCTACAGCTCCTAGGATTACTCACCCCTGGCTAAGCTGGCTAGAGCCAATGAGAGTTATAGGCCAAAAGATCTGGGACACCACCCCATACCTCTAATTAAGTGGGCTATAGTCCATGGAAGTTTATGCCACAATAAATGCTTTTAGTCTTTAAGGTGCCACAAAACTCTTTGTTATTGCCAATAGCATGCTCCATCAGAGAAGAAAACCAATGGGCAACAGTTGCATGGAATCAGGAGAATTCTCTCTTACAGAGTGGACAAATGCAGGGAAAAGAGGTCTACCTGTAGCTATTACCCATGATGACTGTATAGTACCTCCGTGTTCAGGAGCAATACACCAGTGAACACCATTCTCTAGGGAGAAACATCTGGGCAGGGTTCTTGCCTGCATGAGCTGCTAGTTGGCTTCTCAGAAGCATCTGGATAGTCAGTGTGGGAAACATGACTGCATAGGACTTTGGTCCGATCCATCAGGACTCTTACATTTTTATGAGAGCTTTCATCCAACACACCTTTGCATGGATTTATGACTGCTGATAAGGAGGTGTGCATGTTTTTTTCATAACATTTGAGAATGTGGCAGCATTTATTCCATCTCTATACTAGAATTGCTTTTTTTTATAAATAATATCAGGAAACTGCCATTAGGGGGAGCCAACAACACACCCTAAACCTCAAATCAAGTATTTTCAGCACTTTTTAAATTCCGTTATCTCAAAAAAAAAAAAAAAGCCTTATCGACTCTCTCTCAAAGTACCAACTCGTATTTCAGAAAACATGTTGAAATATTTTGCAAAACAATGGTTAAAAACTGTTCAAATGGCTGTGGGTTCCTCCAAAATTTAAATTTCCATAGTCACTTCCTTGGTTGAACAGGGGAGAATTGCTGCTGGACCCAGGAATATTTTGATAAAATGCTACATCTCAGATACTGTGGGTTCTGTTATTGACTACATCAGTCTACCTGAACCTGGTGCCCTTTCTTCCATGTTTTCAAGACCTCTTTCTGTCAAGACAAATGATAATGCATTCGCCTGCCTTCATAAGTACACTCCACAAATAAAAGGCAAGGTTGAAAAAACAGACACTCACAAATACGCGTTCTGATTTATTCATGTCTCATTGTTCAGACGGGTAATTTTATATTAAGAACAGAAAAAGGATCCATACTGAATCTGATGAAAGGTTCATTTTGCCCTAGCATCCTATTTCCCCACAGTGGTTGGCCAGATGCTTATGAGAACTCCACAGGCAGGGTGTGAAGGCAACAGCCCTTCTAGTTTGTATGGCCACCACATCTGGTTTCCAGAGGTTTACTGCCTGCCTCTGGAACTAGGAAATCCCATTGTTAACTATCAGGGTTGGATTCAGATTTCAGCTGGATTGACTGTGCTGGCAGAAATGAATTTCCTCACTCACTCCTTCCCATGGCAGCCCCCTGAAAATACTACATAGAAGGTTAAAAGTCCCTGCTGAATGGGGTGAGTCACAGTGTGGAGGGGATCCCCCCAAACTGGGTGGAGGAAACCTTTGTGAGCAGAGCCATTCCTCTCAAGAAAAGCCCTTTGCTGTTGAGGAAGGCAGACCTTCCATTCAACCCTTAGTCTTTCAAACATAGCAATCTATCGAAACATTTCTAGATCCAGCAGCATTTTCCCCAAATCAATAAAGTAAGTGCCTACCTAAAATTTAATTTTGGAGGAACCCAGAACTATTTGAACAGTGTTGAATTGCAACGCCAATCATTCCTAGCTAGCATGGCCGATGAATATTCGCAGACCAACATCTGGAGGAAACTAAGTTGGGGGAGGCTGTTCTAAACACCGAGAAACCGTATGGTGCAGCCTTTCCCCATCTGGGGCATTCCAGTTGTGTTGGATTGGAACTCCCATAACACAGTGGCTAGAACCCAATAAAATGCTGAGCATCCTTCAACCCACTGAAATCAATGGGCTTAAGAATCCTGTGCCCCTTGCCTAGAATGGAATCCATTGGCGCCAATGTCAATCGGAACAAGCATGGTGTCACAAATGTTCCCACCTATTAAAAGAGGCAGCTCTTTTAATCAGGTGGCTGTATTTTGTGGGGAACTCTGTAACATAAGCACTGCTTACTTGAGTTCCGTTGGCAGAAGAAGCCATTGGAAAATGTAATTGATAATTTTTAAGTAAATGTGGCCTTAGAACAGACTGCAGATGGGAAAGCTGCCATCCAGTTGACCCCATGGGATGATTAGAATAGCAAACAAACAGGAGGCGCCGAACTTACTGATAATTATTTTCGCTGCTACCGTTGTTTGCTCCATAATATGGGGTTGGTGGGTCAGCCTGCTGTGTCTTCCTAATATATTAGTAAATAAATTTGAACAGATTTTAATTTGCTAATGGAAAGGGCTGAGCCAGTTGCTGATACGAAGCGAGTGACTTTGTCTTCCTCATTGGCATGCATCCTGGCAACTCTGAGCCATTCATAGAAAATGTTACATTTCCATAAAGTGTAGTGTAATTTGTCGGGGGGGGGGGGGGAGAGGAGAGAAAAACATCCTCCGCAAACTATATTAGATTAAAGATAAATGTGTATCATGCAGCCATCATTCTTGGAGAGTCTTTAAGATAATTGAATGCAGAACACCTGCCTCAGAATGCTTGCCAAGTAATCCAGTTGCCAAATCAATCTTCACAGAGGAGGGGAGGGCATTTTGTTATTCTGATTGAATCAGTGGGCATGTAAGGCAAGGAACCACAGTTTGTCATTCTGCCTCTTTTGACTGGTGTACAACCCAACCATTGGTGATTGGCAACTGTCCCCAACCCACACGCAAGTCCCATTTCTTTTTCCACGCATGTGCACACACGTACATCATGCTCACGGCTCAGAAGTTATCATTTCATAGCTGATATGCTAGGTGTCAGGAGCCTGCAATGAGGACCATGATGCCTCTCCCCCCCCCCCGCCCCCCGTGAGGAAGCATGGCTGTGTATAGGAAGACTGAACTGTTGGCTTGATCTTTCCTGCACTACAGTGCCACCACTACAAATGGCCAGACTGGGTACTGCAGTTTCCGGCCCAGCAGAGATCTGATGATTATGAGGTGCCTGTGGTGTGTGTCCCATATGGCCCTGCCAACTGTAGCCCTCCAGATGTTATTGGATTGCAACTCCCATCATGCCTGATCATAAGCCATGCTGTCTGCAGTTGATGGGAGTTAAGAGTCACAGGACAGCCACAGGTTTTCCACCACTGCTAGAAAGCTGCAGATTCTGGCCTAGCTTCTCAGTCTGAGCAACTCATGGTTCAGGGATTGACTGAGTTGCTTGGGAAGGATTATAACGCAGTAGTAGGAGCCCCTGCTTTGATTGCAGATGTTTCCAAATTCTATCCCTTAGAACCCCAGTTTTCCACCCAGATCTAAGTCACTCCAAGAGACACTATGGCAAGTTTGTTTGATCAAGCAGCCCACTGTGGCTTATTTACATGTGCTGTGGTACATGCCAGTATGGGCAGGTGGCCATTTTGAATATCCAAGCCATGGCTTGTCATGTCATCCGAACCTGGGCAACAGTGGTTGTGCAAGGGTTAAACAACCCTCACATAACCCATAGCCTGTTCTACAGTTTTGAAAGAGTTGTTTAACAGGCATGTGCCACAGCCCACCATGGTGGACAGTGGTGATCATGCAACCAGTAGAGCAGGCTCCCTGCTGCAGATATCCAACCCCAACACATGAAGGGATGCTGAGATGGGTGGCAGAGGACAGGACAGAGAGGATGGAGCCAACAGGCCCATGCCGTCCTTTCCTCTAACACAATTCTAATTGTGGGGTTGAGGTGGACATCTCAAGAGGCCAGAGGCATCTCCATTCACTCATGGAGTTCACTGGGTGACCTTGGGCCTGCTGCTCTCCCTTCTCCCTCAGCCTAACTCTACCTCACAGGTTAGTTGTGAGGATTAAATGGACTGGAGGAGAAATTGGCATGTTCCCCTGAGCTTGTTGCAAGGATATCAGGAGAAAAATTAAACAAATAACATGAATGTCACCAAGCAGTGGTCAATGTGCATAAAGCAAAGAAATAAATATAACTCTTTGGAGCGGTTAATCCTGGCTGCTAAAACTCAGCTCCAAATATTTCATTGGATCAACTTCCGATGAAATCCATCAGAAATTTATCAGCTTTTGTGCATGAATCTTGATACCCACCCAGAGACCGGATCCTGTCCAGGTGTGCTTGATTACAACTCTCATTCACCAGCCAGCGTTAGCCATGCTGACGGGTGGTGATGGGAGTTGTAGTCCACTACATTCAGATGGTCCACTATGCACACTAGAGTAAAAACAAACACAGTTGCATGCATACCACTGGGGATTGTGGAAATGCAATTCCCCAATTTTGCTAGTTCCAGCTGTGACTCTTCCTGATGCAGGAGAGGATGGGGAAAGCAGCATGAAGTGTCCTCCTTCTCACCTCCTTTTCTCTTCTTTGTGATGCAAGAGAGAAAGAGAGAGAGAGAGAGGGCCCATCCTCCAGTGGAGGCAAATTAAGGAACATCGAAAGGTTACTCCCTAATGACCATACTCCCTGCAGGATTATTCTAAAATGAGGATGTTTTAAAACTCAAAAAGCCCCCGGTGCCCTGTGGGGTTGGCAACAATGGCCAGTATATCAACAACATTTGCATTAACATCTCCCAAAGATTTAGCTTCAGCAGGTGAATGAAAGAAGATGTTGGGAGGGAGACAGTTTTGGACTGCTACACCGATTCACTACAAAAAGCCCTGTTTGTTGTCATGACCTCACCAAGCTTCATGTTCAAGGTTGTTGGGTCTTGTTTTTTAATGCACAATGTCAGCTTTCTGGGGCAACCGACTGCTATTCATTGAGTAGCATACTACCAACCATTTTAACATTTGGGTGTGTGGGAGGACTTATACATTGCAGAGAAACTCCATAGAGATTCAATAGATCTCTGAGTACACAGTGTATATGTGTCTGCATGTACAGTGCGTATGTTTCCAGGCCAGAACCCATTTCAGCCTGAGGTCCGAATTCCATTTTGGAGATGCCCTCAGGGGGAGGGGCATGACTCAGTGGTGGGCGAGACCAAAGGCAAAAGAGGTTGGGTCCAAAATATCAGCACATTTTAGACAAAAGCTCTCACTGACAGTCACTAAGAGCCTATCCACATTACCCTTAAAACGACTTATATTCTGTTTCAAAACGTGGTTTTTTAAGTAGTTTCATGACGTGGTAGGACACACTGAGCAGTATTTACGTTTCATAGCGACCGCTTCCTCCGTTCTCAAAGCGTTCACTGGTGTCACACAGGGTGATTTCTGTGTTTTGCAGGCTGCTTGAGTTACGGAGACAGAAGTGGGTGGGTCAAGCAGCCTCCAAAACAAAAATGAAAGTAGAAGAGACCCAGAATTAACCCTGTGTGACGCCAGTGAACAAGGAGGAAGCAGTCACTATGAAACATAAGTACTGCTCAGTGTGTCCTATCACGTAATAAAACGACTTAAAAACCATGTTTTTAAACAGAATATAAGTTTAAGGGCAATGTGGTTAGGCTTGGGAGAGGATTGTCAACATTTCAGCATAGGGGAAAAGCTGCACAAAATGATTGAGAGAACGCAGGTAAGGCCAAGAGAAGGGAGTGGGGCCTTCCCAGGAACCATGGAAGGCTGGATATAACCCCAGGAGGGCTATATTTAACCCCCCAGGCCCAACGTTGTACCCTGGTCTAGGCAAAACAAGGCTTAACATGTCATGTCCCACCTTTGGAGTGCATACTGGTAGCGATGTGCTCTAAAACTCCAGATGACCCCACTCCACAGCTCCATGTAGATGTTAAATAGTGTGGGGGACAAAAACAGCCCCTATGGAACCCAATGACTGAGAGTCCATAAGGCTCAGGAAGAAGGATGCATACAACCTGGAAAGGGTTCAGAGGAGGGCAACGAGAATGATCAGGGGTTTGGAAACAAAGCCCTATGAGGAGAGACTGAAAGAACTGGGCATGTTTAGCCTGGAGAAGAGAAGACTGAGGGGAGACATGATAGCACTCTTCAAATACTTGAAAGGTTGTCACACAGAGGAAGGCCAGGATCTCTTCTCGATCATCCCAGCATGCAGGACACGGATTAATGGGCTCAAATTACAGGAAGCCAGATTCCAGCTGGACATCAGGAAAAACTTCCTGTTAGAGAGGTACGACAATGGAACCAATGATTTAAGGAGGTCGTGGGCTCTCCCACACTAGAGGCCTTCAAGAGACAGCTGGACAGCCATCTGTCAGGGATGCTTTAAGGAGGATTCCTGCATTGAGGTGGGAGTTGGACTCGATGGCCTTATAGGCCCCTTCCAACTCTACGATACTATGATTCTATGAACCCAAACATGCATTTTTGGGACCAACGGCTAAGTTTCGTTTAGGATATATTTGCACATTAGCGCTGCTGGTGATCTTAAGCAACCTGGTACTCTCCAGATGTTTTGGACTACAATTCCCACCACCATTGGCCAAGCTGGCTGGAGCTTATGGGAGTTGTAGTCCCAAATAGCTGGAGGGCACTAGGTTGCCTTCTGTGAGCCCTCCCCATGCTAGTACCACACTAGAGGCAGGCATTCAAGGGGTAGCTGGACAACCATCTGTCAGAGATGCTTTAAGGTGGATTCCTGCACTGAGCACGGGGTTGGACTCAATGGCCTTATAGGCCCCTTCCAACTATACTATTTTATTATTCTATGATCGCCCAAACATCACCTTCAATCACCTCCATCGAAGTAGGAGTGAAACTACTGCAATGAAGTACCCCCTCCCCAACTCAGAGAGTCACCCCAGAAGCATATCATGGCATCAAAAAGCAATCACCTGAGGCACCAGGCTAGTTGGGGGGGGGGGGGCAGAACAGACTATTGTGGCATACACACCTCCGCCTTCCAACAGAGGGACCCCCAGCATCGGCCGACTGAGGCGATTGCCCTAATGTTAGGGCCGGCCTGGACTAAATGAACTTTAGTCCGATCTGGTAAAGCTCATCTGACATTCACAGTGAACATCCCTGCAACATCCCATTAGGTTTGCTGGATCCCTATAATAAGCCAGTACCACAGAGAACATCTTCCATTGGCTACCGAAGCAAATGCCTTTCCCCTTTCCAGAGGATTGTCCTAGACAGATAGCAACCATGACCATCTAGAGGGAGAGTGGGTGTGAGGAGGGGGCTGTATTTGGAAACTCCACAATCCATTCTGTGGAAGTACATACACGCTATCTAGGTTTCATCAGCCCTGTCACCCTAAACACTATCTTTGAGTGAGGCGCCATTAATGGGGCTAATGCATAACCCATGAAACCTTTGTGCATAATTTCAGACACAAAACCGTCCCAAAGTTCTTAGTGCAGAGACTGCTCCATTCAGCCACTGAGACACATGAAAGCATCAAATGGGTATTCAGAATAAACACTCCAAAGGGTTTTTTATTATTATTATTATTATTATTTAAAAGAGAGAGAGAGAGAGAGAGAGAGAGGAGGGGAAGAAACGAGCTATAGAAAATGAATGTTTTGCTCAAGCCATCTATAGGTACCCATTTCTCTCACTTCATCTTTTCACCCAAACCTTTGTCATCAAAAGCAAGCACTATTCAACTCTTGCAGAAAGATTGGCTCTCCCTGGATAATGTGTCTTTTTTCCCCCAAGCTCTTTTGCTGATGTCAAGAACACTAACTGTTATATCTCCTCATTGCACCTTGAAGGAGATGAAAGACAATGTGTGGATTGGAAGCCATAGGGCTTTTATGGGAAAGCAAAACATGCATTTAGGAAGCGCTTATTTTAATCTAAGTGCTGCCCCGCTCGGACCCGTGCCTGCCGCTGCCACCTTGAACTTATCTCGTCGCTCTTCCCCACTGCTTTTCGCTGGGCTCTTCTCCTGCTTTGGTCGATTAAATGGGAACGTTTTTGCTAAAGGGAAGAGGATGTTTTGGGTTTACCTGGCTTGCTTAGCTTAACTTTATGTATTCACTGTGTAGTCAACCTCATGGATTTCTCCCATTGGGCGTAGACCAAACACCTGCTGAGGCTCCTGCATCCCATGCCTCCCCATCAATTGATTCCTTTTTGCTGCTTCTTTCCAAATGGGTTGTGCCATTGGCCACACTGGCCGGAAGTTGCAGTCTAACATATCTGGAAGGTAGCAGGCTGTTAGAGCGACCATATAAAAAGGAGGACAGGGCTCCTGTACCTTTAACAGTGGCATAGAAGAAAAGGCAATTTCACCAGGTGCTGCATGCCTACAAATGACACCTGCTGAAATTCTCTTTTCAATACAACTGTTAAAGATACAGGAGCCCTGTCCTCCTTTTCATACAGTCACCCTACAGGCTGTTGAAGGCTACATCCAAGCCTACATGTAGCAGCTGAGCATTTTTTAATCTCTGGAAGGCTACTATTCTCTGGTGGGTGGGTGTTGGTGCCACGTCTCTCTGATGTTCAGAAGACAGGGCCTCCTCAGTCACCACACCCTCTTCAGGGCAGCCTACTTAGCAAAACCTTTGCCTGTAGGTGGCCAGTACCAGGAGTTTTCCAGATTCAACACACACAAATCTAGCTCTTGTCATCTGGATCCCTGACCCTTAAAGTTGGCCTTCAGTGGGACAAACAGATCTATTATTGGTTTGGGATTTTTTTTTGGGGGGGGGTGCCTAAGAGTGCAATCTTATGCATGTTTAGATGGGGGGGGGAAGTCCTGCAACTCCCAGCATTACCCAGCTAACTGTTCTGGCTAGGGGACTTTCTAAACATGGATTGTGACTCAATGTGGCTCTGTCAACTTTGAAGTCTGCTGTTGCCTCTTGCCTCAGCAATGGAAGGTTCCAGCCCTCACATCTCTCAATCCAGTGCCTTAGTTTGCCAAGCATTAGCACTGGCTTAATTAGTGGGGGAGGAAGCAAGAACATTCCCTAACATCAAATGGCTCTTAGATGCTATGGACCTTGGCCTCTTAGCATTGAATTATGTCTTTCTCCTGAAGTGCCTTAATGTACCTGCTCATCTAAATATATATACTGACAAAATGAGCTGTATTTGAAATTGAAGGCAGGGTGTAGAGCCCACAGCTGTTGAAAGAGAGAGAATTCACCCAGCCCTTTATTTTGACCCCATCGTATTAGTCATTAAAGAACAAATTAAAGATCTGTGTGTGCGTGTGTGCGTGTGCGTGTGCGTGTGTTTAATGCAACAGACATAATAATTAGCAGAGGTTGTTATTTATTTATTTATTTATTTATTTATTTATTACATTTGTATACCACCCCATAGCCAAAGCTATGGCTTTGACTTTCAAAGCCGTACATGGCTTGGGGCCAAAACATCTGATGGTGTGCCTCTCCAGGTATGAAACTACCCATACAATATGATCAACCTCCGAGACTCTCCTCCAGGTGCCTCCTCTGAGGGAGGTTCAGAGGATGGTAACAAGGGAGAGGGCCTATTCAGTGGTGGCTCCTCAGTTGGAATGTTCTCCCCGTTGAGATGAAAGCCTGCACACACAATAATAGCCAACTGATTGATGATGAACACCTTTGAGTCAATTAAAAAGTTGACCAATGCATGGATCAGGGATGGATGTGGAATCTTTGACCTATGGGCCTAATCCAGCTGCATGGAAAGTTCCGCCTCTGGCCTTCCTTGTCTTCCTCCAAAGCGAAAGGCCTCTCAGCCCAGGGAAAGGCAAAACTGGAGTCCATGCATGACAGTGGCCACATCCATTTACATCATCTGACCTGTAGAGGGCCTAGTGGGTGGCAATCCCCTCCCCCCACAAAAAAACCCAGTTCTGCACCCCTACTCTAAATTCTAATTGCAACCCTAATGTGAGCATATATGAAGTTCTCATATCTTGAATCAGAGCATTGGTCCATCGTGTGCATGTTGACAGGCAGGACTTCTCACCGCAGAACGTTAAACTGTGGAATTCACTTCCACAAGAGAGAGTGATGGCCACCCATTGGCTTTAAAAGCAGTTAGACAATTTCCTGGAGAAGGCTATCAATGTCTCCTAGTCCTGATGGCTCTATGCTATCTCCAGTATCAGAGGCAGTATGCCTATGTGCACCAGTTGCTGAGGAACATGGGTGGGTATTTCTGCACTCATGTCCTGCTTGTGGGTTCCTGGTCAACAGCTGGTCCCTGTGTCAACAGAATGCTGGAATAAAGATGGACCTTGTTATGATCCAGCATGGCTTTTCTTATATTCTTACGGAGTGCACCAAGTTGAGGAAAGCTGCACTAAGCTATGCCCTCTAATCAATTTCAAGAGATTTTTTTAAAAGATGGGGGACCACAATTTTCCTTATTGTTTCTAATGCATTGTTTCTACATACTCAATACTCGGGATTCCTAATTAAGCTCCTTGAATAACTGTACCTCCAGTCCACATCGTGGCACCTCGGAAATAATACATCATGTATGTGTAAATGTCTGACCTTTTCTTGTTTGCTGTGAAAGAATGCTCTCTTTTTAAATATATGTATCAGCTGAAATATATATTTTCCCCTTCCCTCCCTGTCCTATTCCCACAAAAGGTAAAGAGTCACTAATATGGTCTTTTAGGCCTAAAAGGCTCTAATACCATTTTCTTATCTCCAATCAACTTTATTATAGACATATAATTATATAAAAATGTAGCGATCACAATGTTGGACACATTTAACCTTCTTTGATCTCCCAGAATTCCTTGCTCTGGGGGGCTGAAGGAGAGGCCGTAGCTGACGGACTGATAACTGAATGAGTGATTATCCGCCTTGTTAATGGACAATGATATAGAAAACTCTTCCATATGTACGGAATATTAATGAGGAGCTGCACAAGCCGAGATAAGACTATAAGATGTTGCTAGCCGTCGCTTATAAGAACACTACAAAGAGGGGGGAAATATGGTCAGGAAGTCATCATGAAATGCATGATCTCTGCCTGTAAGGCCTCTGGTTTTGTAGGGGTGTTGTTGTTGTTGTTTTGAAAGGGCAGTGCAAATTGGGAATCATTGCATCTCTCATAGAGCTTCCCAAAGACATTTATACTGCTTGCCCATGTTCCTTGGAGGTGTCGTAAGAGGACAGCTCACCGAACCACTGCGTTGGCATGCTAGAAGATACCTGAGAGCCATCTTGTCTGTGCTGAGATGTCAACCTCCTGAACTAGCTAAGCTATTTCCAAAATGCAGCCATTGAAAATGGGGTGCCAGACCACTTGTGGGGCACAGAAATGAGTGATAGTTGCTGGAGCAAAAGTTTAGGAAGAGCAGTAGTGCCAGCTCCAGGTATTTTGAGGGACATCGGGCAGGACACCCTCAATGATCTCTCTCCTTTACTACTATGACTCCTCATGTTCCTTGTCACCTGCACCATTGTCTTGGCAGGATCAAGAGACAGGTGAACAAGCAGGATGCAATGCTGAAGAAGAGGAGCAACCCTTAACCTCCCATGCCACTGAGACTTCCCTCCAGCCGCTCAAACTCAGTAGGCAAAGCCATCCTGGTGGCCCACTCAATCTGTCTGGCTCAGTACGGCTCTTTGGTACTGCCCAGGGAGCCATGCTCCCCCAACCCTATCCTAGCCTGAGAAATAACCCTAATCCTCCCATACCACTGAGACTTCCCTCCAGCCACTCACCGTCAATAGGGAAGCAATCCTGGTGGCCCAGTTAGCTTCTTTTGCTACCTCGGGTCCTGCCAGGGCAGACATGTCTCCCTAACCCTAACCCGAGGCTTAATTCTAACCTTCTCATACCACTGAGACTTCCCTCCAGCCACTAAACGACATCTGGCAAGCCATTCTGGTGGCCTACTCAGTCTGTCTGGCCTGGCTAGGCTCTTCATCAACCCTAACCCCCACCTGAGGCTTAAATATAACAGCCATGGGACACTTCTACTTCACTCCTACCACTAAAAGACTTCCGGAAAGCTGTCCTGTCCTGTTCTTTCTTTCTTTTTTTCCCTCCTCCTCCTCCCTCTTTCTTTCTCTCCAGCACCGGCCTTAGGGCTATGCAAGCTGAGCTCAGTTGCTGTTTTGTTGTTTGTTATTTCAAATGAACTGCCTGCAGTCAGCCAGGGTGGCAAAAACAAGTATCTGTCACCTTTCAAGCCTCCACACGTTGTCTGGGTACTTATTACAAAAATGATCTTCCTTCAATTAGCTTTAAAGTATGTTTCTTTTTCAGTTTCCACATTGATGCCTTTTGCTCCATGTAAAAGTGGGTGGAACATTATTTTTGAGGCAATGCTACCAAGCATTTAGCACTTCAAATACTGAATAATAATAATAATAATAATAATAATAATAATATCACTCCGAGAATTCTTCCACACCGAAAACACCTCCATTCATAAAGCCATAGTAAAAGCAGATAAAAACTACACTCCACTCACCCTAGCACTACAAAACGAAGATCAAATACAACCACTTACGCTCACAGAGGAAAAAGAAAAATGGGCACAAAAAACACTCCATGGGAACTACAACATAATAAATAAGCAAAGAACAATCGTACATATGGCTCAGGAAGGGTGAGCTTTTTCCAGAAACAGAAGGATTCCTAATAGCCATACAGGATCAAGTTATAGCAACCAAGAACTACCAAAAATAAATCATAAAAGATAACAGTGTAACAACAGATCTATGCAGGAAATGCCATCAATTCCAAGAAACAATAGGCCATATAACAGGAGGATGTAAATTTCTGGCAGGAATGGATTATACGGACAGACACAATACAGCTATAAAAATAATTCACCTACAACTAGCCATCAAATTCAATCTTATCAAACAACCTACACCATACTATACATACTCACCCGAAACAATCTTGGAAACTGCAGACGATTCATACCTTGCAACCGACCAGACATAACGTTCATAGACAAAAAAGAAAAACACACAAACCTCATCGACATAACATAAAGGAAAAGAAAAGAGAGACAAATATACACCACTGACCATGGAAGTCAAAGAACTATGGCAACAGGAAAATGTCACAATTATTCCATTAGTCACATCAGTCACCGGCATCACATAAAAAAATATATACAGGAAACCTCCAGAAACTGGGCCTCCCAGAATACATCCACACCAACATCCAGAAAGCAGTCATAATTAAAACATGCTCAATCGTCAGGAAACTCCTGAATCGATAAAAGACAGCATGACTTGGCAAAGCCCGTCATGTCCGCCTAGAAAAACTGCCACGAGAAAGTCATAACAGAAGAAGAAGAAGAAGAAGAAGAAGAAGAAGAAGAAGAAGAAGCCATAAGTTATAAGAGGTCAGTTGGATACATTTGTTTGTTTGTTTGTTTGTATGTTTATAACTACTAGAAAATATTTTTAAAGATAAAAATAATGGATATTATAAAATAAAGAATATTTACTGCAAGATAGAAACTCTGTGTGTGTGTGTGTGTGTAAAACCTGTGCTAGTTTTGCTGTGTTGCAGACTGTACTGCCATTGCTCAGAATGTGACTTTTTGGACTTTGACTTCTGCAAACTGTATACCACAATAGCTGAGAGATCACAGTTTTGAGCAATGTCGTTCTCGATGGAAGTCCTCTGGGTGGGCCTATTTATCCTAGGGCCTGCCCATACATACAAACACACACACACATGCATACGTACATGCATACATACATACAGTCTTCAAGGCAGAGGGAAGTAGGTTTAAAAAGGGGGGGAGAACGGCTTCTGTCCACCCACAACTTCACACCCTCCAGCTAATAAATCAAGAAGCAGCTAATTGACCTGAAGGCATACTTGACCTTAGTCTACTTGCAAAGCACCAGTTAATGAGCCAATAGGATTTACAGGTACAAACACACACCCCATCCAGTAACACCTAATTATGGGTGATTGGCATTAAGTTCCCAGAGGTGGCATAAACTACCCCTGCAAAGGTAGAAAGGTGGTAACGAGGTGTGAGGCATCAGCTAAAATCAGCCACAACCCATAGCTGGCAAGGAAAAGCTATTGCCACTGTTACCGCCGTCTTATTTTTTAAAATTGTTATTATGGATGTTGCACCCTGCAGGGGAAAAAAAAGCATGATAATGATCAAACTCTATTCAAAATAAAACAGAGGGTGGTTATAAAGAACTGCAACGTTAAATCCTGCAGCTGCCGGCCAGAGTGCTGTGGCTACTCACAAGCCAGAGGGTACATGGCACCCTTTGGGTGCCCCCAATGCCCAGACGGGGCTCACCTCTGAGCTGAAGCCTGCCCTGCCATTTTAAAACTGGTGCTCTGATCATGGCCAGGGGGCTGCCATTTTAATTCCCCACAATGCCCTGGGGAGATGCTGCATTGGGAGCATTGGGAGTAGTTAAAATGGCAGCTGCCCGACACTGACTGGAGTGCTGTTGCCCACTGCTGCCACAGGAGAAGCCCACCAAGAGCCAAGCAACATGGAGAGGAAGCTCTCCAGAAGGTACTTTCATGGGGGCACCAGCGAGCCCTAGTGATGGTCGTCTCTGTTGTTCGCCCTCAGGAACACAGGAAACGACCTTATACTGAACCATAGCATTGGTCCATCTAAGCTGTTGGTCCATTTCAACACAGTGGCGCTCCAGGGTTTAAGGCAGGATTTCTTTCCTAGCCTTACCCAGAGATGCCAAGGATCAAACCTGGGACCTTCTGAATGCAAAGCATGTGCTCTACCACTGAGCCATAGGCCCCTCTCAGCTTCTAATACATGGCCAGTAAATGCCATGTCAATTATTCCTTCTGCAAAAAAGTTCATCCTTTTGTCTCTCCTGGACATACAGCCACCCAGCTTCATTGGGTGGCTAGAGTTCTTTTGCTATGGACAACATGTCTACACCAGCCTTTTTTCTTGGGGTCATCCTTGGGCATCTAAATGATGCACAGTGGATCCTGGGGTCAACAGAGACTTTCCCTGGGATAAGTGAAACCCCGGATGTCCCAGGTTTTCTGCGGTCCTGGGGCAAGCCCGAGGACTGCAGCTGGAGTGGCGCGGGATCCCAGGTCCTCAAACGGGCATGGGGCTAGGTAGGGTGGCTCCATCATGACCATGGGAGTGGCTGGAGCAGAAATTTCGCCATCCCTGGGATGGGGTGGGGGGGTCGGCAGTGGAGTTTGGCAGCGGGGATTACTCACTTTTTCACCGCGTGACTCGGCTCCTCTTTAAAAACAATGGTGCCTGCTACTTCCCTCTTCCCTCCCGGGATGTCGCGCAGCCATATAGGCACTGGGGGAGGATTGCGGAAGCAGGTAAGTCTGCGATCCTCCCCCCTCCCTCCTGCTACACCCTTGGGTATAGATGAGCCCTATGAGAGGAAGAGATCAGAGATGGGGAGATCTTGATAGGTCAAAGCAAGACTTTGACCTGATAGCATGATCGCTGCAGCCCACCATGGCTTATTTATGCCACGGTAGGTTGTAGCATGTGCCGGTGCATGCCGGTGCATACCGGTGGCCATTTTAATAGTCAAGCTGTGACTGCAACTTGATGTGTCATGCAAACCCAGTGAGGGTGGGTTATTGGCACGGTTAACAAATCAGCCACAAACATAGAATAGCCCGTGGGTTCTGCGTAGTTTGTTAACCATGTCAACAGCCCACCCTTACCGTAGCGTGGCTTGAATGTTCAAACGCCTGCCCGCAATCACTGCTAAGCTAATTTGAAATGAATTAACCCATGATGGCTTAGTGTTACATGTACACAGGCCTACAGAGAGGAAAGCCATGTGAGCCAGAAGGAAGCTGTGATTGCTTCTGTCTGCCATAGACCCGTGAGACCGACAGTGGTGTCATAAGCGGAGTGGCACCAATCATCTAATGCAGGGATGGGGCAACATCGCCCTCTCCAGATGTTTTTGGCCCATAACTCCCATCAGTCTTAGCCACCATAGCCAATGGTGAAGGATCATGGGAGATGTAGGCCAAAACATACAGAGGGACACAAGTTGCTCACACCTGAACTCAAGAGTAAGACCAACAGTAAAGGCATCTGATGCCTAAAATTACCTCACTGTGCCACCGGAAAGAGTTGGCCCAAATAATATGCCTTGAATCAGGGGAAGGATTGGACTACCTCCTTCTTAGGACTTAAAGCTAGGCCTGCCTTCTTTTTCAAAAAGCTCCCATGGAGGAAAGCCGATAGGGAGAGCTCCTCGCTGAAGTACTTCGTGCGCGCGAAACGATCTGATGGAGCGGCCGTCTTCAAATTCTACCTTTTCTTGAAACGCTAAAAGTTAAGAAACATAATTAAAGTGCAACTGCATTAACATTTATATAAAATATAAACCCATTGCTTATCCCGAATCACCAAACAAATTACAACTGGAACATTATAAAAAAAAAGGCGGGGGGCCCGGTGGAGGCTAGAGAAAAAGCGCAGCTACTTATCAAGGGTACTATTTGAAATTATTGCTGGTACTACAACTCTAAATGCATAAGATGCCTTAAATACAAGCCCCGAACATTTACATACTGATTTCACGAGCAAAGCAAAAGGTATTTGCCGGTAACAGTACAGGACTCAGCAATTTTATTGTCTGAATAATCCTGGCTCGCTCTGATATGAAAATTCAATTATTTTAGAACTGGCCCTCTCATTAAATTTTGACAAGGAGCACAGGCTCAGTACCAGCTCTGCCTCTAAGAGACCCGGGGTGCCTGTCAGCTCTCCGGAGAATTTGAAAATGCAGTATTTTTACAGGACAAGATTATCTGCATTTTTTTTTTTTGCATTAAAAAAAATAATAATCAAATACATTGTAACAGGCAGCATTGGTAACTTGGCCTTCCTTTACAGATATTCAACTTCATTTGTTGCAAAAAAAAATGTATTAAAAAAAAAAAACCACCATCCAAACACCCTTGTTTATTACATGAGTTTTTCCTTGTTCTTTTCCCCATTACTTTTACAGGTGGGGAGGGGACCGCGTAGAGGGATCTATTTATTTTTGTCCGTCTGTTGTTAAAATTGCTCCCTATTAACTCTTTAAATGAGAATTTGCAGTGCTTTTGGAAAACGGCTTTATTTTAGACGGATCATTTTTGAATGATGATTATATTTGCAAAATGTCTGGCACTGTAAATCCCAGCCCGCATAAAAGCAGCTTTGATTAGAAATCACCCCCCCCTTTTTTATTTTATTTGGAGTAACACAGAGTAACAAGATCAACTTGCCCCGTTTGTATGGTGTGGTTTTAAAAAATAAACCACATTTTCCGTAGCAGAAACTCCAGTACTGGGCCAAAGGGATGCAAAGTTCTGCAGCCTATGCAAAATTATGAAAAATTATTGAACTTAGTATTTGGAATAGTGCATTCAGGCATTTCACATACTTAATATGGTCAATTTTACAACAACCTTGTACAGTAGTTCTGATTTGTATGGTGCATTGAAACCCTTCATATATCTGATCTTGTCATCCATAAAACACCCCTATAAGGTAGATCTTTATCAGTATTGCCACATTGCCAAAGGGGGTTGGCACTTACAGAAAATAGCCTATCTAACACTAGCAACCAAGATAAGAAGTTCCTGAATGCTACCCAATTGTCAATCCATGCTCATAGAATCATAGAATAGTAGAGTTGGAAGGGGCCTGTAAGGCCATAGAATCCAACCCCATGTTCAATGCAGGAATCCACCTTAAAGCATCCCTGACAGATGGTTGTCCAACTGCCTCTTAAATGCCTCTAGTGTGGCAGAGCCCACGACCTCCCTAGGTCATTGGTTTCATTGTTGTCCTGCTCTAACAGTCAGAAGGTTTTTCCTGATATCCAGCCAGAATCTGGCTTCCTGTAACTTGAGCCCAGAAGAGATCCTGGCCTTCCTCTGTGTGACAACCTTTCAAGAACTTGAAGAGTGCTATCATGTCTCCCCTCAATCTCCTTTTCTCCAGGCTAAACATGCCCAGCTCTTTCAGTCTCTCCTTGTAGGGCTTTGTTTCCAGACCCCTGATCATCCTTGTTGCCCTCCTCTAAACACGCTCCAGCTTGTCTGCATCCTTCTTGAAGTGTAGTGACCAGAACTGAACACAATATTCAAAATGAGGCCTAACCAGTGCCGAATAGAGGGGGACCAGTATCTCGCACGATTTGGAAGCTATACTTCTATTGATGATGCAGCCCAAAATAGTATTTGCTTTTTTTGCTGACACTCAATTTTTTCTTTGCTCTTAGTCATCTGTTAATAATAATAAGTCCTCTCCACCAGATTTTGCACAGCTCTGAAGCATTTTCAAATTTACCACTGCATCACTGATGATACAAATGAACCAGCAAGAACTTACCTGTATGCTATGCTCATCATTTAAGGCCCTCCTCCAGGTACCTCCAGGTTGGAAGGCAGCAACAAAGGAGAGTGTCTTCTCTGCAGTGGCCCCCCAATTTTGGAATGAGCTCCCTGACAAGGCCTACCTGGTGCCATCATTGTTATCTTTTCAGCCTCAGATTAAAACCTTCCTCTTCTCTCAACCATTTGGCAACATATGATGAGATTTTAATCAGGTCCTGGATTTTCTCATTGTTGATAGTACTATATATGTTTGTTTATATGTTTGTATATAAATGGGTTTTATACTATGTATAATGTATTTTAGTAGTTTTTAATCCTTGTAAACTACCCAGAGAACTTCAGCTATTAGTCAGTACAGAAAAGTAATAAATGAAAGAAAAGGATTGAAATATATTTATAGACAGCATTGTTAAACTGTCTTCTTACAGAAAAGAAATCTACAAAGGCATTTACAATCGTAAAAATGGATGAGAGATCCCCTAAGAACAGCAAATGAAACACATTATTTAAAACAATACATCAAAACAGCAAGAAAGTTCAGCTGAATAATGAAAACCATTGAAAAAGACAATTAGAACGTGAATTGACTTTTTTTTTCCTTGGCATATCTTCCTGGGCAGAGCATCCCATAAAGTAGGCTGACCATATGAAAAGGAGGACAGGGCTCCTGTAACTTTAACAGTTGTAGAGAAAAGGGAATTTCAGCCAGTGTCATTTGTATGCAATTAGTTCCTGGTGAAATTCCCTCTTCATCACAACAGTTAAAGGTGCAGGCACTATACTAGAGTGACCATATACAAAAGAAGGCAGGGACCCTGCAACTTTAACAGTTGTGATGAAGAGGGAATTTCACCAGGAACTAATTGCATATAAATGACAGTGGCTGAAATCCCCTTTTCTCTACAACTGTTAAAGTTACATGAGTCCTGTCCTCCTTTTCATATGGTCAGCCTACATAAAGAGCATGTACATCTTCTTCACACAAAAGGCTGCAGTTGCCATTTTAAAACCCTCCAGTGACTTCCAGAGAAGTACCTAGAACTCTTCTGTTCTGTAACTTGGGGCGGATCTACACACGAGGTTTTTGACGTTTTATAAGGGTTATGAAAACTCTTTGGGCCACATGACGCACTCCCTATAACGTTGTATATCTGAGGTTTTTTAAAACTCCCTTCAGTTATATACAACGGTTTCACTTTTAATAAATCGTTTTAAGTAAAATAATGTGTCCTTCCTTACCGTTTGTGAGTCCTGGGGGCAGTGCTTCCTTGACCAGCGCCCAAATGCTTAGCAGTTGATTGTTGGGGAAAAAAGAGGAAGTGGGTGAGTGAACTACAACACCCACAATGCCTAGCCCTATACTCGCTAGGGTATGACAGAGGAACAAAGGAGGAAGTGGTGACTGAACTACAACCCCCACAATGCCTTGCCCTAAACTCACTGAAAAAACGAAAGAGAAAGAGACAGGGCAGAACAGTGTGTGACCGCACACACCGCTTTAAAGACAGAAGACTGTTCTCCTGTAACGTGAGTACTCAGTAATGTGGCCTAAGACGTTTTAGAACGCACCTATTTGGAACGTTTTAAAATACAATTTAAAACGTTCCAAAGGACTGTGTGGATTCCCCCTTGATCTTTGTTTTTACCCCTGTGCAATCCCAAGGAAACACCTAGACATTTTGCAGGGATGTCTAGGAATTCAAGTGTGGAAACAAATTGCAATCAGAGCAGTGGACAACAACAAAATACTTCTAGATAGGCAGCAGGTAGAAAAAGCAAAACAAAGAGGTGGTCTGAACCTCACCATGCACACAAATAAATGTTGAGTGTGCAAGTGCCAGTTACCATCTGCATAGTTGTGAGTCTTGTGCCAAGTGGCCCCGCACCTGTGCAACAAACTCCCACTGACAATCTGCTGTGCACCATCTTTGCAGGCTTTTAAGAAGTCCTTAAAATCATTTTATTTTACAATGGCCTTCTCTTAAATAGCATTTTGCTGCTGTTCCCTTTGCTGTTTTATTACTAGTTTTTAATGTTAGCTTTTATTGTTTTAATTGATATTTTACTTTTATGTTTTTATTGCTTTTAATGTGTATACTGATTTTATATATGGTTGTTTTTATATGTAGTTGTAAGCCACCTTGGGAGAGCTTCTACCCTGAAAGGCGGCTAAGAAATGTTTTAAATAAATAAAATAAATAAGTAGGAATTGCCTGGGCATCTAACTTGGAATATTGAAGACCCCAAACCAGTACTGTAAAAGTTAAAAAGGAGGAGTGAGATCATGTTCAAAATTTGTATTTGCATCTAAACATGTGGATTCCAGAACTCTAATCTTCCAATTTAATCATAGGTCAGTGTAATGGATTAATTATATGAGCACCTAGATCTACCCAGGAGTAAGTCCCATAGACAGAATCAGAACTTTTGAATTCAGGATGATTTCCCCTGACACACACATTTCTCGAGCAAATTTCAGCTTTCCCTGTATGAGTCATGAATCATTATGTTCTTAGGAAAATATGAGTCCTAGCCATAAGAAATGTATGTGTGTGGAGGAGGGTGTCCTGAAAATAAAATTTTAATTTGTTGTGTTCCTCACCCCACAAAAAAAAAAAAAATCAGTAACAAATCTAGCAACTTTGTCATATTTCACATTTATTTAAAAAAAATATCTGCACTGATCCAAGCTAGTATGGACAGTTACACACACACACACACACACACCACACATATAGAAACCAAAATTTGGTGTTCAAAAGGTAACATTTTTCAAGGGGACCTTGAAAAACAAAAAAGGTGTTTTATCCCCCGCTATTGGTTCAGGAAGGAACTATCAGTAATATCAACTTCTTAGTGAGAATTGGTTTGTCATTTTTCTCTCTCTCTCTTTCTTTCTTCCAAATTTAATTAACTTTTGTGAAGGTCATGTGTTTCTCTATCTCTGATATACCTGAGGTGTCACTCATTCAGAAAATATGGGTTTTGCATTATCTTGCTAGAGAGAAACTCTTCCTTTACCAATACCAAAAAATATATTTAAATTTTTTTAAAAAAAAAATGCAAGAGTAGCAATTGAGCAAACTGGATGACACGTCCTCCCTGCTGGGTAAGCATTTTCTGTGCTATATTCTTCATGATAGAAGAGAAATTTTCATAATGGAATTCAGTTGAGTGCTAAATTGTAGCCGGGTTGTATCAGGAAATTATAACAATGAGAAGAGAATTCATATCGTGGCTTCGGTAAGAGCAGGAAATTAAGACTTTGCAATTAAGGGAGTAACCTAAAACTTTAAAATAACTTAAACGGCCGCTGAATACATGTAATGTCCCATACTTATCTGGAAATGTGGGATTGGCAGGCTTTTAAACGAATACAAGGGAAATACGGACAAGGTGTGTGTTATATCCTCGGAACAGAGATCTGTCATTTTCCTCATTGTTCGCAATTGCCCTGGTATTGAATATCTCTTTCCCACAAAGTCACAGTCTCTTTGCGGGGCTCGGAGGAGAGGGAGAAAAATAGTGAAACGTTATCGTTAAATTGAGGTTGCATACAATGTCTGTGGTAGCCCCTTGACAAGTGCAGGTTTGTGAATTTGCCAAGAGCAACTTTTCTTACACAAACCACTTTGGTGACCATCGGGTTGTGGCATAAAACCTTCTCTCCCACCTCTTCAGAAGGGCAACTTCACAATTTCCTCTTAGGCTTAATCTGCTAAATTATAGCAGTCAACTAGAGAGTCCCAATGGGCAAAACAATAGGTTTAGGCCCTTTTCTTCCTTCCAAACACAGAAGGTTTTTTACCTCGGCATGTGCTCATTAGTTTACCTCTAGAACGAGTGCTAAAAGTGTCCCTATATATCAAGGATTCCAAGGCTATCTTTAAGCCACTGTTTTTCAAACATTTGGAACTCTCCCACCTCCTAAACTGACTCTGTTTTCTGGGGTGTCCTAAACGGACACCCATTGGCTGTCCTAAGTAAGCATGCAGAAACCTTTGGACAGGGTCTTTGTGCATACAGGACTCTGCTGGGTGCAAGGTTCTGTGCCAGAGAGTTAATCAGAACATGAATAGTAGAAAAGGAACAAGTGGAACATGTAATGAAATGTTGTGATGTGGGGTGCTCATTCAGGTTTCCAATGAGCCAGCCATGACCTATTCCAGGTGACTCCGTTCCATTTCCTCTTCTCTTCTCACTTTTCCATTTTTCCTCCCAATGGTAAATCAGTGTTCTGTACCTTTGAGCATGCTCAATCTTCATCAAGCTCCTTTGGGGGTGTTTTTCTCCTCTTAGCCTTTTTTTGTTTTATACTTCTCTAAAACTTGGAGTTCCCCTAAGCCTTCTGATATCTTCCTCTTGTGCATGGATGGTGTCATTTGGGGTACTCGGAGAATGAATATGCTTGTGCATAGATGGTGTCATTTGGGCTAGAGAAGAATAGGCACCCAGAGAATGAGGCTATTTGCCTCCACCAGGAGCAGGACCTTTTCTACAGCAGCCCCAACATTAATGAAATGCTCTGTTCCTAGGACATTTTGAATAACCTCTTCCTTTCTTACTATAGACAAGGATGAACTTTCAGTTGGCATTGGGGAATTAGCTACTGCTCTGCCCAGTTTTATTTTTTTTTATATAGGTCCACCATTGCTCTTAGTTCAGTGGCAGAGAATACATTTTGCATGCAGAAGGTCCCAGGTTCAGTTCCCCAACATCCTGGACTGTAGGGAATTCTGCCTGACTTGCCAGTGTTCCTGCCTGTTGAAAGAGACTTGATGGACCCAATAGAAGACACACAAATTGGAGATTCAGGGATTCCAAATCTCCCTGAAGTCCAACAGTTTCTTGGGGAGGAAGGTGCTGCTTGATAAGAGGTTCTGATCCCAAAGTTGGAGAACCATCCCTTTAACATGCTGGCAGACCCAGAACCAACGCTGAAACCTGGTATATTTACTAGTCATTAGGGAGATGGAGGGGTTACTAAACCAACCCATATATAAGAGGCCCAATGCATATAAAACACCCAGCACATACAATGCCCCTGAATTGAGAAAGAGACAATGGCCTGGTTCACATACAACACCGAGCCACGGTGTGATTCATTGGAATGTGCCTTGTCATTGAATCCAAACCCATCCACAACAACAACGACAACGTGGTTTGTTAACCAGCTGTAAAACACAAGTAGAACTCATGGTTTGTTACTGGCATTTATATAGCCTGGCTTGTTTAAAGCATAGCTTGCGGTGCTCTGAATGAAAGAATGAATGGTGTGTTGTTGTTGTTTGTGAACTGCCCAGAGAGCTTCAGTTATGGGGTGGTATAGAAATGCAATAAATGAAATGAAATGAAATTGAGTGTCCACAATACCTCAGGTGATACAAAAGATTGCCCTGCAACATTGGATCTGTCATTGGTGTAGCAGTGGGTTTCACACTGTCTTCCCTAAAGTTCTGGGGTTTAATTGAAGGCAGTTTTCTTGATGCCAAGAGCAGTAAGGGAGGAGACAGTTCCACAAAAGATAGCTCGTCTGCCATTACTGATCCCTGTGAGGTACCATTGCAAGAGAGTATTAGAAACATTCTCGAACAGGGAAGAGCAGAAAACATTTTTGGGGGACCACCATACACTTGCTGATTACTGCCATGGCCCTTGGTTGGATTCAACAAGACACATCTACGGTTCTTGAACAAGAGAGAACCATGATGGTGTACTGGTTAGAGTCTTAGACTAGAACTGGGAACTCCAAAGTTCAAATCCCCACTCCACGACCCTCCTTGTGCGACCTTGGGTCAGTCACTATCCCTCAGCCTAACCTACCTCACAGGGTTGTTGTGATGATAAAGTTGGAAGAAAGAGACATAAACACCACTTGATCCCCATGAAGGAAAGTCAGACTATAAATATAATAGATCAGGGGTGTCAAACGTCTTTTGGACCGAGAGCCAAATGCAGTTTTGGAGAAACTCTCAGGGGCTGCATTCCAGTGGTGGGCGGAGCAAAATGAAAAAGGGGAGGGAGCTAAAGGTAAAAGAGGTTGGGCCTCATTACCAAAAATATCAGCATATTTCAGGTTAAAGTTCTTGCTGCCAGTAACTCAGCCTTAGGAGAAGCATCTCAACCTTTTAGAATGAGGGGAAACACGTAGAAAAGCCAGGAAACTACTTAAACGATTGGTGGTTGGGGAAAAGGGGTGGAGCCAGGGAAAAGGGGTGGAGCCAGGGAAAGGGGTATGGTCATTTAGAGAGGGCTGGGTTTTGCCCAGAGGCTTGAGGTTCAACAACCTACTAATAATAATGCATTCTGGGTTACTCAACACAGATTAGTTGTGCCATAAGATCTTGCTTTTTAAAATGCCAGTGAAATAGTTTAAATAGTTTTTTTTAAAAAAAAAAAAGAAGTACACATGGCTGAAGACAATCTCTCTCTCTCTCTCTCTCTCACACACACACACACACACACACACCATTCTAGGGCACACTTAGGGGTAAGCGTGTAATCAACAAAGTCATGAAAGGAGCGAACACTCTAATATCTGCCCCTTCTCCAATCCTCTGTAAGGCATAGTCTTTCTCATAAGACAAATAGATGTTGAGGGGGTAGCACGTCGGAAAACCATTGGATGAAAGTTTTCTTTAATTGATTATGGTTTCTTCACTCATTGGTTATGGCCTTGTTAGTTTCTTCTCCACCCGTTTTGTCTGGAAAACCCTGCAGACAAATAATTTATTTTTTCAGGAATCTTAAATGTAACGTGTTTTGTTTCGTTTTTAAAATAGAGATAAGAACATCTACTGCATCGAGGTCTTTGGAACCAGCCTGCCTTTGGAGAGAGGGGACCTCCAACAGTAATTTAAAAATCAACATTTTAATCTACGATTAGTGAATTATCGCTGGATTCAATGAATCGATAACAGTTTATTTTTCTTGATTGTAACAGAATGCGTGCTCTGCACTTCATGATTCTTGCTTGAAATAGGGCAAAATGCAAATGATGGCTTTAATTGATATACTTAATTTCCCCCCACCCCTTCCCAGATCATTTAAAAAGTAAGACCTGCAGTTTTGCCTGTCCATTTTTGACAGTGTTTTCCTTGCTGAACTGAGAGCCCAGGCCAGACTCCTCTCCGAATTTTCCTTCCTACCTTATTGTCTATTCTGTTCAGCTATTTAAAATATGTTGAATATCAACAATAGATTTCGTGAGCTTATTGTCAACTTTTGTATGAAGCAATCTTGCTTGAATGAGACGATCCGGGAGCTTATAGTCTTTTCTCTTCCCCCCTCTGTGCCAGCGCTGGATTCCTGCTTGAATGTGAGGGACTGATAACGGGACAAATTTCGACTTTTCGTTATTGCATTTCATCCATGTTATTCTTTTCTCTTTCTTTCTTTCTTTCTTTCTTTCTTGCCAAAATCTTTCAGGGAGAAAAAAGCATCTTTACAGCAAAATGCATGACATACCAGGTAAGTACCCATCTTCTGCAGAACTACGGGATATCCTGCCTGTCTTGTTCAGTTAATTATACAAACGTTGATGTTAGGGCAAGTTTGTCCAACATATTTCTGCAGTTGCCTGTGTGGCTTGCGTGTCTCCAGGGCTTTCAGCGTTCACACAACAATGTGTAGATCCATGCTGAGCTTTGGATGACCCTCGCCTTTTATTTGGGGTGTGCTTACTTGAGAGTAATAACTGTCACTGCAGTCAGTGAAATAGAAATGTATTTAGGATGGAGCTGTGAGCATGCCATTTAAGATGGGGGGGTAATGGCTCTGCCTCGCATCGGAGTGTCCATAATTCAGCCCTGATCTCAGTATTTTAGTACGTGTGTTTTGTCGCTGCAGTATTGTTTAAAATGTCTGTTGGGGTCACCGGTGAAAAAGACCTCCGTGTCGCTTGAAAAATTGCTATGTTTCAATCGCCATAGGTACTTTAAAAGTACCAATCTGGATCTTGTTTCTCTGTTTGGGATATAAGCTTCTGCATTTGGATCAGAAAAATGTTTGGATATATTTATATATTATCAGCACACACACACACACCCCAAAGCATTAGATTAGATTGCTATACCAAATGAATTTGCAGCCTAGTTTCTGTTAAAGTAGAATCTCCCTGGCTAGTTTGGTTTCAAAGAATCTGACTTAAGCAAGAGCTATTTAGGCTGGAAGTGTTGAAGATATAGAAGACAAAAAACTGGTGATGTTTCAACAATTGGAATATCCATTTAGCATATTTTGAATGAGTCCTGCAATGAGTCTACAAAACTGTAGGACAGTTTGACCCACGAGGCAGTGGACACTTGCATTTTGAAAATAAATTTAAAAAACAACCCGGGAAAGTGTGCATAGGATTGTGCCTTAGACATTATGGGATAAGGGGTTGATCTTTATGCTGATTGATAACTGGTTTTTTTTTTTTTAAAAAAAATAGAAAACAGAAAGTACAAACAAATGGACTGTTTTGTTTTTTACAATGCAGGGAAATTAGAAGTGGGGTTCCTCCAAGAATCTGTATAAAGGCCAGTGCTGTTTTTATTTATTTTATTGATTGATCAATTGATTTATATTTATTTTATTTATTACATTTATATCCCGCCTTTTTTCCTCCAAGGAACCCAGGGAGGCGCACATAATCCTCCCCCTCCTCTCCATTTTATCCTCACAACAACAACCCTGTGGGGTAGGTTGGGCCGAGAGTCTGTGACTGGCCCAAAGTCACCCATGGCTGAGTGGGGACTAGAACCCAGATCTCCTGACTCCCAGTCCAATGCTCTAGCCACTACACCACACTGGCTTATTCCTAAATTACCTGGGGTCAAGGCTACATAGCAAGGTAGACAGGTGTTGCAGTTGACACCCAGTTGTTCAGGACAGTGAGAAATTGCAAAGTGCTCCAAAACTGGATCTCTCCAATCTGGGTGACAGAACAGGAGACGAAATTTAACATGAATTAAGTCAAAAACAATTGCACACTTTGATGAAAAATAACCCACCCACCCCTTCTTGGCTGTGAACAAAGTAGAAAGCTTAATGAAAGCAGCAAACATGTTGGTGACTGAGGTAGACACTGTAACATGGCAGGAGGAACCATGGATTGTGTGCAGAAGGTTCAGAAATTCAAAATTGCATAAATCCCATAGTGCAAATCTACGTTACCTTACACTCATCCAAGACGCCACCATTGACACCAATGCCAACACCTTCTCTGCTGCCAAAGGCTTACTGGGGGCCAGTCACTACTGAACATCCCCTTTAACTACAGATATGTGGACCAGTGGAGATAGGGGACAGAAAAGCATCCATGAGGTGCTGATTGTCATGCAGGGAAGTGTGAAAAGTTAGGATTTTTTTTAAAAAATGCCTTCTGCACCACTATTAATGATGCAAAGTGCTGCATACAGTTCTGGTCACCCCATCTCAAAAAGGATATTGCAGAGCTGGGAATGTTGTCAAAAAAAGGGAAAGCAAGATGATCAGGGGACTGGAGCTCCCCCATGAAGAAAAATGAATGCATTTGTGGCTTTTTAGTTTAGCTTACGAAATTTGTTTGGAAACAAGGTGTTTGGTGGGAAGAGGAACATGACTGAGGTTTATATGGCTCGGGCCCAGGTTATCTGAAAGACCATCTTCTCCCTTACGAGCCTGCCTGTCCCCTGAGATCTTCAAGGGAGGCCCTTCTCTCGGTTCCACCACCATCACAGGCACGCTTGGTGGGAACACGGGAGAGGGCCTTATCAGTGGCTGCCCCAGGGCTCTGGAACTCCCTTCCCAGGGAAGCTAGACTGGCTCCCTCTTTGGTGTGCTTCTGGAGGCAGGCTAAAACTTTTCTGTTTCAGCCGGCCTTTGGGGAGTAGCTTGGGCCTCTGTTGATGTGTTGTTATATCTTGGATTTACTTTAATTATTTGTATTTAAAATGTTTTTAAATGTTTAAAATATTGTACAATTGTACTATGGTTAATTATACTTTTAATTTTTGTACATCTCTTTCTGTTTTTTAACTGTACATGTTTTAATTTGTAAGCCGCCTTGAGTCCCAGAATTGGGAAAAATGCATAATAATAATAATAATAATAATAATAATAATAATACCACCAATACCCGGTGTCACAGCCACAGCCACATCTTGACATGAGTGGAGCCCTGTTTGATCAATCTGAATAGAAAAGTCAGACATCAGGCAAGGAGTGACTTTTAAAAGCTGTCTGTGTATCACAAGACACCCCACACCCACCCACGCACCATGATCTAAAACAGAAAGAACCTGTGATTTAAGTCAGTCATCCCCTTTCTTCCGTTGCCCCAAGCAACTAATTGTGGTTGGCTAGGATTTCCTGTTGAATACTTTGCACATGCTCAGTTGTTTCATGTCTATGTGACCAGAACTTGCTAATAAAACAGCTGGCATGCCCAGCAAGAGTCAGAGTTGCACCTTGGCTAAGGTGGGCTCTCTGTTGCAATATAAAGTCCTTTCTACCAAAAAATAAAGGTGTCTTTGAAACCTGGAAGGCATCTACATTGTAATTTGGGCCACGACACCAGCATGGGGAGAGGGAATGGACAGAGAGGTTTCTCACCCTCTCTCAAAATGTTAGACCTTGGGGTCACATAACGGATTAGCAGTCATTTCAGGACAAGCAAACAAGACAAAGCAAAACAAAACTCAAGGTGTTGTTATTTTTTGGAGTGCCCTGCAACAAAATGATGCAATGACTACAGAATGACTTGGCTTATTTGAAGGATTAGGCCGGGCTGAAGAACCTCAGGTGGTGATGGGGAACATGGCCTACCTGGCATCCCAATTTGGCCCTCTGGAGTTTCCCAGATGGCCACACTGCCTTTCATCCAAACACTGATAGTTGGCCGGTTTTCTAGCTTTCATGCAGTTTTCCCCCCTGTTCTAAAAGGTTGAAAATGCCTCCTCTTGACAGTAAGAGTTTTAAGCTAAAATATGCTGGTATTTTACTTGGGGGAGGGATATTTTGTCCCCACCTTTTGCCTTCAGTTTCATGCACCACTGGAATGTGGTCACCAAGGTCTTCTCCAAAATAGGATCTGGCCCTCGGTCTGAAAGAGGCTCGAGGCAAATTTATGGAGAAGGATTGGTCTGTCAATGGTGACTACTCACAATGACCTATGCCTGATGTAGTGATGGCCAGCAATTTGGATGGCTTTAAAAGGGGGTTGGATAAATTCCTGGCAGAGAATCAATGGCTCCTAGTCCTGATGGCTATGTGCTACCTATCATAGGTAGTAAGCATTTCTACACCAGTGGCTGGGGAACATGGACGGGAGGATACTGTTGCACTCATGCCCTGCTTGTGGGTTCTGGTTGGCTATTGTGTGAACAGAATGCTGGACTAGATGGACCCTTGGTCTGATCCAGCATCAGGGCTCTTCTGATGTTCTTATCAAACCTTCAGAGGCCGTATATACCACTGAATATCTGTGCTGGTGAGCAAAGCTATGCAAGAGTTGTTATTTTCAAGCCTAGATTGGACTTCCGAGAGATATCTGATTGACCCCTTTGAAAAGCAGAATGCTGGGCTAGATTGAGATGTCGGTGGACTGATCCAGAAAGACCCTTTTTAAGTTCTAGGTCCTGTTGGACTTCCTGATCCCACAAAAAGTCACAGAAGCTTTTGCATGGGCAGGTTGGTGTGAGATCACAGCTGTTGCTTTTGAGTCTTTAATTTGTTGAAATCATAGCAAGGAAGCTGAGGCAAGGAGGACGGTTTTCCTAAGCTATGTTCCCCTTCTCCTGTGGCTGCTCAAGGTTACTATTTGGGTTTTTTTTCCCTCTCTCTCTCTGACATATTATCAATTTTCCTGCCAGAAGACAGATACTGGACCTTCCAGGTTTTTTTCTTTTAAAATAGGAAACCAACTTTAATTAAACCATCAGTAACTGGACCTAATTATTCCCGACAGTATTTAATTAATGTTTTCATAGATACCTCACGCAATTAAGATTCCTTTAATAAGACCTTCTGTGACATTAAAATATATGACCTTTATCTTCCTTATCAAACCCATTTTGACAATCCAGATTTGTCATGTTCACTCAAAGGTGCGGTTTGACTAAATAGAACAGGCCATAAAATTAATCTGGCAAATTAAGACTTGTTTGTTTCTTTTTTTCCTTCTTCTCAAAGCCTAATAAGTTAAGTCTTTTAATTAGCAGTGGTAGTACAACTATACCATAGTACGGTTCTAATTGTTAATAATAATAAAAAACCTAGTATTTCTAAAGTGTATCAGGAGGCTCGTGAGTGCGCACACACAAGACAAAAGCTGATAGATGGTGATACTTCATCATGAAAATTGGCTCACTCTTTCAGATGTGGAAAATAACGAACCATCCTTTTAACAACATCTGGTGATCGTTGTTTTCTCTTCTTTCCTAAATGAGTTATTTAGGCTGACCATATGAAAAGGAGGACAGGGCTCATGTAACTTTAACAGTTGTAGAGAAAAGGGAATTTCAGCCAGTGTCATTTGTATGCAATTAGGACCTGGTGAAATCCCATCTTCATCACAACAGTTAAAGTTGCAGGCACTATACTAGAGTGACCATATACAAAAGAAGGCAGGGCCCCTGCAACTTTAACTGTTGTGATGAAGAGGGAATTTCACCAGGAACTAATTGCATACAAATGACACTGGCTGAAATTCCATTTTCTCTACAACTGTTAAAGTTACATGAGCCCTGTCCTCCTTTTCATAGGGTCAGCCTAGAGTTATTAACTTCTTCATAAACGTAAGGCTGATTCACCCATACCCAGGTCCGATTAGGGTCTCTTCACATGGTTACCCTCGATGACATGCAATGGGACATGTGAACCACCTCCGTTTATTTAGCCAATCCATAAAAAGGTTTTGTGTTGGAGGCAGTGGGGTACCTCTAGCAGTGATTGGCTGAGCTATCTTCACGCCAATGAGGGAGACGGCCGACAGAAAGGTTTACAGTTGTCTAAACATGTGTAGGATTCCACCCTCAATTGTTACTTTGCCATTTAATTGTAACCTGCTCTTTCTGAAGAACATCCAATAAGTACTCTGCATATATTAGATAGATGGATGGATGGATGAATAGAAAATACTTGTGGGAGATTTTAAACCACAGTTTCTTGTTACATCCAAATGGAGAAACTGTGGTTTAGGCTCTGATTATAAATCAGGGTTTGAAATCATGTCTCAATTGGGCCCCAAAATAAATATTGTATAGTAGAAAAGTAGAAAAGAAAAGAAAAGGCTATGTTTTGGCTATCCAAAGAGTGAAATGGGCTTAGGCACAAAATCTAATTTGAAGGTGACCCACGCGATTGTGACTCATCTGCTGTCCACAGGACAAGGTTAAAGAGATTACACGGAGGTTCATGTCAATGGCATCTGCTAGTTAGTGGGCTGAATGCCGGCTTAATGAGAGAGGCTGACACTGAACATCCCAGAGAGACCTCCTGCTTTAGGCAGGTGCTTGAGAGCTACTAATTGAGGCTGACTGGAGGTTGCGGACTTCCTTGGGGGTCTCTTTCCCTTTACATGTGAAGCCTTGTGCGGGGACGCCCTGCACCCAGCAGAAGTAGCTCTCTTCTATCTGACATGGGGCTGCTTTGCAGTCCTGGCAGGATTGGTGCCTTTCTTTTTCCCCTGGCAGGGCTGCTGTACCTTTAATTGTTGTAAGCACAAATTGGGCTATTGTTACAGCTTCTCATGGGAAAAGCTGGCCCCATTGAAATTAATATTAATAATAATAATAATATCATCATCATCATCTTTATTATTTTGTATGGTGCACAACTGATACTTTGTTTTGGGGCTAAAACAAACATCAGCAGCAGCAGCAGCAGCAGCACCTTGATTTATTTCACAAAAATGAATCCCACTTTATGCTTAAACTCAAAATGGCTAACATACAAGTTAAAAAAGAAAACCCCAAATTCTCCTCCTCCCGTGTTCCCTACACCACCACCCACCCTTCTCCTGACTCTCCCCCCCCCCCCCCCGCCCCCAGTTCTGGTCATTTGGTGGTTTCCCTATCCTCAAAGGTTGAAATGCTTCTCCTAAGACTTAGTCAGCGGCAGTAAGACCTTGAAGATGCAACATGCTGGTCTGCTTTGCATTTTGGGCCCAGAAATCACTAAAATGTGGTGCTACCGCTGGTGTGAAGATACAGTCAAGAATGTAGATGAGGGGATTTCAACACATGCTGATTTCTGGCTCACCCCACATGACAAGCCACACCTACCAAAACCCCTTTTCCCATATACCTGTTAAAGGGAAAGGATCCATCCCGTAGCATCCAGGCGTCTTCATATGTTCTAGGTTGCCCCTATTTACTTGGAACGGTCTCTATTGTCTGATACCTCACCCTGATAGCTCACAGCTCCTATTTTACTCTCTAACAATGCCCCCTTCTCAAAGGCAACTGTTGGTTATTTATTTTTAGCTCTTTTATCGTGCTTTTACATTAAACAGTTCCAAGAGAGAGAGAAATGAACATACAGGAGAAGACCATTAATGGTCTTAGTTATTGCTGAATGTCCTCCCAAACAATTGTGGAATGGCCATTTATCCCCACGGCTGCTGCGTTATCAGGATCTCACTCTCCCATAAGGCATTGGCTGCAGGGGGCTCTAATATAACAAGCTATTATGGCTTGTTATTTCTTTTTGGGACAATTCTTCATGTCTACTCCTTTGTTGCCTGAGAGAGTATGTGCGCGTCTTTACCAAGAAGAACCTTCAGGTCAATGCCAGGTAGAACTGGAAAGGTCTTCTGTTTGAAACCATGAAGAACCCACCGCTGGTCAGCGTGGATCATGACCATTGCTAGCTGGGGTAGATGGAAGTTGCAGTCCAACGCCTCTGGAGAGCACCAGCTCGGGGAAGGCAGGTGTAGATAACACTGGTCTGACTTGGTAGAAGGCAGTTTTCTATGGTCCTCATGAGTGGGGAATTCTTAGCTCAGGGCCATTCAGATGACAAAAAGAGGAAGGCCAGGGTCTAGGGTGACCATATGGAAAGGAGGACAGGGCTCCTGTATCATTAACAGTTGTAGAGAAAAAGGAATTTTAATAGGTGTCATTTGTGTGCATGCAGCACCTGGTGAAATTACCTGTTCATCACAATAGTTAAAGCTGCAGGAGCCCTGCCCTCTTGCCCAAATACAAAAGCTTTTGCTTTTGACCCGTTTCTAATCCAGGTAGCGAAACAGAACTGTCAAAAGCAGCAACAGCAACAGCAGCAGAACCTGACGATGATGATGGAGTGGGAACGCAGGGATTAGAGAGCTTAATGTACTGGCAAGAAGTTTATCAAGAGTGACAATTCTCACAGTGCTTAATCAAACATTAAAGACAAGTGACGAGGCAGACAGGGAGAGGTTGGGCTTCCTGAGCAATAAAAGCAAACAGACTGTCTTATCAGGACATGTCAATTCATGGTAGGCTCCCTCTCTGCGTCGGGTTGAGTAGCTCAGCACATGGAGACCACGAAGGCGAGAAGGAGGTTCGTAGGCAGCGCTCTGGTGTCTCACAAAATTACACGTGTCCAGTTTGCTCCTCAAAAGCAGGTCACCTTTACTTGTACTGGGTAGTAGCCAGTTTTTCTGGGGAGCAACATTGGGAGAAGGCTGTTGCCCTCGTGTCCTGCTTGTGGGCTGTTCATGAGCATCTGGTTGACCACTGTGGGTAGCAGGATGCTGGACTAGATAGGCCTTGGGTTGGAGCCAGTTGATTTGAATGGCCATCTCGAGTAACATCTTTGGTGGAAAATCAAATCCCATTAGGCTGACCAGATAAAATCCAGGTCAGGGCTCATGTCACTTTAACAGTGGTAGAGAAAAGGGAATTTCAGCCAGGGTCATTTGTAAGCAATTAGTTCCTGGTGAAATTCCCTCCTCATCACAACAGTTAAAGTTGCAGGCACTATACTGGAGTGACCATATACAAAAGAAGGCAGGGCCCCTGCAACTTTAACAGTTGTGATGAAGAGGGGATTCCACCCAGAACTAATTGCATACAAATGACACTGGCTGAAATTCCCTTTGCTCTACAACTGTTAAAGTTACAGGAGCCCTGACCTGGATTTTATCTGGTCAGCCTAAATCACATCAACAAACAATACCATCCCAGTGTTGCTTCCGTGGACTATAACGTATCAGCATCATCGTCACCATCACCATCACCCTGCCTTTAAGAATACGTATCGCAATAGATCCGTATGAAGACACATATCATCAGGATCCTTCCCTCAGGGTAGGTGGTGGTAGACATCCCTTTGGTATTGGGTTAGGGGATGGTCTCCCTCGATCAGGCTCTCTGAACACATTTGCCTGCCTGCCTGAGACCTCCATCACACCTAATCCCCCCACCTGATTTGCCTCCGTGTTTTTTTAACTCTGAGGCCAGCGCTGGTCAAGCTTATGATCCCTTTCACCTGAATAGCTGCTCCTTCGCTCCTTTGCTCTTCTGGTCCCCTCCACCACACCCCTCCCCTTCTCTTTCTCCCTCCAGTCAGGTCCTGGCAGATGAGTACTTCAACCAGACCACCTTTCTCCCAGGCAAAAATGGAACGACCCTTTAGTCTGGCTCTTTGGGGGCATCAGGGGAGTACAATCCTGTCTCTGCAGAGATTCAGGCGCTGTAGGCTTTTAAAAAATGCTTTGGAGCCTTGGATACAAGGTTTGGGTTTTATATCAAGGCCTGGAACCAGCTGTTGGGAGAGATTGCTTTTCCCTGCCAGGACCTGATGCAATTCCTTCAAGCCCCCAGTTCCTTTAAAACTACATGGAGGCTTACCGCAGATTTAATACATTTAGGGAAAATAATCCAGACTTTTAGCATTCCAGGAAAGGTTGGGGAAGAGGAGGGTTCTCAGCAGGAGAGGCACGGAGTCATGTGAGTACCGTGCTGCAAATCTGCACACCAGGCATCACGAGAGTGCAGTAAATCGCTGGTGTGATGGAGACCACACTCTACAGTTCTTTCTCCAGGGCAGTTGGTCTCAAGGTCTTTGGAGTGAGCTATTCCCCAAAATACAGCTGAGATAAGTGTTTCTTACACACACACACACATTTGCCCAGTGTATTTTTTTATATGTCCCCCCCCCTCTGGATTTCCCAGACAGCCTATACCAAATAAATTAGTCTTAGTTATGCTAGGCTGACCAGATAAAATCCAGGTCAGGGCTCCTGTAACTTTAACAGTTGTAGAGAAAAGGGAATTTCAGCCAGTTTCATTTGTATGCAGTTAGTTCCTGGTGAAATCCCCTCTTCATCACAACAGTTAAAGTTGCAGGGGCCCTGCCTTCTTTTGTATATGGTCACTCTAGTATAGTGCCTGCAACTTTAATTGTTGTGATGAAGAGGGAATTTCACCAGGAACTAATTGCATACAAATGAGACTGGCTGAAATTCCCTTTTCTCTACAACTGTTAAAGTTACATGAGCCCTGACCTGGATTTTATCTGGTCACCCTAAGTTATGCCCTAAAATGTCTCAAGTGTTCTGATGGTCCCTCAACACAATGTTTATGCGGGGAAATGGAGGCACGAGATATAAGAATACAATTGACGACCATGGTCTGCGGTACTCTGTCTCTTCCACCAATTAACAGTGCTCAGAAAGAAACCCACTTCCGTTCCATGGGACATACCCTCAGGTAAGTGTCTGTACAGGATCGCAGCCTCCATCTAGCACTGGGTATTAAAAGGAAGTGGGGGGAGGAGACAAAATCTGTACAAGAAAATATGAACATACTAAAAATAACAATATTATTTCACTTGGTTTAATATTTCTATGTGGAAACATTATTATGTGTCATCATTCATGTTTTTATTCCCTGTGAGGAAATGTTATGGAGTCGCTACAACACGTTCTCAGCATGAAGAGTGTCTTAAGGAAAAGACAGATGGAAAGACACCCTGAGCTAAATAGTACAACTGGAATGCTACAAAATGGAAAAGGCTATTTTTGCAGGGGGGATGGGTTATGATACCCTCCCCCTTCCTCCAAGGAACTCAAAGCAGGTTATGCCCTTTCAGAGGTAGGTTAGACTGAGAAATAATGCATGCCCCAAGGCCACCCAGTAAACTTCATGGCTGAGTGGAGAATTTGCATCCAGATCTCTGGAGTCCCAAAAGCAGGACTTAGAATGACCATGTGGGAGTGTATATTAGATAAGAATCTTCAATAGCAAATATAAAGACGCCCAAATTTGGACTGTCTTTAAGCAGATTGCTGGGAGGCCAAATATCAAGTGAATTAATTCAGGAATGTTTTAGTCAATATATATGAAAAGAAAAGTTGGGATTCTCATAGCTGCATAATGGGTGGATGCAAATAGGGGCTTAATGTGCGCATATATAAACAAAAGACTAATGGCTAATTTAGCTATTTGCACCTCTTAAATCTTTGTATGCGCACATCAGGGTGGTAATTTCACATGCAAATTACTATGCAAGGCCTTGGGCATCTCAAGGTAGGAAATGAGGGTAAAGGAAACCAAAAACTCTAGAAAACCTTTTATTGCAAATATAGTTAAAATAAAACAAGGACATTTCAAAAGTACCTTTAAGGCACTTTTTTGGAGGGGGGGGATAAGTGATAATAAATGGGATACACCTTCTAGTAAACATACATAGTTGAGGCCATAAATGAAACAATGCTAATGCTGCAATCCTATGTACGCATTTCCCCGGAAATATATTCCGTTGAACTCTGTGGAAACATATTTATGGGAAAGTACATCCCATAGGACTCAATGAAGCCAGCATCTACATAAATCTGTTTAGGATTGCACTGTAAGGCTAATCCCACATCAGCATAAGAGGAAGTAAATTTCCTGGAATTTAGTGGGGCTTACTTCTGAGTAGACATATAGAGGATGGCACTGTAAAACTGTCACACTCTATATACACACTTACAAGGGTGTAAGTGAGCAGATATGTATTTACACTGTATCTATTGCAATCCTAACGATATTTACTGGAAAGAAAGACAAGAAAGAAAAGAAAACTGAATTTCTTATCTTTGCCTCTACTTCCCCACTGTAAATGTTACATGGTAACCTTTGTGAGGCAGGTCCTGCCTCTCTTGTTTATAAAAACATGAATCTTGTAGATTTTTAGTGCCGTACAGAGAACGAAATGGAACAGGGTAGGTACCCCTCTCCTAGATATTTTGGACTACAACTCCCATAATCCCTGACTAAAGCTAATGGGAGTTAGCTAATCCACATCTGGAGAGCTCAAGGTTGCAAACTCCATCATGATGATAGAAGCAACAGGAATCTATGAAGCAGTTGAATTGAAATGTGTCTGGGAGTGGCAATATCTGTTGTGCAGGGCAAGGGGAGATATGGCGATAGCAGGGCAATGTGCCATTATAGGGGAAGGAGAGATAGATATTTAACACCCATCTTACCTTCCAGTCGCCCTGCTATCCCGGGGATCTTGGAGAACGAACCAGGCCACCCACAGAACCTCTCCTTGCTCCTATGCAATGCCAGGTCGGTTAAAAGTAAAACAAATATCATCTATGACCTCCTTATAGATGAGGAGGCCGACCTGGCATGCTTCACAGAAACCTGGCTGGGAGATGATAGTGGGCCGACATGGGCTCAGGCTCTCCCAGCTGGGTACTGTGTTAGTGAGCAGGTGAGGGAAAGTGGGCGGGGGGGGCGGAGTAGCTGTGGTCTACAAAGACAATCTTAACCTGACCAGACTTCCTGTCCGGCAATTGAAGCACGTCGAGTGTGTGTACCTGAGTCTGAAGGCCAGGGATAGACTAGGGATTCTGTTAGTTTACCGGCCACCCCGCTGCCTATCGGACTCCCTGGCTGAGCTCACGGAACTGGTCTCGGAGTTGGTGTTGGATTCGCCCAGGCTTTTGGTCCTGGGCGATTTCAACATCCCATTCGAGGCTGGTTTGTCAGGTGCAGCTCGGGAGTTCATGGCATCCATGACAACCATGGGCCTATCCCAATTGGTCTCTGGACCTACACATTCAGCAGGTCACACCCTCGATGCTGTCTTCAGCTCCGAACTGACAGATCTGTGGGCGGAGGTAACAAATACCTCTGCATTGTCATGGACAGACCACTTTCTGGTCAGGGTTAGTATCACAGCTACCACCCGCCCCTGCAGGGGTGGCGGACCTATTAAGATGGTCCGCCCTCGAAGGCTGATGGATCCTGCTGGATTCCAGAAGGCCTTAGAGGGATCTATGGCTGGTATCGTCGACGATCCTGTAGAAGCCCTGGTCAATAGATGGAATCAAGACCTAACTAGGGCTAGCGACACGATCGCCCCCAAACGTCCTCTCCGACCCGCTTCTAATCGGGCGCCCTGGTATACAGAAGATCTCAGGGAGTTGAAGCGGGAAGGACAATGACTGGAGCGCCGATGGCGGAAAACTCGACTTATATCCGACAAGACACGACATAGAGAACATCTTCGTTCCTATGGGGTGGCAATACGTGCAGCGAAGAAAGCTTACTTCTCTGCACGCATTGCGTCTGCGAATTCGCGTCCAGCAGAACTGTTCAGGGTGGTGAGGGGTCTAACTCGGGCACCCTCCCCCCTGAACCCAATGTTAGAGCCTTCGGTAGTTCGCTGTGATGCCTTTAACAATCATTTCACAGATAAAATCTCTCGATTAAGAGCCGACTTAGACGCCATCATTATAGCAGAGGCTGATAATGGAGTGTCCAGCGACTCCGCGAGTGGAATTACACTGGATCAGTTTCAGTTGGTGAGTACCGAGGACGTGGACAAGCTGCTTGGTCGAGTGAGGAGGACGACTTGCCCTCTCAATCCCTGTCCTTCTTGGCTGGTCGCCCAGGGAGGAGATGCAGTTAGATCACAACTACAATATATTATTACTGCATCTCTCAGGGAGGGGAGTTTTCCATCATGTTTAAAAGAAGCGGTAGTACGGCCTCTTCTAAAAAAGCCCTCCCTGGATCCCCTGGACTTTAATAACTATAGGCCAGTATCAAATCTTCCATTTTTGGGCAAGGTGATCGAGAGGGCGGTTGCCTTCCAACTGCAAGCTGTTTTGGATGATACAGATTTTCTAGACCCATTTCAAACTGGCTTCAGAGCAGGATACGGAGTTGAGACTGCTATGGTCGCCTTAGTGGATGATCTACGCCTGAGTATTGACAGGGGGAGTGTGTCCCTGTTGGTACTCCTGGACCTCTCAGCGGCTTTCGATACCATCGACCATGGTATCCTTCTGGATCGCCTGAGGGAATTGGGACTCGGGGGCACTGTGCTTCAGTGGTTCCAGTCCTACCTCTCGGGCAGGTTCCAGATGGTGATGCTTGGGGATAGCTGCTCTTCAAAAAAGGAGTTGCTATGTGGTGTACCACAAGGTGCCATCCTTTCCCCAATGCTGTTTAACATTTACATGAAACCGCTGGGAGAGATCATCCGGAGGCATGGGGCGGGGTGCTATCAGTATGCTGATGACACCCAAATATATTTCTCTATGCCTTCGACAACAGCATCAGCTAAGGATAGTGTGTCTCCCCTGAATGAATGCTTGGAGGCGGTAATGGGCTGGATGAGGAAAAACAAACTGAAGCTGAATCCAGACAAGACGGAGGTGCTTACTGTCAAGGGCCACAACCTGGGGTTGGAGGTATGTCAACCAGTTCTGGATGGGGTTACACTCCCCCTGAAAGACTGTGTTCGCAGCTTGGGGGTGCTCCTGGATCCGTCGCTCCAAATGACAGCTCAGATAGATGCGACTGCCAGGAGTGCCTACTATCAGCTTCGGCTGATACGCCAGCTGCGCCCCTTCCTAGAGTTGGAAGACCTAAAATCAGTAGTGCACGCACTGGTAACTTCGAGGCTCGACTTCTGCAATGCGCTGTACATAGGGCTACCTCTGTGCCTAGTCCGGAAACTTCAATTAGTTCAAAATATGGCAGCCAGGTTGGTCACCGGTACATCTAGGGGTGACCACATTACACCAGTTTTAAAATCTCTTCACTGGCTGCCAATCAGTTTCCGGGCGAAGTACAAAGTGTTGGTTATTACCTTTAAAGCCCTACATGGTTTGGGTCCAGGTTACCTACGGGATCGCCTTCTCCCATACAATCCACCCCGCACGCTCAGGTCCTCTGGGAAGAATTTATTACAGTCAACAAGAACTAGACTGACAACCGTTACCCAGAGGACCTTCTCTTCTGCCGCTCCCAGATTATGGAATGACCTGCCGGGAGAGATTCGCCAACTCACTAGTCTTTTGGAATTTAAAAGATCTATAAAGACTTATCTCTTCCGGCAGGCCTACCCAGATGAATTTTAAAGTGTTTTATTGGTGTTTTATTGGTGTTTTAATGATGTACTGGTTTTATCTGCTTTTAATCAGTTTTTGTATTTTGTGTTTGGTGTTGTTCCCCGCCTCGATCCGTTGGGAGAGGCGGGTGATAAATAAATATATTATTATTATTATTATAAGCCACCTAACACTGACCTGGTTCGCATGACACGGCAGCACACACACCATGGCTTAACTTACCCACAGGGGTTGTCACATTGTACCAGGTGCCATTTTTGCAAGGCAGCCACAGGGACCCAACCCAGTGGGCCATGGTTTATTATGTCGCGTGAACCAAAGTAGCAGGGGTGGGGGTTCAGGTTAGACAACCCTCACATAACCCATGGCTTGTTTTAGGGTTTGTTGAGGGTTCACAAAATGCAACAAGCTACAGCAAGCCAGGCGACCCTGGGCGCCATGCATAAATGGCACCTGGCACAATACAATAGAACTTGAGGGTAAATTAAGCCATGGTAGGCTGTGGTGACAGGAGAACAGGCTCACTGAGTCAGATCATTGGTCCACCTAGCCTAGGCTGACCATATGAACAGGAGGACAGGGCTCATGTAACTTTAACAGTTGTAGAAAAAGGGGAATTTCAGCAGGTATCATTTGTATGCAATTAGTTCCTGGTGATATTCCCTCTTCATCACAACAGTTAAAGTTGCATGCACTATACTAGAGTGACCATATGCAAAAGAAGGCAGGGCCCCTGCAGCTTTAACTGTTGTGATGAAGAGGGAATTTCACCAGGAACTAATTGCATTCAAATGACACTGGCTGAAATTCCCTTTTCTCTACAACTGTTAAAGTTACATGAGCCCTGTCCTCCTTTTCATATGGTCAGCCTAATCTAGCCCATTATTCTTGACACTGACTGGCTGCAGTCGCTTTCCAGTATTCCAGGCAGGAGGTTTTTCCTCGACCTGCCTTGAGATGCCAGGGATTGAAATGGAGACCTTGTGGATACAAAGCTTCTGCTACCCCCACCCCCAATCAGCCAAACACCTGCGCACATACACTTTAGGCATGGCTACTTAGATCCAAGCACATATTATGCACAGTTTTAATGGTGAATTGCAATTTTCCCATGATTTAAATGATACCGCTTGCAGATGGTTCTTGATTTATTCTTTATTTCATTTTCCTTTCAGCCTTTGTGCTGCCCTTTAAACTGATCAAATCGCGAACAGGTTGAGAAATGCATTCCTTATTCTGCTTGTCTTCTTTAAAGGAAAAAACCGGCCGCGCTTACATGATTTTACAAACCTGCGGAGTTTGGGGCGGACAGACGTATTCTGAACTGGCATTGCCACAGTGCGCCCTCTACTGGCACCAGTATGTATTCCCTTCCTTAACTTAGCTGAGGTTCACGAACCGGTTGAAGGCTTAGCAGGGGAAGGCAGCTGGGGAGGACATCCAGATGTTTTGGACTTCAACTCCCAGCATTCCTGACTATTGGCCAAGCTGGCTGGAGCTGATGGAAATTGAAGTCCAAAATGTTTGTTGACTGCCAGATTGAGGAAGGCTGATTTCAGGGCTAGGCAAACTGCTACCCTCCAGATGTTTCAGACAACAATTCCCAGCAGCTTCAGCCAACATGTCCAATGGTCAGTGATTATGGGAGTTGTAGTCTGAATCATCTGGAGGACACCAGGTTGGCTATCCCTTCATCCAGCATCCTTGGAAGAATTAAGAGGCCATGGTCTTAAACACACACACATGCAATTACATGGAAATTTCATGGAACCAAAAGTGTGTTTAGTCTAGGGTGACCCTTTTGGAAAGGAGGACAGGGTTCCTTTACCTTTAACAGTTGCATAGAAAAGGGAATTTCAGCAGATGTTATCTGTATGCATGCAGCACCTGGTGAAATTCCCTCTTCATCTCAACAGTTAAAGCTACAGGAGCCCTGCCCTCTTTTGTATCTGGTCAAGAGGGCAGGGTTCCTGCAGCTTTAACTGTTGTGATGAAGAGAGAATTTCACCAGGTGCTGCATACATACAACTGACACCTGCTGAAATTCCCTTTTCTATAAAACTGTTAAAGATACAGAAGCCTTGTCCTCCTTTTCATATTGTAGACTCACTTTAGTCTAAACATGTTTAATCACCTTATTCTGAACAGATTAACTTAGAAGCAATGCCCACTGAGTTCAATTAACCATTTCCTGGAAAATATTCTTCACATTGAAATTTTAAATCTTTCATTAGTTAATTGTAAAGCCCCACCTTATAGAGATTTTTTGTTTGCAACTTCACAATCAAAACAATATTTGGAATTCACACACACATACACACACACACAGTGTTAATATCCAATCCTATTAAATCTCTCCCCAGGCTTTTGGATAAGGCAGCCTATAGAACTAAAATAAGCAAATAATCTTCACCGTAAATCTTCAGAGTTAGGCTTGGGAGATTGCCATTTAACTAGGAAAAAATGCACCCTGGATTGCTCAGTTGCCTTTCGCAGCAGGAAAATCTGACGGGATCAGGAAGAGTAGCTCTTCATGGCATGGAGATAAAATTATTATCACTTGCTAATGCCTCCCAAGTCTCACTGCTGTGCATAGCGTAGGCCCTTTGTCATTAAGACTAGGGGCAATAAAAAGAAAAGAAAAGTTTGCAAGCCTAACATAGACCATAGAATTTCTCTAATTCTGCTCTTGTAGTTTTAAAAGCAAATGTGTCTGAATTACACATAATCTTTGACAATATGTTGCTGTTATGAAGGGTCACTATGCATATTTTACATACATTTTAAGTTCTAATTGAATTGTCCAAAACGGGGTATTTTTTTTTGTATATTTCTACCATTTTTTGTTCTTTACACTTGTGTGTGTGTGTGTGTGTGTGTTTATCTCTCTCTCTCTCTCTCTCTCTCTCTCTCTCTGTCTGTCTGTCTGTCTGTCTATCTATCTATCTATAAATTACCAAGGCAGGATTACACTTTATGTACCTGTCAGAGTAGACAATAGTTCCAGAAACCTTACATCATACGTGTGTTACAGAGCCATCCTATGCATGGCTACTCAGAAGTAAATCCCATTAAGTTTAATGAAGTTTACTCACAGGTAAGTGGGCATAGGATGAGCAGACTTAGTTTTTAAGGTGTCACAAGACTCATGTTCCTTTGTTTTGTTTTTTGGCTGCAGCAGACTAACATGGATACACCGCTGGAAATATTTAGAGACTAAACATGGGAAACATTTACCTCTGTTCTGCGGGTATCTCTACAGGGAAATTACATTTGGGAGAAGGTTTATCTAGGTCCCCACTAAATCAGGAGTAGGCAGGGTTGCAGGGTCTATTTTGTGTGTGTGTTTACCCCAAATTCCACCAACCAGAGCCTGCTACAAAAAATAAATACACTTCAGAATTGAAGAATTCTGAGCCCAGGAATTTGTTTTGAGTGACGTACCAGAACTGAATGGACCTCAATGCCCTTCCACACAAAAATCCACTCCTGGTTGTCCCCCAAACTTTCTTCATTTCAACAGTATAATTGTGTTTGCAGGAGCAGGTCATTTCGTTGCTGCATTTTATTGATCACAGTGTTAGTTTGGGAAGCAGAAATTCTTGCTGATCTATTGCAAATCAACCAGAGATGTACCGTAGATCCCAATCTACCTTCTGCATTAAATGTCCCCAAAGGCAAAAGCACTATTCCCCCCTCCCCAAAATATTAACATGATTTTTAGATGTTAGATTTGGTCCAGATAACAAATGAAAGAAGGAAAGTGTCCCTTATGGCTGATGATTATTTCAGTTTTTCAGATAAGGAAATGAGGCACATGGAATTTGATTTGCCCCGGGTTATGCTTTGAGACCATGTCCAAGCTTCGGATTTACACAGGGAAACCAGAACCAGAATATAGAGAGAATTTGTGTCGCGATCACCTGGATCCCATTCCGATGCTCAGTGTCACCATGCAAAATGAATCATTAGACACTGCACAGTAATGTTTCACCTTTTCCTGAATGGCTGGCAATTAGAAAAGATACGTTCAATGGCATTGCTCTTGTGATCATAAAGATTATGCCAGTTGTGTGCATGGCACTTTGCAAAGTTTTCAAAGGAGACAGCAAGGCAACAGAGGAATGAGAGAGAGGAGGGCAGAAATAGTCAACTCAAATGATCCAGGGGCTGGAGCATCTCCCCTATGAAGGAAGGTCACGGCAGCTGGGATTGTTTAGCCTGGAAAAAAGGAGGCTAAGGGGAGATGGAGGCATACAAAAGTATGCATGGGGTGGAACATGTGGGTAGGGTCTCCCATGAAGCTGATTGGCTGGAGATTCAGTGCTCCTTCACACAGCGCATAGTCAAACTATGGAATTCACTACCACAAGATGTAGTGATGGCGACCAACAATTAGCATTGCTTTAAAGGGGGGGTTAGATACATTCCAGGAGGAGAAGGCTATCCATGGCTACTAGTCCTCATGGCTAGGTACTACCTCTGGTATCAGAGGCAGTAAACCTGTATTTACCAGATGCTGGGGAACATGGGTGGGAGGGTGCTGTTGCACTCATGTCCTGCTTATGCATCCCTGGTTGACAGCTGGTTGGCCTCTCTGTGAACAGAGTGCTGGACTAGATGGATCCTTGGTCTGATCCAGCCTCAGGCTCTTCTGATGTTCTTATAAGAACATGCATTGAATTTCATTGCTTCAGCTGAGGTGCAGCTGGGAATGGAGACTAAGGACTGCTGCCAAAGACTTGCTGGAAAAGACGGTTTATGATGAGGGATCTGAAGGACAGATGTGTCCTGGGAGGCAGTTCCAGGCATTGATATTTCACTGAAATAGCAACAGCAACAACCACAACAACACTCTGTATTTGGTTGACCCTATGAAAAGGAGGACAGGGCTCATGTAACTTTAACAGTTGCAGAGAAAATGGACTTTCAGCCAGTGCCATTTGTATGCAATTAGTTCCTGGTGAATTCCCTCTTCATCACAACAGTTAAAGGTGCAGGCACTATACTAGAGTGACCATATACAAAAGAAGGCAGGGCCCCTGCACCTTTAACTGTTGTGATGAAGAGGGAATTTCACCAGGAACTAATTGCATACAACGACACTGGCTGAAATTCCATTTTCTCTGCAACTGTTAAAGTTACATGAGCCCTGTCCTCCTTTTCATAGGGTCAGCCTACTCTATATAGAATGCTGTTGTCATCTCAAATACCTGCTGCTGCCCTCCAGGTGTTTGGGATGAAAAATCCCATCATCTCTAATGCTAGTTCAGGTGGATGGGAGTTGTATTCCAACACATTTGGAAGGTTTTGGGTTGGGGAAAGTTGCTTCATCTCCAGGTGTTTCCGGCAAATGAAGTAAGGTGGATTGCTTCTAAAGACAGGGCCTTATCAGTGATGGCATCCAGTCTGTGCTGTGCCCTCCCCAAAGAGACTTGCCTTTCACTTCCATTATGGTATTTTGGGTGACGGGTGAAGACCATTTCCTTTACCCAGGCATTTTAGCCATTCAGTTTTGTTGAGATATATATATATATATATATATATATATATATATAATCACTCTGTTGGTGGCTTTTTACTTTGGTTTGATGTTGTAGTTTGAAACTTTTAAAAAGTTTAAAATTATGTTTTTTTATCAAGTTGTGAATTTTATGGTTTCCCCCTTTGTGAACCACCTGGAGAGCTTTGGCGATTAGATGGTATAGAAATGCAATTAATAAAATAAATAATGAAATTATACTCTATAATACTAATAAATCTAAGTAGCATGGCTTTGTTGGGGAAGGATGATGCTCTTGCAAGGCATCTTTGACATAGAAACTGGAGATACTTGTTCATGGAAGCCTCTTTAGCTGTATGGTAAAGAAGCCAGGCACTGAAAATATATTCCACCACCACTGAGCCAAATATAATATACATTAATAGGAACCAAAACAAGATGGACCGCAAGTCCAGCTGGTTGTATGCCCCAGCCATGATTTTACTTTAATGTGGAGGGGGAGGGTTGTGGCTAGTTTTTTCTTCTTTTAATGGTGCAACAGTTTATCCCAGGCTGTGTTCCCCCCCCCCCCCACTCCTGTGCTTCTCTGAAATGAACAGCTGTAATTGGAAAGCAAGACGCTTCTCGCAGTTTACAGAAAGAGGTGTTGTTGAATGCTGTGGCCATTTCATTCTCTTCCTATTGCAGGGCAGCCTTCTATTGTCTGTCTTTTAGAGCTAATTTCTTCCCTGATCAAAAGGCCCGCCTCACTGAAAAGGTAGTAATGACTATTCATTTACTCGCAACCTCCATTCTGTGGGCTGGCTCAGGCTTTATTTAGCAAACTGCTATTTTTCTTTCTCACCCTTTTGCTTTAAAAAAGAAAAGAAAAGAAACTCAGAAAGAAAGAGGGAAAGCTCATTTATGGCCTCTCTAATGTCAATTAAAGTAGACTATATTTTAATTATTTCTCCCTTACAGAACCCCTTTCAGGATTTCAATTTGCTATGATATTGAAGGAGGGAGGATACTTTGTTAACAATATGGACCACTGCTCCCTATCTACTGTAGCATGTGGATTTGTCATTAAGGAAGAGTTTACTTTTGACTCATCAGTGAGTTAGATCTGTACAATTAGTGTCTGATTTCACTGATACAAAACAAAACAAAATAATAAAGAAGGTTTAAATATGGTGAGTTGTTTTATGCACAAACAAAAGGGGGTGAGGAGCAGGAAGCTTCCCCACAAAAAGGTTATTATAAATTATCAATGGATAATGCAGGTGTGGCAGGGTTTGCATAGGAAAGAGAAATCTATGTTTGTCTCACGTAACATAATTAGGAGGCAAAACAGTAATTTATCAACATCGCAACAATGGAAAAATAAGTGAACCAGATTGTGGGGAGGTACATCTATGTGATACATATAATTTTCTTGGCAAAAATGATCAGCACAAAAATGGCAGCTGATTTCTAGCTGGACACACAAATCGTGGCATTCCGGTGCATTGCTGTCAGATGAAACACAAATAATTGGGTTTCTCTTACCAGCAGTTTTCAACTTAAGCTCATTTATTGACCTTGAAATTAGACTTTCATGGTTCAATGACAGGCATTTCTACCAGGTGCTCACAGGACACCTCTACCCACATTTAAACTTAAGTTGAACATATTTCATTGTCTGATTGACTACCCTTACAAAATAAGTATTGGCGAGAAAGAGGTTGAATTACAGATTATTATTTTTTAACTGATGCTTGTGGCTTTGCATCTAACAACAAGAGCTGCAAATAGTTTGCGCCTGTTGGCTTCTGCAAACCAAGTTGCTGTTGAGAAGCACAAGAAAAGTTTCAACCTGTTGATTTCTGCAAACCAAGCTGCTGTTAGAGCTGCAAAAGCAGGTTTGGTCGTGTTTCTTCTGGATCAGTTGGCAACCTACTAAGGCAGAGTCTTTACTAGCGCTGCTTTAATTATCTGAGAATATATAAAATTCCTGGGCATTTGAATGATAAACGAACGTTTGAATATGTATGTGGCAGAGGTACCGTATCTTTAGTGCAATTGAAGAGGGAAGTTTGTGTACATTGTTGTTAGAAGACAAATAAGAATTTTGGGGATTGGGTGATTTGAATGTCTCCCCAATATTTTGGAGGTGTGGGGGGGTTCCTCTTTATAAATAAATAGTGGCAGTATTTCCATTTCTTTTCTGTGCATTGTACAATTTGGCAAGAGCTATAGGTCATTTTCAACTAAGACATGCAAAGATTCAGAATAGACTTGAGAGGGCCCAATCCATTCACAAACTTGCAAGCTCTGCTACTGCCGTACCTTGCCAACAGATATTGTAATGATTTATTTCCTTCTGCCCAAGTACAGATAACATCAAGATAGATTGATAGATAGATAGATAGATAGATGATAGATAGACAAGTAGATATTTTCATATCAAATCAAGATCTGGATTACAATAAAGATGACCCTCCTGGTCATCATTTAATGTAGGTTTCTCACACCATCGTCTCCCAATTTCATTGTTTTTGGCTCTGTAAACAGAAATCAAAATCAAATCTATTGATTCCCCTAAATGACTAATTAACATGTGTTTCAGGGAGGCATGAGGGTTGTTGTTTCTTGGGAATAAATTTGCTTTAAAAAAGCAACATCTATCTATGGGATTGGATTGCCAGTCTGACCAGAAACTGGATTCTAAGTGGAAACTCCAAATTCAGAATACTAGATGGTAAGAAGAACAAAACTCCAGATTTTGTTTGTAAACCTAACAAATGGAAACAGGAACCTTTTTTTACAATATGACCCCCAATACATTCATTATTCAGCTGTAATTCCTACAGAGTTCATGAGGTCTTCCTTACTGATAAGTTTGTTTAAAATTCATGCTGGTGCCACCATGATCTTGAGGCATTTAAAGTTTCAGTTTTTGGATTACATCCACAGAATGCTATTATCAAGGAAGATGAGAGGAGAGAATCATGAACATATTTTTAAAGAGAGTTTCTGGAATGCAGGTTTGTTCAAAAACCCACCACCTGCCCTAGAAAGAATCTCCATCCCTTAATTTTTAGGGCATGAGGAGGCAGGCTGTGGCTACCCTTGAGGTGGGAGACATAAGCACTCTGCCCATGCTCAAAGTTTCTTTACTTCCTTTCATAATATTCACTCATATTTGTTTATTTTGAACTGGGGATACAGGTGTACAACAGGTAGGCCTAAGGTAGGGTGACCAGATAAAATCCAGGTCAGGGCTCTTGTAACTTTAACAGTTGTAGAGAAAAGGGAATTTCAGCCAGTGTCATTTGTATGCAATTAGTTCCTGGTGATATTCCCTCTTCATCACAACAGTTAAAGTTTCAGGCACTATACTAGAGTGACCATATACAAAAGAAGGCAGGGCCCCTGCAACTTTAACTGTTGTGATGAAAAGAGAATTTCACCAGGAACTAATTGCATACAAATGACTCTGGCTGAAATTCCTTTTTCTCTACAACTGTTAAAGTTACATGAGCCCTGACCTGAATTTTATCTGGTCAGCCTAGCCTAAGGGGCAGTACTGGTCCAAAGTACTAGTCATACCCTTACCCCTCCTTTCTCACTTTTAGGCAAGTAGAGAGAAATCTCTTCAGAAGAGCTTTTTAGCCTTTATTTAGCTTAAATTGCTTTATCTTGACTGCCCACTGCTTAGTTTTAATATCCCATGGGGCTAGTTCAGCCTTCCCCATCCAGTGCCCTCCAGATGTATTGGACTACAACTTCCATGATTCCCACCCAGCATGGCCACAACCAAAATGGCTGGGGATTATGGGAGCTGTAATCCAATGGAACCAGACAGCATCAGGACGATGTGTGCATATGTGTGTGTGTGTGTACGTTGGTTTGCTGAAATGGTCATTGTCTGTTTGGTAATGGTACAAATACTTGTAGAAAAGGGAGACAGAAATGAGGGGAGGATGTTAATTTATTTATTTAGCTACATTTGCCACATTTCAGTCCTGCTGCCCTTCTACTCAGGAACACAAGGTCAGTGTGAATGATTGATCCCACCCCATTTTATCCTCACAACAACCCTGTGAGGTAGGCCAAGCAGGAAGATGGTAAGTGGTCCAAGGTCACCCCATGACTGAGAATGGTGGGGTTATGAGATCAATTCAGTCCCTATTTCCTCTCTTCTCCTCCACCCCCCCCCCCCAAAAAAAGACTGCATCAGAATTCGTGACTATTCCCCCTGCTCTTAAATGCAAGATTGTGAGCCCCTTGGGGGCAGGGACCTTGTTTGGTTTTACCACCTTGATTGCACTATTTAAAGTTGTAAATAACAGTTGCCCTGGAGCTGCAGAGATGAAGCCTCTGACCCAGTGGAGGCTGGTGGCTGCAATGTCAGTGGGGCTATGAATCCATTCTGGGTTCCATTCAAACCTTTAAAGGAGCTATCCAAGGACCCAATTCGAGGACAAGTTTCAGCACCTTGAACAGCTCCTTTAGAGTTCTGGCTGGTCCTGGCTGAAACTCGGAGCGGATTCACAGCCTCATTGGCATCAGAACCACCAGCCTCCACTGCTCGGGCCTCTGCCATTGGCCAGGAGACCAGGAACCACAGGAGGCTCCCAGGAAGAACATCATGGCAAGGGGGAGACCATCCTGGTTCCATCCCTTGGACAGGGAAGGAGCAACAGCAGAAGGCTTGCTTTGCCCCTCCCTTGAAGAACTTCCTAATGCAGAACTAATGCCAGGGTTTGCTTTTTTTCCTCCTCCCTCCTGGTTCCTTTTCTTTTAGTGTCATGACTTTTAGGTTGTACACCTGAAGGAAGGGACAGTCTTATTACTGATGTTTGTGGCCTACTCTCTGGGAGCCATTTTTTTTAACTGAGGAGAGGGATACAAACATTCTATGAATAAAACCATTGAACATTTAGCCTGGTCTATACATGCAGCAGAATGCCATACTAAAATGGACTGGAGGTGGGAGGAACCATTTAATATCCTCCCATGTAATGAACTCCAGGCAAGCTTAAGAGTTGTGGGGGTAGGGTATCAACTAGCACATCAGGAAAAAAAAGTTCTAAACCAGGACATTCCCTGCAGTACTAGTTTTCTAATTGCAGGGTGTTTTGTTCATATTTGAGCATTGTATATATACTAATATTTTCCCCTCAAGGCTTGGCCCCTTTGATCTTGACCTATGTATTCCAGTCTAAATGGAAAAGGGCTGTTAGGGTTTCTCCCGAAATGCCATTTTGGCCTTAGGTTTGTTAAAAGCCAAAGAGATTATATGCCAGCGTATTGAGGACATTGAGCTACAAGACCTTATAAGAGCAGCAACCCCATATCCTGAATTTAGAGATGGGGGCAGGCTTTTTTACCTGCAACCTATTTAACTCTTTTAACTCTCCCAAAATACAGGAAAGCGTTTACACTGGCTAAGTTTAAAGTGCTTCCCTCTGCATTTTTGGAGGGTAAATAATACAGTAATATTCCATACTCTGAGCACCTATGCCCTTGTGAAGCTGGTATGATAGAAACTGTGGGCCATGTATTGTTGTACTGTTCTTTTTATTGTAATTTTCGGCATAACTTTATTGCTCCTATTTTACAAGGAATACCTGGGAGATCTGATGTGTTCTATATAGATTATCTTCTGGCTGACCAGAATTCTCAGATAACTTTTAAGGTGGCTAGATTTTGTGCTACTGCAATTCCCTGTCGGCGGGGGATGATAATAACATCCGATAATGTTTTAATTTTTTAAAAATGTGGGGGACATGCATAATGTATACTCAATTAATTGACTGTTTATATACTACTATACTTATAGTCCCATTCTACTTTGTTGGCTCTGGGAATACTATATGTGCCTGTAGTTTTGTTTTGTTTCTGCTGGTCTTGTGACTGTAATAAATATTGATATTGGTATATATACTAATAGGAAACTCATTCTCTGAGAGCATTATATCCTTATATAACCAAAACAGCACCACCCACATCCAAGAGAGAAATAGCCTCAGGCCCTGCAAGAACTCCAACATTTGCAGAAGTACAAACATCTTTAGGAGGAACCATGGGGGAAGGGACACACATCAAAAATCACCCTATATATCCTCAGTGAATATAAATCAACTGTCTGAAGGGGAAAGGGGGACCCAGAAGGCAGTGGGGTGGAATGGAGAATTCCGGAAGAAGACCTGGCTGGCTGCAGCACTGAATAGGTGCACTCCACACTGCAACATTTTGTTGCAGAGCCCACTTGTTTGAGATGGGATTTCCTCCTCCCCTTGCAATTGTAGTTCAAAGTGGCACCAGGCAGTCGACTATCTCAGAACTCAGATTAGCCCTTTATATGAAGGTTTCTACCAGTGCTCAAAGTGCTTCATGGACATCATCATCTTGTAATTGTTACTACAGCCCTGTGAGGTAGGTCCGGCTTGCAATCTTCATGGTGGGGAGAGGGGGGTTGAAGCTGAAAGTGGATTGCTTAAAAAGCTAGCTGCAGTGCAGATGTGTGCATTTTTACATAGTTGTAAGTCCCACTAAATTCCCTGGGATTCAAGGATTGCAGTGCGTAAAACCTCACAGAAACACAGTGTAGCTTACTTACAAGTAAACATGCGTACAGTCATGCTGTTTCCTCCTATTGTCTTCACAGGATATAAAATATGTGTGTGTAGCGGGTATAATGTATTTGCCACATTTATATCCCACTTTCTCCATTTTATCCTCACAACAACCCTGTAAGGTAGTTTAGGCAGAGAGCCGGTGACTGGCCCAAAGCCACCCTGTGAGCTTCCTAGTGGGGTGGGGGCTTGAATCCAGATCTCCCGGGTCCCAAACTGCCACATACACACACAGCTTCCCTTTGGGATGGATGCCCACGTCCAGGAAGGGGTTAACTTCTCAGGTTTCGCTGGGCCAAAGAGGAAGGGTGGGAATGCATCCAATACAAAAATCTGGGCGGATCTATCTTGGGTGACAGGGAGCAAATCAGAAACGTCAAGTCAGCATTTTTAAAAAAATTATTATTATTTTATTTTTAAAGAGCATCTCTCAGGTCCCTGCGATGAAAGAAATCCTGCCTGAAACATCCATGGGCTGCGACCCGTTTGAATATACCAGTATTTTATTTTATTTTTAACTCTCAAGAGGCAAACACGACATCGGATCCGTCACCACAATCAGGATCTTTATTAAGGCTGCGACAGTTACCTTGGAGTAAATCCCACTGAATTCAATGGAGCTTACTTCTGAGTAGGCATGCCTAGATTACGCTGTAAATGTACGGAATCGAAGTTCTCCGAATGCATGACAATATCCAAGAACTTTTCATTAGATGACTATAACCTTGCAATCCTGTTTCCAGCCGCTTCCCTACTTGGAAGTAAGAGCCACTGAATTCAGAGGGGCTTATTTCTGAGTAAAATGCGACTAGCAATCCTGGACATTGCTCAATATTAGCCAGTACGCATAAGCGTTTACTAGGAAGTAAGCCCTGCCCAACACAGCGAAGGACTTACTTCAGAGTAGACATGCCTAAGATGATTGTAGTCAGTGGCCTATTAAATCGCATAGGAGCTACTTCGGAGTAAACCTGCACTGGCTTGCAGAAGAGTAAGTTGCATTGTATTCAACGGGGCTTACGTCTGAGTAACCAAGTAGAAACACTGGCTGGGTAAAGTTTTCTACGGCTTGATTTCAGTGAACAGACGGTTGAGGACGGAGCTGGGAGTTTTCATGAATGACCGTCTCGGAAACCAAGCAGCTGTTAATAGAGGCATTTCCTTTTGTTTTCTTGGGCGGTGTACCAAATTCATTGAAACAACAACCAAATAATAAAAAGAGAAAGATTAAAAACAACGACAGCAGAGATGGTGCAGAAGAAAGGTCTGGACTGCAGGGAGGGACCACCCTCTCAAAAACAACAACAACAACAACAACAACAACAACTATTTGGATTGATTTATCTTAGCAACTAAATGTGTATGTGTGGGAGGGAGGGATAGATAGATAGATAGATTTCCAGAAAATTCCAGCGTAGTCTTTTTAGAGTGCAATCATACGAATGTTTACTCAGAAGTAAGTCCTACTGAGTCCAATGAGGCTTACCCCCGGGTAAGTGTGTCTGGAATTGCAAGGAAGTATTTACAAAAAGCAAGCCAAATCCTTTGGGTTGGCCTGAAAGCACTTTAAAAACTATGGGGAAGGTTATATTTTAAGGAACTATACTTTGAATCAAACACACACATAATACACACACAGCTTTTTTAAAAAAAATATTTGACTGGATCCTACCTATTGAGAAGCAAATTGAAAAAACTGAAAGCCATAAGACGTACTCCTGAGTAGTGCCTTGAAGACTGGGGGAGTTCGTCTCCTCTTGGCCACTACCAAGTTTGCTTTCATTTACAAATAATTTTGTTTCATTCTGCCTTACTGGGCCCCCACAGGAAAAAAAAATCTTACACCCCCTATCTTGAAAGTAATTCCATTGAGTTACCCAATGGAGCTGCCTTGTTTCGTTCTAAACTTCGCTTTGGGATGCTTGAATCATATTGTCGAACAAGTGTTCTGAACTCCCATCTGACTCCCCCCTTACTTGTGAGTAGCCCATTGAACTCGGTGGGGTTTTCAGCACGGCTGAGATATTACGTCCAGTTTATTCCGTTGAGATAACAGCGACAACGAATTGCATCCAAAACAGGGAAGTATCTAATCCTGCCCCGTCCATGTTCCTCTGGAAGCAAATCCCATTGACTTCAATTAGACTTCTTTTAGTGCCCAATAAATCGTGTAGGATTGCTGCCTAATGAATTGGAACAAGACCAGCAACAGCGAGAACAGTTATTTGTTGAAAGTGCACGATTCTGCCATTCCAAGACCCCAAACTTGTCCTGTGTTTTTCTCGGCCTCTGATTCGTTGTAGTTTTGATGGGCCTGTATAATAAACTTCGATCGATCGATTGATTGATTTGACACTGTCAGGAGACAGACAGAAAGTCAGCTTTAAAATACAGTGTATTTTGCTATTCTTTTGACTCGGAATGATCTGGAGCGCCTGCAACCTGAATGGTCTTGGAGATGTGGGTGGTTAAGAGGGAGAAAGGCCGAGAGGCGTGAAACCTGGGTGGGTTTTTTTGGCTCCCCCTTCTTCTCTGGACCTTCCATCCCCAGCACCGCTCTGTTTCCCAGTGAATGGTCACATTCAAAACAAAACAAAAAGCTTCTCTAGAGACTCTGCCCTGGCCCTTACTCTGCCCTACTCTCCAATAACGAAGGCAGTACCCCTGACCATGTGCAGAGTGCCTTTCCTCACTGCGGAAGGCGAGGTAGGTTCCTCGCCTCTGGAAAAAATCAGATCGATGTCACCGAAACGTGTTCTCAGTCAGATTTGATTTAGATACCAAAGTACATATGAATTCTCTTTTGAAATAAATGTGCCTTGTTGGGGTGGAAGGAATTAATCGCATTAATCGTCTTTCAATCAAAGGACAGTTTAAATTGTTGGCAGATCCCTTGTCAAGTCTTGGTATAAATCTCCAGTTAATAAAATTCTTAAAGTAGCCAATAAACTTCATCAAGGAGGGGAGTAGAATGTCCTTCGAAAAGGATTGACAATCAGAAAGTCTCTGAAATTAATAATTAGCTATTTATTTGTTTCTGTTGTCCATGTCTTTAAAAGTAGGAGATCAGAGCTTTCTTCCCCTGAAATCTTCGGCAATTGAGTTTGTGTGATTCCTGTGGCAAGAGATGGATAGGCCTTTACTTCGAAGAAATGTTCGTCATCTTCCTGTTATAGCACACTTTCTGGAGTGAGCTTGGCGTTTTTTCGTTTTCTCCTGTGCTTTAACAGTTGCGTGACAGGCAGAAATCCAACAGGAAAAGCTTTCCTCCCGACTGCATCTCTGTGAACCTGAAACTGGTGGATCAACGCTTGTTCTTGAACTCATTTATTCTCTATCGTTATTTCTCATTCCTTATATTACAGAACAATACGCTAATTAATTCACAGAGCTCCCTCGGTGGACATAAATGCCAGAGAGAGGAAGCCAGCTAGAACACGATCCTTGGTACATTGAGTTTCAAGTGAGCCTCATAAAGATCAAGGGGGCTTACTCCTAAATAAGTGTGCATAGGACTGCAGCCTTGGACTACAATCCTATTCCTATCTACTCAGAAGTAAGTTTCATGGAGTGCAGTGGGGCTTACTTTCAGGTAAGTGGGTATAGAATTCTAGCCTGGCAGCCCATGCCTTAAAATGTCTACTTAAAAACAAAAAAGTTAAGTTGAACTCTACCCCTACCTACCTGAGAGTAAAGCCCATGGGACTCAGCAGGGCTTACTTACTCCTGAAGAGGCATGTCTAGTTGCAGCAAAAGCAGCCCAGATAGTGCAAGTTCCGTTGTGTCCAGCGGGGCGTCCTCCCTACCTTGTAAGTGACTTTAGGATTGCAAGCTTCCGGACTGAACAGGTCGCTTGCGGCGGCGGCTTCCGTAGACAGTTTCACAAACAGCATGCAGGCGGGGATTTTCCCTTGGGAGCGTGACAAGTAAACCTGGATTACGCTGGGCAAGAAAAGGAGAGAGAGAGAGACACCTTGCAGGCACCACAGGCGGACGCTTCCTGCTGGCGTTCACCCGCTTGGAGGGGGGTCCTCATTTTTTCATCCATCAAGCCCACTTGGCGAGTTCACCTGCTTCTCCCCACGCGATTGATACACGTCCCTGTGCCAGCTCGCCTATTCACACGTTTCGCTTCTCTTTGCCAGCTATTTACAAGGGCCCAGGCTTTTTTTCCGTTTTCCTTTTTAATACGTCTCTCTGTGCCAGCAACCCTTACCCATTCCCCCCCTATCCGTCTCCTTGGGTACCACGTCTCTCTCTCTCCTACACCCCGCACGTGACATTCAGGCAGGTACACGAGGTAACATCCACAGGTACTCTCCCGCTGGGAAAACACGTTATTGATCATTATCATTATTATTATTATTATTGACAACGATGATGGTGATAAATCATAAAGATGGTGGTAATAACAATAACAATAACAACAATAATAATAATACTTTGATAGCCTCGGGAGGGGCTCTATGTCCCTTTCTTTGGAAGTATTTTTGTCCCAACGCTGGACTCCAGGGCTACTCCATCCCGTGACCTTAACTGGAGCTCCTCCGAAGTAAATGGATCTTAACCATTATCTGGCTTTTTTTAAAAAAAAGTTTATCCTGCGCGCGTGCTTGCAAGTAGCTCCACTGAAACTATTTACATAGCGCACCCCCCTCCCCGTGTGTGTGGTGATGGGGGGGGGGGGACAGACGCTGCCCCTTTAAGGCTTGTGCTCTCCTCGGCTTGAAACTCAGTGGGCCTCGCAGGTGTGGGGGGCGGGGGAGAGAAGAAGGGAGGCCCCCTTGATTGACAGTCCCAGCGAGCTGGTGCTTCAAGCCGCCCCCACAAAAGTTCCTTTTCTAGCCCTCGCTCTTTCTCCGCCAGCGGCTGCTGGGTGGTTGCCATGCGAACGGGTTTTCCAAAAATCCTGGCCGTTCACACACGCACGCACACACAAACCATCCCACCCCCACCCCGGGCAGCAGCCAAGTGGAAAAATTTAAAAGGGAAGGGGGACATTCAGAAAGAGGCCAGAGTGGGCAAGATGTGTGGGGGCAGCCCTAAACTCTGGCTTACTTTGCTGCCCCCCCCACGAAAAACGCCCCCACCCCACAACCCTCTGTCGCTTTCCAAAACTGAGAAAGGGAGCGAGAGCGCCGTGGCCTCCTTGATGCTTGTTTATCAAGGAAAAGAGGTCGCGTCTTCTCGTGAGAGTTTGGAAAACCAAGAAAAGCATTCCGACCTGGTTCTGTACCCCGGTTATAAACACGCGCCCAGGAGGGAGGGCGTTCAGCTCGCTGCCTTCCAAAACAACGTACTCCCGAGTAGCCTCTTCCTTTCCCTCAAATGCCCCCCACCCACCCAGTTGGATCTCTGTCTCGGCATCAAACACCCACAGGGCAATTCGGCCTCTGCCAAACAGGCGCTCAGTTTCTTGGGTGGTCAACTTTAAGCTGGGTTGCCAACGATTTTGGTCTGGCAGGGCGCCTCTGCAGCTGCGCTTCATTCAGGTGGAAATGTTTCGGGAAGCACAGAACTGAAACTAGTTTTTTTCTTCTTCCTTCCGCCATCCCCCCACCCCCAACCCAAGGGAAAGTGAAAAAAACTCCCCAAGACCTGAATTGGCTGCACCCTCACTGGGGACTCAGCCTTAGTTGCAACGGACATGTTTTCTTGGAAGCGAGTCTCACTGCTGGTGCAACCGTATAAGTGTGTTATAGCGGCCCTCAGGCAGGAGGATTTAATTCAGAGTCAACCTGCATAAGACAAGGATCGAAAACTTCCCCCAGAAAGGTTGGGTTAGGCTGCAATCCTGTACCCACTCACCTGGATACAAGTTGAACTCAATGGAGCTTACTCCTGAGTAGACATGCACAGGACTGTCCTGTTAGACATTAAAATAAAAACCTTTCTGAGATTCCTGTATGATTGTCGTAGCCCCAAACTTGATCTACAGCACAAAAGATGGATGGTGGGAAAGTGAGCATAAGATTTCTACAAAAAATCCATTAAGTAATTAAATGTGTTAGGGGCCAAATCTACACCAAGCAGGATATGACACTTTGAAAACGGTTTGAAGACTGTATATTGAGTGTGTCCTGGGCCCCAACAGTTGTCACTCCTGTTATAAACCGTTTTAAAGCAGCAGTGTAGATCCTGTCATAGTGTGGGTGTGTGCGTGTGTGATTTAATGACCCACTCAAAATCAGATTCACGATAGTGAAAGAGAAACACAGGCAGAGTCTACACTACTGCTTTAAAACGGTTTATAACCGGAGTGACAACTGTTGGGGCCCAGGACACGCTCCATAGACCACGTTTCCAAACCGTTTCCTAAGTGCCATCTCCTCGGGCGGTATAGAAACGCCATCAATGAAATGAATCCATACATGCGCAGCGTTCGGGGTGGGGGGAGGCGAGGGGTGCCCCCTAAAAGTGTCAGCTTTGGACAGGGAGGGGAAGGAGCGGACGGCAAATCTGGCCCATTACCCGGCGTCAGGGGCCTGCCAGGGTCTGCGCTCTGATTGGCCACCGGCTTCTCATTTATAGGCCGTCAATCAAATGCCCCGGAGAGAAAGGCTAAAGCTGGGAGAGGTTGGAGAACGCGAAGCGGTTGGCGAAGAGAAGCCGTCGGAAGAGCGCCAGGCAGCTCAAGACCGGAGTGGCCGTTTCTCCTGCGTCTCCGGCGGAGGTTGCGCTGCGCCGCGCGGCTGGAAAAGTTCGCCGCCGGGCCCGCGAGCCTCTTGGGCGTCCGCCCTTCCTCCCGCTCGTCCGTTGTGCCCCGACCTCCCCGTAGCCACGCTGGCGCATCTCCTGCCGGCCCCGGCCATGTACAGCATGCTGGAGGGTGAGCTCAAGGCGCCCCAGCCGAACCCCGGGGGCGGCGGCGGCGGCGGCGGCTCGGGCAGCAACGGCGGCCCGGGCAGCAACGGCAAAGGAGGCGGCGGCGGAGGAGGCGGCGGAGGGGGCGGCGGCGGCGGCGGGAACGGGGCCACGGACCAGGACCGCGTGAAGCGGCCCATGAACGCCTTCATGGTGTGGTCGCGCGGCCAGCGGCGCAAGATGGCCCAGGAGAACCCCAAGATGCACAACTCGGAGATCTCCAAGCGGCTGGGCGCGGACTGGAAGCTGCTGAGCGACGGCGAGAAGCGCCCGTTCATCGACGAGGCCAAGCGGCTGCGCGCCGTCCACATGAAGGAATATCCGGATTATAAATACCGGCCCCGTCGCAAGACCAAGACGCTGCTCAAGAAGGACAAGTACTCGCTGCCGGGCAACCTGCTGAGCCCCGGCGGCGGCGGCGGCGGCCCGGGCGGCGGCCCGGGCGGCGGCGGCGTCAGCAGCCCCGTCGGGGTGGGCCAGCGCCTGGACTCGTACGCGCACATGAACGGCTGGCCCAACGGCGCGTACGCCTCGCTGATGCCCGAGCAGCTGGGCTACAGCCAGCACCCGGCCATGGGCAACACGCAGCTGCAGCCCATGAACCGCTACGACGTGAGCGGCCTCCAGTACAGCCCCATCATGACCAGCGCGCAGCCCTACATGACGGCCGCCGCCTCCACCTACAGTATGTCGGCCGCCGCCGCCGCCGCGGCCGCCGCCGCCGCCGCCTACGGGCAGCAGCCGTCGGCGCACTCCATGAGCCTGGGGACTATGGGCTCGGTGGTGAAATCCGAGCCCAGCTCGCCGCCGCCGGCCATCGCCTCGCACTCCCAGCGGGCGTGCCTGGGCGACCTGAGGGATATGATCAGCATGTACCTGCCGCCCGGAGGCGACGCGGCCGACCCGTCGGCGGCGCTCCAGGGCACCCGGCTACACAGCGTCCATCAACATTATCAGAGTGCCGGCAGCGCGGTGAACGGGACGGTACCGCTGACGCATATCTAGCCCCCGCCGGGGGGGGCGGCTTTCTCGACCCCCGCTTCTTCTTCCTCCTCCTCCTCCTCCTCCTCCTAACACTCCCGGCCGCGCGTCCAGTCGGCTCTTCGGGCGGGGAGGGAGAGGGCGCAGTGCCGCGCCCGCCAGCCGTTTTTGGACCGCTCTCAAGCGCGCCTCCGCACGTCGAAGGGGCTTCTAACTCGCCAGGGTCTCCTTAACTTCCAAGCAATCGAAGTGTGTGTGTTTGGGGGGGGGGGGCGGTTCGGGTGGAGAAGGAGGCAAAACGGAGCAAAACGGAACTTTTCCAACTAACTCTGGTCAAAAGAACTCCTGTTCCTCTTTCTTTATTTTTTTTTAATGTGTAAAAAGTGAATTACTTGTCTGAATAGAGCACAATTTACTGCTAACCTTTACAAGAGCCGCTGTGAGATTCTACCCCCACCCCAGGCCCGCTCCCTCCACCCCTTCCTCCAAATATGGACAGCAGGTTTTTGGATGGGGGGGATGTTTGGTATTTCATCTTTTGTGGGGCGTCCCTTACCGCCCCCCCCCCAACCTACTTTTTGAAAAAAGGATTCTTAACAAAAGACATAAGGCGAAGTGGTCCCTCGCCTCCATCTTAAATGTTTACATTGGTTTTTTTAATTTTTAATTGTTGGGGTAGAATAATTTGTTTTACTCCTCTCCCCGCCCCTTGTCGGGAGTCTCATCATGATTATTTTTAAATGTAAATCCTCTTTAAACACTAATAGTTCTCGATTAACGGCCTTTTTTCCTCAACTTGTACTGTTTTAATCCTCAATGTACTCTGAAGGAACTACAGTCCGAGCCCAGTCATGGTTACTCAAACCTACCGGAGAGTAAGTGAGCGTGTGGCATGATCGCAGTCAAAGTTTGGAAACCGGGGAGGGGGGGTTACTTCTGAGTGAATTTGCTTTCGGTGAGGGGGTGGAACTCTGGATGCGGAGCGGGTAAGCGAACTAGAAGTGAATTCGAATTTATGAGACTTTATTGGAAAGTAACTTTTGCTTTTGTGTGCGGGGGAGAGAGATAGAGAAAGAGAGAGAGAAGGAACCCGAGTTTAACGGAAAGAAAAGGGATTTTATTTTATTTTTCTGGTCTACTCCCTGGCGCTTGTAAATTTCTGTAATATTTTCCTCCCTCTTTTACCCCTCATTTTTCCCCCCGTTTTGCGGATTTGGTCGTGGGATAGTCTGGAGAAAATATCGGCCCCACGAAACAGGTTCTTTTTAGGTTGTTGTTATTATTATTATTATTATTTTGTTGCACGTCTCGGATTTCTTTGAAAAGAGTTTGCTTTCCCAACGTTTCCCCTTATTCCTTCCCCCCCCCACACACACACACCCCAAGAAAGAACTTTTAAAAAAGAACAATAAATTTTATAACAGCCGCGTCGGATGTGTGTGTCGTCTCTGGCCTTTCTTTCAAACAGAGAATTCGAAAGCGGTGGAAAGGGGTCAAGTCGGACGATGCGCCTAGACCCCGTTGGTATTACTCTGGAGTAAACGACTTCTGAGCTGTGGCTGGAATGGTAGCGGGTCTGAGCGTGAGGGAGGGAGCATCGACGTCGATACGATCGCTGATCCTTCCCTGTTCATCCTGAATTAAGAAGGCTGAAATTTTAAATGGTTTCTTACTGCTGGATTTGTTTTGGGGATCCGGGCCGAGCTGTGAGTCTCGCTTGGGATTTCAGCTCGATCCCCTGCGTGTTTTCCTGATTTGAGCCGCAGGCTGTTCAATTGGATAGCCTCAGGCCCAACTAAGTCTGCAGAAAAGCCAGTAAACTTTTTCAGCCTTATTGTGGCTGCTGGTGTTTCGGGGAGGCGGAAGAGAGAGTCTGTGACTTTTTGGCAAGGGCTTCTTAAATGTAAATTGCTTGAGGCAGGAAGGAGATCCTCAGCGGCCTTGGGGATCCCTGGCTCTTCAGGTCCTACGCCCAGTGGCGCGAAGGCTGCGATCCTAAATGCAGTTTGCGAAGGGAGTAAGCCCCATTTCACGCAAGACTTCTTTGCGTCGCAGGTTCCCGAGTTCCTTGCGCTTAACTGGTCTGGGGATCGCGGGTCCGTAAAGCCGCTCACTTTGCACATCCCCAGGGTGCAACCTCATTTGAACTTGGTGGGACTTCGCTTCTGACTTGAGCCAGGACGCGCAGGAAAGCGAGAGTAGGTGTCGCCTGCCTTTATTTAACCAGGGAGGTCTAAATGGCACCTGGAATTCCATAATCACAGGGATGTCCGTTGATCCGGTTTTAAACTGGGTCTTCGCGTTTAAAGACCATTCCAAGCCAAAAACCAAAACCAAACACCAAAACCAAACATCTTGACCGGTTGCGTCGGGGCGATCCAGTTGATCTCCCTTGCATTTGTTAAGATGCCTTAGTTAAGTTAAAACCTTTAGGAGGCTTTCCTTTCCCTGTTCCTAATCTTAAAAAAAAAAAAAAAATACATGCAAAAGCCTCCCTAGAGGAGGAGGACCGGGGTGGGGGGTTACTTCGGTGTAAACATTTATAGGATCGGGTTGCATCAGGCGTGCGTTCTTAATTTAGCACTAATTGTCGTATTCCCGGTTTATATCAACTTTCTAAAACTTCTTGCCATTATTATTATTATTATGGCGGAGGCGTGAGCAATCTGCTCAGCCCCTTGCCTGCCTGTCTTCCTGAAGCGAATAGTTCTACGGACGAGTAAATGGCTCTGCGGATTGATCCTTCACTTTCCAACCCTCAAATCGTATCTACTTCCAATCTGCCTTGGGGCGTCTGAATTCGAAGTCGCTCTGTTCCTGCACGGTTTAAAAGTAGAAAGGGCAAAGGGAGGGGGAATCGGAGAGCCCGATCCGTTTGCCTGTTTACTCGGAAGTAACTCCCATTGAATGCAATAGGGCTTACTATCTCATGGTGTTCACGAGCACAGCTTCCTTTTCTGATTTGGGATTGCTGATTTTCTTTTGATGTGGCTGGGATTGATTTCGGATTAAACCTTCGGAGGGTTGGAATCTAACGAATGGGTTCCCCCCCCCTTGATTTTAGTCCCATGGGACTGAGACTTTCTCCCAAGAAATTGGGTTCAGATCTCAGCCTTAAAAGTTAGGGGGGTCTAGGAAGGGGAAAGACGGAGATCTAAAAATAACGTGTGAATCTGGCAGGATAAACAGGAGAGTCTTTCTGGTGGGGTTTCTCTCTCTCTCTCTCTCTCACACACACACACACACACACGCACACACATAAACTTTCTCTTGTTTCCAAATACTTGTTGCTTTCTCCCTTCCAGTAGGAAGTGCCCTCTGAATCTTCCCTTGATCCTTTAAAATCCTACTTTTAACAGCAGGAGTAATTTGAGAGAAAGTCTTGTCCAGGGGCCGAAAAACCCTGTCTTGGTCTGAAATATTTACAAATGGGTGAATCTGGTTGGAGAAACTTTAATTAGGCTCTATTAAAAATGAATTGCGTACCGGACGCTGGAAAACTCTTAAATAATTGAACCACATTAATGATGTTTGAAATCATCCTATTTCATTTCATTTGTTTTGTTTTGTTTTTGTTCCAGGCACTTTTATTCACGTATTTCCTTTGAAGCTTTCTAGACCTGTTGGCTTAATTATGCCTAAATCCTCTGTTTTCTTTTACTATTTTGATACATTAATTTTAAAAGTATTATTCTAATTTGAGACTGAAATAGTGCCTACTTTATTGGCAAGAAAGTATATAGTATGAGATTGCAGCCTGAAATAACCCAAAAACCTGCATCGATATGTACTTACTTTTGACTGAGTTCAAAGGGGTTTCCTCCTGAGCAAATGTATATTCCATATATATATATATATATATATATAGGTTCCACTGAGATCAATGGGTCGGACGTTCAAGGAAACATGATTAGGGCTGTGACTCTAAACGCTTACTAGGAATCCAGAATTGTTGAAAATTATATAAAGTCTGGAAAAACATGTGTAGGACTGCAAAATAATATAATTGATTTAAAATAATAATAATAATAATAATAATAATAATAATAATAATAATCACTGTTCCCACCCTCTTACAGCACCGCAATATCTCCCTGTAGTCTGTGGGGTATTTTCAAACTTGAGTCATAGACTATATTTTTATACCAAAAACCTTATTTTCTCTCTCCAGCTATCAGTCTGTCAATTGATGAGGATAACACCGGATGCATCCGATGAAGTGGACTCTGTCCATGCAAACTTACATGACACACCAGTCCTCTACACACTTAGTCTGGAGCAAGTCCCATTAAACTCATTGGGGCTTATTAATTCTGAGTAAACATTGACAGGATTGTGCCTTGGAAGTGTGACGGTTTGGAGTGAGTATCTTACCTGCATACCGCTTCATTGTTCGGGGATGTATGGATGGTTTTGGTGAACTTGGTTTCTTTCCTCCCTTCCCCTGAGTCACCCTCCAGGAATTGTTCAAAATCCCACCATCACCATGCATAAAGAACCCGAGAAGCATGGTTCTCCATTTCTCCTCCACTAATCACCCACAAACAACTAATTCCCCCCCACTTCTCTCTCTTCAAATGCATTTCTCAGTAGGAGGCTTGCAGCCTGATCCTAGAAGTACATCCCAAGGGTTACACAACCTTCTGCTGCAATCAGAAACTTCATTCCCAAGTAAGTTCTGGGCTTGCAGGGCAGTAGAAAGTTTGCAAACTTGCCCTCCTTTCAGAAACCACCAGCAAAGCTCTTGCCTGCTGCTTGCCTTCTCAAACATAAAGTGCAAAAAAAAAAAATCTTCCTTAAAATAACAGACTTGCTACTGTGCTAATTTTGGAGAGGACTTAGGAAGAGATGCAGTTCTGCTTGGAGGCCTGAATTAATTTCATATCTGGTTGGAGATCAACTCCATTTCCCTTGTGACATGAGAGAGTAAATTGGTCAGACAGGGGAACATTTCATGTTGTTCATTTTTATAATGCTCCTCCTCCACTTCTGCCCTTTTCCTTCCAGTGCCCTGCTTCCTGGGGATGATGGCAATTGTAGTCAAATACAGCTGCAGGTTGGAGAAGGCTGTTTTAGAAAAACCAGAAACCAACAATCCCATGAACAAATGCATCTTATGTGGAGAAGAGATGCAACAGGGGATTGTTTTTCCCTCCGATTATTTAATTTCTTACAATGGTCTGCCTTGTGTTTTATTCCTCACCTCCTCAAAGGCAGTTTGGATTATTTAAGCCAGAACTAATTGGTTTGCCTGGAAAGATGGGGAGTGGGTGGGTTGGAAGCCCTGGGACTACTCTAGAGCAAATTGGCCTTTTGAGAATTTCAGCCTTTTTCTCTCTGATTTACTCACCTACCTCTCAATAAATTTGCCTTCCAAACATCTGAAGCAAATCCACTTGGAGAAAACCTGAAGCGAAGCTGAGCCTTACCCATTTCAGGAGAGAACCTGCAATTTCCTGTTGTCTTCTTTGGTCCTTGTCATTGCTTTTTATTATTATTTTAACAACAAACAAAAATGAGGAACTAGCCTTACCAACCCATTGTTTTCAAGCTTCATTTTAAAGTTCTGTGGATGGGTTCTAGCTGGATTTTGCAGCAGGGAGGAGGTGTCTTGGCCAATAAATCCACAGGGAAACTAGCACATGCTCTTTCTGAAATGGGGTGAGAAGTTTTCAGTGTTTTCAGAAGCCATTGGCAATCCTCCTTATAGTACAATCACTTTAAGATTATTATTTTTATATACACTGCTGTTCACTCTTCATGGGTGGTATGTGCTGGAGCTTAGCCATAGAGTAGTCTCTGCCCCCAAAACAGCTACAGTTAGCTAGGATGGTCTCTGCACAGCCAAAGAACAAGGAAGCCAGAATATCTCAGATTTCAAGGTGCTGCTGAAGGACAGTAGATCTCTCAGTTATTTAGTATTATATTTTTAGTGCCAAAGGGGAATAATAATAATAATAAATTTATTTCTTACCCACCTCTCCTTTTAGATCGAGGCAGGGAACAACATTAGTACAATACAATATAGATCAACTACATCAACTTAATTAAAAGAGCATATAAAACAATTGACACATTTTAAAATTCTTGGTTTAAAATTCATCTGGGTGAGCCTGCCGGAAGAGGCTAGTCTTTATAGCTGCCTTAAACTAGAGTGGTAAATTGTTGAATCTCCTCTGGCAGGCCATTCCAGAGTCTGGGGGGGGGGGGGGGGCACAGAAGAAAAGGTCCTCTGGGTAGCAGTTGTCAGCCTAGTTTTGGCTGACTAAAGTACGTTCTCCCCGGAGGACCTGAGTGTGTGGGGTGGATTGTATGGGAGAAGGTGATCCCGCAGGTAACCTGGACCCAAACCATGTAGGCACATTAGGGTTTGGGCCTCCTTATGCCTTAGCATAGATGGTTTCAAGCCCACTCTGGGAAGAATTCAGTTACAACAGACTCAGTCTTACATACACACTTGCTCAGCTGTAAATCTCAAAGCATCTGATGGGATGTGCTCCGAAATACACAGGATTGTAGCCAGGCAGTATAACCTGATGTATGTATACTCAAAAAAGTCAACTTGATGTCAATGGGCCTTACTCCCAGAGGGCTTTATTCACTTTAGAGCTGGATGTTGGCCCATAGGCAAATGAAACCTGCAAAATACTTTTCCTTTAAAAAATAAAAATATTGGTGCTCTCCCTTGTTGAAACTACAGAATCTTTGAACAATAAAAGAAGAATCCAGAAAAGGTTCTGGGTTGGGGAGCAGGAGAGAAATCTGCTGGAAGTCAGGTTTTTACTGCAGCGTCCAGTGCAGGTTGGAACACACCCACCTAAACAGTGCCTCTTATTTCAGGGGAGCAGAACCTCAGACCCAGCTGCCAAATCCAGCACTCTGAGAATTCCCTTGGGGGGGGCCCTCCCCTTTTCCACAGACAGCCAATCAGTGGTTTCCAAACTTTGATGCCTTTTCCCTCTATTCTAAAAGGTTGAAAATGCCTGTTTTAATGGGCGGTAAGAGCTTTAACCTAAAATACCTTGGTGTTTTGCCCTCGCCTCTTTTACCCACCACTACAATGCCTCCCAAAATGGAATACATCCTTCAAGCTGGAAGAAGTTTAACGTCCCTGGTGTAATGCACCCCACATCATCAATCACTTTGATGGGTGCAATTTTTTTGAAACTGCCAAGGCTCATATCCACAAACAAAACACAACTGATGTCTCTGGAATTTATTTATTAAATTTACATCCCACCATTCTTCCATCCTGGAGTCTCCCCTCCAAACAGTGACCAGACCTACACCTGCTGAGCTTTAGCAAAGCAGCTGCCTCCTGTGCCTTCAGCCCATGTCCAGGATTTTCTCCTTAGTTTTGCTTCTATTGTGGGTGATGCAAAGAGAAGAAGGGAGATAAGTATGGATGGACGTAAAGAGGCAAAGTAGATGAGATTATTTATTCCATTGCACATGCTTTGGCCCCCAGTGACAGGCTTAGTCAGGTAGGGGACCCTAAGGAGTTGTCCGTGGTCTGATCCAGGAAAAAAACCACAACCTTCATGTTCAGCCAAACTGAAAGCAGAAAACAGACAGTTGTTTCCCAATCATAGAATCATTGAATAGTAGAGTTGGAAGGGGCCTATAAGGCCATTGAGTCCAATCCCCTGCTCAATGCAGGAATCCACTTTAAAGCATCCCTGACAGATGGTTGTCCAGCTGCCTCTTGAAGGTCTCTAGTGTGGGAGAGCCCATGACCTCCCTAGGTCATTGGTTCCATTGTCATACTGCTCTAACAGTCAGGAAGTTTTTCCTGATGTCCAGCCGGAATCTGGGTTCCTGTAACTTGAGCCCCTTATTCTGCATCCTGCACTCTGGGATGATTGAGAAGAGATCCTGGCCCTCCTCTGTGTGACAACCTTTCAAGTAGTTGAAGAGTGCTATCATGTCTCCCCTCACTCTTCCCTTCTCCAGGCTAAACATGCCCAGTTCTTTCAGTCTCTCCTCATAGGGCTTTGTTTCCAGACCCCTGATCATCGTCGTTGCCCTCCTCTGAACATGCTCCAGCTTGTCTGCATCCTTCTTGAAGTGTGGTGCCCAGAACTGGATGCAATACTCAAGATGGGGCCTTACCAGTGCCGAATAGAGGGAAACCAGTGCCTCGCGCGATTTGGAAGCTATACTTCTATTAATGGTAATGTACTCTGCCAGAACTCTAAATGACCTATCCAATAACCCCCCCCCCCCCAAACTTTAAAGGAGGTCGGGCTGATTCTGCCTGAAACTCAGAATGGATTCCCAGCCCCACTGAAATTGGAATCACCAGCTTCCACTAGTTTGATTTCCAGAACCGACTGGAATTTACAGTCCTCTCCCACAAAAATCCATTCCTGGTTACCCCAAGATTTCTTCATTCCAGCACGATAATCTGGGACAACTTGAAGCCAGAATCACTTGCCCCATCTTCTAGTAGATCAAAAATGAACTTCTGCCCATCTCTGCTCTAATCCATGAAAGGTTGTGAATGCGTTTGTCTTCAAGATGTCCCAGGGCTCTTGGTTATTTACTACAAATCAGAAGGGAGTTAATTGGTTTAATTTCCAATTAAATGTGATTAGGAGTGAAGTGTTCAATGATAACAAGCCTGATTGGAAGTGTGATTGGGAAGTGTGAGTCATGTAGCCTCCCATTGTCTAAGGGTAATGGCATTCATCCTCTCTCCTCCCTCCTTCCTGTGGTTTTCTGGAGAAGACAATGCCTTTCTCTGATCATTACCCTTGTGTCTCCTGGACGTACTCAGAAATAGAGAGGCAATGCACAAAGAAGGTGGGTGAATCAGGGCCACAACTTGATTTAGGGTGCAATCCTATGCATGTTTAGAACGAAAAACATCCTACGACTCCCAGCATTCCCCAGCCAGCATGGAGAATCAATATAAACTGAATTTGCAGTGGTGAAAGCTGTACAGGTGTTAACTGCTAATCGCTTCACAATGAGCCTATCAAGCCCTAGGACAAAGGCAGCCAAGCCATTGTCTCTAGGAAGATGGGAACATAGAAAGCTTTGCCTTCTACTGACACTAATTGGCAGGGGTTCAGGCAGAAGCTTTGTTGTTGCTGTTGTTTTGCTCTACCTGGAGCAGTCAGGGGTTGAACCTTGGACCTTCTGCATGTCCAGCAGCTGTTCTACCATGAGCTATACAGAAAACCTCCAGAAACTGGGCCTACCAAAATACATCCACACCAACCTACAGAAAGCAGTCATACTTAAAGCATGCTCAATTGTCAGGACATTCATCACTCTGTTCAAGAGGGCATGACTTGGCAAAGCCCGTCATGTCCGTCTAGAAAAAACACCACTAGTGAGAAAAGAGAGATAATCATAATAGATCCTAGGTGGCAGGTGAAAATGAGGTTCTGACTTTGCCCCAATGAGCAAGAAAGTGTAACCAGAACTGACTTAAATCCATTTAAAAGGTCAATAAGTTTGAATTATATATAAGCAGGAAAGCAGGGATACCAAGTATCAGGTGCTCCCTTTTAGCCTTAAAAACACACCTGGGTGCTCACAGATGACTCCCTTATCATTTTCCTACCTGTACTGCCTGCCTGCCTGTTGTTACTAAACAACCTTTTCAACACACAAACTATCTCTAAAAGACAATTGCCACCATGGCAGAAAATATGGAGCAGATGAAAAAAAAGCAAAAAGCAGCTCCTGACCAATTGGAGTTTTGGCCCATAGTATACACCTTTTAAATTCCTTTATTGCTCAGTGGACCAACCTTGATATGGGACCTGACTGTTGACAGGGCAGAGAGGGTGAGTTTGTGCAGCAAAATACGTACTCTTAGAACCTTCAGTAACTGGATAGTCAAGTAGCCCATAAGAATACAGAATATGCCCCCTCTCCACCACAAAATAAAAAAGGACAGCCGTCAGCCCTGTCACATTTACAAGTGATGCTCTTTCTGCTCCATATCTGGAAGAGAATATGTGAAACCTGAGACCCCAAACAGTGAGCAGAGATTTTCTTGTGAAAGGGACGACCCCATACAGACACAAATGGGAGAGTCCAGGAGGTGCGGTGCAATCATCGAGAAAAGGAACTATTTTCCTGCAGCTTTGAAAGAATATATGCTAAGCAGCTCAGGAAACAAATGGAGACACTCAGGGAAGGCAGAAGAATCCAAATGCCAAATGGCAAGGCACTCAAAAATCTTGTTCAGTATGGCTTATTTCCAGCTTGAAGATCATCAGGATTAGCTCAATGGGTCAGGCAGCAGAATGTAAGAGGAACTGTGCAGGATCAGACCAAAGGTCCATCTAGTCTAGCTTTCTGTCCATGGGAAACCCAACACATCTAGAGAGCACCAGTTGGATTGGGAAAGTCTGTTCTTTCTAGATCATCTCCTGGAAGAGGCCTTCTAGAGGCAAAGCATCCCTGACAGATGGCTGTCTAACTTCTGCTTGATGTCCTCCAGCCAAAGAGAGGGCACCACCCCTGTAGGCAGTTTGTTGCATTGTCATATCGGTCTTTCTATCAAGGCGTTTCTCCTAATCCTCAATTGAAAATCTCCTCTCCTCTAACTTAATCCCATTAGATCTAACCTGGAACAGCCCAGAAAGGAAGAAGAGAGGGAGCTGGAAAAGCATTTTTTTTCAAAGCCCTGTAGGTATTTGAAGATTGCTATCATGGCCCAACCCTAGTCTTTGCTTATCAGCCAATCTTCCCCACTTCCTTCCATCTTTTCTCATAGGGCTTGTTTCCATATCACTGGTCATCTTCATTGTCTTCTTCTGAAGCCAAGATGGAAGACACACGCACAAGCAGAACAAAATCCTTGTATATCCCCCCCCCAAAAAAAATCCAATTCCATTCATGAGCAGATGACAGAATAAAAAATACCTGACAACCTACCATACACAGATGGAAAAGTTTTAACAAAATCTGTTCTACAAATCACATATCTGCCTCCCAAAAGCACAACAGAATATCAGTTTCACAGAAGGATAAGGAAGAGAAGGCTATGACTACTAGTCCTGATGGCTCTATGCTACCTCTAGTATGAGCAACAATATGCCTGTGTGCATCAGTTGTGGAGGAACATGGGTGGGTGGGTGCTATTGCACTCATGTCCTACTTGTGGGTTTCTGGTTGACATCTGTTTGGCCAGTGGATGAACAGAATGGTGGACTTGATGGACCCTTGGTCGGCTCCAGCATGGCTTGTCTTATGTTCTTAGAAGGCTACCTGGTGATGCTCACAGACAGGCAGACTCAAAACTTTGGGGCAGTGGATCCATTCCAGCTTTCAGTCAGAACCAGACAGAATTCTAAAGTTCTTTAGAGTTCTGGCTGGTTCTGAACTGAAACCTGAACTTGATTCACCATCCCATTGACATCAGGTCCAGTAGTCTCCACTGGTAAGTTGTTAGGATCAGCATTTGGCCAATAGGGTGCCAACTGTCTGCTCCATTTTATGGGAACTCATTGCTCATTTCTGAGCGGTCATCCTCCAGTCCATTCCTGGCACAGGTAGCATGACGGACACCCCTCCTAACTATGGATTCCACAGCTCTGTTTTCTGGGCTTCATTTGAATCTAGCCTTTGCTAGGCCTGGGCTCCAGAAACTCTTTTCAATTCCAGGAACAAGACCTGGAAAATATGAACCAACAGAGAGTTTGGGGGAGCATGTACCAAGTGCAGGCAGAACTGAGATTCAGGTTAAAGGGTTCCAAAGCAGTTGCCATGCGCATGAGGTCTAGTCAACAAAGAGCCCCAGAACCTCTTGTGGGTCACAGTTCCCCCCCCCCCCCAGAGAAAAGGAATGCTAAAATGCATTGAAGCCAGAAATTGGGAAATATTCCCAAGACTGATGGGCAGATTAATGGCTCTCTTGTTTTAGACTTAAGTGGTCACCTGTAAAGTACATCTCCCCCTCATTTAAATGGCTAACGAATTGCTCCCCCTCCCTCTGTATCACTTTGGCCTCAGGGCATGAGAGTTTAGCCTTGCTGATTTGGAACAGCCTCCCCACACCCTCAAAAATGTTCACCTCATATAATCACCCCTGCGGGGCAACCTGAAAGGCTGCTGCTTCTGGCAAGTGTGAAGGGACCCCTCAGCCTCTTTGGAATCGGATCCTTGGCTTAGCTGTTGAGATGCTGATCATCCTATGCATTTGATTGCTTAAAATTGTTTTTGGGCCACCTTTAAGGGTTGGTGGAATGGCCCTGAAATAATAATAATAATTATTATTATTATTATTATTATTATTAGCAGAGATGCTGATGTCATCTGCTGCCTCCACCCTTAAACTCCCCTGTTCCCTATGAGTTGAGCTGCATTCCTCACAGTAGGTGGAGGGAAATGGATATTCCCAGTAACAATATATTCTCCTTTGTTGTAATGCAAAGCACTTTGGGTTGGCCTGGCCTTGAATGGGCAATTAAGACCTCCATTAGCTTTACAAAAGACCTGCTGAAAACCCCTAGAACTGGTGCGTTGGCACAGGTCAACACTGCTTGCCTGCAATTCTGGACTCTCCTTAGGGGACTGTCATGATGAGCAACTGCACTACAAAATTTTACCACCCCACTGCTGCTGAGGAAGGAAGAAGATTCATGAGGGAGGTTTTCAGCAGGACTGGTGGAATGCCTCCACTCTCGCTTTCATCCTGTACATCCTGCCAAAAATATTAGGATTCAATCTTACAGCCTTTCATTCCATAGGGAGCTGTTTTCCCACAGTGCTTTGGCAGCGATGGCGAACCCTGTGGGCCTCCACATGTTGCTTAACTACAAGCATGCAAAATGATGCCTGGGGTGGAGAATGTGGCCAGGGAAACTTTTTTCTCCCTCTCCCATAATACTAGAACTTAAAGGGGGTCATATCCCATGAAGCTGATTGGTGGGAGATTCAGGACAGATAAGAGGAAGGGCTTCTTCCCACAATGCATAGTTAAAATATAGAATTTGCTTCTCCAGGATGTAGTGATGGCCATAAATTGGGATGGCTTTAAAAGGAGGTTGGAGAAATTCCTGGAGGAGAAGGCTGTCAATGGCTCCTAGTCCTGATAGCTATGCGCTACTACCAGCAGCAAAGTCAGTAAGCCTATATACACCAGTTGCTGGGGAACATGGGTGGGAGGGTGCTGTTGCACCTGTGTCCTACTTGTGGGTTCCTAGTCGACAGCTGGTTGGCCATTGTATATGAACAGAGTGCTGGACTGGATGGACCCTTCTTATGTTCTTAAGTCCCATCACCCCTGATCATGCTGGGTGTGCCTGATAGGAGTTGTAGTCCAGCAACATCTGATCAGCCACAGATTTATTTATTATTATTGATTATTTATTGCATTTATATCCCACCTTTTTTCCTCATGGCGACGTACATAATCCCCCTGCTCTCCATTTTTATCCTCACAACAACCCTGTGAGGTAGGTTGGACTGAGAGTCTGTGACTGGCCCAAAGTCACCCAGTGGGCTTTCATGGCCAAGTGGGGTCTAGAACCCGGATCTCCCAACTCCCAGTCCAACACTTTAACCACTACCCCACACTGGCCCCATCTACAGGATATAGCAGGGGAGGTTATGTGTAGAAGTTCTTTGTCCAGGAGGTCCCTTTCTCTAATTGTTTGGAGGTTGGTTTTGGGTTATGCAGCAGTCAAGGGAAGCGCTTTGCCCATGCTCAAGAGCATTGTCACCTTTACTCCCCTCCCCTCCAACCCTTGCATATTTAGGGACAAAACAAGGTAAGGAATGCCTGCTGCTAACCTCTTGCTCAAAGGGTCCCAAAAAAACCTGCAGCAATGTTTAGAGCAAAGAAAATGCTGCAGTGCCTTTGAAAAGAGCTGAAGGTAGAGAGGAGCGAGAGAGATAGCAAGTCCCCAAAGTGTGTGTGTGTACATGGGTAGTGTGGGAGCGAGCCAGAGTGCAAATAATGGAGAGGCGAAGCCTGTAATAATGGAGTTAAAACAGAGTTTATCACCTTGAGACATGTATGCTTCGCTGCCAAGGGTGATAGAAAGCTGGAGAAGGAGCAAAAAGGATTGGAGAGGGGATGGGGGTGCTTCAATAGCAGCAGTTCCACAAATCCTCCAGCAAATCCGTCATTTGAAGTACCAGCACAACGGGAAAGAAAATCTGTACTGAGCAGTGAGCAAGGATAATAGCAATTGGTTGGCATTTTCTTCCAAAACAATGCAGGAGGGAGAGAAAATGCCAGAAAAGGCCTGGGATGTGGAGGCCTAGTGGATCAGATCAAGAATCCATGTTAGCCGTCGGACCTGAGATGCTGGCTAGCTCTGCCAGATGTTGGCCATGTAAATAATGCCTCTTTGCAGCCCATGAAATGGTCGAAAACTAGGGTGGCCTTGTTTTTGGTTGGAAGTTATTGCTCTTATTAATTTTGCTTTAGAAAAACCATTGGTCTCTGCAGATGCCCACAAGCTTTTCAACGGCATTCCTGTGACTTACTGATGGCCTGTGAAAATGGATCCTCAGAAAAACCCGAAAGCTGCAAAGAGACGTATACTGGAAGCTTAGAAGCATAAATGCCAACCATCTTCCATTCAATGCTCTGAGGATCTTCTTGCGCTCCCTACATTTGAAGCCATATGCTGTGGTGTAGTGGATCCAGGGATCACAGGGACACAGTGGTGGCAATTGTTTTAGTAGCAGGGTTGCTTATCATCTGCCACCCCCTTTTGGTTTCCCTCTTCCCTCTGAATTTAGCTGAAATCCTCACTGTAGCTTGGGGAAAATGAATCTTTTCAGTAACAATATATTCTTCTTTGTTGTAATGCAAAGTATTTGTGGTGTCTTGGTCTTGATTGGGGAATTAAGACCAACTTGCCAGAGGTGAAAGCTGCTAGAACTGGTTTGAAGTCTCCATTCCTTTCTGTACCAAATTGGCTCTTGTCAGCATGGTGGAATATTATTATTATTATTATTATTATTATTATTATTATTATTATTTCTTACCCGCCTCTCCCTCCGGATCAAGGTGGGGAACAACATCAATACAAACAATATAAAATATATAAAACTGGTTAAAACATATAAAACTAATACAGTCAAGAAGGAGCTGGGCCTTTATACTATACTATACTATACTATACTATACTATACTATATGGATTTCCAATTTTTTCTTATGGCCAACATGATGGTCATGGTTTTATATATAGATAGTCAATTATTTGCTGCATTCTTAAATTAAAATTCCCACCTCCTTTGAAAAAATAAGTTCCTAGTCCCTAGCAGAAGAAATCTTCAGAACATACCAATGTTTCCAGTGCTTGGAAACCAGAAGTCCAATGTAAAAAGAAGGCCAATGGCCATTGTTTTGCAAATTCAGGGGCCCAAATCCAGCCAAAAACAAAACACTCCATTTCAGCAGGAGTGTTAAGCACTATTCTGCTGTCCTGAGCAAAATATGACTCAAGGGGTCTAAGCGTGTTTGTTGGACATTTCTGCCCCTGCAACTGTGATTATCTAGCTGGGAAACTTGTCACAGGATTTGCCTCTGCTGGGTTGCATTCCTTGAATCAGCGAACGATTGCAAAATTCCTGGGGGCCGGTCTTTTCACCATTCAATGACCATGTAATTGGCCGCACGGTTCATTCAACCCTTTCTTTCTTCTGGAAGGGAGAATTCCCATCCAAGTGCAGCGGTGAAGTTCTATACATTTGGGTTTCTGCATCATGAATTGAATCTTAAGTATTTACCACTTCCATGCGCCCCTTCTATTTGCAAATAGAGGCTGCAACACACTGGATCCCAAGTAGAAGCTTGTGTATTCCCAGTGCCAATCCACAGAGATGAAAGATCACCATCTAAGGGACTGTATTATAAATGGAGCTATTATTATCAGTGGTTTGTTGTTTTTAAATCAGCTTTCTTCATATAAGAACATAGGAAGCTGGTCTTGTATTGAGTTAGCCATTGGTCCATCCAACCCAATGTTGCCTCTTCACTCACAGATTCACCAGGGTTTCAGAAAGGAGTCTTTTTCAGCCCTCCTGGAGATGCTGGGGAATGAACCTGTATCCTTCTGCAGCCAAGGGCTATACATTAAAAAATACACTTCCAACACAAACATGGCCCAAAATAGCAAATATTCAGGTAGACATTGCAATCTACACTTCCTTCTAACAGGAGGACTCCTAATCAGGTTTCTAGCTAACTGTTCCCTCAAAGCAAGGCATTTCAATTTTCCTCCCACACTCTGCCTTTTATTTTCAATGTGTTGAACATTCCCTGCCGCTAAGCATGCCCAATCCCCAGTGAGCTGATCCAGTATTGGTGCCCTCTTAAGTACTGATTTTTAAAAGACTGTGGGGGGTTTGTGTGTGTGTGTGTGTGTGTGTGTGTTAATTCTGCAAACCTCAGAGTTCAGCTGAGCATCCTGAGTTCCTCTTGTTTCTCAATGGCCCCAGTTTTGGCTCTAGTCCTGTTGGCACACACCACCTGAGTTTGCTCTTAGAGGGAGTTATATTCGACATGATGATAAACAAACCTGTGTGTGGCAAGATTAAGCCCTCATTATATCCAATTAAAATAATTATATGTTATTAAGAGCCCTGCATAGACTGTGTTACAATAGTCAAGTTGAAGTGACTAAGTGATGGAGCACTGTAGAAAGTTCCAGAAAGAGTCACAGCTGGGATACCAATCTTAATTGTAAAAAGGTACTCCTGGCCACAGCCAAGATCTGAAAATCTAGACAGAAGTCTATTGCAAGAGCTCCCTCAAGCCTGCACTTTCAGAGGGAGTCCAACACCAGTTGAACCTCCAAATTGAAACCCTTCCTACTGATGGAAAGAATCTCTGTGTTGCCTGGATTTAGTTTCAGTTTGTTAGCCCTCATCTAGCCTATTACTGACACCTGAAATTAATCTAGGGCATCTAGAAAGAGACCAGAGTGTCATCAGCATACCCGCGACATTGTATCCCAAACTCTGAACTATTCTCCCAATGTGTTTCTGTAGATGTTAAAAAACATGGTGGACTGAATTTAACCCTTAGGAACCCCCAAAGGCCATATGGTGGAACAAAAGTACCCCAACATCACCTGCTGGAATGTCCCTCCAGGAAGGACCAGAACCCCTGCAAAGTGGTGCTTCCAGTGTCAGACTAAACAGAGAAAAGGTGGGTGTTTTAAACAATAAACACATATCAAAATAGTGTCTAATTGGTGGCAAATTAGAAATTATGTATTTATTTTATTTTATTGTGCATCTGTCCAGCGCACACAAATTGATCACTTGTTTCAGGCAGTAGGAAGGGAAGGGGGGTTAGCAAAACAGTCTAAACTTTCTCCTGGTATTACTTATTCTACCGTGTGTGACAGTCACAATGCTAAAGTAATGAAATTCAATGGGGTTGATTGCGGAGGCTTCTCCCTTTCAGCTGAAGGGGAAAGAAGCTATTTGCCATGGCGCAGAGAAGAACATCTCCTGAAAAGGAAGGGAGCCTCAGGAGTGAAGCTGCTTTTGTAACCACCTGGAGGATGACAAACTGCTCATTATCTGGCTTATCCCATATGCAGAAGAATTTCCATATGGACACATCGGAAGGGAAAGTTTTGCTACGTCCTGGAGAACCTAAGTTCTAGACAGGTGGGAGCAACGTGTAGGACATCTAACCATGAACCGGCAAGTTTTCACCAAGCGCTCAAGGAATCGTTGCGAGAACCCATGGTGTCCCACCCACTTTACATCTTCTGCTCATGTCCACGACATACGGTCATCACTGCTGTGACCCAGAGCCATTTTTCCATGTGGGAATGTATTGATTGACTGACTGAAAGATTTGTTGATTTGTACGCTGCCTTTCTACCAAGAAAATGGCACTCAGGGCAGTAGAGTTTGTTTTTTTGGGAGGGGATCAATATCTTATATCCCACCCTTTCCTCTAAGAAGCCCGATTCATTTATTAATTTAAAATAAATTAATAAAAGAGTATACGTGATCCTTCTCCATTTTATTCTCACAACAACCCTGTGAAATAGGTTAGGCTGAGAGTATTTGCCTGGTCCGAAGGCACTCAGTGATCTTCATGACTGAGTGGAGATTGAAACCTCAGTCTTTTTGCAACAGTCTAACTACTAGTAGTTAGTAGATGACCACTGATATAGCGATTGGGGAGGAGGTGTTTTATTGTGGCGATTTTCTGTACAGGGGGAAATTCAAGCTTGCAATCCCCTGCTTGAAGTCTGAAGTGGTACAGTCTCACCACCTTCAGTGGTCACCAGCCACTACTGGAGGACACCTTCCAATGGAGGGCAATCCTCAGACAGTCCTTCAAATAGAGGACTGTCCTTTGTAAAAGAGGGCACATGACCACCCTGGTTTTGGCCTTAAAAAATGGTTTAGACGTATTTTAGACAGATAGTGTTTGTGTTTGAAGCACCTTTATGAAAGAGACAGGGAAGCCAAAATGGAGTTCAGGAATATTTTCCCCAGAATGGGCCTGGTGATCATAAAGTTAAGAAAAGACTATTCAGGGAACAGACAACCTTCACTTTTGTTTCCTATTTAAAAGCTGCCATTTTGGGAAACAGGATCTTCTTAGAACATAAGAAGGTCCATGCTGGATCAGACCAAACAGCTGTTGACCAGAAACCCACAAGCAGGACAGGGGTACAACAGTACCCTCCTGCCCATGTTCCCTAGCAACTGGTGTATATAGGCTTACTGCCTCTGATCCTGAAAGTAGCATATAGCCATCAGGACTAGTAGCCATTGACAGCCTTCTCCTCCAGGAATTTATCCAACCCCCTTTTAAAGCCATCCAAATTGGTGGCCATCGTTACATCTTGTGGCAGAAAATTTCATAGTTTAAGTATGCACTGTTTGAAAAAGTACCTCCTTTTATCTGTCCTGATTTCATCCCTGTTCTTGCCTTTTAAGGATGCTTTGTTAATTTTTTTTACATCAGTTGCTTGAGTGGTCATTCGTCAGTATTTTACAGTTCTGTTCCTATCCATTCCAGGGTTTAGACCACAGTTTAGGTTAAGAAAGAATCATTTGATCTCCATTTTGTTGTTGCACAGAGGAGGGCCATCATTAGAGCATTTCTAAGCTACAAAGAAAGATGGTCTTTGGGGTGCTTTTTAGCCGGTGGGTGGGCTGCCTGATTTTCTTCCTTTCTTTATGGAAGCAAAAGGCACACCATCCCATTCTGTCTTCCATGCATCAACTCCAACTCTCAATGTACGGCGTGACAGCATGTCTGGTCACATGAGTCCCATCACCAAATTCGGCCAAGAGTGATGCTGAAGGCCAAAATTATGAGGAAAAAATGATGAATTAGCAATGGCAACTAATCAATACATGACACACTACAGAATCCATGAAGCTGATAATGCAACTACACATCCACCCTCCCACACCCCTTTTCATCCAAATAAATTATTCGAGCTAAAACATTGACTGAACCATACGTAGCCCTTACTTCCACTTATATGATTCCCTCTTTCCCGCAACAACAAAGATGATGACCAAATCTGGAATTGTATAGATCTTAACTCTAATATCATCAGAGACCAACATGAGACATTTCTTGAAGGATAGTACAGCTGGGACACCATACATCCTTTATTTTAAATAGGAAGCCCTTGGCTTGGAGAAAAATGGGTCATCCCTTATTCCTGATTATTGCAGCCCTGTAGAAACACACGATGAGAAGCCCATGGTGGCATTCCACAGGGAAGTTGTAACATCAAACGATGAAGACTCCATTATGCAATGCTACCCTGTTTCCCACCACTTTCCCCATCTTTTTTCTTTCATTCTGCAAAATAAATAAAAATAAAATAAAATCCATCAAGAGGATAAGAAGAAATAGCTGCAGAATGTCTTCTGATTGGCAATGTTAAGAAATGCCTGTTCTTGAAGCACCCCTGCCCAGAAATCAGAGGAAAGTGGTCAAATATATATCTTCCTTTGGCAGGATGGTATGGAATGCTGGCTCCATCGTTAATGGGATCTCACAAATGGCTCCTGGAAGGAAATCTTGCAGTGTGGATCAGTCCCTCTTCAGGATTCCAGACACACACACTCCCAACCCTCTGCCCCAATATGCTGTTTCCTTTCCTCCCCTTAAACTTTCAGTCAGCATCCCATCCCCACTGAGCATGCTCAGTCCTCATTGCACCACTTTGGGGATTCCCCCTCCTCTGAGAATTTCTTGTCCTTTCCCCGTCTGCTGAGACCTCCCTTTTGTGCATGGGTGGTTCTATCTTGCTACGTAAGCATTGACACAGCCCAAACACAGTAAATATTGGGAATGAGTCTAGCAATTAGCTTTGCAAAACAATAGCACAAGAAGTACAAAAATACAAAGGAAGAAGAAGAAGAAGAAGAGGAGGAGGAGGAGGAGGAGGAGGAGGAGGAGGAGGAGGAGGAGGAAGAAGAAGAAGAAGAAGAAGAAGAAGAAGAAGAAGAAGAAGAAGAAGAAGAAGAAGTTGTTTTTATTAGATGTATCTCTTTTTCTTACAGGGGTGAAGCAAAATGGTCTTGCATTTGTATTCCATTTATTTCTTTTCCTCGTTTAAAATAATTCTAAAAGGATGCCTTTTGCTTACGGAGACGTATTTAAAAACCCGACCCTTGATGCCAGTCCTGCCTCAGAGTATGGGAAGAACCTGGCCAATGATGGGATGATGGTGGTAATATGGAGTCTTGCAAACGTTGGGATGGGATGAGGAACAATAGACATCCATCGAAGAGTATGCAGCTGGGGGAAATTCTGCTGACATTGGAGCTGTCTGTAGGTCATCTGCTCTTTCAGTTGTACATGATACGGACATGCTGTTCACCTGTTCAGGGTGCTTGTGTGATATAGCATTACCAGCTGATGCATCTACCCTGTCAGTGCCGATAAAAGGATACAGCTGTTGATCTAAGACCAGCGTGGTAAATAAAAGTGGCTCTCCTGCACAGATGCCCATCCTTGGGCAAAACAAAGGCGGCCTTCCTCAAGGAGCTTCTTACCCAAACTCTGTTGAATAATGTTGATCGCTTCTTCCATATCTGGAGACCCAAAAATTTATTTATTTATTTATTTATTTATTACATTTGTATACCGCCCCATAGCCGAAGCTCTCTGGGCAGTTTACATAGGATTAAAAACAATTAAAAACAAGAGGGAGATCAAGTCAATCATGGGGCTGTCGGGGTACATAAGTGTCCACCGGTGAGCTCAAGGGTACCAGAAAACTGTCCTAGTTGCTGTTTGAAAGGAGGAAATTCATTTGAAGCTTTCCAACTTCATTGTAATGAACATCCCTGCATCAACAGCTGATTGGTGGGAGATTCAGGAAAGATAAAAGAAAGTACTTCTTCACATAGGACATAGTTAAACTATGGAATTTGCTACCACAAGATGTGGTGATGACTTCCAATTTGGATTGCTTTAAAAGGGGGTTGGATGAATTCCTAGAGGAGAAGGCTATCAATGGTTAATGCTACCTCCAGTATCAGAGGATGTGGGAGGGTGCTATTGCATCATGTGGATCCCTGCCCAACATATGGTTGGCCACTGTGTGAACAGAGTGCTGGACTAGATGAACCCTTGGTCTGATCCAGAAGGACAGCCACTTTCAGGTATGCTTTAAGGTGGATTCCTACATTGAGCAGGGGGTTGGACTTCCAACTCTGCTATTCTATGATTCTCATGTTCTCATGTTCTCCTCCTCTTCATCGTTGCAAACTGCTTCCTTCTTGCTCTGGCCCAAACAATGGTGGTGGTGCAAAGGAGACCACACTCACATCACTTCCTGGCACTCATGCACACAGAGACTCTCCACAGGATACCATGTCAATGGTTTGTAGGGTGACCAGATAAAATCCAGGTCAGGGCTCATGTAACTGTAACAGTGGTAGAGAAAAGGGAATTTCAGCCAGAGTCATTTGTATGCAATTAGTTCCTGGTGAAATTCCCTCTTCATCACAACAGTTGAAGGTGCAGGGGCCCTGCCTTCTTTTGTATATGGTCACTCTAGTATAGTGCCTGCAACTTTAACTGTTGTGATGAAGAGGGAATTTCACCAGGAACTAATTGCATACAAATGACACTGGCAGAAATTCCCTTTTCTCTACCACTGTTAAAGTTACATGAGCCCTGATGTGGATTTTATCTGGTCAGCCTAATGGTTTACCACTGGAAGTTTGCCATCCACTTTAATTTTATTTTATTATCTCCAAAGAAAGTGGGGTGTGTGGCAAATCTTTTACTTGGCATGGAACAACTCCCAATCTTGGGGGGTCTTTAAAAGAATGCTTCATTTTTTAATCCTACCTTCTTCATCTGTGATGATCCTGACCCCCACCCTACCCCCAATACTCCACACAGCTATTCATGGCTGGGAAATGTTCCCTTGCTGTGATGGCTTTTCTAGGACTCTTTCAAAATGCAAGCCCACCATACGACAGCCTGTAGGTTCCTGACCATCTGACTGCTTTTGCGGAGAGGCTTCTTTACAAAGGAAACACCCGGGAGAAAATCTGGTTATTTCACCAGCAGCTTTAGTAAATTGCAACAAAGCAGACGGTGGGGAGAGAGGAACACAGAGAAGGAGCCTCTGGAAAAGAACAGGTGGGTGAAGACGCGGAGTTTTAATGTGAGGTGGGCGCCAATGGTCAATGGTAATAAATGCTTATGTAAAGGCTATTAAATCTTAACTCCGAACTCATTACTGCCCTATGGGTAAACACCAGTTCCCTAGGGTATCTAATTGGACAGTGTTCCACGATTCTTGGCAGGAGAGAATAATGTTCCAAACTCCCACCTGTTCTGATAAAGAGGGATATCATTAGCGACGTGAAGTAGATGATCACGACTCCTCTCATTTTCCCTCCTCCCCTGTGTAAATTATACTAAATAACCATAATGCTGCAATTTACCAGCCCAAAGTTCGCCCCATTCAGCAAGGCATCCATAGTCAACAGTTTAAAGTAAAAGGGCCCGCTGGGAAAATAGGAGCCTAATCAGATGCCATAAAAAAACCAGCGGATCTGATGAGCCCCATTTTTCCCCTCCTTTCCCATTGTAAGATAGCCCTAATGAAGCAAAGCACCTAAGAGAGAGAGAGAGAGAGGGAGAAAGAGAGAGAGAGAAAGAAAGTTAGAACTCTCTCTCTCTCTCTCTTTGCAACATCAGACTGGTGAGGACATAAGGCGTCCTAAGTGAAGAAATTGTGCATTTGTGTTCTCCAGGGTGTGTTTGCATATATGTTATGGTGGAAGGGAATAGACTTATTAAATCCTATTTTACCCCCCATCGTCAAATCATGCCATGTCTTCGTTTTCCTGTGATGGAACAATGGTAATATTGAAGAAGGTTGAATCAAATCAAGTATCACCCATGACTCTGTGGTTGGGGAGCTAATAGTTTGTTTGTTTTTTACACAAAATTGTGTGTGTGTAAAAAGCCTCAAAGTAGACAGTGAGCATGATCCAGCCAAATCTCAGTGATTTGAAATTCTGTTGATTTCAAGAGGTTTCCTGTGATGGAACAATGGTAATATCGAAGAAGGTTGAATCAAATCAAGTATCACACATGACTGTATGGTTGGGGGGCTAATAGGTTTTTTTTACACAAAATTGTGTGTGTGTGTGTGAAATGCTTCAAAGTAGACAGTGAGCGTGATCCAGCCAAATCTCAGTGATTTGAAATTCTGTTGATTTCAAGAGGTTTAAGCACATGCTCACAGGGTGTGCAAACTTCTGGCTGGATCATGTCCAAAGTACAGCGCTAGTTTTAGGTTTATGGTGGTGAGGGTCTTCAGAGATAGGCACTTTGGGTCAGTGGCTTTAGAATGCAAAGGACAGGGGATGTAACCAGTTCAGGCAGCGTAGCTCTCAATGGCTATTAGTCAGGTTAAACACATCACATATCGTACATGAATGTAAATATTTTGCACAGCTGAATCAATGATATTATGACTAGTTATTTGTGTCTATCTTCTGTAAAGCAATATAGCCATGCAATGCAAGGTGTCCTAAGCACAGAGGGAACTTCCAGATGCGAATGGGTGGTGTTCAGCCTTTATAGAGAGGGTGAATGTATAGTTGTTACTCATTTGTTGAAAAGGGATTCTCTCAGAGTAACATTTTATTGTAGGGAATCACATTTTCTCAAAACGTTCCCAGCGCCTGTACAAAATATATATACACACACCTGCTCATCACTTATAGAAATGCTACTTAGCAATGGTTTATTTGAGGCCTGCAAAGACCTGAAGAACATCTTTCACCAAAAACAACAGGAGAAAGAACCCACAACCCACAACGCCATTGACAAAACTTCCCCTCCTGTCACCTCCAACACGGTGGGGGGAAAGTAGCACCGGAAAAGTTGGGAAACAGTACAGGCTGAATAATGAAAGGGGAAGAGTTTGCTGTCCGTTCCCCTCCACCCCTCTTTTAAAATAAATCCGATCTCAGTAGACTCCTGCATTTTAGGTCGGCACGATGATTCCCTGGGAATTGCACACTGCTCAGGTTTTGGAGACTGAGGGAGGGTCCAAAGGGGCAAAGCCTCTTAGCTTTAGGAGGTAGCCTCATCTGGACCGAGAAGACCCCCGCCACCCTTCCGCTCTGGATTGGATCAATGCAGGGTAGTGGTCTTTGATGGACTTTCAGCCTCTGTGATCTCCCAGCCCTGGGGGGTTTAAAGGATGAGCATATCAATTCAGGACCACTGAACTGAATTCCCATTGCAGGGAGGGCTCCTCCCCCCTGCTTTTGTCTGTGCCACCTCTGCCCCTCCTACTTTTGTGGCTCTTCTTTCATGCTTTGTTTAGCAAACACAAAACACACTCTGTTTGTTGCTGGGGTTGCTGCAGAGCTTTGCATAAAGCAATTTTGAAAGGGGGCTAGCTTCAGCTCTGTGGACCTGCTAGTTCCTTCAGGGTCAAAATCGGTCCACAATATCTATCATCTATCTATCTATCTATCTATCTATCTATCTATCTATCTATCTATCTATCATCTATCTAATCATCTATCATCTCCTGTTAACACAGTCCTGTAACTTCTGACTTTTAAATCTCTGCCAAGTGAGCTCTCTGCCTGCACACCAACTATGCTGGGATAGTAAATGCAAGTCATATCTAACCTGGGATAATTAACTCCCCGAGATCCTATAGGAGAAACTCGTTACTGAGGGGTTTTGCTTTGTTTTTTGTTTATTTGTTTGTTTGCTTGACTCTGTTTTTCACTCTTCAACTTTGCTTTTATTGCAGAAGCCCAAAGCAAGCCCAGTCCTGCAGTGCTATGGCAAAACGACATTAGCACCAGGCAAGAAAATTATATGTTTGTAGTAAGTAGGGTGGTCGTGTGTCCTACTTTGCAGAGGACAGTCCTCTATTTGAAGGTGGCTTCTCTTTGAAAAGCTGGCCAGTCCAAGGCCAGATCTACACCAAGCAGGATATAACACTTTGAAAGCACTTTGTAAACGGTATATGGCACGTGCCGTGGGCCCCAACAGCTGTCAATAAAGTTATAAACCATTAGAAAGCAGTAGTGTAGATCCTGCCCAAGTCTTGGTTCAAGATGAAGAACCACCAGCAGGGAGACAAGTGGCCTTGAGGGTGTCCCCACTTGTGGCACCTGGAAAGCAGGCTGAGCAGACCCACAGGTCACCTGCTCACTGCCTTCCTCATTGTTATGAGATGTATTATAAAGATTATTTCTAAGTTTGCATTTATACATATGTGTTCGCATGTGTACATGATGTGCAAATCGGCATCCTCTTTGGTTCCCTTTTTTGGAGTGATGCGGACATATGTGTGGTGCCACTAGGCCAGGAGAACGTCTTCCACCCAATCCTCACCTCCTCATATGGCAGCGGTACAACATTGATGCCCAGGAGGATCCCATTGACCACCTAGACATCTGCTTCCTGGATGGACCAAAGGCAGGATTTCAAATTCTTCTCTGGCCAAAATTTCTTATTTAAGATCCAACCCTAACCGACATACTTTCAAGCCTAGCTTCACAATCATAAGGGCCAGAAATGTGGTTGTTGTTTCAATGAAAACTGAGGTTGTCTGGAATCTAAATTTTGCACCCTTGTTCTTTCCAGTAGCAAAGTGCAATCAAATACCATTGGAGAAGCAACTATGTAAAAATCTGTCTTTAGCAAACTAAGCCCGGTCTGGGAGATGCAAACTTGTGCCTTCAAGGTGTTTTGGACTGCAGCTCCCATTAGCCCCAGCCAGCATGGTGAATGGTCAGGGATTATGGGAGTTGTAGTCCAAAATAACTGGAGGGCAGCATGTTCCCTAAAGTAACGGGAGGACCTGAGAGGCTGAAAATATTATTCTGACAGTGAATAGGAATTAAGTAGACGTTCATCTGGGACTTCAGAAGACCCCTGGTTGAAGCTTCCTCTGCAGCTTCATTCATCATACTTCTGTTCAATTTGCTTCACATTTCTGGAAAAATTCATCCATTTCATTGTCTGAACTCTCCGTTCTAACTCTCGTCACCTTTTCTCTTCAGATATGCACCCATAATAGTATACATGTCCAGAGATCAAAGATTTGGCATCTAAATATCCTGACTCAGAGATTTCATTGTGATCCTCTCACTGAGGTTGCAGAATTGTAATGGAATGTAGACATCTGTTTGGAGAGAGTTCAGCTTTTCAGCTGACAAACACCTCTGAGTTCTTATGCAGAAGAAAAATAATACGACAATCCTTATTGAAAATTTGACGTTGTATGCTGGATCTGTCAGGTGGAAAGGGGAAGGATATGAACAGTAGCCTGGATTGACCAATGAGGACAGAGTTGGCTTCAACTGTGTGAGCCTATTGACCAAAGTTCTAGCATTACCGAAGACTATCCAATGACCAAGACAGATACCAACAATTACCAATTTATAGAAAAGAGAGCAAGCTAATTAAGAGCTCACCTTTCATTCATACATACTGGATTAGAAGAATCATTAGAATCTCCCAGAGTTGCAACAGATACTTCTGATCCTTGCTTCAGATTGGGTTTTTTAAAAAACACTCTTGCAAGTATAGGCAATAAAAGAGGGAGGGTGGTCGTAGGAGGAACTCTATTATAAATGTCAGTTGCTGGGGACAAATAGCAGGGGAAAGCCCTCATCCTTCATGCCCTGCTTATGGGCTTCCCAGAGACATCTACCGTGCCTAACTGGGCACATGCATCATATGGCAGTGGTACAGTATGCCTTTAAGCCTAAGGGCCAGGAACCAAGCCATTAGGAGAAGCATCTTTCAGTCTTTTAGAAACTGCACCAAAGCCAGGAAATCACCATATGGACAGAGGTCAGGGGAAAGGGGTAGGGCTCATGCCCATAGCCAAATGAAAAGTTATTTAGGGGGAGGTCAACAAAAAGTAGAGGGGGTTCCATCTGGTTTGCAGGCCTTTTAAAGATGTTTTGGACTTCTGAACTGAGCAGGGGGTTTGGCTTGATGGCGTTGTAAGCCCCTTCCAACTCTACTATTCCATGATTCTATGATCCTAGCCCCCCAGCTAGCAAGGCAAATAGTCAGGAATGATGGGAGTTGTCATCAGAAATATCTAGAGGGTCCTGGCTGGAGAAAGCTGGAGTGGGCAATAGATGACCTGGCCTAAGATAGCTTCCTATTATAAAAAAAAAATGTCATCGTGCTTTCCCCACTCCCCCACCCCAAAGTAGGGTGACCATATGGAAAAGAGGACTGGGCTCCTGTATCTTTAACAACTGTACTGAGAAGGGAATTTCAGCAGGCATCATTTGTATGCATGCAGCACCTGGTGAAATTCCTTCTTCATCCCAACAGTTAAAGCTGCAGGAGCTATACTAGAGTGACCAGATGCAAAAGAGAGCAGGGCTCCTGCAGCTTTAATTGTGGTGATGAAGAGGGGATTTCACCAGGTGCTGCATGCATACAAATGACACCTGCTGACATTCCCTCTTCTACGCAACTGTTAAAGATACAGGAGCCCTGTCCTCCGTTCCATCAGGTCACCCTACACATTTTCTCACCTGCAAATTCATGCAGATGCGACTGAATTTATTGCTCGACTAATGAAGGCAGTTAATTTATTAACTGGTTAATCCATAAAACTCATATGACTAACGAATGAAGGATGCAATCCTATGCACTGTAGAAATAAATACATTGAGGCTTTTGAATAGAAATAATAATAATAATAATAAATAGGATTGAGCAGGGCACAACTTTAGTACAACAATACAATATAAATGGAGTTTAGGATCTTCCATGAGATGACATTCCTAGTACAAGACATTATGAACTGTGTGTTTGACATGGAACTGAAATGACCTTCAGCAAATGTATTTATTTTTCCTCCTTGGGTACAATTCAACATAAGTCCTAATTCTCCAACTTTAAGAATTTGTTGGCCATGTGTCTTTGTGAAGACCAAGAAGGAGAAGGTGTTTATGGTGGCAGCCAGGAACATCTCCTTATGGCTTCTGGTGGCAGCCAAGAACATCTCTTATGCTTGTGGAATGCAAATTGCATTTATTAGCACCATAATATTAATACACGATGATAAGATTCTCTCTCACCTTTTAGCAGAAACATTGAAATGAAGATGGAAGGAGAAACAAGGTGTCATCCAGATCATTTTACTGGCTTGGGGTTGTTTCAGGTCAGCCAGCCATAGTTGCCAACTGTCAGCCTTGCCTATCTCTTCACCTTTTATGTGTTGTCTTTTTATTTTATTTCCCAGAGATGCAGAAGGCTCCCCACTGCACCCCAGAATAAATGTAAGCGAGAATAGGTTTTTGCTCTGCCCCCCAAAAAAACCATAATAATAATAATAATAATAATAATAATAATGATGATGATGATGATGATGATGTTAATAGGGCTACACTGAAGAATTAATGCAATTAGGATGAGCCCTGGAATTTGGGTTGGTGATTTTCTTCAAAAGAAGTGATGGTTTTGCAGCTTGTAACACAAGCAAAGGCTTGTCTTTTACCTATTTGTGCAAATAACTTTCTTTCTTCTTTCCCTGGCGTATCCTTCATCAGCCAAACCTTCTCAAATGCATGGCAGTCCGCTTAGCAATATTCAATCAATGGTCGGATTAAAGGTGAAATCAGTCACACAGACCGAGCGAAGCTCTACTGCTGCGTCTCCGCAGTGTGGGTTCTCTAATCTCCCTCCAAGAGACAAAAGATCATAACTGATTTACTTCTACTCCCTGGGGGACAATTTGCTGTAGCCTGAAGCAATCAGGAAACACAGTGAATCACTTTCAGACCCAGGGGAAGAGGGACAGCCAAAAGAGTCCTGGGTTGTTGCGTTTCCATCCTTCTAATTTCCAGGAGAGAAATTGTTCAAGAAGGATTTCCCCCCTCTAAGGTCACCAACTGAACTTATTACAGAAAACTTTCCGATCGTTTAGCGATTTGGGAATAGGGACTATTTCCAACTAGAAGAGTTTAGTTATATCTCATAATTATTCTTTTTACAGTGAAAGATGCATTTAGAAAATGTGCTTATGAAGAAGATACTTTTATTTGTGGACCTGATCAAAGAAATAGACACGATGGCCATGATTCAACCAAAGTTAAGCACTTTAAGTCCCAATTATTTCAAGTTAGACCACGTGCTTAAGGAATTCCCACTAAAATCTTAAAGGACTTAAGTGCTTAGCTCAAACTGCAAACTTCGGAATGAGACCCATTAAGTTACTGGAGACCACCTTTGAGTAAACATGGATAGAACTGGGCTGTACGGCTGGATCATGTCCTTTCTTGGACAAGACTTAACCTTCAAGATCCTCATCTGCAGATATTAATGGGTCAGGATTGCAACTTTTCCCCTCTTCTTTAAGATAATTTCCAGAATCTCCTTTAGTATGGACATTTTTAGTAAGGAAGTTTATGGAGTGAACTTGATCTGAGAGATAGCAAATAGTTCTTTAATTTAAATAAAATTGCCTATAAAATAAATAAATAAATATTTGGAAGGAAAGCTATTTTGCTGCAATTTCAAGTTGGGAGGATTCAGCGTTTATACATTGTCTGTATATGTACTTTTCTATTCCTTTATTTTTTAAAAAACAATGCTTAACTTTATGCTTTTCAGCACCACTTACAGGCTGGATCCAGACCTGTGCTGGATCAACTCCACTGATGGAAATGCCACACAGAGATTCACCAGTTCAATGGAGGGGAGGGGGAAAGGGGATCCCCTAAAATCCCCACAAGTGGGAGCTTTTTCTCTCATGGAAGGTGGATCCTGGAGCCAACCCCATATACATTATTGTTCCATAAGCATTAAGGAGTTTCAGAGGTAGCATTACTTCGGACATGCAGCCACCCCTAACAAAGGAAAATCACCCTATCATTGTAATGTTGCTGCACAACCATCTTGCAAGGCAGGCCAGTTGTATTTATTTATTTATTTATTTGTATTTAAAATGCTCATAGCCCACCCTTTAGTTCCAAAGAAATGTACAAGGTAGTACCCGAACACACACACAAGAAAAAAAACCACAAATTTGATAATACCCAAAGTACAAGGCAATGAACCCACCTATTTATTATGCACCGTTCTCAGCACCTCGTCTGCCATCACACTGTCTGAGGTTCCCTTCCGTAATGTTTATACAAGAAGTTGTATGTCTGGCTGTTTGTTTGGCATGCGACAAGACACTCGATTCCACCTGAGAAACACTTCATCTGTCGATTCAAGACCAATCTCTTCCGGTAGGCCTACCCAGTCGAATTTGAAGAGTTTTTTTGTATTTTAATAATGTATTAATTTTATATGATTTTAATCAGTTTTATGTATTTTATGTCATTTGTATCGATGTTGTTCCCCGCCTCGATCCTGAGGGAGAGGAAATAAATAAATAAATAAATATATTATTATTATTATTATTATTATTTCATCTGTTTCTCGCTCGTGTCGGTTTTTCTAGATGGATATGATGGGCTTTGCCAAGTCATGCTGTCTTTTATTGATTCAGGAGTTTCCTGACGATTGAGCATGTTTTAATTATGACTGCTTTCTGGATGTTGGTGTGGATGTATTCTGGGAGGCCCAGTTTCTGGAGGTTTCCTGTATATTTTTTTGATGTGATGCTGGTGACAGATGAAACTAATGGGATAATTGTGACCTTTTCCTGCTGCCATAGTTCTTTGACTTCCATGGTCAGTGGTGTATATTTGTCTCTCTTTTCTTCTTCCCTTCCATCAACATTTTTGTCATTCGGTATTGCTATGTTGATGAGGTGTGTTTTTCTTTTTTGTCTATTAACGTTATGTCTGGGCGGTTGTAAGGTATTGTCACGTCCATATGAATTGTTCTCTCCCAGTGTATTTTATGATCTGCATTTTCCAGGATTGTTTCAGGTGAATATGTATAGTATGGTGTAGTTTGTTTGATAAGGTTGAATTTGATGGCCTATTATTATTATTATTATTATTATTATTATTATTATTATTATTGTTTGTGCCTGCCTGGCAAAGGTAAGAAACACTTCCTTCTTACTTGATAGGGATGCAGAAAGGTATTGCGGCAATCACCGAACAAACTCACCTTTACCCAGGAGTGAGGACTGCTTCCATTATACTATAGGGCATCTACACCCTAGAAAGAATTAGCATTTCAGCCTTACAGTGGAATCCTGTGCATGCCAACTCAGAAGTAAGCCTTTGGCTGCAATCATATAGACCCTTCCACTGAACTCTGTGGGGCTTACTTCCATAAGAACATAAGAAAAGCTCTTCAGGAGTAGACCGAGGGTCCATCTAGTCAAGCACTCTGTTCACACAGTGGCCAACCAGCTGTCGACCAAGGACCAACAAAGCAGGACACAGTACAACATCACCCTCCCACCCATGTTCCCCAGCAACTGGTGTATACAGGTTTCCTGCCTCGGATACTGAAGGTAGCACATAACCATCAGGGCTAGTAGCCATGGATAGCCTTCTCCTCCAGGAATTTATTCAACCCCCTTTTAAAGCCATCCAATTTGGTGGCCATCACTACATCCTGTGGTAGTGAGTTACATACTTTATGCGCTATGTGAAGAAGTCCTTCCTTTTATTTGATGGGTTGCAATGCATGCTGATCAATCTCATGAGTTTTAGGATGCAATCTGATGCATACTGCTCAGCACAGTATGGATTGCTTCTGAGTAGAGGCTCTGAAGGTGGCTACAAGGGAGAGGGCCTTCTCGGTGATGGAACCATCTGCCTGATGAGACCTGCCTAGCACCAACACTATTGTCTTTTTGGTGCCAGGTTAAGACCTTCCTTTTCGCTCAGGTATTTGGCAGCATATGATAGGCTGACCATATGAAAAGGAGGACAGGGCTCATGTCCTGTTGCAGGCACTAAACTAGAATGACCATATACAAAAGAAGGCAGGGCCCCTGCAACTTTAACAGTTGTGATGAAAAGGGAATTCCACCAGGAACTAATTGCATACAAATGACTCTGGCTGAAATTCCCTTTTCTCTACAACTGTTAAAGTTACATGAGTCCTGACCTGGATTTTATCTGGTCACCCTAAATTGTAACTGCTTTTTTATAATATATTTTTAAAGGTTTTATCCTTGTAAAACAGCTATATGGGCTGTATAGAAAAGTAATAAATCAAATGAAAAATGAAATGAAAACATTAAATCAGCCCTAAAGAGCAGCTGATGGTGAATGAACACATCTCAGGCACAGGTATATTTGAGGCTTTGATTTTCTACTTTCTACGTCTCCCCGCTCCTCCTCTTCCCTCTTTCACAGACTGGCCTTCCCCAGCATTTCCTCCCTTCAGCCAGCAGGTGCTATCAATAGACATCAGACCTCCACCAGATCCAGGCATGCATTGTAAAGATACTGGCAACTGTGGACAAATACATCAGCATTGCGTATGTCAGTCATACCCCATGATTTCCTTCAACTCAAGAAAGCTTAATGCATGATGCCATTCGCCTTTCTTCCAACTAAGCAGATTAAGGCAGTCTCCTACGTGTGATGGGCCATCCCAGATCCAACACCAAACTTAAGAAAGGCCCTGTGGATTACATCAAAGATGCATTGAGTTCAGCATCTTTCTTTCCGCAGTGGGCAAACAGCAACCAATAAGCCCTTGTCCCCTCTTGCACCCTAGCAACTGGTATTCTACTGAGTCAGACAGTCCTGCCTGCACTGAGTGGGCATAAAACAGGGGTCCCCCCCCAAAAATTTTTTTTTGGAAAGGGGCAGTTGGCACATTTGGAGTTTTGAAAGAGTTTTGTGGGTGCTCTCACAAAATGGCTCCCATGGGTGGAGCTTGCCCATTCGCAACAATCACGGCTGTGCTCATGGGTGTGACCGGTCACAAAGCCCCCGTTTCCCAGAAGGCAAAGTGACGAGCTAAAAGGAAAATGACTTGCCCCGGGAACAAGGTACAATGCAGCTCCCAAACAGAAACACACTCTTTTGAACCCACAGCTTTCTGCTCCAGCACCTGTTTCACAGAAAGCAAACTGAGAGACAAGTAACCCAGTCAAGAATCTGAGTACAAGCCAGGAGTGGAGTCTGTGCCTCAAATATCCATGTCATAGAAACGTCTGATGTTCCCAGTTAAACTCTGTTCTTTTTTTAATGGAGGGCACCCTAACATTAAAAAAAATCAGGCGAGGAGGGGAGCCTGGGGGGCATTAAAGATGTCCACAGGCACCACATTGGGGATCACAAACGCAGGACCTTATCATCCCCCAAACACAACATTCTTCCACAATAGTCCTCTAAACACAGCACTTTTCACCAGTTCAGTTGCAGGCCATCAAGAGGCTTATGTGAGCCATCTCCAAAGAACCAAGTACCAAGAGATACTACTAGCCAGTGTGGCGCAGTGGCTAAAATGTTGGACTGGGAGTCGGGAGATCCGGGTTCTAGTCCCCCCTCGGCCATGGAAACCTACAGGGTGACTTTGGGCCAGTCACAGACACTCAGCCCAACCTACCTCACAGGGTTGTTGTTGTGAGGATAAAATGGAGAGGAGGGGGATTATGTACACCGCCTTGGATTCCTTGGAGGAAAAACATCGGGATATAAATGCAATAATAAATAAATAAATACCCCTCCTCCCACACACACAATACATGCAAGAATCTGCTGAAGCCAATGGATCTCTTGTGTGTTGGGAAAGGGGGGGGGTCAAATCCAGTGGAGTCAATTTCAGTGAAGCTGTGAATCCGTTCTGCACTTCAGTCAGAACCAGTCAGAGCTCTAAAGGATCTATTCAAGGTGCTGAACCCCACCCACCCCAAAATGGATCCAGCAACTTGGATAGCTCCATTTAAGTTCTGGCTGCTGATCCACAACACCACCAAAATCAGAACCAGCAGTAGTCACATCATGGCAGGTCCTATTTCTGTTTGCAAAGGCAGGCCGACAGCGAACTTCAGCGCAAAAACAACGGAAGTGAACAAAAATCCTAAGGGCCATCATGAGTCGGGTTTTCATCTCTTGGCGTCCCACTCTGAAATATTTCTGGGGTGGGTCTTCTTCACTGCCCCCCACCCACCCGCAGGGCCCTCCATCTCACTAATAGGTATCATTTCAACTGTTTGACTAAGTGCCATGTCCCGGGGGAGGCAGGTCATTTATACTGATGTTATGGCCGTGATAAAAATCATTTGAGCGCCGATTTTATAAATTAGGCAGGAAATGTGAGAGACCCTGAAAAATGAAGAACTACCAGACGAATGCCGCTGTTGTTAATGCTTCATACTTTTATGCTTCATTAAACCAATTTCATGGGTATATGAGCCAGGAGGAGGAGGAGGGAAGCTTTAAAAAGATGCAACAATAGCTTATTGAAGGAAATGGAGCTGAGATTAAATTAAGTGCTACTTGAGAAATATGGAAATACAAAAATAATTCACGCTTCTAGATGGGGGATTAAAAGAAAATGATAACTTTGAGCTTTCAGGTTCCAAAGAGAAGGGTCGTCTCATAATTTCACCTCCTTAAAAAAAATGTGCCGGCTGCTAATTAATACGGGAGGATCTCTTCAGCTGCTCTTATTAAGCAGCTGTAGAGGCTGTGGACTTATTTATAATGAGTTTCAATTGGAATTTATGACAACAACAACATTTTTTTTAATGGCCCTTTGGGTACATTTCTCTCTGACCCTCCATCGTCTCGCAGTGGTTGTTATTTATTTATTTTAAAATGGTCACACAAGACATGTAAACATCCTCAATTACATTTTAAAATAATAACAATAAAACAAAGGATGATGTTTCGACAGAGCCACCTCCAGAGAGGAAGAGAGGGAAAGCAATTAATGTGTTGCTCTATGGCTGCGGAGAGTCCTGGGGACTGTGAGTTGGTCACTCTCCCTTTCAGCTTAACCTACCTCACAAGATTGTTGTGGGTTTAAAACAGGAGGGGCTGGTGTGTTGCCTAGAGTGGCCACATCCAAAAGCAGGTAGGGTTCCTGTGCCTTGTGTTAAAAAGGGGATACCAGCAAGTGTGACTTGTCATGCGAGGTGACATTCCTTCTTCTACACACCTTTTTTAGAGCTTACTGCTACCTCGATAGATGGTAGGGATCAGATGATGATGAAGAAGAAGAAGAAGAAGAAGAAGAAGAAGAAGAAGAAGTCTTGCACCTCAGATAGCTCCAGAGTTCTGACTGGTTCTGACTAAAACTCCGAGCGGATTCACCATCCCATTGACATCAGAGCCACCAGCCCCCCAAAGCTACCCAATGGCTCACATGGCTTCCATTCTCCATATGCGTCAAAGAAAGACTTCAGGAGGTCTTCGCTTGAGAGCATTTGAAAGGCTCTGCTGCATCCAGTTAAGGGAGACCATTTCGTATGCAAACTGGCCCCCTCCCTCTCTGGCAATCCTGGAAGAGGCACTGCTTTTCAGACCGTTATTGGGGGGTGGGCAGCAATATTAAGGAGGTGATTTGACTAAGGTTGGATTTCATAGTTGGACCCCAGCCCAACTCAAGCCATTTTCCCTCCGCTCACCCCACCTGAATGACGATCCATTTCACTCAACACCCTGCTAGATTTTTCATCTGGGTCTGGTTGTCAGGCCTGGAATGACGTTCCATTCTCTGAATACCTGGAAAGTGTGTCAAATCCCACAACCACGGCAGAGATCAGGTAAAAGGGAACTTGGAACTCACCCCTTTCTGACACCTCTAGAAACGTCCCTCTTCTGTTTGGGCTTTCTCCCCACCCAATCACCCTCCCACTCCTGAGTAGCTGCATCCTCCTCTCCACCCCCCGCCTTTTTCCTTTCTGTCTTTCTCCCTAGAGGACTCCAAGTTTTCACTCTCCAGTGACTAAGCCCTATTTGTTCCTTGGATCGTGCAACATGTAAATACAAAGGGAATCATTCATTAAATAAGAGGCTTATGCATACACAAGTTTTCTTTTTTAAAAATGCATACTTTCTAAGCAGTGCTAAGAGGCTGCCATTTTAGCCCCAGTTCCACAATGGGAACTTTGTATACAAGTGACCCAGAGAATGGGAGTTGGTCCAGCTTTTAGATTAGCACCAAAAACACGTAGAGACATGGACTCTCTCTCTCTCTCTCTCTCTCTCTCTCTCTCCTCATTCCTTTCCCAGCATCTCTTTTCCCACTGACGGTAATATACGACCATGAATTTGCTCCCCTGGAAACAATGCAGGGCACCTGACGTATTCAAGGGAGGAAACTTAGGGGCACCTATATATAGCTTCTAATGTCAGGTGGTGAGGTTTCCCTGGGCTGAAACCTTTCTACACCATGCAGTTATCCCAGGGTCGTCTCTAGGTTGTCCCCGTGCATACAAATGACACACAGGGGATCCCGGGATCAACCGGGGATGAGCAGAGACTTTCCCTAGGATAATTGAAACTGGGGATGTCCCAGGTTTTCCGCGGTCCCGGAACAACCCCGAGGACCTGAGGTGGTGTGGCGTGGGCTCCTGGGTCAGGCACAGAGTTGCACAGGGTGGCTCCGTGCCCATGGCGGTGGAGTGGGGGCAGCAATTTCACCATCTCTGTCATGGCTGGAGGGCTGGGTGTGGAGTTTGGCGGGGTGGGGTTACATAGCTTTTCCAGCGGATCAGGGCTGCGTGATCAGGCTCCTCTTCCCAAAAGAAACAAAATGGCGCCCGCAACATCCCTCTTCCCTTCTGGGATGTTGCATGGTCGTATAGACGTTGGGGGAGGATTGTGGGAACAGGTAAGTCCGTGATCCTCCCCCTCATTTCCACTACATCCTTAGGTGTAGATGAGCCCACAGTGAGGTTCTTCTCCCTCTCTTATAGTAGGAGAACTCAGGGGTCATCTGTCAAATTTGCTGGAGCCCTCCTTCACACAACCAGGGCTTTGTTTATGGAATCTGCTGCCACATTCACAGTGGGACAACCTTTGAAAATGGTCCAGAAATTTCAGCCGGTCCAAAACAGGGCAGAGAGATTGTTAACAGGGACTGTCCAATGTGATCATGTTCTGCCAGAATTTTTTCATCTGTGCTGGCTGCCAGTCCATGTACAGATGAAAGTACATCAAAGTACAAAGCCCTCAATGGCTTGGGGCCAGGTTACCTGAAGGATAATCTCCTACCATATATACCTGCCCAGACCCAAAAATCATCCTGAGTGATCCTTCTTTGGGAGGCGTTGCCAATGGAAGTGAGGTGGGTGGCTTCCAGGAAGAGGGCCTTTTCTGCTGTGGCACCCTGGATGTGGAATGAGCTTCCCAGCGAGGCCCACCTAGTGCCTGTGTTGTGCTCTTTCTGGCACTGGGTGAAGTCCTTCTTATTTTCCCAGCCATTTTAGTCTTTCAGTTTCTGTCATTTCAAATCTGTTGCTGTAGTTCAAATCTTTGCCGTGTTGCTAGTTTGGCTTTTCCTTTTATATTATGCTGTAGTTTAAGTTTTTTATATTGCATCTTATGTTGTATTTCATGGTTTTGATTGTTGTGAACTGCCCAGAGAGCTTCAGCTTTTGCGCATTATAGAAAAGTAATAGATAAATAAATGGGATTGCTTCCAGTCACTGTGTCCAAGAAGAAGAAGAAGCCTTCCATGAAAGGAAGAGATCTGCTCAAAAGTGGTCCCTCTCCCTGATTTTGGGGAATTTAGACTGAATGACATTGGAATAGTCATAATCTCTCAACTAGCCTACCTCACAGGGCTGTTGCAAGAATAAAGGAGGGAGGAACGGCAGGAAATATATTATATTAAGTAGAATAACAGGGGATGCAGGAGGACAGTGTGGTGCAATGGTTAGAGAATTGTTCTGTCGAATGGGAAATCCAAGTGCAAATATTCTCATGGCTATCAAGTTCACTGGGTACTTTGGGGAATTTATCCTCTTTCTAGAGATGGACAAATCTGTTGATTTCAGTTTCTCATTCCTCCCCAATCTTAAATTCAGTTTATGCTGAACTTAGATAATTTTTCTTTTAAAAGCTCACACGCAAATTCATATGCATTTTTGTGTGCATTTCTCCTAATACATTTTTTGCAAGCAATTTCACTAGTATCGTGCTTTTTAATGTAATTAATCTACACGGATTTGTGTGCACTTTCCCCTAATATTTTAATGCGTTTTAAGAATGCCGAATATCATTGCAAATTTGGAGAAGTCCAAATTTCAAACAACAAGTGAGCTTTAGTTCATGCATCGGATTGAAAGTGCAAAATTAGGTAAGTTCACATTAAAATGTGAGCCAAATGAAATTCCTCCCCTGTCCTTACCTCTCTCTACTTGATGTGGTTATATGAGGCAAACACATTTCTCTGAGGTCCTTCTAGGTAGTGGGAGGGAAGTGAGGAAGCTGAGCATCTCCTATATTATTATTATTATTATTATTATTATTATTATTATTGGAGAGGATATGCCTGGGTTCATCCCCTCCCACTTTCGGAGAGTTCACAAACTCATCGTAACTATTATACAAAAATGCAGTATTAAAAGACTATCATTTATGTGTCACTTAAAATCAATGCTTTCCATGTCTCAAGCTATGAAATAATATAGTTGTCTATAGCCCAAAGTTTTTCAGGCTCACTCTTTGGTGAACTTTCAAAGAAAAGAGGATCAAACTTGGGAGCACCCACCAACCTCCCCTTGTTGTTAGGCACTTAAGAGATCTTCTTGGCCAACAATTTACCCCTTACATTGCAGCTGTATTTTACTATATTAACAGTTAAAGTGCCACCATGGCTGCCCAGGGAATGCTGGGAGTTGTAGGACTTTTTCTGTCTATCCATGCATAGGTTTCTCCCTTAGAGATCTTACAAGTGACTCTAGGAACTGCTGGATCCAAGCACTTGACTCCCTGGTAGCCTGCTGGAGGAGGGAGCTGCTAACTTGCTCCCTGCTGTGCTAGAACCACTGCAAGACATGGCCAATGAGTGGTATTGCGAGGATCGGGTGGCGTAAGGAGCCAATAGGCTTTCACCCAGTCTTATATAAAGCTACAGCTGAGGCTGATCTGGCTCCTGAGTTTAAGCATCACATTGTTCAGGCTTAGAAGACAGAGTTGGCCATTGACTGTCCTGGTGGCACCTTGTGAATGCAGAAAAGCCGGAGAGTCGATCAGATGCAACTCCTGGACCCATGTTCTGCTGTGTGTTTAGAGACTCACAGAGCCTCAGTGCTAGAACATGCGCTGTGTGTGCCGGAGGTCCCGGGCTCAATCCTCAGCATTGCCACTGCCGGTCAGCGTAGGAGATATTGGGGTATGTTGGGAAAGGGTCTGAGGCCGTTTTCCATGGAACATGATGCAACCTTGCTGAAGCTAAGAAGGGCTAGGTTGGGTCCAAGCCTGAAGGAGCACCCAACTGGTAATCTCACACATGCCAGTTTGAGCTCCATGATGGAAGAAATGTGGGCTATGCATGAAAGAAACAATGTTTCCCCATTAAAGCAGGGGCAAACAACTCTGAGCAAGTGAGCTCGCTATGGATAGTGTGAAGTTCTCCTATGCTTATCTGAGATACTATGCAGGCTCGCAACAGAAGAGGTGACCTCCTAGGTAAGGAGAACACAGACTGTAGGCTGGTGGCTACAGAAGTCAGAAAAATGCAGCATGGAATTAAACGAGTTCAGGTTCCTAGGAATCCAACCCATGGACTCCACAGCAGACTGTTTTTTCCTGACTCAAATGGATTCTGTGGCCTTGCAAACTCCCCCCCCCCCTTTCTGGAATTTTATGCAACTTTTGTTGTAGAAAAAGATGTGAAATAAAAGTATGCTGGCCAAAAATGTGCATTTCCCTTTGGGCTAAAGCATGAAAATGCCAGGGGGGGGATTTGCACATTTTCGCAAGTGCGAAAAAAAAAATCTAATTCTGTGAATGAGCGAATGACAGAATGAAAGGCACCTGACAATCCGCAAAATGCAGATGTCATTGATTTTACAAAATCTGTATATCCCTACTAGTGGCCAAGAGAACAAGCTGTGGATCAAGAAACCATGATTTTGATTCTTCTTTCTTTGTTCTTCTTTATTATTTTTATTTAACTTTATTGTAGATATTATAATAATACAGAAATATAGAATTATGTGGCCATGCAATGCATGCTACCAAGTTGAGAGCTAAAACATCGATGCTTCCTAGATGGCCTCAGGCAAACTCCAAGTCTCAGCCTCAACTTTTCCATCTCTGATATGGGGATAAATTATACTGCCCCCATCTTATAGGTTTGCCAGATTGCTAAGATAATGGACGGCGAAACACTTCAAATGCTTTAAAGCCTTGTATAAATATTCTGCATCCTGTGCACGTCTGGGGGTGCTGGGAGGTTGAAAAAATCAGACATCCTTCCCACACCGCTGCGTATGTGTGACGTTCGCACCTCCCTTCATTGCAATGCGTTTTCTTGTTGTTTCACTGCAGCGGAGAACCTCTGGTAAAGTGTCTGTATGTCTGTGCGCGTGTGCATTCATGTTGTGATAGCACTGCAGATCTGGTCGTTCTCATTGCACACTAGCTTGAGTAAGGAGTACGTGCGTGGAGTCACTTCACTGCAGGATTTGGCGGACTTCACCTTTTAAAGACGAAACCTTGCTGTCATCTGGGGCAAAACGGGAAATGGTCCGATATTCCCTCCCGACTGCACAATTCCCATGCAAATGGCGAAGGTGGGTGTCTGATTAATACACCCAACCGGTAGCCAACTTCGCCCTCCCCAGTTTCAGTTTGAAATTGATTATTTTAATACAGAATTCCTGAATGAAAGAGGCTCTTGGCCTCTTCCTGTGCTGTTGAATAATGCATGTGAGAGAAAGCAAACATAAGCAGAGGGTCTCAGCTGCAGGAACAATAGGTAGCTCACAAAGCCAAGGGGGCACGTCAGTTTATCCCTGCCTTGTCAATCCCAGTAGCCTGGGAATCGTAGGAGGCAGCAGCTGCTGGACGTGCCATAAAACTGACCGGGGCACTTTCGAGAGACGGACGCATTTACACATCTGAAAACAAGATATTGATTTTCCTGCAAAGCAGGAGAGGGAAATATTCATGCTTAAAGTACGCGCCGGCTATGAGTCTCCTTCTTACACTCACATGCACGCACACACGAGAGAGAGAGAGAGAGAGAGAGAGAGAGAGAGAGAGAGAAAAGAAGAAGAAGAAGAAGAAGAAGAAGAAGAAGAAGAAGAAGAAGAAGAAGAAGAAGAAGAAGAAGAAGATCGCAACACCGGCCCATCCAGAAAGGGTTGGCCTTTTAACATTGTTTAAACATGACCTGGTCCACTCAAACCCACTCCCCGAAAGGGAATCTGCCCCTGTTCCTTGAGAAAATCCAAAACAGTAAGCAAGAACACTAACTGGGTTTGTTAATAGAGCCTTAATTCGTGTTGTTTTTTTTTAAAGAGTTTGCTTATTGAATAACACTCTCTGCCTGCCACTTTTCGGCCATAATGGACTTGTAACCAGTCTGCAATAAAAAAACAGACATCAGGTTTATATAGATGCTGTTGTGGTCCTTGCAGAGATGGAACTCTTTGAAGTATATCCAGGCACTGGAGAAGATATGTTTTGCATATGTTTGTCCTGCTTTGATTTTGAGAGATGTCCTGAAATGAGAGAGAGGGAGGAAAGGACCCCCCCTTTTAAAAAGAGAGGGGGTGTTGTTGTTGTTTCATTTTGAGCTTAGTAAGAGGTGCATGAGAAAAGACACCTCTTACATTTTAGAGCTACTTCATCATGATTAAGTCCCTAATCTTTTGCTCTGAGATCTCCCATGGATACTTGCCTTCAAGTTGCATCTGAGCAATAGCACTGATCCCCTTCCGAAGCCCTGCGCCTCATCGTCCCTCCCTGACTGATCTTCCGTCTCGTCTCCACCAGGAACAGAGCGGAACAGGCATTGCGCTCCAGAGCAGGAGCCATGAGACCATTTGCCGGAGCACCAGGATCAGGCAATATGCTTCCCCGGTCAGGGCCTTTCCTGTGTTGTTTCAAAAGTCTCCAATGTGTCCATTCTTTGCATTAAAGTGGGGTGCAGGATATCTTTGAGCCCAAAGGCCAAATTCCATTTCAGAAAACGTCTCAGGGGCTGCATTATTATTATCATCATCATCATCATCATCATTATCATTATCATTATTATTATTATTATTATTATTATTATTTATATCTCTCCTTTTCCCCAATATTGGGACTCAAGGGGGCTTGCAAATTAAAACATGTACAATTCAAAACAGATAAGAGATCTACAAAAATTAAAAATATAATTAAACATAGTACAATATTAAAATATTTAAAACATTTTAAAACATTTTAAATAGAAATTTTAAGAATCCAAGATATAAACAACACATCAACTAGGGTCCAAACTACTCCCAAAGGCCTGCTGAAACAGAAAAGTTTTAGCCTGCCTCCAAAAGCACACCAAGGAGGGAGTCAAGTCTAGCTTCCCTGGGAAGGGAGTTCCAGAGCCCCGGGGCAGCCACCGAGAAGGCCCTCTCCCGTGTTCCCACCAGGTGTGCCTGTGATGGTGGTGGGACCGAGAGAAGAGCATTCCAGGGGTGGGCAGGACTGAAGGCAAGCAGAGTGGGGGCTAGAAAAACAAAACATGCCAGTGTATTGTAGCTCTTACTGCCAGTAACTAAGCTCTTACTGATTTGGTCCACAGCTCAGAGGTTTTGCTCCCCTGCATTGGCGATACATTACTATATCGCACAGTTCTCCTACAACAAGGATGAGGAACCTCCAGGCCGTGAGAATTGTCTTTCCCACAGAGCTTCTACCTCTGGTCCACAGAGTCTCCTTGGGTTAATCCATGAACTCCCCTTCAGAGTATTCCCCATTGTTATCTCCAACCTGAGATCGGAGATAACAGTGGAAATTCCCATGAGTGCCACTCCCCCTCCTAGCAACAGCATCTGGAGGACCACAGTTGCCTTACCCTTAGCATAGTTACCATTTTATCTTCACAACACTTGCAATTAATTTATGGAACTCATTGCCACAAGATGCCGTGTAGACAGCTTTAAAGGGGGGATTAGACAAATTTACTGAGGGTAAGTAGCCACCAATAGCTATTCACCATGATGCCTAAATAGAATCTCCATGTTCAGAAGCAGAGTGCAACTGAATACCCAGCAACAACTAGTGAGCTATGGTATGAAGAAGGACACTGATCTAAAAAGACCTTTCATCCAGGGGAAGGCAACCTGGTGTTCACCACATGTCTTGAACTACAATCCCCATTATCTCTGACCAATGGCCTTGCTGGCCTCTGCTACTGGGAATCGTAGTCCTGTCTGGAGGGTACCAGCTTGCCTACTCCTGCCTTAATATTTGCCATGTGAATGGAAACATAAGTCTGATTCACAGATCCCTGGCCCAGCGTGACCTGCTCCTAAAAATCACTTTTGTGTATTGGCAGCTGACCGCCATGGCTGGAGACTTATCAAGACTTAACCAGACCACTCATGTGGAATAGTCCCTTGCTGGTGGCCTCCAGGGAAGTCTCCTACTTCCAAGTAGATATATGTGAGAATACAGGGATAAGATTTTTTTGGATTATTCAGATGTTAGCCGGTGGGTTGATTCACCATTGTTTCCCATCATTAGTCAGGAATAAATGTTGGCCAAAATAATATTTTTTAGTTAAAACTTTCTTAAATATCCTTGGCTTTTCAAATAGTGAAAATAACTTTTATTCATTCATTTAAAATGATTTTAAGATGTCTTTAAGGTAGAATTTAAGAGTTTCTTAAAAAAAAAATACAGAACATTTGCAACAAAGGTGAATGCCTGTTTTCAACTAGCATTTCTTTTGTTCTGGGAATTGCTTTCTTGGAGGAATCACTTACGGCCCACCAAAGACTCAACTAGAAACTCACAAGTCTCCTGCTGCCGGGCAGTTGTAACTTTCCCACAGAAGAATTTTGGCGAGCTTTTAAAGAAATGCATTTCTTTTATCATCTGCTGTCAGCGTTGTACCGCTACTGGGACTGCATTTGAGTCCGGTGGTCACTAAGGACTTCCTGGACGGATGACAAATACTGTGGAAATGTGAAGGTGAAACCAGCCCGGTGTGTGGTTAGAAAAATTATGACTAAGCAATGAGGAGGAGATTATTCGCGGTGACATCAGCTGGAGAGGAAAGTTCTGATTTACAGGAACTTCACGTATTATTTCCTTGAGAGGATTTTTTAGAACAACAAAAAACTTTACAGAGTGCCTCTCACTTTCTATGGTCTCTTCCTTGAAAAGTCTTTCCATTGTCCAAAGGCAATTAGCTCTTTCGGAAGATTGACCCATTGCATAAAGGAACAAAGACAGGGATTCATCTTCTTCTTGGTCTTCTTCTTTGTCGTCGTCGTCTTCTTCTACGCCATCTTCATCTTCTCCTTTTTTTAGTAGATTTGCTTCAAGCACCTTCAAGCAAGAAGTTCTCCTTCACAAGACCTATTGAACCAAATGAACTCCCCCCTTCACAAGGCTGGTGTGAAAAGTAGGCCTGCTGGGTCACCCGCCTTTCACTCTGTCTCAGACAGTGGTGATAGTGAGGAGCAGGAGATGTTGCATTCTACTTGCACCTTGGCTCTCTGCCTATCAACCAAGTGGTACCAGCGATGGGAAAGAGGACGAGCTGGTGACAATGGCAGTGGGAAGGTAGGGTCATTGAAGGAGGGAGCTGATTGGGCCTTCAGAAACCTGGAGCTGCCTCTGGAACTTCATGCATTCATTTCAATGTTTGTTCAGGAGCTTAAGAACATAAGAAGAACTATGTTGGATCAGACCATGGGCCATCCAGTCCAACATTCTGTTCACACCGTGGCCAACCAGCTGTCAACCAGGGACCCACAACCAGGACATGAGTGCAACAGTACCTTTCCACCCATGTTCCCCAGTAACTGGTGTACATAGGCATGTACATAGGAAGTAGCATATACCCATCAGGACTAGTAGCCTTTTCCTCCAGGAATTCATCCAATTCCCTTTTAAAGTAATCCATATTGGTGGCCATCTCTACATCTCATGGTAGCAAATTCCATAGTTTAGCTATGTGCTGTGTGAAGAATTATTTCTCCCACCAATCAGCTTCATGGGATGATCCCTTTGGGATCTAGTATTTTAAGAGGGGGAGAAAAATGTCTCCCTATCCACATTCTACACACCAGGCATAATTTTGTACCCCTCTATCATGTCTCCCCTTAGCCTCCTTTTTTCCAAGTTAAACAGTCCCCGCCATTGTAACCTTCCCTCACAGGGGAGATGCTCCAGCTTCTTGATCATCTGAGTCGCCTTTTCTGCTTCTGCCATTCCCCAGAAGCCTTAACCTGGCATTAAAGCTTTCCACAGAGAACATCCTATTTGAACAGCTCTAATAATGTCTTGGGCTTTGCACCAGAGGCTCTCTGAGTTTAAGGTCACCATCCCATTATTCCTGTTTACCAAACAGAAGACCCAACTTGAACAGCATTCTCTCTTAGCCCGGCAGCAGGAATAATGTGACTCCAGGTGACGGTGCCTTGGCTTGCTAAAGTAGAACCGTTCCTGTAAGATGAGGTGGAAAACATCAGTATTACTGCAATTTTCCTTCCTCGTTTGCTTTTGTGCACACGTGGCATGGGGGAGACAGCTATGATTCCTTTGCTACAATTTGGCATAAATGCAGCTTTCAACTGCATGTTCAGGAGAGCAGCGAAATATTTTTCTACTCCCTTAAAATTGTAGGTGGATACAGCTAACCAAAGGCAGGACAGGGAAATGCACAAAATTGCTGCTTTAGTGTACCACTATAGCACCCTGAGGGAGGGGTCTGTCCACTCCAAGCCCCTGAGAAGGGCTGCCCCACATGAGCATGGAGGGGCAGCCACACAACTCTGATAAAACGTTTTCAGATTTGTCCCTTTTGTATCTTGGTGTGTTGAAGCAAACATGTCCTCCTTCCATGGGATGCATCTTCTCTAGGCAATGACCTATCCTGCAAGTTTTCACAAGATGCTTAGATATGTCTTGATCAGAAATATGATCCATCTGCAGTCCTCAAATGACAGTAGAGTGAGGCCCTTATCTTCAGCTACTGTTTTTAAAAGGCTATGGGGCACATGCTTTGGTTAAAATTGGGGGAGTTGAGATAGAATTAGGGTGGGACAGGGAGGTCCATCCTACCCCCCCCCCCAAATTGGAACAGTGTTCATGAGACTCCGCTCCCAGAAATGAGAGCATTTCTGGACAAATAAAGACAAAACATTTGTTTTTGGTCAATATTGGTAAACTTTGGGCTCTTTCACTTTCCCTATCACATCCGATGCTATCAGTCATGAGATGTGTGAATCTATCCAGCCTTGCGACTTTATAACATGGAAACATAATTCCATGGCAGCTGAGAGATCTTCCTTTTACGCGTTGCAGCATAACTTACCCTCCAGGGAGAAGCTTCGCCCAAAGATGTGCTTTTGGGTGAGGAGGTTAACCCTTTAATACTGAAAGCAAAATCTGGCTGACAGCACTTCAAAAATGGTTGAAATGAGATCTGTTGACCATTGACCGCCGAAGTGTGAAGGTTTTGCAGAGGGAGAAGCTTGTGGGTTAACCCCCCCCCCCCATTTTGAGCCAGCAACCTGATTCCAAATGTTTATCTTGACTTATTGCTCAACAACTCTGAAACAGCAAAGATCGCTATTCCAAAGATTAATTGAGTTGATCATCCAAGCTGCTTCTTTTGAAGAGGAAGCCTAGGCTAGGAAAGGCTATTGAAGGGGGAGTCATAGCCAGGGAACAAGGTAAGGGTCTGAAGAAGACAGGGCCAGGCCAGTAAAGATTACAATTGGTCAAGCAAAGTCTCAGCCACAATAGGATGCCTTTCTAGCCCTTCCAGTTGAGGAGAGCCAATGGGGTGCTTGGGTGAATGGAGCCCTTCCAGCACTTGAGACCTTTTCACTGCCCACAGGACTGCTCCAAACTGTAGTCTGTTCAGCATGTGACAGCTGAGTACAGGTTAATGGGTCCCCAGTCCCTAGTCCTCAGCCCCCGAAATACCTATGTACATCAGCTATGGAACCCTTGTGCATTACAAAGGAATCCAGGACAAATTCTGAGGTATACAATCAGTTTGTGTGGGGCACTGGCCAGGGCCAGAAAAACGACCTGTGACCTCTCCAATGCTATTCTGCAGTTGCACCTTCCATCAAGGAGATCAGTGGCGTCGGGCAGGCTATCATTTCAAAGAGGATTGTCTGCCATTACAGATATTCTCATGGAGGATAAGGCTATCATTGGCTACCAGTCATGATGGCTATATAATATATTACCTCCAATATCAGAAGCAGTGTGCTTCTATATACCAGTTGCTGGGGAACTTGAACAGGAGGGGGCTGTTGCAGTCATGTCCTATTTCTGGGCTTCCCAGAGGCACCTGATTGGCCATGGTAGGCTCAATGCTGGGCTTTCATAGATAGGCTTTTTGGTCTAATCCAGCATGGCTCTTCTTATGTTCTTATAAACCCCTGAAAAACTTCTGGGGAACCCAAAGGTTTTCCAGAACAGAGTTTGGTGGTGGTGGAGAACATATAAGATGAAGCTATATAGGGTGTTTCAGTGAAATATTAATTGGCCTCTGGAAACTCAATTTCCTCTTGCATCAAATACCAAGCAAAGAGAGTCACCTCTTCCTTCTTTCACTGGATTGTGGCTTCAGGAATACAGGAGTGGATTTGGCATGTTCCCCCCCCCCCCTTCTTTCAGGGTTAACATATTTCTCGAGACTTTGGAAGTAATCTGATATTCATTTCCTACAGACAAAGGGATTCAGTGAGCGATACACCTTTTAGGAGTATTCATCATCATTTTTTGCCCTTTTTTTATTAACAAAAGCTGGCTCAGAATTCTAGCTATATATACCCCAGCAACGCTGAAATAATTGTACTTTATCAAAGTAATGCTGGTATTTTATTCTTCGAGCTAACACGTTTTCTCATTAGCTATTATTACATCGAACAATAGCATCCTATCTTTGCAGTGTATGGTGATCAAGGTTGCAAGTCATTTTGTTTACCAAAGGGTGCCTACTTTTAGCTAGTTCTACCCTGGTATTGAGTTAGGGATGTAGAACAGGTTGTATATGTGAGCGAGAGCTATATGTGGTCAATTCAAAGAAGAGGGGAAAAAACTGATTACATTATTAAAACAATAGAGGCTACTTGCATGATTTGCTCTTGTATGTCTTCTCTGTTTCAAGTACATTCAGGGAACCATATGGTCTTTTGGAGTTTTTAAAGTGAAAACAGCGGCTCCACATCCCTCATGGGTACTGCCCTGAATTTGGCCAAAGCAACAATGTATCATCTGGAAACTCTTCAGTATTTCCAAATGTGTGAGTGTGTATAGATAGAGGCTCAGTTCAGACAACACGTTTCTCAACTGTGGTTTCAGAACTCTACGGTGGGGTTTTTACACCACCGTTGAGAAATGTGTTGTCTGGCGGGAAAACAACACACAACGGTGGAGGTTTTCTTTTGGAAAACACTCCATGCAGAATATCCACATTATGCAGAGGAGAGTTCCTGCACAACCGTTGTGTTGCGTGTTGCGTGGCAATCCCCTTGGAGTTTTCTGATGAGTTGAGTGGACTTTCCCCACTGGCTACAGAGTTCCCTGGCAAGAGAGGTGAAAGAAGAGAATGCCGCTCCAGGAAAGCTGCCGGTATTGTTTTTTCCCCCCAGCAATGGCGGATGGGATGCCATCAGGATGACTGGGGGGGGGGAGAGAGGGGGGAGGAACTGTCAATTAAATGCAATGGAATTTACTCAACTCCATGGTTGCCCACAGTCACAGAACGGTAGAGTTAGAACATGTTGTGTGGGGAGTACCCTCTAAAAACTCAACCATTGAATGGAGTTTTCAATTGCATTGACTAACATGTTGTTTGAACTGAGCCAGATAGATAGATGATAGAGAGATGATGATGATAGATAGATAGATAGATAGATGAGAGAGAGAGAGAGAGAGAGAGAGAGAGAGAGAGAATCTCTCCCTGCAAAACTATAGCCAAGGTGGCGGATATGCTGCAATACAGATGAAGCACATAATTGTGGAGCTGGGTGAAAAGTTCAACTTCCTGAATTTTCTCTTTTTTTTCTTTTTACTTTCCCCCCCTTTTTAAAAAAGCATGTTTCTAGCCCCTCTGGCTGAAAAGATACATTTGAGAGTGTGGGCCTGCTAGAATCTCAGAAAAAGCAAGGGGGAGGGGTCTGATGGAGCTTCCAGTGGTCGCAGGCAGAGCTACAATGTCTGGCATAGCTCCTGCTCCCTCCCCACAAATAAATTAAATGGAATGAATTATTCTTCCTAGTTATATAGGCAGTGTTAATTATGCAAGTGTTGCCCGATTTGCATGATGTGGCAGCATCCAACTTTTCTTGGTTGCAGAATTTGAAATAACTAAGCACAGTGTTTTAAAATGTCTAGTACGGTGTACGTACGCACACAGCTCTAAGGAGAAGTGCCTGTGGTTCTCAGCCACCTTGCTGAAATTTTAAACCTATCCTTGAACTTCGGAAGGGGTCGTGGACAAGGTATGCACTTAAAGTCCATCTGAGATTCTTCTCTTTTCCCCTGCCTCCCCCACCTCCACCCAACCAAGTATGAGATTTGTTGTGACCTACCAAAATAAAAACCTTTCAGGCTTCGATGTGGTGTGTCCAAAATTGAAATGCCACCTCTGGATGCTACTGGGGGGGGACACCTTTGAGGGCTTGGATGTAAGTACCTGATAAATTCCCACCTGGACCAAACACTCTTATCTTCTTCCTGTTCCTTGCACCGTCTTGCACTCACCTGGAACTGAAGGCTTCCTCTTGGCTTTATCTTATCTTGGAAGCAAGGAAATGCCGCAAGGTGCATGTCAATATGACCTCTGCGAACTGGGAAAGCCTTCCGAATGTAACGCTCTCTGATTCCATTAAGTCAAGTCCTGACAGTGACAGAAGGAAGTGTGCTCTTCCGATTTCATTTTGGGCTCTCCCTCCCTCCTGTCAAACAAAGTAAACCAAGATGCAGCACAAAATATTTGCCACTCAGAGGACAAAATGAGTGGAACTTAGCCAATGCTCAATTGTTTTGAAGTTTCTGTTTGACTCATTTAAAGATTAGATAGATAGATAGATAGATAGATAGATAGATAGATAGATAGATAGATGATAGATAGATAGATAGATGATAGATAGATAGATAGATAGATGAACACAGATTGCAATCCTGAGAAGTCACTACTTATTCATGTATTTGTTCCACATTAGATATGTCTATCCACATACACACACACATCCTGTGCACTACTCCGGGAGGCTTATGACAATTTCAGATCACAATAACATCAAGATACAAGAAGAATACATGCTTTAAAAGGCAGAGGACATCACAGATGACCCTTACCTTTCCATAAAACAGCAGATGCTCAGTAGGCAAAAGCTTGCTGGAATAAACACCAACTGGGTTCACATGACATGACAACCCATTGTGGGTTGTTGCCTGAAACAAGTCTTAGTGGGTTGTTGTGCCATCCGAACCCAGACTGCTTCCTACAGGGTGGCTTATTTTGGGCCAACAAGCTACTCTGACAGCCCATGGGACTGTTTAACCCACAATGGGTTAGTGTGACATCCAAACCCAGCAGAACCAACCCATTGTGGGTTGAGGCAATTGGGCAGCGAGCCGCTCAGCAGGGGGGAAACCTGCCACTCTTCCTGACTGATCTCACCCATGTCCCAGTGACAACCTCTCCACTCATGCCCAAACAGAATTATATATATATATAGTCAGACCAAAGAATGTGTACAAATGTTTTATTTATTTATTTATTTATTTTGTCCGCGGGGGGTGAGGGTTGCAGTTGTGCTAGTGTGCACTTGTGGCTGTCGAAAATATATATGGCCTTGTCTTGCCTACTGCCTTGTATGTTTCAGCTGTCAATGGGAATGAACTACAGACTGAAACATACTAAGTAATTTGTATGATTTGACAGCCATTGACAGTTGACCAGTCGGGAAAAGGGGACCAGATTTCCCCCTTTGCAACGTGATCCCCTGGGTTTGAAGTGTTGAACTGACACTTATGGGCGCCCTTCTTCAATTTTACACATTCCCAAATCTCCAACAATTCCTTTTAAGAGAAATCAAAAGTCAATTCCATTTTTGTGGCTCCCATTTGCAGTAACTGCAGAAAGGGGCCTCTATTTCTGACCCATACTGCGGAACCCATGATTGATCGATTAACATTTATTAATCAAGTCATTATTGAATGCACAGATTAGTTCAATGACCTGAGTGGACGCTTAAAAATATCTGACTGTCTGTCTGTCTTATCTATCTAGTGCCTCCTCTTTGATGGAATTCCCCAGATAATGTGTTTAGACTACCAGTTCATCTGGTATTGGCAAATGAGACAGACAAAGGCAAGGATGTAGTGCGAAAAAGACATTAATCTAATTATTTAATACGGTGGCATTGTCAGAGGAGGGATTTATCTGGTACCCGGCAGAAATGGATTCACCATCATTGCTCCACAAATTCTTCCAAATGCTTAACCATCTTATATGTCCCCCTGCAGCAGCCTGTTCATGCTGCAAAAGATCAGAAATTAATTAGCAGGGGACTGTGTGTTCCTGATAGACTATTTGTTTCCTCGAAAGAGCCGCATAGCCAGAAGATCACTCTTTATGTACTGGAAATAAATACCAATTACTTAAACAAGTAGATGGTTATGCTGCTGTGGGGTAACAGAGAGGGAGGGAACCAGGCAGCCGATATGAGTCAGCTATGGGGTGGGGGTGGGGGAATAACAGAATCACTTCTACTTCTGTGAGAAGAATTGTTTTAAAAAAGACGGGGAATAACATGCTGTTTGCATGTTCTATGACTGCCAGTGCTGATCCATGAATCTCTTTTTCCTTGGGCTTTTCAATGGGGTGGGGGAGTGGTTGTCCTGCAACAAATACCCACAGGAAGAGATTTGGCTCCAGGATCTCCAGCTGTTAATTTCTGACTTCAGGGCTGGCTTCAAGGCTAGGCATAGTTGGGCACCTGTGAAGGACTATGTCCCACCTGTAGACCACTGTCAAGATCCCCCTGGATTTGCTTCTCCTCTTCACCAGCGCAACCTGCGCGTTTAGATGCTTCTCACTCTGGCCCAGACAATGGTGGGGGTGGGGGTGAAAAGGAAGAACAGAAGATGCCATGGCCTGCTTGCTCACGGGCCCTCTGCTTTTCAAGAAAGCAAGGAGGAGAAAGAGGATGGGGAGCAATACCAGCTGGTGACAATGGCAATGAAAAGGTAGACTCACTGAAGGAGGGGGGGCATGAATAGTCCTCAAAACACTGGAGCCGGAAGGCTAAATGGCACCTCTGAAGTTCAGCTACAAGGGGGCTGTTGCCCCATCAGCCTTGTTCATGGGCTTCCTGGAAGCACCTAGTAGTTGGGCAATGCAAGAAGCAAGATACTGGATTTAGCAGAGCAATTCACGATGCGACAACAAGCTGAAGGAACGCCTCCTCCCTTATGTCCCTGCCCAGACCTTAAGATCATCCTCGGGGGCCCTTCTCTGTGAGCCCCTGCCAAAGGAAGTGAGGCAGGTGGCTACCTGGAGGAGGGCCTTCTCTGCTGTGGCACCCCAGCTGTGGAAGGAGCTCCCTAGAGAGGTTCGCCTGGCACCTACATTATACTCCTTTAGTTGCCAGGTGAAAACCTTTTTGTTTTCTCAGTATTTTTACAGTTCTGCAGTTTGATTTTTCACTTTGCTGATTAAACTTGTATTTTAAATCCATATCAATTTCTGCATGGCTGCTCGGTTTTTATCCTGGCTGTGCTTTTATACTGTATTTTAAATTATGTTTTTTTTATACTGTCATCGTTATATATTTTGAATGGCTTTTACGGTTTTAATTTTGGTAAACTGTCCAGAGAGCTTTGGCTATTGGGCAGTACAGAAATGCAGTAAATAAATAAATAAATACCCACGATACAATGACAACCCGCACCTTGTTGTGTTTCGTGAACCAGCTCAGTCTTACTTTCAAACGCCGCCACCCCCACCCCCCATAAAATCCCTCTGCCTGCTTGCTCCTTGGCTCTCCTTATCAAGCAAGCCAGCGGTAGCAAAAAATGACACAGAGAAGGGGGATCAAAAGCAGCTGGTTTCAATGGCAGTGAGAAGGTAGACTCATTGAGGGAGGGGTCCCAGGGCCCTCACAAACATGGAGCTGGCACTTTCTGACTTGCAGGGCTGTGTCTCTCTCCCCCCACCCCACCCTGGACTTCCCCATTTGGGCCCTGACAACCCTCGATAAACAAAATTTGGAACTTCTAATGAAGCCCTATGGCAAGGAGGGAAGCGTCCAATCTGTTGGACACTTGTTATCTCATGAAAAGGCTATTATCTCCTGACAAGGAGGGAAGTGTTTGTGTGTGTGTGTGTGTGTGTGTGTGTGTGTATTTGATTGCACTTCAGTCAAAAGGTGCACTGAAAAGAAAAATAGAAGCACTCCGATGCTTTATCCTGGAGAAGATTTCTTCTTCTTTTTTCTCCCTTGTCTTTTTTTTGGCGGGGACAGCAGCTGCCCAACGATTCTGTGGAGTGGCATGCATCCACTTATGCTGTATTTTAAAAAACTCTTTCCCCTGGACCCTAGAAATGATGCTATGCAAACAGGGACAATGGTGGGTCTTAATTATAAGCAGCAGGTGTCTGCTTGGGTACTCCAGGTGAGGAAGTAGGGGGTCACCGTGGATCCTCGGCTCAGGCGCCTCATCTGCCTGCAAAAGAAACCCACCAAGGTTCCAATTAGCAATTGCCAATTCTGTTGAGATTAGCGGATGCCCTGGCTGCTAACAACACATCAGTCCCCCGGGGTGTGCGATGAAAAACAGATACGGCATTCCTGGAGATCGCTAGAAGTGAGGATTTATTTTGATTTATTTTAAAATCAGAAAATAACGTGAGTTGGCTTAGATTTCTGAAGCAGTGCGATCCAATGTTCTTTAGAGCAGAAGATGCCTGAATGTATTAATTTGAAGAGGAGAGACGAAAGACAAAAGGCAATTGGACAGACGCGACGTGTAGCATTGAGAGTCTCAGACTAGAACCCATGGAGGCATAGGTTCAAATCCCCACTCAGCCAGGACATTTAGGATCTGTCAGTCAAAGCTACCTTGTAGGGTTGTTGTGAGGATAAAGTGGGCAGGTGTGATATAAAGAGAGAGAGAGAGAGAGAGAGATGATGCCTTGAGTTCTTTGGGAAAAGGGCTACATGCACTTAATAGATCATACATTTAGCTGAATTTGATCTTTGATTTTCAATCATTTTTTTAAAAAAATCACACCGAGCCTTCCAGGTGTGAAGGACTATAATTTCCACTCTTAAAAATAAATCCACACACATTTTGCCTAAAGCATTTAAAATGTCCCAAGCACACTGTAGCCCAGAGGGTCAATAACTTCATTGATTCCCCCCCCCCCACTGCTGTGGAGAAAGGACCGCTTCACACATGCATGTAGAACGCTTGATTTCTTGACGCTTGAGGTATATCCGCTTCTTGACAACACATTCAGTGTGTGTGTGGGGGGGAGGGAGGCACAAAGAATTTAGGGGTGCCGCTTACAAATCTCCACAGAAGAGGAAATGAATTGTAGAATCATAGAATCACCCCAAAAAGAGATTGGCATACAAATTGCATATGCTAATTTATCTACATAGATGCAAATTTAGAACTATTATATAATTTCAATAGAAATACAGTATGTCCACCATACTGTGAGCAGGTGACCTGTGTGAGCAGGTGACCTGTATTCCTGCTTGTTCAGTCTGCTCTTCACGGAGAAAACTGTTGATGGAGAACAAGTCTTAACGGTGCTTTACCTTTGAACTGGAATTGGACTGGACAGATCTTCAGACAGAGGACACCTTCAAAGAGAGATGGATCTTTGGCACCCCTTTAAACAGAGGACTGTCCTCTGTAAAAGAGGACACATGGCCACCCCAGAAGGATCACAGCAGCAGGCTTTGCTTGCAAATTACATGCATTCACTGAACACCTGCACAAAAGCCCCTACATCAGGAGTGAGGGCCTCGGGCCTCATTTCCCTCCAGGGTAATCTGTCAGGAGCAGCGTGCAAGGGTAGAGTTGCTAGGTAACGTCAAAGTTCTGTCTCTGTAGTGCTGCCTTTGATGGTTCAGTCACAGAGGCATCCCTGGATCCTACAGTCATCAAGTGATGAAATGGCAACACTGAACCAAGCCATAGAAAGCTGATGTAGCAAGGAGATGGTTGAAAAGAAGGGTACCTAGGAAGCCCCGGGGCTCAAAACCCAGCCAGGAGCTCACTGGGTTATCTTAAGAAAACTTCTATACTTCAACTTGCTACCTTTAATATGGGAATAATTATACTATCCTACCTTGTAGGGTTGTTACACACACACACAAAACACACACCACCTAACGTTGTGTATTTTGAACACTCAGCAAATGTGCCATCTATATAAATTACCCAGGCCAATAGGAAACATGCAATATAAATACTAATACCCAATCGGTCTGCACTCCCAGGCCAGATCTACACCAAGCAGGATATGATACTTTGAAAATGGTTTGAAAACTGTATAAGGAGTGTATCCTGGGCCCCAACCGTTGTCACTCCTGTTATAAACCGTTTCTAAGGCAGTAGCGCAGATCCCGCCCCGTTTGCAATTGATGTCTTCTTCCATTTGTATCCAAATCTAATTCCTAGTACTTGTTATGTGGGTGCCAGATCTGCGTCTGTCCAAATTTGTTAGAAAAGTTTTGTTGCGACGGATTATTATTATTAAAGTGGCTGCCGGTTGCCTCAGGACAGCCGCAACCCGAAAACATTTCTCCGTGACAAAAAAGGGGCTAAAATATCAGTATCCCTGTTCCAACCTCCCAACGATTTGGGACACTCATCCTGGCCTCCAATGCGCTGAAGCGAACGGACAGATCAGCTGCACGTTGCTTCCATTGTCTCCCGGTTTCCCACAGAAATCTATTCCATGTTTAAAATGTCTAAAGCTGGATGGCTTCTTCTCACGCTGTTCCCCGTAAAATATTGCTCGCCGCCATCTCTCGAGGGTCCGCGGCCAACAACGAGGCCTTGTTGCCGAACGTTCTCCAGCCCTTGGCTAATGATTAAGTGGTTCAGGAGGTTAATTCTGGGCGATAGTGTTGTCTTTGGCCTGAACAGATGTTGGGAGTGCTTTAATGCGGTTATCAAACTTGGTTGCCCTTCATTCTTTCCTCTTTCCCGGCCCTCGGCATTGTTCCACAGTGCATTCCTGGACTCCCTCTATGGAGATCCAGCAGAGCCCAACATACCACAGCATTAGCGCCAGAAAGAAGGGGGGGACACATCCCTCAGGTCACTGCGCATATTGACAATATATGGTGTGTAAGCCGATCGCAACAGAACTGATCTTTTTACAAAAAGGGAAGGGGGAGAGAGATAGGTAAATATTTGTCCTAGGTCCATAGAGATATGGGATGCCCCTGGGGAAGCTCTGATTGCGTAATCTGGACTACCAGCTTAGATGGACAATCTTTACTACTAGAATTTTATACTCAAAGGTTACTGCTAGAATATTTGCTACTCAGCATTCACCAGCAAATCTTTCAATAGATAGGTGCAGTTTAAAATGCACATCTAATTGTGTCATGTCTCACAGTCCTAACACTCGGGATAAAATTATTATTGTTATATCTCTTTCTTGCTTGTGGCGGTTTCTCTAGACGGACATGATGGGCTTTGCCAAATCATGCTGTCTTTTACAGATTCAGGAATTTCCTGACAATTGAGCATGTTTTAATTATGACTGCTTTCTGGATGTTGGTGTGGATGTATTTTGGTAAGCCCAGTTTCTGAAGGTTTTCTGTATAATTTTTTTGGTGTGATGCCGGTGACTGATATGATTAATGGAGTGATTGTGACCTTTTCCTGTAGCCATAGTTCTTTGACTTCCATGGCCAGTGGTGTGTATTTTTCTCTCTTTTCCTCTCCATTTCCAGCAAAATTTTTGTCATTCGGTATTGTTATGTCAATGAGATATGTGTGTTTTTCTTTTTTGTCTATGACCATTGCAGATGATGGTGATGATGATGATTGGCATCTTGTTGTAAAGGTTAAAACATACCCAAAAGAAATTAAAATAGATTTTTAAAAACATTAAAAATATCAAGTTCCAATAAAACGACTAAATTAAGTGGCCCCATCATATGAAGTCAAATGTGTGGGCGTAGAGGAAACCTTCACCTGGTGCTAAAAAGGTGGCAATGGACAATTGAAAAAGATAACAAGACAGCATTCCACAATTCTGGGGCTCTATCACTCCTAATAGCAAATTCAGGTGGTGAGTGCCAATGAAATTGTAGTCCACATGGGCTACTGAGATAGGGAGGAATCGACATACTTTGTTACAGAACAAAAACTTTTGTAGGGGGGAACACACCAACTACTAAGGTTGATACATTTTTGTATATGGGAATGGGGAACATACACCAGATGCCATCTGTCTGAATAGCTATTTTCTCTCTCTCTCTCTCTCTCTCTCACACACACACACACACACACACACACATATCCAAGAACACTCCTATCGGGACTGAGCATGCTCAGTAGCCATGAAATACAGAGAGACTCTTGCAGGGGGGAAGCAGAAGCCTGCAGGGGGGAGAGAGGTGAATGCCCTGCATGAACAGAATGGCTGGCTCAAATCCTGAACAAGGCACTCATTTCAGGGGAGCAGATGTGCTGCAACATTTTGTAGCAGGTCCCACTTGTGCTACAGAATAAGGGAGTAAAACATCACTTGGATTTGAAGCACATTATCACAGGCTGCAAGGGTTTTTATGCATGCAGTAGAGAGTTAGGCCCTTTCTACACCATAGGGGTATAGAGGGAGGGAGGGCAATCCCAGAAGTACCTAATACACACCATCGGTGCACACCAGCCGGGGGCCATCCCAGGCAAACAGCCTGGTGTAGAAATGGCCACAGAGGGCACTGAGTGTTTGCTCCCTTATGAATTAAATCCAATGCATATAGAAGAATAGTCTTTCAGATAATGATAGCTGGAATGCTTCGTCCTGTCATACTAGATTTCAACAGGCAGAGCTCTCTCTCTCTCTCTCTCTCTCTCTCTCTCTCTCTCTCATAAAAGAGCATTTGAGCATGCAACCCACCCACCACAACCCTTCTCCTTCTGGTTGAATTGAAATGGCACACTGTGGGCTAAACTTTGTGCCACTCGATTCTGATGAACGTATGAACAGGACCTTCGTGATAGCTCCTTCTCTTTGAAGTCCTGGTGTCAAGGGTTGCTCCTCCCGATCTCTCCCACTCTATCCCTGCCTCTGGGTGCTTGGTTTCTGCATTTTCAGACATTTCAGAGATCACAATAGCTATGCTCCATTAACTGTTAAACACTCGCATCAATTAAAAGATCATTTCCACATCTGATGGATGAGCCCCAAATCTCCAATTCATTTTAACCATCAGGCGGAAGAACAGTCCAACTCCTCTGACAAGAAAAAGAAGAAGAAGGAAGCAGATGAATATTTCAAGTGGCTCTGGAGTTACGGAACTTGCAAACTTTCGAAGTGCACACGCTATAATGGATGGTCGTGAGGAATTAAGGGTAGGACGAAACGGAACATGGATCTCTTGCTGCTTTTTAATTATTAATCATGGTAATGGGGGTCATGGTGAACATAAGCATGTGCAGCTGATTTCATTAGGGGAAGCGCTTTCCCATCCTCCTTAAAAGCCCAATTTGAACAAGGGGAGCCGGAAAGCGGAGGCGGCCTCCTAGAACATTAGGGTGTGCTTGGGCACACCCGGCATGCCCCGTATGCAGGCCTATGGTGATGAATCAGATCAGGAACACAATTTTGGGGGAAGGGGAGTTAACATACTATTTTCCCAATGGGTATCCTCCCCAGCTGCCATTTGACCTTCCCCACGGAGAAACGTACAGGAATCATATGGGTAGGGGCAGCCCTATCATTAGGCTGAGCAAGCCAGCTGACTCAGGCGGCAGATGCTGGAGGAGGCTGGCTGGCCATGTCTCCTCTTTTACAGAGGACAGCCCTCTATTTGAAGGGCTGTCCTTTCCAATCCCAATTTAAAGATATAGAACCCCAAGATCAATTAGTACCTGAACAGGCTGGCACTGGGGTCACCCGGTCAGCATCTTTCACACTACAGCAAGGTATACTGCATTTATGTTAAAATTTTAATAATTATTTCTGAATTTGCACCTATACATATAAATCAGCATGAACAAATTTTGTACCGATTGGTCTCCTCCTTTTTTCTCTTTTTTGTAGGTGCATGTCCTCCATTTTGGAAATTCACAAGCAACCACCCAGCTGCTCACCCTAAGCCCCTGGTGATAATAGCTGCTTTGATCCCTGACATCTCCAGAGAGGGCTGGAAAAATCCTTGCCTGAAAACTCAGAGAGCTGCTTCCAGTCAGTGTTGGCAATACTGGGCTAGATGGACCAGGCTCTGACTCAGTATAAGGCAGCTTCCTGCATTCCTATATCAGCACCCTTTGCTGTTCTACCTCAGGTGGAAACATGTCTTGGGCCCGCCCTGCAAGGTTGACACAATAGCCAAGCAGAGGGGTAACCTTCGCTCTGCTCCATTCTACACAATAAACCAGATCAATCCAAAGATATTGTCCAAACCAGAATCTATATCTGTCTCTTCCTTTTTGAACTTTACTTTGACACACTGACTGATATCCTTTTTAATTTTTATTTTGCTCCAATGGGCTGACTTTTTGGAAGAGTAACATTGCAGAACGCCCGAAAAAAGGCAGAACGCTGCTTTCTATTCATCCTTGGTTCAATGCTACCTCCAGAGGACAATGACTCTGTTTTTGTTTTGACCCCTCCTCCGCTCCCCCAACTTTCTCTTTCCTCTTATTTACTAGGATGCAGCCACTCCAAGGGATAATGCCCTTTTGTGGCAGAAAATGCCACTAACCCCTGATTTACATTGCCTGTAATTTGCAGATCAACCCATAAAATCCGCATTCTCCACAACACTCAAGAGAATCAACAGGTTGCTGGGCCATTCCAAAGTCTGAGGGGTTGGATGATCAACAGGAGAGATACGGAGGTTTTCACAGATTTTCCCCATCTCAGTGTTATATCCTGAACATTTTGAACACAGGACAGCACAGCAGAGGGGAATGCTTTGCCTGGGCAGAGGGCCGACGGGGGGGGGGGGGGGTATTGGGGAGGGGAGAAACTTGCAGAGCAATAGCAGACAGTTCATTGAGGAAGGCAAATCTTGGCCTAACCACTTGCACAGAACAATAGTGTAAGAACAAACAAAACAGTCCTCTTTTAAAACTTGCTTAATGCTATTCAGTGTCTAATAAGTGTATGTTTGGAGCGGAAGCCTCTGACACGATGCAAGAAACAGGGATCGTGGAGAAGAGGGGTCCGGCTATGTTAACTTTTGAGACAGTTTTTTTAAAAAAGAAAATTAAGGTAGTAGAAATGCAGGACTAGAAGACTTTCTAATATATGTGATGAAGTCAAACACCTCCCGTGAAGATTCCCACTAGACTGCTCTGTCTATCTACCAATCTCTCTATCTATCTACAGGTGCTTCCAGAAAAGGATTTTATCATGCAATCACCTTGCCACATACATGGAATTTTATGGAGGGTGGGGCGTGTTTGAAGATGACACTGACCTGGTTCATACCACAGGACAAGTCAGAGCACGGGTTAAGTACAGGTTGTCATTGCACCATAGGTTGCTTTGCTGGATCGGAACAAAGGTCCATCTATTCCAGCATCCTGTTACTGCGTCTAACTAGGCCACAAAAGGCCAATTAGTCCCCCCCCCCATGTGGTCCTCAGTTGGGGTGTGGGCCCTCAGCAGATGCCACGCCCCAGCTGTGTGTTAAGAGATGCAATTCAAATCTGTGGGCGACCTCAGATGCTCCCCAATGTTTCACAGATGAAAATAGGTAAAGGCTTGTAATGCCGAATACTCATGCCAAGGATTATTGCCTGAGCCATCTCCTCCCATCATTACTCATTTCTGAAAATTCTGTGCCATCTTCTGTAGGCTGTGTTCATTAAGCCTCCAACTGCTAGCCCTAGGCTGTTTCAGAAGCAAAGTCTTTGTTCTTTAGTTAGAGAGAGCCTAGAAAAAATAGTCCACCAATGTTCCAAATTAGCTTCCCCAGAACATCTACAATAGCAGGCTATGTGCTACCGGATGCCTTAGTGTCCATGCGTGGTCTTTTATGTGCATGTGCATTAAAGGCGAGATTCAGCCACCATATCCTGGCTTGGGGATGATTTAACATTTCACGTTGCTGAGGATGGAGGTGAACTTTGAAGCATGATGACCCTAGTAACTTATTGGGAGGGGCCGTACCTCTGTGGTGGAGTCCCTGCTTTGCAGGCAGAAGGTCCCAGGTTCAATTTCCGGCATCTCCAGGTAGGTCTGGAAAAAACTCCTGCCCAAAAACCTGGTGAGCCAGTGGCAGTTAATGTCAAAAATACTGGGCTAGATGGACTGACTCAGGCCAGATCTACACCAAGCAGGATATAGCACTATGAAAGCAGTATGACAACGGTATATGGCATGTGTCCATGGAGGGGAGACATGATAGCATTCTTCAAGTACTTGAAAGCTTATCACACAGAGAAGGGCCAGGATCTCTTCTCAATCGTCCCAGAGTGCAGGACACGGAATAATGGGCTCAAGTTACAGGAAAGCAGATTTCGGCTGGACATCAGGAAAAAAACCCTGACTGTTAGAGCAGTACGACAATGGAACCTGTGACCTAGGGAGGTTGTGTGCTTTCCCACACTAGAGGCCTTCAAGAGGCAGCTGGACAGCCACCTGTCAGGGATGCTTTAAGGTGGATTCCTGCATTGAGCAGGGGGTTGGACTCGATGGCCTTACAGGCCCCTTCCAACTCTACTATTCTATAATTATATATCCTGCTTGGTGTAGATTGGGCCTCAGTACAGGCTTTTCTACATGAGGGGTTTATTGTGCACACATCATTCCCTACTTCTGGTTGTTTACAGGTTCTTTAGAGGGACTAGAGGGATCCGAGCACCACACAAGGATTGTTTCCTTTCCTGCTTCTCCACTACATAACCTCTAGGTGGCACTGCGGTATAGCAGAATAACAGAAATACACAAGAGGAAATTGCACTTTCTTTCATGTTCACAATTAAATGTTGCATATTCCCTGCTTGGGGGGGGGGGGGCAGGAAGCCCACCAAAAGTGCTGGTTAGACACAGAAGCAAAACTAGAGGGTCATGATGTCATCTATAGAACCTGTGTAAATAACTGTGAGCAGGGAACGATGAGCACACAATAAATGCCTTGAGTACAAAAACAGCTTCCTGATTTCCTAGTTTGCACTAACACTTTTTTTAAAGCAAGATGTTTCCAAAAAGGAAAAACAGACAAACAAAGTATATATGTCTGTGTGTATCCATTGATAGTGATTTATCAACAACAGGGATCAGAAATTAGGGGACATCCCAGGTAACAGGGGTAATCAGATTGTATGCCTTCATTGACGGGTAAGCCAGATCTGTGGGTCGTATGTTAAGAATGCACGGTTGCTTTCTAAAGAAAACAATTCAAAGTTTCTCTGGCTCAGCAGAGTACTCAGCCGATGATAATCTTTGACTCTCACAAGAGACCGGGTGTTGTGTTTGGATCAGCCAATCACCCTTCAAATCATTCTTTGGAAGTGCTGATGGGGTGTGTGTGTGTGTGGTGGCGAAATAGCAACCATGTGGAGCTGTGTGCATCAATCACACTTTAAAGCCTCCATTGATTTTATTATTAATAAAATATTACATTTCTTCTACCACCTTCTTATTCTTGTTCTTATTATTCTGCTTGGTGTGCTAATCTGTTAATCCTAGAAATAGTAAAGCATAATTAAAAGGTACAGTGTATAGATATTGCACTTAAACAAAAAAGATCCAGGAAATCATCTGTACAGGTTTAACATCACATTATTTTAAGGGCATTATTATTATTATTATTATTATTATTATTATTATTTTGACAAGTTTCGAAGGCAGCAGACTCAGCCTTGGACAGGGCTCTCCCTGTGCTAAACTTTCAATCTTGCTTCCTAATTGGGGGAAGGGGGGTTTCAACCAAAGTGAATTCGCTTTTCCTATTTGCAGATTTGCCACATTAGACAAGCAGCCCACTGAAATCCCACCCCATCCTCCTCTTATCCATCTGGACATTCAGAGTTATTTCTCCCTCTTGAAATTCAGTCCCTTGAGGGCTGGGATTTCATCTCCCTTCCCCCACCCCTCCAGTCCCATACTTAACCATTTATTCGCTCCCCACCCCCACTTTTTTTAAAAAAAGTTTTTCTCCATTCCCTCAATTTGATGTGACAGACCAGTGACATGAATAATGGATGCAGTCTTTTCACAGGCAAATCGATTTCATTTAGCATGCCTTTCCACCAGGACCAAGCCACAACCCTGCAAATTCCTTGAGAGCATTCAAGATTTGGAGAAATCTTTAGAAAGCTGGCACTTGCTCCTGTCAAAATAGTTGAGTTCAATTTTAGGCCTCAGTTAGAGATCACTTTTATTTATTTGCTAAGTACTGCTTGCTGTTTTGTTTTAACCTGTTCATCAGCCAAGAAGACCACTCAGCTTGCCGATAATGGGGCGTTATTCCATGATATCTGCACAGCAACCTTGTGAGGTAGGTTAGGCTGAGAGACCCAAGGACATCTGGAGAAATAGCTCTGAAGAAAGAATGCCTGGGGGCGGGGGGGTGTTGAAATTGGATCTAAATCTGTTATTTTGCTAGGCACACTGGCTATCAACTTTCAAACTTTCTCTTTTTTTTCCTAATCCACCCACTTTGTCACAAAAAAGGAGATATAAATAATCACAAATACATCTGCAACACTATCCTGCATATGCCTACTCACAAATAAGGGCCAATTCATTCAATGTGGATTACTTTTAGGCATGTGTGCCTAGGATTGCAGTATTAGAGGCATGAGAGTTTTGGAAAATTCTCTCTGGAGTAAGAGTGAAGTAGTGGATGGTCAAAGGGGAATGCTAGGACAGCCAGCCTAAGATGAACCCATTTGCATCACAGAAGTTCACTGGAGGAAAGTGTTTTGTTCCCACTTAGTTAAGAACCAGCACAAAACTGGCTAAAAAAAGATCCACAGAAGATCAGTGTTGGCATTGCACATGGGCATACCATGATATGTTTTTTTATTTTGTTTTTGTTTTTTTTGCAATGACATGGGTTTAAGAATACAATGTTTAAGCTCAATTCCATATGGCCTTCGGGCTACTTTTAAATGTACTTTGCAATCAATCAATCAACCAGAGGGCTCTGTCTCTCCCTTGGGAGTCTTCTGGATATGGAGGGGAGAAAAGGATGTGGCAGAGAGAGAGAGAGAGAGAGAAGAGTGGAAGAAAAAAGAAAGAAAGAAAGGAAAAATAGTGGGAGAAAGAGAGAGAGAAAAAGGGGTGGCAGAGAGAGAGAGAGAGAGAGAGGGTGGCAAAGAGAGAGAAAAGAGGGTGGCAGAGAGAGAGAAAAGAGGGTGGCAGAGAGAGAGAAGGGGTGGCAAAGAGAGAGAAAAGGATGTGGCACCAAGAGAGAGAGAGAGAGAGAGAAGAGTGGAAGAAAGGAAGGAAGGAAGGAAGGAAGGAAGGAAGGAAGGAAGGAAGGAAAAATAGCGGGAGAAAGAGAGAGAGAAAAGGGGTTGGCAGAGAGAGAGAGAGAGAGAGAGAGAGAGAGAAGGGATAGCAAAGAGAGAGAAAAGGGGTTGGCAGAGAGAGAGAGAGTGAGAGAGAGAAGGGGTGGCAAAGAGAGGGAAAAGGGGGTGGCAGAAAGGGAGAGAAACCCATCTACTTTTGCCTCTGGACCCACCTACTGCTGGCTTTGGTCCTGTCCAGCACCAGAATATGGCCCTTGACAGATTACTCCTGAAGGAATGTGGCCTGAACAGGAAAATGTTTCCCCATCCCTGCAATAAATGAATCGTATGTTCTGTGGGTTTTTTTGTCTGTCCTGAATCTACTTTCCCCATCACTTTCAGTGGATCACCCCAAAGTTGTCATATTATGTGTGTGTGTGTGTGAGAGAGAGAGAGAGAGAGTGAAAGAGAGAGAGAGTGAGAGAGAGAGAGAGAGAGAGAGAGAGAACCTTCTCTCTGTCCACTTTCTTTGCCCCACAGCTTATCTGCTTACACATCTTGTTTTCCACAGTGGTCAGCCAGATACCTCTAGAAAGTCCGGAGGCAGGATATGAGAACAATAGCCCTCTCCCACTCTTATTCCGCATCAGCTGGTGTTCAGAACACGTCTCTGATCCTGGAGGTAGCAAATGGCTGCCATGGCTTGTAGCCGCTGAAAGACGCATCCTCCACGAATGTGTGCAATACCCTCTGAAGTCATCGAAAGCTAATGGCTATTGCCCTTTCCCATGGAAGCAAGTCCCATAGGCTCTACACACTGTGTGAAGAAGTACATAGATCTAAGAAGGACAGTTTCTCCAGCTGTTGTGGTCTTCTCACAATAGAATCAAGTATCCCACACAGGAGAAAACAAAGGGCCCCACTTGGTGATATGACTGCAATGGTGGCTGAATTTTCTCCTTGCTTCTACTGACCCTGGCCATTAAAAGCCAACCAACCCAAACTTCATAGCCCTATTATTGGTCCTGCTAGTTGGTCACTCTTGAGGGTGACAGAATATGTTGGTGAAATAGTTTTGATAAGAGTTGAATGAGGAATTTGACATTCAAGTCAATGGAAGGGTCTATTTTTTCTCCTGACAGGCCTCTGAGCAGTAATCAATTAATAAGTTCAAATAATTCATTAATGGCTGATTAAAATGTGGGTTCTTAATTGGATTTTAATTGTGGCTGGCCTCTCTAAATGGATTTCACTGCCAACGTGCATTTTTTCCCCTGCTGGCTTTGCAAACAATTTCTCTTCTAATAATTTATACGAGACATTTCACATGATTTTTCCACTCTCTGTAATTGTTCGGTAGAGAACTTCAGGCTTTTACACTGTAATCCTAACATGTTTACTCAAAAGTAATCCCCACTATGTTCAATGGGACTTACTCTCGGGTAAGTGTGTTTCAGATTGCAGCCTTCAAAGATCAACTCCTATTGACATAGTGTGATTTCTTTTACCATGTGGATCCATAAGGAAAACATGTTGAACCATTGCTGCCAGTCATTCCTGAAGGTGGACATGTTATCTGAATCTATATCTATTCCTATGCATCACTTACTTAAAGAATTCAAACAGCAGCTGTATTAAAATGCAACCGTTAAAAATGCAAATGGGGCTTTGACCCAACTCATCAAAGACAACCAGCAGAAAACTTAACGAGCTATACAAACTGTACTCTACTGTTTACCAGATTATTTCAATTTGGAGGAAAGGGAACGTCTGAGGGTGAAAGGGATCTTCGTACCCCCAGGTCTGCATGTAATAACTGGTTAATCAGCCAATTAGGAGGAACAAACAATTACGAATTGGAAAGCAGGGAGAAAGGACAGCCACATACACACAGAAACTAAAGAAAGAAATTGGTCAAGGTACGACTTAATCCTTATGAAAGGATTCCTAATGTTAACCCCTAAAGAATTCTACTTGGCCATACCTGAATTCATTTTCTTACCTCCCTTCTCCCTGCTACTTGTTGGCCCAGTTAATTTGCTGATGAACTAGCAATTACCTTCAAATATAGTTGTCGACACTGTCTTTTTCAAACTGGGAATTTTACGTGACAAAGGCGACCCATCGGATAGTTCCCCGGAGCAATGTTGCTGTAGCAAATGGGTTTGAAATGAGAGCTATAGTACATCTGTTACATCTGATCAGGTCAGCTCAAGTCTATGCAAGGTTATGTTATAATACAGTTCTTAGTCTTTAAGAACCTGCAACAGTATTGCTGTGTGCCATGGAAGTCTAGCACAGCTGCTTTTCAAAGGTCCTCATTTTGAGTTTCTGAAGTTTTGTGAACATCACAGATATGAAACATTTGTTTGTGGAATGCTTTTGTTTCAAGCAGAAATACGGTGGATGCTCACTTTCTAGCTTACTGTGGGCTCATGGGTTCTCAGGGTAGCTTCTTGTAGTTACAGTGTGGCTTATTTTTCTCGAACAGCCACCTTGACAACCTGTAGTTTGTTGTTGGGTTATTCAGTGTGGTTAACAATGCCCTGGGTTTGGACAACACACTAACCAGCAGTTCAATAAACAACTCGCAGTTCAACAGCCCATGCTTAATCACTGTATGTGGGTTAGTATGTCGTGTGAACCCAGACTTCCTGGATCACCACCCATAATCTCTCTCTCTTCCCCACCCACCCACCCACCCACCCACCTGTCTCTCTCTCTCTCTCTCTCTCTCTCTCTCTCTCACACACACACACACACACACACACACACACACAAACACTGGTGGGTACCCAGAAAGGTGTCCAGGGGTATCCTGGTCCCCATGGGCCTACCCTGCTTTATTCAGACCTTTGAGGGAACTCATGGAAGTCAAAAGCAGCAATGATAAGTACACTCATGATTTCATGCCCACACACACTCAGGGAGCATGCCATCCTATCCCCCTGATTCAAACGCTGACATGTACCAAGTTAGACGGAGGAAATCCCTGGATTAAAAACCCAGTGCAAGGACAATACATTTGGCCCCAGACTCCTCCACAATGAGAAAGGACGTTATTTTATCTCTCATAGAGTGCTCCAAAGGGCCTTGTCTAAACGCTGAGGAGACACACCCGCTCTTGGGATATTGTTAAGGGCCAGTGGTTTCTGTGGTTCCATCCCCAGTTCATATCCTTGCTCCCACTGTTTGCTAAATAGTCGGCTAAGCGGGCCAACAGGGCATGCTGAATGCTTCCTCCCAATTAGCTCCATCCTGCCGGGCTCTGAGTGAAGAAGGCCCTTGAAAGCCTGTCATGTGAACTCTTCGCCAGGCGCGGCCTCCTTTCGAAGTGTCCATTCAGAGACATCGTCCATGAAAGTGAAGGCCCCGGGGATGAGGTGATATCGCAGTCATTCCTCCTCTAATCCAGGCCATGACCACCGGCGCTGGGATTTGTCAAAGGAGACCCACCACCACCACCACGAAGCACAGAGAACACAGTTCCCTTAATGATTTGGTGCTCCTCAACTTTCATTTTTAAAAACAAGCTCCAGAAAATGTTGAGGTGGAACTAAAGTGAGGGGCTGAAAGGAGCACCTGGAGAAGAGCAGGGACAGCTTTGGGTTTTAGGGTACCCTCAGGTGAGATGCCCCACTTTGATGCCCCCTCTCCTCCAGGTGAACCCCCTCCCCCCCACACATACAAGGCAAGGGGCAGTACCTCAGTGACAGAGCACAAGAGAGGCTCAGAAGGTGGCAACAAGGGAGAGGGCCTCCTCAGTGGTGACCCCCCGGAATGTGGAATGAGCTCCCCACTGAGGCCCACCTGGTGCTGACACTGTCATCTTTTGGCACCAGGTAAAGACTGCCCTCTACGCCCAGACATTTAATGGCATATAATGGAAGCAATTGTGTCAGCTTTCTTGTACAGATCTATTATCGAAATTGTTTATCGAAATTGTTTTTAGGTGTTTAAATTGTTTTAAATTTTGCACGTAACTGTTTTTTTGAGACTTTGTTTTATCATAAGTGTTGTGTAATGTTGTTGGTGCTATTTTTTGTGGATTATTGTAAACCGGCTATTGGGCGGGATGGAAATGAAATGAAATAAATAAGCTTTGCATGCAGGAGGCCCCAGGTTCGATCATCAGTTGTGCTGGAAAAAGATCCTGTCTGAACTCCTGGACAGCTGCTGCCAGTCAGTGTAGACAATATTGAGCTAAATGGGCCAATGGTCTGACTTGGTGTTCATATTTAAATCAGCCCTTTATTCAGAGCCATGAGGACTGGAAACCTACATTATTTTCAGGGGAAGGCCCATAGTGCACTAGAAGAGTACCTGCTTCGTATGCCAAAAGTTCCAGGTTCAATCCTCAGCATCTCCAGATAATAGGGCTAGGAAAGACTCCCATTTGAAACCCCAGGGAGGTGCTGCCAGTCAGTGTGGGCAATACTGAACTTGATCAAGCAATGGCAGCTTCTACGTTCTTCCTTTCTCCTCTGTTCCTATCATCCCCATTTCCCCTGTCTGTATGTTCTCCCAGAGAACTTGGGCACAGGCAAACAAGGAAGCAGGCAGGTAGGCAAACGCACAAGAAGGTCCCTAGCCCAAAGCCACAAGCTGAAGATACCGAGTTCAGGCCCTGACATCTCCAGTTTAAAGGATGACGTAGTGAACCGAGAAAGACCTCTGCTTGAGACCCAGGAGGTTGTGAGCTCTGGCTTTGCTGGGATGGAGTCTCCATTCTGGGTTTTAGTGACTACCAGTCACACGCTAAAGGAGTTATCCAAGGTGCTGAACTATTGTCCTGCTTGTGGGTTTCTCATGGGCAAAAGTGCAACAGGCACCCTACCACCTATGTTCCCCAGCAACTGCCTCTGATACTGGAGTTAGCATGTAGCACATAGCCATCATGACCACTAGCTCACTGATAGCCTTCTCCTCCAGGAATTTGTCCAATCACCTTTTAAAGCCACCCAAATTGGTGGCAGTGAGTTCCATAGTTTAACTATGTGCTGTGTGAAGAAGTCCTTCCTTTAATCCGTCCTGAATCTCCCACCAATCAGCTTCATGGGTTGGGTTCTAGTATTATGGGAGAGGGAGGGAAATGTCTCCCTATCCACTTTCTCCACCCCATGCATAGTTTTGTAAACCTCCATCATGTCTCCCCTTACTTGCCATTTTTCTAAGCTAAACAATCCCGGCTGTTGTAACTTTCCCTCATCGGGGAGATGCTCCAGCCCCCTTGATCATTTGAGTTCCATTTAGCTGCCAACGTTACCACCTGTCTGCCAGGTTTGGACATCATTGAGCATCTTTTTTCAGAAGCTCTGCAAGACCTGCCTGTTTGCACAAGGGCTCAGGTTATGTCAACAGAGAGGCTGGGGTGGATGCTTTGGGGATATTTATTCTGTTTCATGAGCAGGGGCTTGTTGTACTTCCTCCACACCCCCTACCACCACACAGGCCTTTGAAACAGATCAGACTAGAAACACTGATCAAAAATTGCATAATGAGTAATAAACTGCTCATTCCCCTTGCCCCTTTGGGTAAGTACCAACCCAACTTAAATAAAGGCTCCTAAATCAAGAGAAGGCACATCTGCAGAGGATAAGTCAATCTCTGGCAATTAGGTGTGAGCGTGAAGTCGAACCTCCACGTTCCAAGGCAGTATGTCTCTGAATTCCAGGATCTGAGGAGAAGCAAGAAATGGGGACTGCTGCTTTCAAGTCTTCTTTGTTGACTTCCCAAAGGCATCTGGTTGGCCACTGTTGGAAAGAGGACCCTGGAAGAGATGGACCTTTGCCCTTGACCACCAGCAATTTCTTTATGCCTCTTGTTGAATCGGTGTTCATTAGGGGTGTGCACGGACCCCCCGGATCGGATCGGGACCCGGATCGGGACCTCCAATTTTGTCCCGGACCGGTTCAGACAAAATCGGAGGCCCCCCGGAACGGATCGAGTCCGATCCCGACCCAAAAATCGTACATTTTTGGATCGGCCGCCATTTTTTCCCCCATAGACTTGCATTGCAATGCAAGTCTATGAGGAAAAAATGGCGGCGGGTGGGTAAGGGGGGGCCTAACTCCCTCCCCCCCCCGGGGCCGTCCGCTGTGGACGGCCCCGGCAGGTAAACCCCCTCCCCCGCGCTCCCTACCCCCCCTGGGGCCGCCCGTTTCCATCCGCTGGCGCCCGCGGGCGCCAGCGGATAGAAGCGGACGGCTCCGGGGGGGGGTAAGCCCCCTTCCCCGCCACTGCTTACCTTCTCGGCCCGTCCGGCGCCGGCGGCTACTACCAGCGGGCTCCGCGGCCTACTCTCGAGTAGCGCGCCGGGTGATGACATCACCCGGCGCGCCATCCTAGAGCAGGCCGCGGAGCCTGCTGGGAGTAGTAGGCGCCGGCGCCGGACGGGAGCCGCCAGGCCGGGCAGGTAAGGGCCCCCCTCCCCCCTCCCCCCTCCGTGCGCCCCCTCCTCCCCTCCACGCACCCCCTCCTTACCTTTCCGGCCCGGCGGCTCCCGTCCGGCGCCGGCGCCTACTACTTCCAGCAGGCTCCGCGGCCTGCTCTAGAGTAGCGCGCCGGGTGATGACATCACCCGGCGCGCCATCCTAGAGCAGGCCGCGGAGCCTGCTGGGAGTAGTAGGCGCCGGCGCCGGACGGGAGCCGCCGGGCCGGAAAGGTAAGGGCCCCCCTCCCCCCTCCGCGCGCCCCCTCCTCCCCTCCACGCACCCCCTCCTTACCTTTCCGGCCCGGCGGCTCCCGTCCGGCGCCGGCGCCTACTACTTCCAGCAGGCTCCGCGGCCTGCTCTAGAGTAGCGCGCCGGGTGATGACATCACCCGGCGCGCCATCCTAGAGCAGGCCGCGGAGCCTGCTGGGAGTAGTAGGCGCCGGCGCCGGACGGGAGCCGCCGGGCCGGAAAGGTAAGGGCCCCCCTCCCCCCTCCGCGCGCCCCCTCCTCCCCTCCACGCACCCCCTCCTTACCTTTCTGGCCCGGCGGCTCCCGTCCGGCGCCGGCGCCTACTACTTCCAGCAGGCTCCGCGGCCTGCTCTAGAGTAGCGCGCCGGGTGATGACATCACCCGGCGCGCCACCCTAGAGCAGGCCGCGGAGCCTGCTAGTAGTAGTAGGCGCCGGCGCCGGACGGGAGCCACCGGGCCGAGAAGGTAAGTGCCCCCCTCCTCCCCCCCCCCGCTGTCCACTTTCATCGGCGGGCGCCCGCTGGCGCCCGCCAATGGAAGCGGCGGTGGGCGCCAGTGGGCGCCCGCCGATCCGCCGATCCGCCGAACCGGTTCGGAGCTTTTTCGGACCGGTTCGGATTGGATCGGCCGATCCAGCTGCGGGATCGGAAATCGGATAATTTATCCGATTTCCCACTGGACCGGACTCGGATCGTGGATCGGGTCCGATCCAGTGCACATCCCTAGTGTTCATACAGTGATGTGCTCTGCTCTTCTGCTCTTCTGCCCCTCTGCCCATAACAAATGGCAGAAGATAAGAGTTATGTCCCCTTAATTTTGGTGGCTGCTGTCTATTGCTAATGCCATTCTTGGTGTATTTTGAAGGGAAAACCATGCCCACACACACACACACACACACGCTGTTTGTTTTCATTCGGTCTTTGGAACTCTCCCTGTGTAACCAAAGCATCCTCATTGACATGCAGAAGGGATATGTAATTCGGTAACTGGCACAATAAGGCAGAGAGGGAAAGAGGGAGAGAGGAGAGAGGAGAGATCCATCTTGTACCAGTCAATGCACAAAATATTGGTATGTGTGGAGCGTGCCACGAAACTCACTGCACATCTACGCAGGAGCGCATGACACTCCGAGACGGCAACAGGTTCCCATTCGGCTCCGAATGTTCAGAGTCCTGGTTGAGAGATATTTGCCTGACCTGGGCAAACAGGACATCTCTTTATTTGATTTCCTCCCTCTTCCAAACGTTTCCACTGGCCCAGCTGACTGTGGGACGTCGCTGGCCTTTGTAAACACCGCCACAAAAAAAATTCTGAATGGGCTGGGTGGGCCCCCCAAAAAGAAAGGCAGCGCTGCCTTGGAGATGGCCGGGTGCTTCTCTTACGGCTTGGCTTGTCTGCCTGAGAACTTCTATTCATTTGGTTTCAGCACCTGATTAATTAGTTAATTAGGCCTCAGAGGAGAAGACTGGCTCTGTTATGTCATTTCAGGGCCCATGAGGTGCTGAGGCCCGCCTTCAAGGAGGCCGCGGAGGGAAGCGCTGATCTGCCCTGGATTTCAATTCCCTTCCCCTTCCGCCGCCCCCGCCCTGCACACACCATCTTTACAGGTTCACAAATCCGATCACTTTAAGGGCCGCGACCATTAAGGCTCTTTTCTGTGGTTACATTACAGTTGGACACGACGCTATGAAGTATTTGCAGCACAGGGGAATTTCCAACGGGAAAAGCGTCATCGATTCCCAGGTGTACTACTAAGTCAATGCCATAATTATAGTTATTGTTGTCATTAGCATCGCGTCGTCATCATCATCCTTGTACAATCACGTTATTGGTTAGCTTAGATTAACTGATTTTGAAAAGGAAAAACACACACACATACTTGAGTAAAAAGGAGTCCCTGGTTGATTGGGGAGGAGACACGATCTACAGGCAGACAGACAAATACTTAGAAAAACTGCAGATTGGATTCATCACCATCTGAAAGGAAGCACACCCTCATACACCCACAGACACACCTCTCACAAAGGGAGGGGATCCCGTTTGTAAGAGGCTCTCTGCTAAAACACTTGTTTGCATCCTCTAAAACGAAGGAAGTCTGCTTCTTAACTCCTGGTTTTTACCCATATGGAAATGTCTGTAAATTTTACCCGTAGACGAAAAGCCAAACCAATTAAAACATTATTCATATACTTCGTCCCTGTGCAGTTTTAAAAACAACAACAACAACAACAACAAACAAACAAATTATTGGCCTGAATTATTATTTTTCTCCCACTGGACTCCTGATCCAAATTGCCCCACTTTGCATCTGCTATTTGCAACGGGAGGAAAGGGTTAAAGCCCTGACCCATGGCATGGCCCTGATTCAGCTGCTCCCCCCTATCCTAACCCTATCATTTGCACTCGGTTTGGGCTGCGTAAGTGCGACGTGATTGCACGTAAGGTGCTTGTGCGTTACTGTTCCTGTGGAACTCCCTGCCGGTTGAAGCTAGGCTGGCTCCCTCTCTGTGCGTCTTCTACTGGCAAGCAAAAACGTTTGGCCTGTAAGCGGATCTTTGGTGTTGCCCGGAGCTTTTATGTCGTTGTTGCTGCTGCACTTTTAATTGTGTTTCAATGCTTTTGTTTTCATTATTGTTTTGGTCAAGTTTCCCTTGCGATTCTAAGTCTCCTTGAGTGCCGTTTTTCTCAGTAGAAAGGCAAGGCACAAATCAAATGAATTAATCCATACACCCCAAATTTCCCTCCCCCCCCCCATGCCCAAATCCTCTATCTCATGCAAGGCCCTTGCTGAAGGTATGCAGACCTGCATCCGCCCTCAGAGCTCTTGCGCACGGAAAAGAGACCACGGCGCAAACCGAAACAGACCACGCCACCCACACCCTGAAAAAGTTGAAAGTTAAGCGTTAAAGACCCCTCTTTTATGTGTTTGTGGAAGCGGGGGGGGGGCGGTAGTCGATGAACGGGAGAATAAAACAAGATTTAGTAGTTTTCCACTTAATTTCAATGAAAAGGGCAACTGCCTTACCTATTGCACTGATAATGTAACGAGGGGGGAGGAAGACAAAAAAGGCATTGTGCCACAGACATCTCCTATGGTTGTCCCGAAAAAAACTTTTCTTTCCAATATTCCGCTGTGCGCTTCTAATTAATGCGGAGCATTCCAGAGCTGGAATGGCTTAATGCATAACAAGTGGGGAAAGGCAAGCAGGAAAGAGAGAGAGAGAGAGAGAGAGAAATTCTCAGTGTTTACGATTGCCCTGTTAGAGTTATGGGAGAGAAAGCTCGACCCCCCCTTCCCTTCGACCCCCCCCCCACCTCCCCAACTTACTGTCTGTTAAAGCAGACCTTTTGTAAAGCGATGGCAACCTACAAAAGCTGCCAATCAAAGCTTGCCCTCCAAAGCCGGAGTTCACATGGGCTTCGAATGACAGCCCCCTCCCTCCCCCAGCCCACCCCCAACCTGCCTGCGAAGCATCAATCTCTCTCCCCCCCCAACACACCCAGGGCCCATTGTGCGGGCCGCAGGTGTTGGTTACAGCACCCAACGCGGCCTCGCCACACACAACTCCGCCTCTGAGATGCAGGGCCTGCGGACAATGTGGCCGTGTGAGAAGAGAGGGCGGCGCAGTGGGTGTGGAGGAGGGTAAGAGACAGATGGTAGAGGGTACTGAGGGTAAAGTCATTTCCAAACAATTGCCTTCTATTTTTAACTTTCTCCCAATCGGCCCAATTTTCCCCCTCTCCGAAACCGAACAAAATACCCCAATGAATCATCCGATCGCGTCGGCCTAGCGCCTTTGGGAGAGAAAATACGAAGAGACGTTTGTGCGCCACTCTCAAACTAAAATGTTCATAAAGCACGTCTAAGGAGAAAAAGGAAATACTTTCGCCAAAGAATTTCTTGGGACGGCAGGCAGAGAGGAAAGCAGGATTTTGATTCAAAGATGTCGCCTTTCGAAACTTTTGACGATGCGCGTTCCTAGAGGCGACACTCTTAAGTAGAGGTGTAAATATCTTTTAGCTCAATGTTTCTTCCAGTGGCTTGGTGTGAAAATGTTAATTGCATTGCTCAAAAGAAAAAAAAAGTTAAATAAAATAAAACAAAACAACAGCCTCTATTTGGAATGCACGTGTACTGTACCCGGATGAGACAACCCAGCGGGAACTTCTGCAAAGAAAGCCTTCTCAAAAATGAGCAGGAACATCTTCACAAAGCACATATGGTTTGTTGCGTGTATTGCACCATCGGTCTACAGGGTGTTCACAAACAGAAAGAAAGATCCCCGTCCCAAGGAGACTGCAATTTAAAAATTCAACGCTGTGGAGGCCACAAAGGGGTCAGTGTGTGACGAAGATGGAGATGAGAGTATCGGGGGGGGGGGATATGTGTTCAGTTTGATTGCACACATTTAGGTTTATTTCAGCAGGGGGTGAGGATGTGCCCACCCCCTCCCCAAGACGTTTCCATGGGGCTTGTGCAAGAAAACTCAGCAGAGGCCTGTGCCGACGAACTCTGGAAAGGAGTCAAGAAAGAACCGGCTAGGAGGTGTTTTTTTAAAACAGTCCAGGCAGTACCTTGAAATCCTGTTCAATGCTCAAATGACATCACATTGTGGTTACTAGATAAAATGTATTGAATGCTAGCAAGGTGCAAGGTGCTGTACAAATCACAGAAATGTCACTCTATTAAAAGTGAGGCACAACGATGTGGTCCCCCTCTTATCGAGAGTGGTGGAAAGATATGCACTATCCATATGGGTACAAGAATCATGCCTGTTATTCTTCCTAAGTGTAATGGTAGTACAGACTGGCCAACGTGATCATTTTATGCCAGTACTTTGCCATCTGTGCTGGATACTAGTTCATGTCCTGGCCCAATTCAAAGTGCTGGTGTTAACATTCAAAACCCTAAACAGGGCCAGGTCTACCCCAAGCAGGACATGACACTTTGAAAACATTTTGAAAACAGTATCTGGAGTGTGTCCTGGGCTCCAACAGTTGTCACTACTGTTATAAACTAGGGATGTGCATCGGATCTGGTCCGATCCATGATCCAGAGCTGATCCGACCAAAATCAGATAAAATTATCAAATTCCGATCCCAGCTTCTGGATCGTCCAATTTGACCTGAACCGGTCCGAAAGGACCCAATCCGGTTTGGATAAGATTGGAGGATCGGATCTCCTCCCCCCCTCGCGCTCCTTACCTGCCAGGGCCGTCTGCTGGCATCCGCTGCCCACTTCTACTGAGAAACAGGCTTCGCGGCCTGCCTCTCAGTAGCTCGCCACCTGGCGCGCTACTGAGAGGCAGGCCGCGAAGCCTGTTTCTCAGTAAATCGGAGCAGCAGAGGGAAGTGGACGGCCCCGGCTGGTAAGCAGCGGGAGTGTGGGGGGAGGAACAGAGAGGGGGGAGTTAGGCTCCCACTCACCCACCCACCGCCATGTTTTCCATATAGGCTTGCATTGGGGGAAAGCTTTATTTCCCCCAATGCAAGCCTATGGCAAAAACACCAAAAATAGTGGCCGATCCGAAAATCGGATGTCCGATTTTCGGATCAGGATCGGGTCCAATCCGAGGGACCTCCGATTTTGTCTGAACCGATCAAGGACAACATCGGAGGTCCCGATCCTGGTCCCGATCCGATCCAGGGAGTCCGTGCACATCCCTATTATAAACCATTTTAAAGCAGTAGTGTAGATCCTGCCCAGCTTGGGGCCAGGTTACTTGAAGGATTGTCTCCGCCCTGACCTGAAGAACATCCTCAAAGGTCCTTCCCACCGAAGGAAATGTGTTAGGTGGCTGCTAACAAAAGGGCCTTTTCTGCGGTGGCACCTCAGTTATGAACTGAGCTTCCCAGAGAGGCTTATTATGGCCAGTGTGGTGTAGTGGCTAGAGTGTTGGACTGGGGGCCAGGAGAACCGGGTTCTGGTCCCCACTCGGCCATGGAAGCTCACCGGTTGACTTTGGGCCAGTCACAGACTCTCAGCCCAACCTACCTCACAGGGTTGTTGTGAGGAGGAGGAGGAGGAGGAGGAGCAGGAGGAGGAGGAGGGGGAGGATTATGTATGCCACCTTGGGTTCCATGGAGGAAAAAAGGTGGGATATAAATACAATAATAAATTAAAAATTAAAAAATTGGCTGGCACTTACATTGTGTTCTTTCCGGTGCCAGGTGAAGGCCTTCTTATTTTCCAAGGCATTTCAGTCTTTTACTTTCTGTTGTTTTACATCTGCATTTGAAAACTTTTGCATTGCTGTTAGGTTTTATTTTGTTTTTTACTATTATTTATTTCATAATATAGTTTTAAACTTTTATATTGGCCCCATTCAGAAAATGCCTTAAACCATGACTTTAACCACAGTGACTAAGGCTAAAGGCCTTATTCACCTTGGTTAAAGCCATGGTTTGAGGTGTCTTCCTGAACGGGGCCATTGTTTCACATTGTATTTTATTATTTTATTTGTTATGAACCACCCAGTATGCATGTATTCAGGAGTGGATTCGTTTTTCAGATTTAGCTAAAATTGAGACTTCTTCTGCTTGGGGCCATTTTCATCCCGTACATTTAATCCACTCTGTATCTTCTCCTTAACTGGAATTGTATCCAAACTGCTAGCTGCCGTTAATTGGCAACTGGAGGAAAACTAAGACACATGCCTTGGTTTTATTTTCTGTCATCCTTCCACTTATTTTTTTTCCTCCAGGTTTTTTTTTAAAAAATAAAATCTCTGGCAAGACATATCAGATTGTATCAGAAGCACAATTGTCCCGACTTGTCCTCTAACTTTCTTGGGTCAATTGCCTGAATCCCAAGACTAAAGTGCAGTGAGTGATTTCATGCAAACATGGGCCAGGGGTGGAAGAATTTTATGTCGGGCATATTCAGCCTCCTGAAAAGAGGCGTCGGCGTATTTAGACCTTCCAGTTGCCTCTATTGCTGTGATCCTATGCAAGTTTCATAGGTATTCTCAATCCAGCGAGACCTGACTCTGAGTAAATTGGAATGTGTTTCTGTTGTGTTTTTAATTTTTGAAACTCCGATGATTTTAAAGTTAATCTTGTATTTTCTGGAGGCTGAACATCATTTGAAATATTGTTATTGTCATTGAAATAATTTGCTATAGGAAGAATAAATCCGAACATGAGCAACAGCACATTCCTATACACGTCTGCTCAGAAGTAACAAATCCTAGTGATTTCCGTATGGCTTGCTCACAGGTAGGATTGCAGCCTAAAACAAATACTGTTGTTGTTATTATTACATGATGAATATATATAATATAATGTATTTATTATAGGACAATCCTGCAGGTCTACACAGGAGTCTTCAGCTGCAAGTATGGCTTGATGTTATATAATTATATAAATTATATGGACATAGTATAAAGCGTATTACTTTGTGTAAGCATATATTATATACATCCACACCATAATCAGAAAAACCTTTCTTGCAATATTGATATTGATCCTGGCCTCTTTCCAAAGCTCTGCAGGGGGTTCCAATGCACACACGGAGTTCCCCAGGGAGCGGATGTTTCATTCACTAAAAAAAAGTCAGCAAAAGTGATTGCACATATGGGATTGCATCAATGAACATACCAAAGCTTCTGGACTAGAGCTGACAACTGGGTGCAATCCAGAGATATTAAAAAGCAATGAGAGGGGATTTGCCCTGGACTTGCATTGGGGTATTTTGGGGTCGGTGGATGGGCAGGGGATTGCACCTGCCGGGTAATCTACAACCCCTTTTAAAGAGCCCCGGAAATGTTTATCTTAATGGGGCAGCCACACAAGCCAGGAAGAACGAAACGCTGAGTTAGAACATGCTTACTGGTGCATCAATGTGATAACATCTCTCCAATGGGCAGGATGAAAAAGGCAGGACTGTCCTTTTCCCCTGAAGGGACTTAGCGGGTTCCGCTTTGCTAGTCAAAACAACATGTTTCAAGTTTCATGGGATTGGCATTTGAGGCCTGGAGGATGTGTGTGGGTGTGGGTGAGTACAGGATGTTTGGACTTTGCAACAGTGGGGCCTTATGCTTTCCACCTTTCTTGGAGATCTCTCCCTCCCTTAGGTCCTCGCGCAGCTTTGACTTGTAGGCCCAAGAGGCTGATTTGCACAGCCACACAATGCTTACAGAGCTAACCGGATCAAGTCCGACCTGGGCTCTCCGTTCAGCACTGTCCGGCGGGACACCATTTTAATTTCCCACAATGCCACTGATGCAGCATCACTCCAGGCCCTTGTGGGAAATGTTGACAACCACTCACCGCTCAGGTGCGCCTTCCTCCACTCTGCGACCAGTCATGAAAGGTAGAGGGAATGGCTTTTGAAACGGAGCGAACTTTCAAAAAACGGCTTTGGGAGAGGGCAACAGGAAGGAGCGCTGATGTTCAAAGCAAAAACCGAACACCCAAACATTAGATATCCAACTGGGCAAAGCACAGACCTTTGATTGCAACCAATGTAGCTCTTTGGATCCTGGCCATTCTTAGATGCAAATGATGACATAAGAACATCAGAAGAGCCCAGAGGCTGGATCAGACCACGGGTCCATCTAGTCCAGTACTCTGTTCACACAGGGGCCAACCAGCTGTGGATCAGAAACCTACAAGCAGCACATGGACAACAGCACCCACCCACCCATGTTCCCCAGCAACTGGGGTATATAGGCTTACTGCCTCTGATATGGGACTTCTAGCACTGTGATTTTGAGTGCCTGTGATAGTAAAACACCAGAATCAAGATAGTCTCTGAAAAACAAGCAGACTGGTGTGCCCTGGCTTCCCATCTGAAGCGAGGGCCAGATTCTATGTCAGAGAAGCTCTCGGGGGCCGCATCCCAGTGGTGGGTGGAGCTAAAAGGCAAAAAGGTGGGGCCGAAAATACATAAATACATATAGAGAGAGATAGAGATAGAGATATAATCAGCATATTTTAGCTTTAGGTTCTTCCTGTCAGTCCCTAAAGCCTTAGAACAGGCATTCCAGCCTTTTAGAATGGGGGTAAAAACTGAGCAAGGGCCAGGAAACTGCCAAATGAATGGTAGTTTATTTTATTTATTATTGCATTTTTATATACTGCCTTTTTTCCTCCAAGGAACCCAAGGTGGCATACATAATCATGCTCCTCTACACTTTTATCTTCACAACAACAGCCTTGTATGTTGGGCTGAGAGTCTGTGACTGACCCAAAGTCACCCAGTGGGTTTCCATAGCCGAGTGGGGACTAGAACCCGGATCGTCTGACTCCCAGCCCAATGCTGTAGCCGCTACACCATACTGGCTCTCATAAGCGTTTGGGGGAAAAGAAGGTGGGGCCAGGAGAAAGGAGCATCACTAACTTGGGAACCCGGGAGGATCAAACCGCAGGAGGTATCTGCACCCTTGCACAAGTTAATCAACCATGCACAAGCTGATTGATCTACCAATTAAACCAAGACAAGTGAAACTAATACTATTAAACTAGTGTGTCATAATTCCCAATCCCACTGACAAAAAAGAGACACCCTCACCACCAGTTAATCAACAATTACCTGTTGATTGATCTATTGTTGATTAATCTATTGATAAACACAAGACAAATTTACAGCCCTGTGTTTTGCAATCCCCCCTCCCTACCTTCAAGGGCAGTCAAATTTGACTTTCCATACTCTTGGCTAAGGCATGATACTTTGGGAAACACACTACCACACATAATGTGTGTGGGAAGTGGGGGAAACCTGTTTCTGGAAGACATGGAGCTCCATCACACCAGCGATTTAGTGCACTATTGCCATGCCTGGTGTGCATATTTGCAGCACGGTACTCACATGACACCGTGCCTGTCCTGCTGACACCCCGCCTCTTCCTCAGCCTTTCCTTGATCTCCAAAAGTCTGGATTATTTTCCCTAAGCCTCCCTGTAGTTTCAAAGGAACTGGGGGCTTGAATGGACTGCATCAGGTCCTGGCAGGGAAAAGCCATCTCTCCCAGCAGCCGGCTCCAAGCCTCAATATAAAACCCAAACCTTGCATCCCAAGCTCCAAAGCGTTTTTTAAAATTATACAATGCCTGAATCTCTGCAGAGACAGGAATGTACTCCCTCAACACCCCCAAACAGCCAGACTAAAGGGTCGTTCCTCGATCCAGACAGAGAGGCGGGTAAGAAATAAATTGTTATTATTATTATTATTATTATTGCCCGGCAGAAAGGCGGTCTGGTTGAAGTGCTCATCTGACAGGACCTGACTGGAGGGAGAAAGAGAAGGGGAGGGAGGGGTGGAGTGAAGTGGAGTGGAGGAGCGAAGGAGCGAAGGAGCAAAAGAGCAGCTATTCAGGTAAAAGGGATCATAAGCTTAACATGCTTCTGCAAACGCGGAGGCAAACCGGGGGAAAAATTAGATGTGATGGATCTCACTCCCACTAGCCTCACCAATGTTAATTGGTGCTGGCTGATTCGGACATCTTGATTTGGGAGCGTTTTGCTGCTCCTGTTTGTGTTTAAAACAACAGCAGCAGCAACAACACAACAGCCACAATCACAAGAACAACACCCTAGTTGAGGCATGGCAAAATCTGAGGAACTACCAGGAACCTGATTGCTTTTAAAATCCCACTTTTCCGTCAACATTGCCCCTCCATAGTTTACAACAATAACGTATTAAAAGCTCTCCTACTGCAACGTAAATGACTCCAAAAGAGAAACAGCAGCTAGTAAAAAAGCTTCAGATAAATCATGAATTGAAACCATCAAAAAATAACCAACAAAAGCGAGAGAACATCAAGTCATTTTTAGGTGGCACCAAAAAGACTGTAAGTAATTTTATTACAGTCATAAGACCAGCAGAGAAGACTGTAGGCATTTGTTATGTTTGCATCCTGCCGTTTCTCCAAAAAGCTGAGAGCGACACATCTAACTGTTTTGCTCTCACAACAACCCTGCAAGGTAGGATAGGTGGAGAGACAAAGAGAGGAAGGAGCTCCGTATGGTTGAGCAGGATTTGAACCCAGGCCTCCCTAGTCATAGTGCAATGCTTTCACCGCTACACTGTGCTGGCTAAGACTTAGTAATACAGATCTCCAGTCGATTCTCAATCTAAGTTTTCAAAGTGGGGGCCAGTTAATGTGATGTCAAAAAGAGGTTCTCCGTTAATCGGTTTTGTCTCATTTTAAAACGGGTTGAATGAAGAGGCAGCATCTTCTTGGCTGCTCTAAACTGTGAAAATAGCACCCTCTGGTGTTCACGTTCTGCATCTCTCCCTTTGGAAATTTCTTCCCATTTTTGCTCTTCCTGAGGGACCATTATATCCCTTCATTGCTAAGGGTCAAACTAGATGTGACGTGAGGAAATCTGTGCATGGGATTTCCCAGAGTTTGTATTAAAAAAAAATTCTGGTCACATGGATCCATGCGCCCAGCGGGGGCTGCCCACGGATACCAGACACTGATGGATGCTGGCTCTGTCCAATTTTAGATTGTAAACCACTCAGGAATCTGTTCTCATACACTCCACAAAGTGCCAGACATACTGATGGTGCTAATTAAGTAAGGCTACCACTGCCATTCGATTGTTACATATACCGGAGGGCATTTATGCTCAACTTCCAGAATGCCAGAGTTTTGACATTAAAAATATGCAAACAGTTTCTGTAGCTCCACAGCAATGAGGACTAGAATGCTTTTTCTCGACAACGAAAGCTGAGATTCTCGAGCGTCCAAATTCTACACAACATACACCATGGTATGGATTGAATACCATGCCGTTTTGATCCATGGGATATGCATACATGAGTAGAAATAAATAGATAACGTTTTGCTACCATCACCACCTTCCATGCAATTAAATAGCTGTTCGCACTTTTATTTACTTTTTTATTTATTTGTGTGTGCGTGTTTGTTTTTTTAAAAAATGATTCCTCCAATAAGTCATTAATTTACCAGGTCAGAAAATTGTTTCCGAGTTCAAGTCACAGTGATCGTCCCTCTTTCATTCTCTTTGTGGGGAATTTTGTAGGTTAGGTTCTTGCTATGATTTAGTTAATTAAAAAACAACAACAAATAAATGAAGTGAGGTTACCTCCATTTCACCAACTGGAGGGGCTGAGAGCAGGGACAGAGGTAGATGCAAAGCCATCGATCGGGGGCTGTTTGGACAACGTACACAGGTGCCCAAGCGTATCCATGGCTTTGTGGAAGGAAGCCACCGGATAAAGTAAAGGCGTGACACACCGTCCTATCCCTGGAGCAAACGCAATCTCTTTCGTCACATGTCGTGAATGGTGTATAGCACGATGCTCCCCGATTCATTACTTATTTCGAACTCCTCATCCCGGGAGCCATTGTGGTCCAGGGACTCCTTCGACTCACTCCTGGAGGAACTGTAGAGGCACTGGAAATGGTCCAGGGAGTAAAGAGTCCCAGACTCATCGGAATGAAGGCTTTCACAGGAATGGCGTCCATAAAGGTGGTGGATGGAGAGGGTACCAGACTTCTGATTTGGTAGCAAAGCACCCGGCGGATGGGGCGCAAGGACTCCCGGTGGCAGGCCAGGCGGCTGAGATGGACACAGGGCTGGGTCGCTTTCAGAGGATGCCGAATGGTTGGGCTGCGAAGGAGTCGGGACAATTTTCGTTTCCGAGCAGTGTGCCTGGATGGCGTAAGACTGTAGCTCTTTCTTCAGAGTACTTAAAGACCAAAAAGGACAAAATCAAAACCTGGACTAATTTACTGATGAGTAATCTTACAGGTTTTACATGCCAGCAGTGGGTAGGGCCAAATCTATCCATCCATCCATACATGCACCATTCACAAATACATTCACACAACATTAATCCATACACTCTTCACAAATGCACAAATGCATCCTCATAGAAGTCCATCCATTGACACATACTGTCAGGGTCTCTTCTGTGGCCTGGAACCCCTGAGCGACTCCTTAAGGATCTCTTGCCTCCTTAAGAGTCCCACCTTCCTTCATATGACCTTCCTCTTCCCAGTAATGGGGGGGGGGGTTAGGCTGTAGACGTGGGGTGAGGGACAAGCCACACACTTGTGGCTTAACACAACAGTGTACTAGCGACTTAAAACATCCAAATTACCATAAAGGTATTTAGTCAATAGTAGGGATGTGCACTGGATCGGACCCGATCCACGATCCGAGTCCGGTCCAGTGGGAAATCGGATAAATTATCCGATTTCCGATCCCGCAGCTGGATCGGCCGATCCAATCCGAACCGGTCCGAAAAAGCTCCGAACCGGTTCGGCGGATCGGCGGATCGGCGGGCGCCCACTGGCGCCCACCGCCGCTTCCATTGGCGGGCGCCAGCGGGCGCCCGCCGATGAAAGTGGACAGCGGGGGGGGGGGAGGGGGGCACTTACCTTCTCGGCCCGGTGGCTCCCGTCCGGCGCCGGCGCCTACTACTACTAGCAGGCTCCGCGGCCTGCTCTAGGGTGGCGCGCCGGGTGATGTCATCACCCGGCGCGCTACTCTAGAGCAGGCCGCGGAGCCTGCTGGTAGTAGTAGGCGCCGGCGCCGGACGGGAGCCACCGGGGCGGGAAGGTAAGGAGGGGGTGCGTGGAGGGGAGGAGGGGGCGGGGGGAGGGGGGCCCTTACCTTTCCGGCCCGGCGGCTCCCGTCCGGCGCCGGCGCCTACTACTCCCAGCAGGCTCCGCGGCCTGCTCTAGGATGGCGCGCCGGGTGATGTCATCACCCGGCGCGCTACTCGAGAGTAGGCCGCGGAGCCTGCTGGAAGTAGTAGGCGCCGGCGCCGGACGGGAGCCGCCGGGCCGGAAAGGTAAGGAGGGGGTGCGTGGAGGGGAGGAGGGGGCGCGCGGAGGGGGGAGGGGGGAGGGGGGCCCTTACCTGCCCGGCCCGGCGGCTCCCGTCCGGCGCCGGCGCCTACTACTCCCAGCAGGCTCCGCGGCCTGCTCTAGGATGGCGCGCCGGGTGATGTCATCACCCGGCGCGCTACTCGAGAGTAGGCCGCGGAGCCCGCTGGTAGTAGCCGCCGGCGCCGGACGGGCCGAGAAGGTAAGTGGCGGGGAAGGGGGCTTACCCCCCCCCCGGAGCCGTCCGCTTCTATCCGCTGGCGCCCGCGGGCGCCAGCGGATGGAAGCGGGCGGCCCCAGGGGGGGTAGGGAGCGCGGGGGAGGGGGTTTACCTGCCGGGGCCGTCCACAGCGGACGGCCCCGGGGGGGGGAGGGAGTTAGGCCCCCCCTTACCCACCCGCCGCCATTTTTTCCTCATAGACTTGCATTGCAATGCAAGTCTATGGGGAAAAAAATGGCGGCCGATCCAAAAATTTACGATTTTTGGGTCGGGATCGGACTCGATCCGGTCCGGGGGGCCTCCGATTTTGTCCGAACCGGTCCGGGACAAAATTGGAGGTCCCGATCCGGGTCCCGATCCGATCCGGGGGGTCCGTGCACACCCCTAGTCAATAGAGCTGAGTAAGACAAAAGGCAGTGAAAGCAAATAAAATTTGCAAAAACACAAGTTCTTTTACCCTAAGCTTCACCTAGACTTCTTCAAGCTGCATCTTTCTACTCCATCCTTATGCTGTGGTCATCCCTCTGGCTCTGGTCTTCCCACTCTGTTATACCCTCTTTCCCTAAAAAGTACTATTCCAACCCCTAGTCACCTCCTTTCTAAACTCATCCATCCCAGCTGTTGTAAGCGTCCCTCCTAGGGAAGATGCTCCAGCCCCCTTGATCATTTGAATTGCCCTGTTCTGTACCTTTTCCAACTCTACAATATCCTATTCTTTTTCCCCTTTTTCTCTTTTGTTTGGTGGGGTGACCAGAACCGCACACAGTCTTCCATGTGCCATCGTACCACAGATTTGCAGAAGGGGAGCATTAGCCGATCACTTTTGTTTTCAATTCATTTCTTTCCGAGCATGGGGAAGGAGGACACACCGGTGTGTGCCTGTGCCACTTACATGTCTTCTGTCATCAGCTTGTAGTGAAGGAACGCGCAGCCCGCTATGAGCACAATCAACAGCACCAAGAATACACACATCACAGCAATAAGAAGGTCTTGCTTCACTTTCTGCTTCTCCATCGAGTCTTTGAGCAAAAGAAAGTTTGTTTAAAGCAGAGGGGCAGCATCTGTGGAGATCACCATCCCCTCGTGTTTTCCCCATGCCAGCTATGACGCAGGCCTAGGTAGAATTTGAGGTCCTTCCTCTATGTCCATTCGCCGTGCTTTAGTCCACAACGTACTAGCATGGGGAGGGCTCACAGAAGGCAACCTAGTGCCCTCCAGCTATTTGGGACTACAACTCCCATAAGCTCCAGCCAGCTTGGCCAATGGTGGTGGGAATTGTAGTCCAAAACATCTGGAGAGTACCAGGTTGCTTAAGATCACCAGCAGCGCTAATGTGCAAATATATCCTAAAAGAAACTTAGCCGTTGGTCCCGAAAATGCATGTTTGGGTTCATAGAATCATAGAATCGTAGAATTGGAAGGGGCCTATAAGTCCATTGAGTCCAACCCCCCTGCTCAATGCAGGAATCCTCCTTAAAGCATCCCTGACAGATGGCTGTTCAGCTGCCTCTTGAAGGCCTCTAGTGTGGGAGAGCCCACCACCTCCCTAGGTCATTGGTTCCATTGTCGTACTGCTCTAACAGTCAGGAAGTTTTTCCTGATGTCCAGCTGGAATCTGGCTTCCTGTAATTTGAGCCCATTAATCCATGTTCTTCACTCTGGGATGATCGAGAAGAGATCCTGGCCCTCCTCTGTGTGACAACCTTTCAAATATTTGAAGAGTGCTATCATGTCTCCCCTCAGTCTTCTCTTCTCCAGGCTAAACATGCCCAGTTCTTTCAGTCTCTCCTCATAGGGCTTTGTTTCCAGACCCCTGATCATCCTTGTTGCCTTCTTCTGAACCCCCTCCAGCTTGTCTGCGTCCTTCTTGAAGTGTGGTGCCCAGAACTGGACTCAATACTCAAGATGAGGCCTAACCAGTGCCGAATAGAGGGGAACCAGTACCTCGTACCATTTGGAAGCTATACTTCTATCAATGCAGTCCCAAATAGCATTTGCTTTTCTTGCAGGGTTAAATGGGAAGGCTAAATGGGGAAAGGCTAGATCCGTTTGGGGATTGGGAGGAGTGCTGCAGTGGAGACAGGGCTTCCACAGATGCGTGGCAGCACACTGCAATCTTCACAATAGTGGAGGGTGGGTTAGTGTTTGTACAAAAAAAATATGCACTGTTTCCGGCTGTAATGTAAAGTATTTGGGGGCATCATGCTTTTGAATAGTACAACGTGGACATTCATGCTCCAGAGCTCTCCTACCTTGACATAAGTTTGGCCTTATAAAGATGGAGAAGAGTAGAAATGTGTTGGAGAAGCTGGTCATTGTTTCTTTAGTCTTTGGCTTTCCCCCATGCTGACTGCATAGTGACCTGCCATGGAAATCTGTGACACCCTCAGCATTCTGAACGACATTCTGACAGCACAATCTGCCCCTGTGCCGGGCTGGAGGAAGGGACAAAGCAAGCAAGTGTCCATAAGAACGTGACAAGAGTTCTGCTGGATCAGATCAAAGCAAAGGTCCATCGATTCCAGCACCCTGCTTCTCACGTTGTCCACCTAGATGTGTCCAGGAAGCCCACAAGGCGAGTTGGGCAACAATCCCCCTCTGTGCTGCCCTGTAACTGAGCTTCAGGAGTTCATAGTGCTAGTTCCAGTGTTTGGAGGACCTTCTAGGGGCAAGACACCCTCATGGCCCCCTTCCGTTAGCGAGTCAACTTACACACCACCATTGCCGCCAGCTGGTATTACTCCTCGTCTTCTGTCTCGTCATTGCTACCACTTCCTTACTTGACGGGCAGAGAGCCGGGAGCAAGTCGGTGGTGGCATCTCCTGCTCCTCCTTCTCACTACCTCCATTCTCTGGGCCAGAGTGAGAAGCAGGTGAACAACCAGCTTGCAGCGGTGAAAAGGACCAGCAGCTCCAGGGGCCTCTGGCCAGTGGGCCCCTGGTGATGTGTAGGCCCTCAGCAGGTGCCCAACTACGCCTACCCTTGACACCAGCTCAGTGTTAAGAGACTAACGAGCCAGTGGACAACCTCAGAGGCTCCCCAACGTTTCACAGATGGAAATAGGGAATGCTTGTAACACCCAAGATTCATGGGAAGGATTGCTTCCTGAGCCATCTCCTCCCATCATTAGCCATTGCTGAAGTTTCGGTAGCTGTCTCCTGTATGCTGTGTTCATTGAGCCTCCAGCAGCTGTTTTAGAAGCAAAGGCTTCGTTTTTTAGCTTAGAGAGGTGAACAAGAAGGTTGCCATGGGGAAGAGCAGGTGCGACTCCAAGGGGGTCTTGTGAATGTCCCCTCTGCTAGGGTGTGGGCCCTCAGCAGATGCCCAAACTTGCCCTACCTTTGACACAAGCCCTGCTAATAGACTTTGACAGGCCCCCATCTCCCCCTTCGTGAATTTGTCTCAGCTCCTTTAAAAACTATTTTAGTCAGTGACCATCAACATGGGTGTCTACACGGGGGAGGGATGTGTACTTGTCCTTTGCCATGTCTGCCATGGTAGCCATTTTGTGGTGGTGTCCAGGGCAATTTGGGGGCCAAATGTGCGTACGGCGCAAAAAAGTTGCCTACCCCTGTTACAGGTAAGCAACCTGCATTTCCTATGCCTATCCCAAGACATGATTGATCGGAACTCCGAAATCTTGAGTACCACCACTGAAAATATGCAATGCTTGATGCCATTTGATGCTTAACTTGTCCATTCATGTCACTTTGAGATGTTTAAATGGAAGGGAACCTTGGATCACTGCGGAGGCACAAGTTTCAAAACCTCCTGCTTTGATTCCTCCACCACCCTGCCCCATTCATAATTAAGAAGAGCTGTACAACACCATGAACAATGAAAAATTATAGCTTTTAATGAAAGCTTTGGATCTTCAGGAATTTTAGCAGATGTCCTGGGAGGCAACATACTGCAATTCACACAGCGATTAGCATCATCCCTTCTAAGGACAAGATTATTTTGTGTACTCCTGTTTAAAACCCAATTAAACTTTTGACCTTCGCAACATTCCTGCCCCCGGTTAATTGTGTGCTGTGTTAAAAAAAAAAAAAGAGGGGGGAGCACAGTCCAGCCTTTGTGTGCACCTGTGGCTTTTCCAAAGGGTGTTCCCCCTCTACATCTTGCATAATGAGAAAGTTTCCTACCACTTTCTCCCTCTTACTTAACCCATCCTCCTCTCCTTTTCAGTACAGAAAAAAGGGGGCCTTTAACCCTTTCGGTTCTCATGCGGAAGTGCTGAACTGCTGCTCCCCAGCTCCGTCTTGCTTGTCCAGCTCTGTTTTGAGATGGGGCAGCCCTAATTCTGCCTCATCCTCCGGAGGGTCTGCCCAAGCATCATTTTTCTGCAACTGGTACAAACTTGCACCATGGACCAAACGTGGGTGCAAACGTGGAACATGAAAGGCTAGGCATAGGCATGCAAAGGGAATTTAATTTTTATTTTTAGGTGAAGTTTTATCGAATGCTCAAGCATGAAGGGCATCATTTTCATTCATTCGTTTATTAAACATTGTAAACACCGATGCTGCGTTCCGTGTTCAGCTTGCCTGACCGTGAGAGGATCGTTGCAGGTGGGGAGGGGGAATGAGGAGGGGCTGGCCAGAGGAGGGGCTGACGAGGTGATATTAGCTCTCAGGGGCCCTCCTCCGGGCCTCTTTGAAGCGTGGCTCCTGGCAGAGAGGTTCCCAGCTGAGAGCAACAGTGATCTCTCGGAGGCAGCAGCTCTTCAGTGCAGTGGCGGAGCATCCGGAGGACAGCCGGAGGACCGTTCCCACTGCACCTGGAACCCCCTCTGAATCCCGACTCAATGGCCCTCTCAATTAGCCGCTTATTGCTTGAGACATTAGGGTGTGCCTGGGCACACCCGGCACACCCCTTGGGCACACCTATGCATATTGTTGGTTCAAGCTCTTACTGCCAGTAACGAAAGCCTTAGTTTTCAGCCTCTTAAAAAGGGGAAAACTGCAGAAAAAGGTGGTGTGGAAGAGACACACTAAGTGACGGGCAGCATTGAAGGTGTCTGCCCAAGGCTGCCTCCAAACCTGGAGCCCCCACTGCTAAAAGACGCCTGTCAATTCTCCTTTACAACAACAACAGACCTAGCCTCATAGGCATACTCAAGGGGTGTTGTAGGGCCTTTTTCTGTCTGAACAGGCATATTATTGCACCCTACGTCATAAATAGGCGCATAGGAGTCTGCCTTATACTGACTCAGACCATTGGTCCTTCCAGCCCAGGATTGTCAATCCTAACTAGCAACAGCTCTGTGGTGCCAGCGCTGCCTGAGATACCGGGGATTGAACCTTGGACTGTCAAGTGTTCCAGCACTTAGCCGCAAGCCCTCCCTGAAAGGCTAGCTGGTCATTCTGTGCTCAACTTATAAGCCCATCACCACAAGCCGCCTCTAGGTGGAGGCAGCATCCGTTGAATGTCTTATTCAGGCTTGAAAAAGCTTAAGCCTGTCTGGTTAAACCTAAGTCCCACGGACTTTAATGGGGCATATTTGCTAGTAATTTTGCATAGGGTAAACGTTGTACACAATTATTGGAATCTCACAGCCCAAAGAGCTACGCCTGAAACGGACATTTCCGGCAGCTAGGATTAGGTATTCTATTTGTCCAGGCATTTTAAGCAGTTATGTTGCCTCTCTGTCTGCATGTTGTTCTGTAGTAGGTTTTCTGCCTTTTAGTCCGTAATCATTATGAAGGATATTCTTTCATTGCATTTGCATTTTGTCTAAATCATTTTGGACGTCCCTTTTAAACCGGCCTGGAATCCACTAGACTAAGGGTTGTTTAGGAATCTGTCTGCCTCTCTGCCAGTACATGAGTTCCATTATCATGAAACACCTGAAACTCTGCATGCATGCGAAGGAGATCCTAGGGCTACTTCAGGGCTATTTTGTATTTGGAACACATTAATTAATTGCAATTAATTTCAATATGTCCGTATGGTCGAAGCTTTCCATAACTCCTTCCGCCACTAGGGGCAGACTTCCCTAAACAGCACCCAGCTTTGAAGTCTATAGAATTAGAAGCTGGGTGGGGGTGGGGGGAGTAAGCAGACATTATACACCCTCCTGCTATGGGGCAGCCCCTTCATGGGGGAATAGCATGGACAGACTCCTGCCTCTTGGGACTATAGGGGTGCACCACGACAGGGGTCATGTCTGGGGTGCCAGTGGGCGTGGCTTCACTTAGTCCGGGCGGGCACACTGTGCCCAGCTTGGACAACTACGTAAGTTTGCTTGAAGGCTTCGCTTTATCAAACTGAGAGATATCCCAATTTGTGGGAAGCTTTGCTTGTCCGTTAGCAATTAAAATAAATAGGTATAAGAGCAAAGGTCCACCTAGTCTAGCATCTTGCTATCTACAATGGTCAACCAGATGCTAAGCACTTCCTTGCTGTTGCTTGAATGACTGATATCTGGCTGCATACCGCTTCTGGTCATGGAACTTCCATGGTTAATTGCCCATGGTGGATTCAGTCTCTCCCATGAATTGTCTCTTCCCCTTTATTTATTAATTGGATTTATTTATTTGATTTATACCGAGCCTTTCTATCAAAGAAATGTCACTCAAGGTGGCCTTTAAAAGCCATCTAAGATAGCAGCCATCACTACAATTTGTGGCCAGGGAATCCAAACATTAATGTCTCTTTATAATTCACTTCCATTTCAGGTTCGGCTGCAATGGAAATGGTTCTAGTTTGGTTCTGGTTTGGCCCAATAAAAGTTCAGCAACTGGTACAAAACAGCTGTCCAGTTCCTATGAGGAAATGCAATTATAAGGGCACAGTCCTATGCATGCTTAGAAAGAAAAAAGCGGGATGTTTAGCCTCTAACCAGGCTGCAAAACCTATGAGCATCTTTATCTCAAAGTCAATAAAACAATTTTAGCAGCTTTCATCTCCATCCTGAGTTGTCTTTTGCAAAGCTAATGGGTCTTAAGTGCCTGTTCATGACCAAGCCTTGCTATGATACTTTGCATTACAACAGGGATAACTCACAAGAGTATATTGTTGCTTGGAAAATCCTTTCTCTCCCCCCCCCACCCCCCCAAGCTACTGTGAGGAGAGCAAATGGTGTCATCCTCCCACTAATGAAAAAGTCCTGTAACTTTGACCCTGTGAGCCCACTGCACCACTGCAAATCAGTTAGAAAATGTATAATCTCGAAGTTAACTAATCACAGTGACAGGTTGGTAATTATTTACTAAGTCTTTTCCTTTCTCTTTCCAAAGGTATCTTCGCCTATTACACGTGTCCCTCATTGTACAATTAAATTAAACAGTACAAATAAAATAAGCATTATTTGTAAAGTACTTGGAATTTCAATTTGTTTGGTTTGGTTTCATACATGCTTCACAGTACTTACAGTTTGGTTGCAACAGTTTTAGACCTATTAGCTTTCTCCCGCCCACTGTGCAAATGACTATGAGAAATTACGGGCCTTCAGGCACAATCTTATGCATGTTTAGACAGAAAAAATGTTCTACAAGCCCAAGCATCCCCATGTGGGATTTTTTTTCACGTGGCTTTAGAGGCGAAGTACAAAGTGTTGGTCATTACCTCTAAAGCCCTACATGGTTTGGGTCCAGGTTACCTGCGGGATCTCCTTTTCCCATAAAATCCGGCCCGCACACTCAGGTCCTCTGGGAAGAATTTACTCCAGTCAGCTAAATCCAGGCTGACAACCGTTACCCAGAGGAGCCTCTCCCAGACTGGAATGGCCTGCCGGGAGAGATTCGTCAACTTAACGGTCTCTCTGACTTTAAGAAAGTCTGTTCCAGCAGGCCTATTGTTTATTGTTATTTTAATAATGTATTAGTTTTATACGGTTTTAATTAGTTTTATGTATTTTATTCTATTGGTATTTAATGTTGTTCCCTGCCTCGATCCAGCAGTTCGAGTTATTAAAAAATCCAGCAGTTAACCCATGATTTGTTGTTGGGTTAACCACTGGGTTGTTTAGCCCCTGAACAACCCTGCATGTTACGTTGCACAGCCTACAAAGGAGCCAATGGTGGGTTGTGCAGTAAAGCGAAAGTGGTGGGTGCGCTGTAGGGAGTGTGCCCCCCACTCATGCATAACAATGCGCCGGTTTTTAAGCTGATGGGTTGTCATTGCATGAGGAACAGGTCAAATATTGCTCCCTGGTACTGGGAAAATAAACTCCTGTAAAATCTTGAGCTGGTGATCTTATGCTATATGGAGACATGTTGTGTCCCTCACACCTTTCCCTTTCTCATGCAATCTCAGGTGTCTACAGCCAAAGTCCAATACACTCATTAATACTGCCCTTTGACTATTCTATGACTGTCTAATAAATTAGTTATTATTCTGTGTACTGCAGTTCTTTTAGTTGCAGAAAAGGGCAACTAAAATGATAAAAGGACTTGAGCATCTTCCCTATGAGGGAAGGTTACAACAACTGGAATTGTTTAGCTTGGAAAAAAGGATGCTAAGGGGAGACCTGATAAAGGTGTGCAAAATTATCCATTGTGTTGAGAATGTGGATAGGGAGCATAGGCGTGAGCAGCTCATTTCATTAGGGTGTGCACCTTAAAGGCCCTGATTGGAGCAGTGAGGGGGGGGGGGGTGAGAAAGTCTGCTTTCCAGGGCCTCCGAAAAGTGCATAGTTCCCCCAGGAATGCTAATGGCGGCTTTCCGGAGGCTTTTCCCATCCTCTTTAAAAGCCGTTATTCGAGCAGTGGGGAGGGGGACAGGAAAGCAGAGGCGGAGGCGGCCCTGGGAAATTAGGGTGTGCCTGGGCACACCCTATGCGCATGCCTATGATAGGGAGACGTTTTCCTCCCTCTCTCATAATACTAGAAGCTGGGGTCATCCCTTGAAGCTGACTGGTGGGAGATTCAGGACAGAGCAAAGGAAGGACTTCTTCACGCAGCGCATAGTTAAACTATGGAATTCACTACCACGAGATGTGGTGATGGCCACCAATTTGGATGGCTTTAAAAGGGGGTTGGATAAATTCCTGGAGAAGGCTATCCATGGCTACTAGTCCTGATGGCTGTGTGCTACCTCCAGTATCAGAGGCAGTATGGCTATGTACATCAGTTGCTGGGGAACATGGGTGGGAGGGTACTGCTGTGGGTCTCTGGTCGACGGCTGGTTGGCCACTGTGTGAATCAGAGTGGCCAGATTCAGCTTTGCTCTTATGTTCTTATATATCACACCCAGAGAGAGAGATCAACACAGCTGCCTGTATTTTTGGACACCCCTCCGCTTTGAAATTCACCACTGCACTGCTGCTGATTTAATTAAACTAGGGAAACAAGGGATTATGCTCCTTAAACAGGCGGACCTCTGCGCTGTGTGACTTGTGTGTTGATCCAATCTGTTTACACAAGGGACACAGTCCTTGCCTAATGCTTTCCAGGCCCAGCCCTTGAAGAGGGCCAGGCCTGCAAGCCTGCACAGACCCACAAGGCAGAAACGCTCCCAAATTCCATATACATAAATAAAAGGTTTTGGCTCCCTCCGATTCGGATTTATAGGAAAGGGCCTCTCTCTGCCAAAACACGTGTCATGGGACTTCTGTTAGGAGGAATGGCAGGGGTGGTATTTCCAGTTCAGGAGTTTGTGTGTATGTGAGAGGGAGGAGGAGACATGCCTAATCAGCGGCTTCAACTGCAGCAGGTACTACTCTCAAATATTTATTGGCTAGTGCAGCTCAAACTAATGAGGACGTTGGCGATCCAGGGTAGGGGAATCGCCAGATCCTTGGCTCTCTACGCGCGGCTGTTTGCAAGGCAAGGCAAGGGAGGAGGAGAATGGCCGTTGTTCGGTGGCAGGGCTCCTGCTTTGCACGCAGAAGGCCCGAGGTCCACACCCCGGCTTCTCCCGGTAAGTCCGGGAGAGGCCCTCGTCCGAGCCCCCGTCAGTCATTCCGACACTCCTGAGCTGGAGGGACCAACGGGCTGAGTGGGCAGCCGGCAGCCCGCAGGCGAGGCCTAGCCGGAGGGGCTCAGCCGTGCCGAACGCCAGCTCGGCGCAGCCTTTTGCCCGAAGTGGCGGGGGGGAGGCGGCGGAGGCGGAGCAACAGGCGGGCTGTCCCAGGCCGGAGCCCAAGGCCGGCCGCACATACTACACCTCCCAAGCTGCTCTCGTGGACGGTGGGCGGAGAGACGCGGCGGGTCCCGCCCCTGGAGCGGCTGCGAAGGAACAGCGGGGAGGCGGAAGGGGGTCGCCCGCGGGACAGGGCCGGGCCGCGGGAGTGGCGATCGCGCGGGCGGCAGGGCGGCGCGCCACGTGCGCTTTGGCGAGGTGGGCGCACGGCGCGCTCGGCGCTTGGAGAGGACCGGGTCCCGGGGAGAGCAGCGCCGCCGCCGCCGCCCAGGCCTGGCGGAGAGCTGCGGCTACTGCCTTCCAGGCGGCTCCGGCAGCTTCCCAGCGGCTCCCCTGCCGGCGAGGGCGGGCGAAGAGCGGACTGGATCCCGGCCTCTGGGGTCCCCGCAGCTCCTCGCCTCCCGCCCCTTCCTTCTTGGTCGCCCGTCTGGCTCCCTTGGCCGTTGCTGGGCTGCCGCCGCCGCCTCCTTGCGCGATGCCGCCGCTGCCGCCGCCCCGACCTCGCCCCGGGCTAGCCTGACGGTGCCGCGCGCGCGGGGAGACGGAGCTCGGGGACTGGGCAGCCCTCTCCTCCCTCTCTCCGAGGGTGTCTTCTGGCGGAGTGCGGGGAGAACCCCGCTGCGGCGCAACCGGAGGAGGAGGAGGAGGACGACGACGAGGGTGGCACGATGCGGCTGAGAGCGAAAGCGGCGCGCCGGTGACCGCGGGGCTGGGGGCGAGCGGCGGCGGCGGCTGGGGAGCCTCTCCGCTCGCCGCAGCGTCCCCCTTGACTGCAGGGCTCGCGGAGGGGGGCGCCGGGTTTGTGCCAGCCGCCAGAAAGGAACCGACAGCCCCCCCTTTCCCTCTACACTCCGACCTCCCCCCTCCCTCCAAGGCGCTGCGGCAGTTCAGCGATGCTTCGCCGGCAGATCAACCGCTTCGTAAGTAGCTCCGCGCCACCGACGCCCGCAGTTCGCGGAGGGGAGGGCTGGTTCGACGGGTCTGCAGCCGAGGGGCGCTCGGTGCCTTCCCCGGGCGCGCGTGTGCCTGCGCGCCTGTCCGATCCTGCCTGCGGGTCTCCGGGCGCCCCAACCCCGTCGCCAGCCCTAGGGATCTCCCCGAGGCCTACGGACGAGCCCCCGTTCCCCCGTCTCTCCGCCGGGGTCTCTTTCCAGGCGTAGCACCCGCCGAGAGACAGCGGCGCGCACGGGCCCCCGCTGCCTCTGTGCCGCCGCCGCCGCCGCCGCTTTCCCGTTGCCTTTCCCCCTTCGCTCCGGTCCTTCGAGCTCAGCAGGTTGCCTGCTGCTCCGACCGGCAGGGCGATTCCACTTTCCCCGGACCGCCACTGCAGAAGGGATTGGCGGAAAGATGGCGTGTTTGATTGGCCGCTTGGCTCCCTTTCTCCTCCTTTTGTTCTCCCGGGCCCAGGAGAGCGCGTGGCTGGGTGCCCGAGCGGCCCTCCCTGCGCCTCCCGCGTGTGGGGAAGCGGCAGGAAGGGGCCGGCGGAGGAATTGGGGGTGGAAGAGGGCTTTGCCTACCTGGGCGAAAGCATGGGAGGGGGCTTCGGAGCAAGAAAGGGGGGTGGGGAGGAAGGGACCCAGGGGAGGCTTTTATGAAAGGATGCTGGGGTGGAGAATGCGGATCGAAGGGGGTCTTTGCTCGGCCTACGCCTGGACCTCGGGTCACAGCAAGGATGGATCCGCTGCCATAAACCATGGAGTGGGCTGGGGGTGTGGAACTCTAATACGGGGATTTGAGAAACTGACCTGGGCTGCCATGGGAGGCGAGGGATCGGGTAAAGTACATATGAAGAGCCATGTTGGGTCAGACCAAGGGTCCAAAAAAGGTCCAGCACTTTGTTTACGCACTGGCCACCCAGCTGTCGACCTACAAGGAGGACACGGGTGCAACAGCACCCTCCTGCCCATGTTCCCCAGCAACTGGTGCTTATAGGCTTCCTGCCTCTGATACTGAAGGTAGCACCTAGCTGTCAGGACCAGTAGCCATTGAGAGCCTTATGCTCCAGGGATTTACCTAACCCCCATTTAAAGCCATCCCAATTGGTGGCTGTGTTGTGGTAGCGAGTTCTGTAGTTGAGCCATGTGCTGTGTGAAGAAGTCCTTCCTTCAAGGGCCACATTGGTGCCTGCAGGAGCCTTGGTGCAGATTATGAGACTGAGCTAGATGGAGTATTGTTGGTATCAGGCGGCTCCGTAAGGAGTTTTCTCAACAGTTCCTAGTTGGGATTTGTTTCCACCTTGCCTTGTGGTTCGCTCATGTAGTGATTGATCCCTTCTGTACTCTGGATGTGTTGCCTGCTAGTTCTGCCATCCTCTGCTGCATGAATGAATGCAGACAGGTTTGCCTTCTCCTGTATGAGGTCTCCAATTGTAGCCGACAAGACCCCTACTCTCTATCTCCAGATCCTAGTTGGAGATTCACTGCTTCTGATCATGGAGGCTTCATTTAGGTATCATAGATGAGTGCTCTTGAGAAACTGTCCTCCATAAATGGATGTTATCTTTTTGTTTCAAAAAAAGCCATCTATATAAAAGTATATAAGACCATTGCTATTTTTTTAAAGGAAGTTTTATATTCATATAGTCTACTGCAGGCAGGCAGAAGCCTAAAGTCCAGTCAATCTCAAGATGTTATAACTACAGAAATATCGTGTATATGAAACAGAACCTATACATGACTGAAAAACGATTAAGAACCTTAGTATGGGCACCCTCCAAATGATCAAGTAATGTGTGCCAATTTTTTGACACACTTTTGTTTCTATCCTATACGCACTTACCTGGGAGTTATGCCCCACTGAATTCAGCGGGCCTAACTTCTGAGTAGACATTTATAGGATTGCCCTGCAATTGCTATCTGTCATCTCCTCGTTTAACAGTTTCACTTTGGCCAGCTTTGCAAATTGCCACTCTTTGTTCATCAGGCATCTCCCTATTAATTGTAGGCATGTTGGAACCAGGCAGTTAGTAAAAGTGATGTTAAAAAAGTGTGTTTCCTGCACAATTATTTAGGAAACAAACTCTTTTTTTTTTAAGGAGTTAAATGTATGTCATAATCTGTTCTATTAATTTCTGTTTACGGTTCATTTTCAAAACAGCAACTCAACAGACCAAACCCCACTACATCCTCAGGAAAAGAGTTTGCTCATCAGAAACTGTATCTCCAGTGACTAATACTTACTGGTACTTCATAGGCTGTTATAGTGCCTTTGTTTAAATATGTACATTATTACTGGAACACTCAGAGCAACTAGGAACCATCATAAAATGCCATTTTCTTTTGTGCATATCCTACTTACACAATTTTTAGAGGTTTGTTTTACACAAGATCAGATAAGCAATGTTGTTTTACAGTATGGTTCATTATCGTTATTATTAATTGTTTCAAAGATCATAATTTCCTGGTTGCTTATTATCTTTTGTAATAACTGTTATGAGTTGCAGAGACTGGATACATTTGTGTTTGGAAAGTACTTGAAATGAATTGTGATTCAGTTGGATAGATTTTGATGTGTCTATGTGTTGTTCTCAGAATAAAACTGAACAAGAAAACCCAGGACATTATAAAATGGCCAGATTGCAAACAGCAATTGTGCTGAATTTAATTTGAATCAAAGGACACTGTGATGGACAATGTGCATACATTTTTTAAAAAATGTTTTGATCCGATGCCAAAATATGCAAAGGGCAAAGTTGAGCCAGAGTCTCATGCGGCAAGGACTTCCATAGCCTGAGTGCCCCTAATGAGAAAGACCCCTCTCACGTCCCCACTCGTTGCATCTCATATGCCTGTAGACACAGAGTGGGGCCTCCTTTGATCTTGGTGTGTGGGCAGACTCATTTGAGGTCCCTTTGGTATCCAAGTCTCAAACCATTTGATCATCTTATGTTCTTATAGTGATGGCCACCATTTTGGATGACTTTAAGAGGGGCTTAGATAAATTCCTGGTGGAGAAGGCTATCAATTGCTACTAGACCTGATGGCTATGTGCTACCTTCAGTATCAGAGGCAGTAAGCCTATATACAGCAGTTGCTGGGGAACATGGGCAGGAGGGTGCTTGCACTTATGCCTAGGTCAACAGCTGGTTGGCCAATATGTGAACAGAGTGCTGGACTACAAGGACCCTTGGTCAATCCAGCAAGACTCATCTTATGTTCTCATGATCCATTTGTGGAAGTCCAAAACAGGGTGTCAAGTTGACACCAGAAACAAAAGGGGGAGCTAATGAAGTTAATTTGGGGGTTAAGTGATCAAACTTAACTCTTAAGCTGCATTATCTCTAAACTCAACCTTATGTAGAGTGATGAATGGTTGTAAGCCCACTGTCTGAGGTCTTTTTAAAGATAGTGGGAGAGGTTATACGTGTTCACTGCTGCTGAAAAGAAATCTGTCTCCAAGGATTTTTTTTAGGGATGGAAAAACAAATAGAGAGATTTTGTCATGCCTTTGTCCTCTTGAGTGCCTGCTGGATACTTAGCACATCTCCTGGCCAAAATAACCTTTTCCAACGGAAGTAACTATTCCACAATGAAAAGCTTCTGGGAATCCACTGACTCCTTCGATACCAAGCCTGAAAGAATGCTGCTTGGTTTTTATTATTTTAAGTTCCTTTGGCTTAGAAGGAGTAATAAAAACAAGACAGTGGCTTTAAACTCCTCCGTTTCAGTCTTGATATCCATCCTGCAGTGAAAGAGAGAGAGAAAGAAATCAAGATGTGTTCATTATTCCCAAATTTGGCATGCAAATCACTCAAATGGCCTTTGCGAAGGCCATTTTTTGCCCTGCTAGGCTACAACTCCCTAGCCAAAGTAGTCAGTAGTTGGGGATGATGGGAACCCTTCAGGCCCTTTTTATTAGTCCCTCTGTGCCTGTCTCCTCTGACCGCTTTCCCAAGCGGCCTCCTCCTTCACCTACTCTTCCTCCAGCCTTCTTTGTCTTTGCTCATTGCCTATTCTATATCCTTCAGCCGTCTCATTCTGGGTTCCCTGTCCATTTACTTTCTGATCTCCTGGGACATCTGTCCTACTTCTCATCCTGCCCAGCAGAGCCATCCTTAGGACCCACGTGAGGTTTTAATCTTAGCCAGGTGGCCAACTTTCTGTCCCTCTCAGGAGTTGGGCTGCAGGCGTTCTGACTGCTTTGTTCCCTGAGAAGTTGGAATGTCTTGGAATGTCTGCGAACGTTCCGCTCCCCAGACGCCAGCTCAGCAGCTTCACTGCCCGCAAGCACAATCCAGTAGAGGTGGTTGGGGACTGGACTTGGGGCCTTCAGCTTGCAAAATACGTGCTTAACCATTGAGCCGTACCTCCTCGTGCAAAACTCAAGAGTTTGGGAGCAGAGTGCAGGTTACTTTCCCAAATCACGGTGGCTTTTGCATTGTGCAGTTTTAACCCTTTAAAAGCCACCACCCCCACACACACACCTCAGCAAAGATTTGACAGAAACCAGGAATTTATTTTATTTTTACAAAAGAAAACCCCAAAGTGTTGTTGTTCAAGGATAGTTCTTCAAAGAGGAGCATTCATTTTTGAAAACAGCTCAGAGAGCTTTGGCTGTTGGGGGGGGGGGGTATATAAATGTAATAATCATCATAATAATCATCATAATAGGACCAAAGTATAGTGGCAGAGCCCCTTGTTGCATGCAAAAGGTCCCTGGGCCATTATTTCCTCTCAGAGCCCCTGGGATGTTGGTATCTTCCCTGGCCTGGTGCCTTCCAGGTAGCCATTCTGGCTGGAGATACCAATGGCCATGGCAGCTGGGATAGGGTGACCATATGAAAAGGAGGACAGGGCTCCTTTACCTTTAACAGTTGCATAGAAAAGGGAATTTCAGCAGGTGTCATTTGTAGGCATTCAGCACCTGGTGAAATGCCCTCTTCATCCCAACAGTTAAAACTGCAGGAGCCCTGCCCTCTTTAGCTAGCGTGACCAGATACAAAAGAAGGCAGGGCTCCTGCAGCTTTAACTGTTGTGGTGAAGAGGGGATTTCACCAGGCTCTGCATGCATACAACTGACACCTGCTGAAATTCCCTTTTCTATGCAACTGTTAAAGATACAGGAGCTCTGTCCTCCTTTTCATATGGTCACCCTAAGCTGGGGAGGATGGGAATTGCACTGAGTTAGTTGGACCAAGAGCCTGGTTTGGTAGTAGTAGTAGTAGTAGTAGGCAGGCAGCTTCCTGCGTTCCTGTACCCAGGAAGAAAATGTTCAGCATTGTGAACAAAGGATCCTGTATTTCTGAAGCACATTGTGCCTTGGCTTCGGCTATTGTCCGTCCTTTCCCTGTAGTGCATCGAGGTTACAGAATGGGCATTGTGCAACTCCTGCTAAGATATCCCTACCGATGGAATTTAATATATTAAGCGGTATTGGAAGCATTTTCAATAATAATAATAATAATAATACATATCGACAGGAAGGAGAAGGCTGCCGCTTTTACTCTCTAACTACTTCTTAAAAAAACATGCCTTGCATTTCACAAGTAGCAATCCCAGTTGGAGGTTGACTGCTAAACCTCTCTTCTGTTCCCTCTCCACACAAACACACACCCTGCCAGTTCTGCCTTACTTCCTCCTCTCGCGTAAATACACAGCAGATGGGAGCTTCTTGGAAACTTCGCTTGTAAAGCCTTGTTTGCCTGAAACAGCCTCCGCACTCCTGTTTGCCCTGAGAAGATAAGGACAAAAAGAACTCGAGGAGAAAGCGGTGGCCGGGGCGGGGGGAAGGCACAGGGGGAGAGGAATATCTATATCTATCCTTAAAGCTGCAGGAGATTCAAGCTACAGGAGATTTGAGCGTCTATATGCAGCTCCGGTGTGATCGCCTCGACCATCACATAATCTATGCTGGTCTTTCCCAGCCTAGTGCCCTCCAGGTGTTTTGGACTACAGCTCCCATGACCCCCAGCCAGCATGGACAGTGCTCTGGGATGATGGGAGTTAAAACATTTGGAGGGGGCCAGCTCTCGTCTTCCCTGACTACTGTCCATGCTGGGGCTGATGGGAGTTATATCCCGAGACATCTAGGTGGAATCAGGTTGGGAAACATTGGCCTGGTCTTTGTATGTGGAAGGTCCTATGGCATCTTTCCAAGGATGTCTAAGTAAAACTCCTGACCGACACCCTGGAGAACCATCGCCTGGTTGGTGTAGATTTAATGCGGAGCTAGACGGCCCATTCTTTTATTGTTTTATTGTTTGTTTTCTTTATGCGATAAAGGAAAAAGAATAATAAAATTGGTCTCGCTTGTTAGGAGGCGGCTTCCTGTATTTCCGCAGAGGCTTACAGGGCCACATAGGCAATGCAGTGTAGCTGCCAAGGCTTCAGCAGGGGACACATGAACTCTTACAGCCTCAGTTCCTCATCTGCAATGTGGGCAGAATAATCCTGTCCTGCCTCACAGGGTTGTTGTAAGGTTTACGTATGGGAAATGCTTTCAACTTCCCAGAATGCCGTGTAAATGCAACACTTTTTTTAAAAAAACCTTGGGACTACAGAAGGGGTCTTGAAATTTTTTGTGTACAATCCAGGCTATTGAGATTACGCCAGGTGTTTCCCCAAACCCTCTGAAACCCTCTGAAACTCTCTGGCAGCTTGTGGGATAGAATTGCAGAATGCCCTGAACCTAATCCGTGAGTTCAGAGTTGACTGATGCTGTGGTGCTCTTTCTGCACATCTTACCACAGGGTTAAGGCTCAAGTTTGCTCTTTTTGACGTTACACTGGAGGAGGGGAAAACAATAAAAAATTATTCTGCCTCCAGTGTGAAAGAACTACTTTGGTGTTCCGTTCATCTACTTACTGTGTCCTAAAACTCTCCCAAGCCATGGCATAGTTAATGCCCATGATAGCAAGGTTGTGATACGTTTGGTTGGACAGTGTCCAAACGCTCTTGCGCTGCTTTTTATCTTCTCCTCTCGTCGCCTTTGCTTGGCGAATTCCTGCAGCCTCCGTGGTATTTATAGACACTCATTGAGCGGCTGGTGGTTCCGGAGTATTTTTCTAGTGCCCCATCTGGTGTGCAGAGGCCCACTGCTAAAATGTTGCTAGACTGGTGCATCTTGGGGCTGTTTCCAATAAGTAAAAAAAGTTCAAGGTAGAATCTTTCTGCACCATTTCACACTGCAAAGGACAAGGGAGTTGCAGGTTTGAATGTACTCCTATTACTTTTGTTTTGTTTAATCTCCTTGCAAATGGAATAGTAGCATTGGCAAGAAAGATTCTAAGCTTGCCCTCTTCCTGACATTTCAGCTTTCCAGATGCACAGAACTCTTCTCTGGGGAACATTCAAACATGCCCACCCCCTTTCCTGCGTTCTGAAGTCGTACAGCTCAGGAACGACTCTATGATGCATTTTCCCAAATGTTCCACTTGGCCTGTAATCTTTTAACCCTACTCCCTAAAACTCCCCCAGCCCGTTGGAATAGGAGTGAAAGTGAATTGGGAGGGGGCAGGGAATGTATTGATTGATTTGGTAGTCCGCCTTTCCGCCAAGAAAATAGGGCACCGGGCAGTTAACAATAATAAAAAAGCATTTTTTTTAAAAGTAAAAAAACAACTCGACTGGAACAATCATAAAATAAATACATTAAACACACACGCCAATGAAGGAATAAAAACAGCAGCCAGCCCTTCAGACCAAATCCCTGTTTGAATAAAGAGGTCTTTGCCTGCCATTGGGAAGACATAGGGACACAGGAAGTTACCTCAGACCCTCGGTGCATCCATCCCAGTATTGCTGCCATTGGGTGGCATGTTCCCTAATTTCAGGTCCCTGCTGCTACGGGTGGGCAAACTCCCGAGGCCTCTTTGTGTCCTGCTCGCCGGATTCCTGCTCGTTGCTGGACCCTATTCTGCATAAGGAGCGAACCGCCCGATGGGCCATGGGTGCCCGGCGAGAGTTTGCGTCTCTTTTTGTTGTTTGGTCCACCAGCTGCAATCTGTGCAAAATTGCGGTTGGGAATATTTATGAAAATTGTGGCCATCAATGGAGCAATTTGCATAAAAATGCAGGTGTAAAGGTCCGTTTGTGCCTGGCGTTTTGCCCAAATCGCGCTATTCACACGTGTGATTTAGCGCAGATTGCGATTTCTGTTCATATTCCCCGCTGTGAATAGGCGCGCATCGCAGTTTGAGAAAAAGCAGGATTGGAACAAAGCAGGAAACCGTGGGCTTGCCTGATTCAGGATGTCGCAAGTCGAGCCAGCTCAGGGATCCGCGGACTGGCAAAAATCCACCGAGCTCCTCTGCCAAAATGGCTTCCTCCGGCACCCTTACCTGCTGCTGTGTTCATGTAAATTAGGAACATAGGAGGTTGCCATTTGGCGAGTGAGACCATGGGTCTCATCTTGCCCAGTATTGTCAACACTGACTGGCAGCAATAGCTTTCCAGGGTTTTAGGCCACAGTTTTTCCAACCCTACCTGGAGATTTTGCCAAGGATCGAACCTGGGACCTTCCACATGCAAAGCAGGGGCTCTCCCACTGAGCCATGGCCCCTCCCCAGCCACAGCAGAGAGGAAACCAGCCTGGCCCCTCTCTAGGAGACTCTCTTGCTCTTAGATACTGAAGGTTCATTTTTTTAAATGTGGAAATCCCCATGTGCTACCAGGGTCACTGTCCCACCAAGAACAGCCTCTCCTGCAGTATCTCCTGTTTCAGTTTGAGAAAGCATTTCAAAAGGCCTTTTATCATCCTTAAATGGTTCTGCTGCTGCTGATTGCCTTGTTCCAACCTGCACGCTCTGGCTGCAACCTCATGCGCACTTACCTGGGAGAAAGCCCCATTGAACTCAGTGGGTCTTGCATCTGATTAGGCATCCATAGGATTGCCCTGGTCGTGTGTGTGTGTGTGTGTGTGTGTGTGTATGTGTGCAGTGGTGTAGTGGAACCAGGGCCCACAGGGACACAACACCGGCACTTTTTTATTAGCAGGGACACAAATGTCCTCTCCCCACCCCATCCCTATCCTCGAATTCCCTGTTCCTCTGAGCTTAGCAACAATCCTCAAAATAGCTGGCGCAGGGGGCAGGAAAGAAATGGATTTTCACAGTGATAATATACTGGTCTTTGTTGTGATGTCAAACATTTTGGGGTGGCCGGATCTTGAATGAGCAATGAAGACCCATGAGCTTTACAAAAGACCTGCTCCTAGCGGGTGAAATTGACTTGTTGATGTGGATCAACACCTCTGTTTGCAATTTTGGACATTTCTTGGGGTGCGTGGTTTTGAGGATTGTCATGATGAGGGCCTGCACTTCAAAATCTACAACAGCTCTGTGTGTGTTTCAAGGATTTCATATTGTTCTTCTGTGTTGGGTAGTGTCTGTTTTATAAGCCACCCTGGGACTCCCGCAACGGAAGGGCAGAATGGAAACCTTCTAAATAAATACAGAGTGCATTGAGCCAGTCCAAATGCTGTCCATGTGAGAATCCCATTTATCTCAGTGCTTAATGGATGCCATTTTGGCCCCGGACAGCTGTTGATCAGGATCTCTGTTCCTAGAGAAACTGTGTCTTGCTGATCTCATCACGATAGCCTGTCCTAATGCACTGAGATTAGTTGAGCTTCTGGATCTGATCCCAGTATAATATTAGGAGTCGGGTTGCATTAGGGAGGATTAGATTGCTGTGTTGCTCAGTTGAGCAGCCTGGATGTGAGCAGTCCTGCGCTGTCTCTTGAGACGAGAACTTGCAAGCAGAGCGGCGTTGCCTAACAGCTCAGTAAAAATGGGCACCTCGGGTGTGCTTGGTAGCAGCAATAGGGTTCTCCCTGCCTTCACACACAGATACACACAGATCTTCGCTAGGTAGTCTCACTGCAGCTTCATTGCTTTGGGCTTTTCTCTACCACTTTAGCCTCCCCCTTTGAAGTTAACCTTGAATATTAACACCGCATGAAAATCCGGAGGCCACCCGGTTGCTGCAGAGCCAGTCGTAATCCATTTCACGTCCATTGGGGGGCCGTGCAGGAGTGAACATTGAATCCACTACGCATTTCGTTCCCCAGTTTGGAAGAGACACAAGCGATTAACTCCTGATTTAAACATGTAGGAAAATGCCAGGGCCGCAGCGGCGGCATCTGAAGTGAATATTGCAGTTTACATCCTTGAAGACCGCTTATGACGGGCTGTGATGAGATGTTGTTCCGAAGCGTGTCACTTTTGGCAATGGAACATTTGAAGTCCTTTTTTCTTGAAAGTGACACCCATTTTCTAAAGATGTAGCAGAAGTAGGTCCAATTTAGGATTGTAGGGAGTGGGGCTTTAGCTTTAATTGGCTACGTGTAATTTGACCACAGCCAAATATTCCAAGAAGACAAGAATGCCTCCATGTAGGTGGTAGTTATTATTATTATTATTATTATTATTATTATTTCATCCAGCCTTCTCCAACCTGGTGCCCTCCACATATGTTGAACTACAATGCCCATCATCCTCAACCAGCATGGCCAGTAGCCATGCTGGCTGGGGATTGTGGGAGTTGTAGTCCAATATGTTGAAGACAGGCACAAAGTTGGGGAATGCCGCATTACCGTTTTTGTGCATGACTCCACCTTGCTTCCTGCCGGAACCAGGAAATACCTCCTGCAAATCATCTAGCCTTTGCTTGTCTCTTATTTCTGATTTTAATGTCTTTTGTTTACCTTGTAACTGTAGGCTGTACCCTCCCCCCCCCCCCCCCCCCCCGGCAAGTGTGTATTTAAATCCATTGGTTTTCTGGACCTCGTGGTCCTAACACAAAAAGGCCACAAAAATTGCTAGAACATTTTTTTAAAATGTTGCTCTCTTATGCTTTGATCTCTGAAATGAGGATTTTTTTTGGATGGGGGGAAAATGACAGCAACACCAGATCTTGTAAAACATGCCTTCCTGGTTGTCTAGAGATGATCTTTAATCATCATAGCTGAGTAGGTATTACATAGAATCATAGAATAGTAGAGTTGGAAGGGGCCTGTAAGGCCATCGAGTCCAACCCCCTGCTCAATGCAAGAATCCACCATAAAGCAGCCCTGACAGTTGGTTGTCCAGCTGCCTCTTGAAGGTCTCTAGTGTGGGAGAGCCCAAAACCTCCCTAGGTCATTGGTTCCATTGCCGTACTGCTCTAACAGTCAGGAAGTTTTTCCTGATGTCCAGCTGGAATCTGGCTTCCTGGAACTTGAGCCCATGTTTCCATGTCCTGCACTCTGGGATGATTGAGAAGAGATCCTGGCCCTCCTCTGTGTGACAACCTTTCAAGTACTTGAAGAGTGCTATCCTGTCTCCCCTCCGTCTTCTCCAGGCTAAACGTGTCCAATTCTTTCAGTCTCTCCTCATAGGGCTTTGTTTCCAGACCCCTGATCATCCTCGTTGCCCTCCTCTGAACACGCTCCAGCTTGTCTGCATCCTGCTTGAAGTGTGGTGCCCAGAACTGGACACAATACTCAAGATGAGTGGGGCGGGGTGGAGTTGCTGATTAGATATCTAATCCATCCTACCAATTTTTTAAAAAAAGATTCTTGCGTAGAATCATAGAAGCATAGAATCGTAGAGTTGGAAGGGGCCTATAAGGCCATCGAGTCCAACCCCCTGCTCAATGCAGGAATTCACCTTAAAGCATCCCCGACAGGTGGCTGTCCAGCTGGCTCTTGAAGGCCTCGAGTGTGGGAGAGCCCACCGCCTCCCTAGGTCATTGGTTCCATTGTCATACTACTCGAACAGTCAGGATGTTTTCTGACCCCCACTCCATTCTTCCGCACCCCCTCTGTATCTGTCCCCTCTCCTGAAGAGGTATCTGGTCTCTAGCACAGGTAATACAGCAACCGCGGTCTCCAGCAACTCATTTAGTGGTAGCATGAGACTTTGTTTTTGGCTACTGCTTGTGAGTTTATCGCTCAAGCGTGCAGCACCTCTTTAAAAAATGTACAAGGGAACAGCTGGGCTTCACGCTTAAAATCTTCACAGGCTACCTTGTTAAAGGAAATGTTGCTAACAAATGTTCAGGCTAAACTGGCAGACACTGCTTGATCCTGCAAATTGGGAAAGAAAGCAGTGGCAGCTAACAAGTTTGAGACGTCTGAATTGCCTCCTTATTAATAGTTTAAAGAGGGAAAGAAGCAAGATGCAGCCTACATTGGCATACTGAGCTTTTACAGAATCTCATGTTTCATAAATGTTTCAGGAGTTTTATAAAGCTGGTTAGAAGCTCAAATCTTCAGGCACATTCATACTTTGCAGACCCAAATTTCTTTAGGCACATTCATACTTAGAAGACGACAACTCCTATCAACACCGGACATCATTTCCATTGGGAGAGGAAGCTTGGTGCAGTGGTTTGAGCAGAGATGGGGGTACGTTTTCTTTTCCTGTGGACGGCTGCGTTCCTTTGAGGGCTAATCTGCTGGGGAAGCTCACTTACCAGTGGTGGGTAAGGGCAGAGCCAAACATCAGTGGGGCATCCCATTTTTGTCCTCCTTGACTCCCTGCGGTTGCACCCACACATGTATCAAAAATGGGGAGGGGTTTTGTTTTTTTAAAAAAACCAAAACAAAAAATATGGTGTCTGTAGCTGCTTGCAAACAAGCTAAATTTTATCCTTCTGGTGTTCTCTAGTAGTTCCGGGTGCCGTTTTATTTGGAACATTTTGTTGTTGTTGTTGCCATGAATTTGTGTGTGTGTGGGGGGGGAATACATGGGGCGCTGTGAGGGCTGCCTGTGGACCACAGACCACATGTTCCCCATCCCTGTTTTATATGAACATGAGCCTAACTGTTGGTCTTGGTAGCTCAGGATTGTCTCCTCTTCACACTGAGTGGCTTTCCAGAGTCTCGGGCAGAACGAAGACTTTCCCACCAGCTGTCGTTGGAAGATAGCGGGGATTGACCCAGACACCTTGCGCAGGCCAGGCGCATGCTCCACCACGGAGCCATGTTGCCTCCCTTTTGCTCTTAGCTCCGTTCCCCCACATCTATCGGGCTCCAGCCCATGGCTCTGACCCTCAAGGGATCTACCGATTCTTATTCCTTGGAGAATGACATAGTGTCACTCTGTTGCACCAGCAAAGAACATGGAGCCTTTGCTTGCTTGTTTTTTTCAAGCTCGGTTGCTTCTTGGGAGAAGGCAATCAAAGAAAGAGAGGGCCAAGTTAACCTAAGTGTCCTTTCCAGAGCAATCTTCCTTTAAGGACACTGAATAATGGGCTCAGTTACAGGAAGCCAGATTCCGGCTGGACATCAGGAAAAACTGCCTGGCTGTTAGAGCAGTACGACAATGGAACCAATGGCCGAGGGAGGTTGTGGGCTCTCCCACACTAGAGGCCTTCAAGAGGCAGCTGGACAACCATCTGTCAGGGATGCTTGAAGGTGGATTCCTGCATTGAGCAGGGGGTTGGACTTGATGGCCTTATAGGCCCCTTCCAACTCTACTAGTCTGTGATTCTAAGGAAGCACCACCCCCACCCCACCCAGAGCCGATGAACTCAAGTAAGGCTATTGATGTACTGGATTTAATGGTAAGCAGTAAAGACACTTTGAGTTTTGTTCTGGTCCCAAATGAAAGTCTTGTTTTCCCCAACCTGATGAACAAGGCACATCTCGGCTCCATTCGCTTGAAGGCTTTGCTGATAAAAAGTGCAGACTGACAAGGAAATGGGCTGTGCCAAAAGCCCACAAATAGCCTTAGTCAACCTTGAGGCCGTGGAAGGGCCTTTGGCGCTGCTCCCGACAAAAGAACTTTGCAAGATGTCCAAGGAGACGGAGACCCAACTGGAAGAAGGCTCTTCTTTTCCTCCATCTTTATTAACACATTTTCATTTTGGGGGAAACAGAAGAAAAAGGACAAAGAAGAAGAAGAAGGAGGAGGAGGAGGAGGAGGAGGAGGAGGAGGAGGAGGAGGAGGATGGTTTCCCAGGTAGACAGCTCCTGAAAGGAGGCAATTTCTCCCTGCCCCCTTTCTGTTCATAACACAATGAAGCAGAGATCAAAAAGCTTCCTCTGGGTTTCTCCCATCCTCAACCCCAGATGCCAGGAGTTCCTCTTTCTACCCACTTCCTTCTTTTATTAGCTTAAAAATATTTCTGTGAAATCCTTCTTAGTGCCACCAGTCATTCAGAACAAGGGTAGCAAGAGAAAGAGCTTTCACCTTCTGTTATGAGGCCACATCCTTCCTCCATGTAATATCTGAATCAGTTGGAAGATACTTCTCTCTCTCTCTTTTTCTCTCTCTTATTGGCCCTTTCTTCACCTAAGGGTATAGGGGAGGGGGTGATCCCAGACCTACCTGCACCCAGGAATGTCCCCCTGGCTTCTTAAAGGAAGTGGGACATCCCGGAAGGGAAGAGGGACATCACGCCCGCCGTTTTTGTTTCTTTTTTTTGCCCCAGGAGCGCCATTGCACTCCTCCGAAACAGTAGGTTAAAAAACAACGACCAAGAAAACCCTGACACCGGAAGGGACACTCTTGCCTGCATTTGGTATCGCAAATGGGACGCCTTTGCATGATTTCTGAACATAAACAAATTGTTCGTACCCAAGACCTCATCCATGCAAAGCAGGTGCCCTGCTGCTGGGCTCCCCCCCCCCCAATTCTTTTCCAAGCCTTTCGTCTTCGTTTGAGCGTTCATATTGCAGCAAGAAGTTCCCCTGCAATATGCGAGCGGGGTTTGGCTTCTCTTTGGAGGAGAGATCAGCGGATGATTGTGGCCTGTCTCTGAACGTTTGATTTATGGACTCCTGCACAAGGCGAGCAAAGGTGCGGCCAAACGGCTTAATCGCTTCTCCAAACAGTGCATTCGCTGCTCCTTGTGTTCTCCCAGGGGAAAAGCACTCCCCGCATGCTTTCAACTTGCATCTGATTCTGCCTCTCCTTAAGTGTCTCTCCGTTTCAAGCTGCGTTTCCTTTCGCATATACCTTCAGAACTACTCTTAGCTGTGGGAGAGGGAAAAGATAGACGGATGATTCATCTTCTCCCAGATGGTTCTTGTCTTGGAAGAGGTTCCAACAATGAGCCCCTCCCATTGAAGAAACATTTCCCCGGCCAATCCGAGGCCGTCATATGTAATTGCCCTGGCAAGGTGTAGCTAGCCTGAGCGATCGGGGGTAGCAGTAGATCCTGCCATTACATGACTGATCAGTCTAAGGCAAGTGGAGTGTGCACTCAAAAAAAGCCTTGTGTAGGGTGACTCTATTTGGCAAATCAAAAAAGAGGACACATGGTAGGGGGTGGGGGTGGGGAAGCGGCTTTCTGGGGCTTCTGGAAAGAATGTCATCTGCCCTACCTTAAAGGCCCCGATTGGAGCAGAGGAAGGGAAAGTGTGCCATTCCCGCCCCTCACTGCTCCAATCAGGGCCTTTTCTATAATGTCTGGGAATCACACGCTTCCCCTTTAAGGCCCCGAGTGGAACAGTGTGTGTGTGGGGGGGAGGAATGATGCTCCTCCAGAAAGCGCATCATTCCCCTCTGCCAGGCCAATGGTGGCCTTAAAGGGGAAAACGTGTCTTCCCCGGACATTGTGGAAAATTACAGAAAATCACCCCTGTCACCAAAGATAAGGGAAAAAACCCAAGACAAATCCAGGGAAATCCTGACAGTTGGTCACCCTAGATTTGCAGGTTTATTCCGGCATAAACATACATAGATACTGTCCACTTTGTTAAATGCATGAAGCCTTGATCTTAAATTGACAAATTGAACATGCCGGGAGGGGAGAGATGTAAACTCTGTTGTCAGAGGGAACTGAAATGCAGAAAGTCCAGACGGTGACCATTTCCTTAACAGTTGCAATTCACAAAACGTTGGTGAGACAATTAACATAGCGAGTGTGATTTTAAAAAGCCCAGCAGCACCAGTAACATGCTATCCTTATTCAAATCACAGGAAATAGACTTCAGATTCAACTCTTTATTTCCTGGGGTTTGAACAAGGACAACCTGGGTTTTCTTTAAAATCACGCTACAGATTCAACCCTGTGACAGATGAACATGGCTACCCTTCTGGAAACCAGTTCTGACAGTCTCCATCTCCACCAGGAGCAGGTCTTTTGCAAAGCTAATGGGTTTTAATTGCCTGTTCAAAACCAAGCCACACTCAAAGACTTTGCATTACAGCAAGCATAGCTCACAGTGGCCAGGTTCGCACGATCGCAGCTGGTAAAATAAGCCACGGTGATTTATTTCACCTGCCATGTGTGGCGGTCACATGCTGGGGGTATTACCGTCGTTACCCTCGGCAGTGTGGCTTGTCGTGGGAACCCAGCCAAAATGGCGTGTTGCCATGGGCAACAGGCCACCCAGAAACCAGGGGCTTTTGTAGGGTTGTGGGTGACAGGTTAGTTCAGGTGATCTTTGAAGTTCCTTCGAGTTCTTATGATTCTAAGCCAGCAGTGAAGCTAGAGCCTGAGAACAGACAAGCCAAACTATTTTGGCAGGTCCTTTCACTCTTCCTGTTTTGTTTTGTTTTAAAAACCCCATGGCTCATTTTATCTTGGAGCTATTTTCTTATCTCCTCCTAGCTGCTGTGAAACATTTGTTTTGCAGGGTGTGGGTCTCAACAGAAACAACTACATTGGGAAACAAAACACAAGGAAAAAAAGGGAGGGGCGCCCATTTCACAAGCGTTACCTGAAAAAGCCCAATGGCAGCTGGAACAGCTGGTTGCAGAAGTCTCCTTCAGTTTGAAATTGGTGTGTGTCGGTAGGTGAGGAGGTGGTCTCTCCATGGCTCCTTGGAGAAACAGACCCACCTTCCTGTTGTTTGCCTTTGTTCAATTTGTTTACGTTATTATTTTTAGAACTGCACCGTGTTTCATAAATACTTCCAAACTGTTTATCAATGGTTGTATCCAAAGCTACCTCGTGCAAGGGAAAAGCGCTTTGGCTCATGCAAGGTGCCCCCTCCCCATTTTCCCTCTCCCCTCACACTCAGGGTGGGAGACATCCAAATCTCTAGAGGGAAGGTGTTCTGGAGATAAGGGCCCACCCCCCAAAAGGCTCTGTCTCATGTCCCTCTCAACCCGGTTGTACCTACTGATGTGTCCGTGAGCAGGGCCTCTGTGGCTGACTGCATCCAATTTTATTCTCACAGCATCCTTGCGAAGTAGGCCAATACATAGTGACTACTCCAAGTTCACCCAGCTTCATGGCTGAGCAGCAACTTGGATCCATTTGTTTACAGTATTTTTTCCCCCAAAAAAAGCTCCCTGAGCAGATGAATGATAAGAAAGTCCCTGCCTTCAGGTTTATAATCTGAAAGACATGGCATGAAAGGAAAAGGGATTGCCCCCTGGTTCTCCGGTTGATGGATGAGGAAGGAACTATGCATTGGAGATTATGGGAGGAACTCTTATTTTAAAGACGTGTTTATCTGTTGCAACTGTTTCTGCTTTATTGGTTTAGTTTGCTGTTCCCATTCTTGTTTGATTTTACTATGTTTACTTTTTTCAATCTGCCCTGAGTGATTCAAATGCTTTGGAGGTGGAGAGGGGAGCAATGAGTCTTTCTGAATAAATAAAAATAAGTAAATAAACCTTGGTGGTCCCAGCCCTAAGTCTGGCACTCTAACCACTGCACCACCAAGCCAATTTGGCTCACAATCTCCCAATTGTGTGCTATTTGAGAAATGCTAGCAGGCCACAAGAGGATACTTTATTTAGGACATAATCCTATGCTTGTTTAGACGGAGAAAATACCTACAACTCCAGCATGGTTGGCTGGGGAATGCTGGGAGTTAAAGGACTTTTTCTCTGAGCTATTCTAAATGAGCAATTTATTACTTGCTCGTGATTGGCCACTCACAGATGTTTTCGGGTCAAGTACATGATGTCGTCAATGACCAGGACATCTCCTGCTGGTATCCCCTGGAAATCCCAGTATGAAAAAAAGCCTACTTTTAATGTGTTAATATTTGGGGGAAAGCGGGATCTTTCACCACTAGATGGTGCTGTCTCAATAGAGGTGAATTCAAAGCATGTGGTTGCCCGTCCCTTCCTGTGTAATACAACCCATAACAATCGCGCCAAAAAAATGGGAAGCACAAAGCCCCGTGTAAGCAATGGGATTTCCAGTTAATATAGAGATGCTCTCAGTCTCAACATGCATGTTAACAGCCATAGGGCAAGGGATGCACAGATCACTTCCATTGCTTTGATTGGAGGAAGAACTGACCAATTGGCGCCTGTCTGTCCTAACCAAACAAAACAAAGTTTCAAATCAAAGGAGGGGAGTTGCCAACATTTCCTTGGAGAGGCTCCCTTTATTGTTTTGGAATGATCGGTGGGGGGACCAAGAATGGCCTCCTCTTGTGCTTTTATTGGCTTCTTGAGCTGCCGGATTCAGGTGATACTTTTCAAAGCCCAGAGATTAACAGCATCATCTGCTAATATCTGCAGAATGCTGCTGTTATAGGGCACTGGAGCAGAGACCCAGGAAAGAGGCCATCACGAACTTTTCGCCTTTGTTTGATGCCGTCGGTATTTCGCACCATAGTTCTCTGATGCTCCGGTTACTGGCAACAGCTTTCATCCCCGTTCCAGGCCATGAATACATGCGGCTGAAAGGTTATTACAAATGCCAGGCAATGTGCAGCTGTTAACCTAACAGACAGGGGCAAAGGACATCATGGTTTATCCCCCCACAAAATCCTTTGGCTTATTTTATAACCAGGCTTGGTAACAAAGCTGTATATTTTCAGCAGGAAATTGCAACATTCGAGTGCCAGGAATCATTTATGGAGCAGCAATGACGCCCCGCCTATCCCAGAATAGTCCACATAGACACCACCTTCAAATGGATACGTATTTGGATATTTGGTCCACTTTTGTATAAGTGGTATAAATTTGTATGCATTTCATATACGTTTGTTTGCCATAGATACACAATCAATTTTGAGAATTGATTGTTTGTATATAAAAGAACCAGTAATGGAAGTCTGGAGAATTTGTCTGGCAATCCAAAAATAGCAGTCTGCGGGCTTAAAAAACCTCTGCAGGGATTTATGATTGCCATAGAGCCAGTAGCTAAAATGTGCCTTTTTCTTATCGTCAGAAAATTCCAAAGTCAAACACATTGCGTGTAGTTCTGAATGGAGGACATGTTACTCTAAGTGCTTTTAGGATTTCAGCTCATGCAGCCTGATCCTGTGCATGTTTACTAGGAGGTAAGTCCCAGTGAATCCTATAGAACTTTCTCCCAGGTAAGTGTGCATAGGATTGCAGCCTTGAGTTCAACCAGGCTTGTTTTTCCTCTAATTATTGTGTAGCTAGGTAAGCCCCTCCTTCTCGGAAGGTGTTTGTTTAAACTGAATGCATTCCAGCCTCATGCAATCTGATCTTTGCCCAACTTCTGTACGGAAGCTTATTTGTCTTCTCTTTCTTTCCCCTTTTACTGTCTGCTTAAAAACACACACACAAACACACAAAAGATTCACGCCATTTTAGTTCCCCAAATTAGATATTTTGTTAAGTCCCTCTTCTCTCATGAAAGATTGTTGGCTGATGCGGCTGTCTCGGGAGAAATGGAATTGTTTTTAACTCCAGAGACTTTGCTGAAAGTGTGGTCTAATTTGGTAAGTCTAAATGTATTTGCTAGCTTTTCTGTTCACCAGCTCCCTGCAAGAGTGTTCTGTTTAGAACGTACGCAGGCGACAACAATCTCTTGTTTTAAAGGCAGGACGTTTTGAGGTGGTGAGTAAAAGCGATGAAGTAGTTAAGCTAGAATGTCTGGTAGAAAAGAATCCAAGATTTTGCAGATAGTTAAAAAAACAAAAAAACACATAGTTGTGTATGACTGCATTTTTCTTAGTTTGTGTTTATCATTGATTTACTGATTTCTTGGCAGTGTATCTTGCATAAGTAATGCATTGAATGTAGTTTCCACTTCAGTGTGCAAGTATTATGACATTTTGTTTTTAATGTTTACTTTGCAATAAAAGGCACGGACTTGATATCTTCAGTGCTGTTGTATACAGACTACCAAGTCCTTCAACTGAGAACCTGATCTACAGCTATGTGCTTAGCATTTAAAAATAACGCCCCCCCCCAATTTCATTTTAAAGATGGTCATATAAAGAGATGGGCTTTCGCTTCTTCGTTCACATTTTCAAGTCAAAATAGTATCTTTTAAAACTGATGAATTAACAAAAAAATAACCATGGGTCGTGGTTGAATGCCCATTTTTGTGATGCGTATTGCAATGTCTTCTCTTCTTTGGTAAGGCCAATTTGCCAGCTTGATTTTTTCTCCTTCTTCCTGGCAGGTCTCTTGTTCCTTCAACTGTTGAAAATCAGATTGCAAAGTTGCATTGGTTGAATTAGACAATTGTGTGCAAATCACAGGTTTTTAAAAAATATCCTGGGTTGTTTGATTCCCTCTTCCTTCGCTGTTTCCCTCCATGTATCCGAAATGTTTTTGCGATGTTGTATACAGGCATATAGAGCAGCTGCTTTTTTACCACTCTTTACCACACTTCTGTAGCCTGGTGAAACAACCCATGAACAGCCATGGTTCTGGGTTTGAATGAAATGACAACCCATCGTTAGAACAACCCAGGTGTCCACAACCGAACAACAAAGCATGGGTTCTCTTCCTGGGTTGTTCGTGGTTAACAACCCATAGTTAACCCATAGTTCCAGGTTCTCATGTAATGAAAACTCAGGATTCAACAACCTATACTCAATAGACCCGGTTTGCATGTAATGACAATACCTAGGTCGTTGATTGAAAGTGGAAACGAAGGGCATCCGTGACTAACAATGGCCTGGTTTGCACGTAAAGACAAGCCAGAGTATGGCTTGAGTAGAATCCAGCATTGTTCTACTGGTTGTGGCTCAACGGGGTCTTGGGCGGAGAAAGATCTCTCTGATCACTACCTATCCAGGATCCTTTAACTAGAGATAGCTGGGATCTTCTGCATAAATAATTTGGCCCAGAGCATGTAGGATTAAAAGGGTATCGTTTTCAATCAGGCCTTCTCTATGGCCCTTTTAATATTCCATCAGGCCTGTTGAACACCTCTCTCATGAAGCCTCAAATGTTACCCCCACCAGCCATTCCAGGTGGAGGGAGAAGACAAGGGGACGACAGAGCTGTTCCTGAAAAACTTAATTTCCTCTCCCTCCTCTTCCTTCCCCTTTTCTTTGCCGTTGTGTGTTGTGTTTTTAGATTTTTAAACTGGCAGGCAGGGAATGCCTTGTTTAATTGATTATACGTGAGCCTCCCTGGGAACCCTTTCGGCTGATAAAAAAATTAAAAACCCTGGAGTAATCTCAAGTTGAAGGCTTTCCTGCTTGTGAAGGCATCCTCTTTCTTCTGACCTCAGTGTGTATGTGTGTGTAGGAGAGACTCGCTTCTTTTCCAGCTACTGCAGATGCCAACTTTTCAACCAGCCCTTAGCTGCTTGTTTTTAACAGCAGAGTGTTGCATAGGTACAAGAAGGCGATTTTTTTTTTTAAAAAAAAATGCTCTTCTCCATCATGTGGGAACAGCTTCTGCATCTCAGACTGCTGAGTTTTTAAATGCACAGAAAAGCAGGGAGGTTTCCTGGTCAGTTGGCAATCTCTTCACACAAACCTCTTCCCCTCCATCTCTTCCTGGTCCCTGAATCCAGGACCATAATTTACCTCTTTCTCCCCCCCTCCTCGCCCCGGCCAACCTCTGGATCCTGGAATTCCACAGCCAACTGCCGGTGGTCCCCAGGCTGGGTGGTTGCCGTGGCAATGACTCAGAGGCCTGGGTCTCTTTATCAGATGCTGAATCAACCATATGGGATTTGAGGCGTGTTTGTCCCAAGAAGGAAGACCTACACACACACACACACACACACAGAGAGAAACCAGCAGCGCAAGAATCAGATATGTCGGTCCAGGAAGGCAAGCCGGTAGCAAAAGATAGCATTTTCGTAAGTAGCTTGTGAATTGGGGCTTCCATTAGCAGTTGGCACGTGAAAGCCCGAACATCTCACATTGAGGGAGACAGTCTGTCTTCCCTTTCAAGACCTGTTAGTCTGTACGTTTTGGCATTTTAGATCCTGCCTTTATAAATATCATCATCATCATCATCATCATGCATAGCACTTTCAAGAGTTCAGCACTTCACATACACTCTCTAGTTTTAATCTTTACTGCAATCATGCGAGGTAGGTCAGTATGATAATGATCCCCTCCCAACAGATAGGAAAACTGATGCCGGATTTGCACCAAGCAGGATACAACACTTTGAAAACGTGGTTTATGGAACAAGTCCTGGGCCTGAACAGTTGTCAAAACTGTTATAAACCATTATGAAGCAGTAGTGTAGCTCCTGACTGAGAGGTGAGTGGTTTTCTTAAGGCTATCTATCTGAGGCCTTCCCTGGCTGAACAGAGATTTGATCTCGGGACTTCTTCATTTGCGGCTCCGTCGCTTAGCTGCTCTGCTACACCAGTAGTTATTATAGTAATGATAATTTCTACATGGTAATTATTATTGGAGTTATTATCAAAATCATACTTTACATGCGCATAGTGCGTTCAGGTGTTCAAAGTGCTTTGCATTCACGATCTAGCTGTAACCGTTACAACGACCCTGTAAGGCAAGTCAGTGTTACTGTTGGTGTTATGCCAAAATGTTCTCCCACACCTTTTTCGACCGGCCTCATTCAATTTGATAGAAAAGAAATGGCCCTTGAAAAGTAATTCAAAGGAGAAGAAATTTTGGAGAAATTCTCATGGGTTGGGTTCTGGGATCTTGTGCTTACCTATGAGATGGCTGAAGAGTGTGTATGAGCATCCTGTCTTTCATTGACCAATGAGCTCTCTGTACCTACATTTGAGACAAAATGTAGGGACAATCACTGCTCAGACATTTTATTCATTTGGAAGATTCTGGGGAAAGTGCTGAAACCTAAAAATGTCAACAGTGGAACTGAGCCAAAATGTATCTTTCCTAATCTCCATGTGGTGTAGTGGCTAAAGTGATGGACTGAAAGTCAGGAGATCCGGGTTCTAGTCCCCACTGAACCCTGGAAATCCACTGGGTGACTTTGGGCCAGTCACAGACTCTCAGCACAACCTACCTCACAGGGTTGTCGTTGCGAGGATAAAATGGAGAGGAGGAGGATTATGTACGCCACCTTGGGTTCCTTGGAGGAAAAATGGTGCGATATAAATGGGTAAATAAATAAATACTCTGCAGAATTTCCCAGAATTTCTTCCTCATTTTTGGTGAGTTTCACCTTCATTCTCTCCCCACCCCACAGTGTCTCAGAACAATGCTAGGTAAAGGGGAATTGTGGAGTCCCAGTCCAACACTCTAACCCGTGACACCACATTTTTGGCTATTGAGTATAGATACAAAGGGATTTCAGTTGAGAGAACAAAGGCCTCTTTAGTTGTGTGCTGTCCTCTGGCAGGGGCTCATATGGCTTTATCCCATTTTTTCCTCATAAGCTGCCCCCTACCATTGGCTTTCTAGATGCTTTTTAACCTTGTAAACACCTGGAAGCCATTTTGGGGACTACTTGGAACAGAAAAACGGTCCGCCAAGAAATGGTTCAGCGCTGCTTCTAGCCTCCGGCTAATCTTCCACTCAGCATAATCCCAGGAGGCTGCATTTTGTCTTTTAGAAAGTGCTGTCTTCCTTGCGCACAAAGATTGTGTGTAGCATATACAGTAGTTTGTCAGCGCTGATATTAGTTGCTGCGCTCAGCAAGCAAACTTCTTGGCGGTTTTTTTTTTAGTTAAACTGAAAAGCTTTTGAAATGTGCTGCTGAAGAGATATGTGAGAGTAAAGGTGAACATACTTCCGAGCCTATGAAGGCAAAAGTTTGCAAAGTGCGGGAGCCAAGAAATGTCAGCGGGGGAGTGTGGATTCTAAATGGAGATACCTTGGAAGGATTTTCCCTTAGGCGAAACCCACCCGTTTTTATTTTAATCTTCTGTGCAGTTTCAAAGGGTTCGGGTGGAAGGAAGCAAGAATGTCAGTTGACACAAGAAATGTCTTGGCTTCACATCACATATGCAGTCAAGGCCTTTGTGTGTGGAAAACCCTGTTCCAGCAACTGGATGTTCCTGATTGTTACCGGTACACAGTTCCAGGCAAAGATAGATGCCTGGATGCATTGGGACTATTTTTAACTATCTCTCCCCACCCCCAGCAATAGGAGAAAAAGCCTTCCTAATTTCTTTCTCTCTTTTTTATTTTGGTTGCGAGCAGCTTTTTCCATGTCGGAGATTCATAGATGTTGGGGAAAGTTAGTGTGTGTATTGAAACGGACGTATGAAATGCTTTGGAATATGAGCCAAGCTGCTTTAAGTAGGTCACAGCAAAAAATAATCTTGAAAAGTTCTTGTCTAGTCTGCTTTCCCATTGTTGGAGAAGGCACCTCAGATGAGATGGACAGCCAATCGGATCCAGTACGTTTTTGCTGGATTTGCCTCTTTTTCTTTATTGGGGATTAAAAACAACAACAACCCAACCTTTTGGGGACCTTTTTCCATATCGGCTTGCCTGCCAAGCGATCCTTGAATGCTCTTTCACCAAACCTGCGTGTTGGAGAGGATTCTAGTTGTATGTGTGTGTGCGTTGTTGGGCCTTTCCATACGGGGGTCTGATCTAGAATTCACTGCATGTTGCCAGGAAAAATCATGAGTGGGCTCCTCCTCCAGTGTTCCCCAGAACAGTTGGAAAACTTGTTGCAGAAGACAATTCTCCCGCTTGAATAGACTTGTGCTGTGCCCCTCTGCAATCCTGTGTGTGGTGGGCATCTCTATGACACAGGGCCTTTTTGGTGGTAGAGCCAGGACTGTGGATCTCACTTCACAAGGGGGGGGTTCACTTGGCTCCCTCATTAGGATGATCCGGCCAGCATCAAAACAGCGCTGTTGCTTTCATTTCAACTCAGAAAGCTCTCTGTATGACTAATTGTCTCTTTCGCTTGTTACTCTGCGGCCTATTGAGGTTTTGTTGTTTATGCGTTTGCGCTGTGTGACCTTTTTACTCTTGTTTTGAGATGGTGTTAATTCCTTGTTTGATGTTGCTATTAACTGCTTTGTGGGTTCCCTATGGGATGGAGAGGCAGGGGATGAATGTTTGAAATGAATAAACTAGTGTAGAATTTAGAGAACAGATGAAATGTAAATTGTATGCCACCAACTCTTGATTCAAGATGTTGTGTAATTCAGGAAAGGAATAATTACTGCTTTTGCAGGATATAATGGGCAAACGGCATTATTTCCATGGAAAGCTGTAACAGGAGACAGCCTGGAGGGAGGAAAATCTATATCATGTTGTTGCTGTTGTTTTTTAAAAAAAACATGACATAGTTTCCCAGAGGTTTGCTCTGTTCAAAAGGGCACCTATGGAACTCCTGGAGAACATAGGTTTCAGGTTTCTTCATTCCTTGTAATGTTGGGAGCACCTCCCAAGAATGCACGAGAAGTGGCCCCCACCATCCAGAGAACGCCCCAAGTCTTTGTGTGCAAAGCACCTCCTGGTTTGCAAGGAGCTTTGTAATTAGGGGTGCAAGCATGCAGAATTCCACAGACATAGAACCTTATTTCCCCAAACAATGACTTAATCCTTCTCTGTTTCTCCTGTCTTGTAGCTTGTCGGGGAAGAGAAACGTGTCGGCACCCGGTCCATCCTCGTTGGCCACCACCACGTTTCCGAAACGGAGGCTTACGTCCCTCAGAAGTTCTGCTCCAACCAAATCGTCTCATCCAAGGTACGTCTGTTCCGTTGATATATCCACAGGAGCACCATGCAAGCTCTCCGACGTTCCGCATGAACGCTGCAACTGTGCTTTAATTGCTACGTGGTTTTATCCTTGCAGCAACCCTCCGGGTTAACTTAGGCAAGGCTTCCTCTGCTGGCTGGGGATAATGGGAGTTGCAGTCCAACACAGCCAGAGAGCACCAGGCTGGCTTAGATTGAGAGGGACTGACAGACCCAAGGGAGCTTTTTGGCTGAATGACTATTCAACCACCAATCTCTCCTGTCCTAGTACCGTACTCTGCTACACTACACCACACCTGCCCCGACCTTGTGCTTTCCAGGTCTTCCAGCACAGTTGTGCGAGATGGGAATGATGGGAGTTGTAGTTAGGGATGTACAGGTCTTGTAAACTCCGTTCCTTCTGCCTTTCACGAATTGTCAGGCGTCTTTCATTCCGTCGCCCGTGTGCTCATCGACGGGATCTGATTTTTCTTCCAATTTCCTGAACTGGCGCAAATTTGCATTCGCGGAAATTTGCAAATCCTCCCCAAAATGGATGGTGGTGGTGGTGGTGGTGACAACAATTTTACGTGTTTTTCTACAACTAATTTTACAGAGAATTCCAGAAAGTAAAAAAAGAAATCTGGTCCGTAGATTCCCTGTGACTTGGGAAAAGCCGGTTCTCTGCAGAACCTACAGGTTGGATTTATGAAAATTCAAACTCACTTGATTCCATTGCGGATTTCTCCAACATCCTTAGTTTCAGTCCGACACATCTGGAGGGCAGTTCATGGAGGGCTTGTTGAGAGACTCGATCCATGAGTGGACACCTAACAGGGTCATTTTCAGGTTCTAGCCCCACTCCAGTTTAAAACTCATACTTTGGTTGACTGCATTGCTGTATAAGCAACGCTCTAAGGATGTAACGTTGGAACACAGGAGCACGCAAGGGGTGTGCTGGGTGTGCCCAGGCACACGTTAATGTCGAAAGCAACAATGGCTGAATTCGGACGACACATTAAGCAACTGGGGAGGGGGGGGGAACAATCGTCAGTTGTATTGACTATCATGTCATCCGAATGCTGCCATAGTCAACTCAGCGCTGATCCTAATCCGCACCACAGTTGATTATTTATTACCATGTTGTGTGGGGAGTACCCCCTAGATGAACAACTGTAAGTTGATTATTACCCCACCATTGACTATCGTGTTGTCCGAATTCAGCCATTGTCTTCTGTTACTTTTTTCCCAACCTGGTTTACCATTAACCTTATGACATGAATGCCAAAGATCACTTGCAAGCTGCGTTTGCTTTTTTAAAAAAATAACAACAACAACTACAAACCACCCTACTGTCGTTGTTGTTTTTAAGTTTACTATTTGTTAACTTTCTGCAATTTTGTATTACAGAAACATTTTGCAGAGGTTATTAATAACAGTAATAGAAGTGCTGGTTTATTCATGCCTGCGAATTATTTTGGTACTTATCCATCTGATGTACATATTTTACGGCTATTTAGCAACCTTGACTGTTTTAACAGACTCAAGATAATATCTATCAATAAATCAACTTTGTTGGTCTGTCTCACTGGGGCAAGTCCAGTTTTAGTATTGCACGGAACACTGATGTCCATAGTTTTCTTTTTTATATACTTCCTTCTTGGCACAAAACAGGTGGTCTGAGGTTTTTACTTTATGTTTACAAGTGGGACCTGAAACAATATATTGTAGTGTGGAGTGGTCCTGCCAGGGTGCTAGCTAGCTAGCTATGCCTTCTTTCAGGTTTCCCTGCTCCATTCAACCGCTCCCTGATTTGGTTGTTGTTTCTTTATCCCAACTGGCACTCAGATTTCTGCAGCCACTAAATGTGCCCAGTCGTCATTGAGCAGTTTTTTGGGGGGAGGAGAGTATTTCCTCCCCATCCCTACAACCCTTGCGGTTCCCCCAAATATGCTGATATTTATGTATTTATTTATTGCATTTCTATACCGCCCAATAGCCGAAGCTCCTTGGGCGGTTTACAAAAATTAAAACCATGAAAACCATTTAAAATATAAAACAAACAACAGTGTAAAAACATAATATAAAATACAGTATAAAAGTACAACCAGGGTAAAACGGAGCAGCAATGCAGAGATTTATACGGTTTTAAACTACAGATTTGAAACAGCAAAGTTTAAAATGAAGCTGATAAGCTGTTAAAATACTGAGAAAATAAAAAGGTCTTCACCTGGCATCTAAAAGCATATAATGTAGGTGCCAGGCAAACCTCTCTAGGGAGCTCATTCCATAGCCAGGGTGCCACAATAGGGAAGGCCCTCTTCCTGGTAGCCACCTACCTCACTTCCTTTGTAAATAACTCCCTCTACTTTCTCAGTGGCCCCATCTTTGGCTACGATCATGTTGGCGCTCACCATCTGAATTGAGTGGTGCCTTGCTCCAAGTTGGTATACCAAGAGAACTGGGATGAAATGCTTAGACCTACAATCAAATCTTTAATACTCACCTCTTTTCTGCCAGTTATTTGAAAAGCAGATTTAAATGACAATTTGCACCAAAATTTCACCTTTTAACCCCCCTTCCCAAAGAATGTGCAACAGACCAGTAACTTCAGAGGCTGCCTCTGCTATGCCTCTTGAATCTTTTATTATATTTACTGCTGCTGTGACTGGGAGGCCTGGCCTCATTGCATTGAGCGATGAAAGCAGAACAAGAGGCTCTCCTTTTTCCAAGGCACGGGGGGACAGGTGGCTGCCATAAATGGGCAAAAGGGACCCCCCACAAAACAACATGGTGACCTCTGTTAGCAGTGGATGTACAATGGATTCTGTACATCAAGTGCCGTACATTTTTATGCCCCTTTGTGTGCCAGTTAAAAGCTGCATTTGCGTAGCTGCTTCGTGTGGCCTGCGAAGTCTCCACCTGCAATTACGGCACGGCCTGTTGCTCCGGCTCGATGTGAGCTGAACTTCCCTGCTGTCATGGAGCTGGCAGCAGGCCTGCTTTTCGGGGGCTTTCCAGGCGTGAGAAGCCTAGCGCATGCTGGATCTGTTTTGAAGATTGTCCTTTGAGCAGGGAACATCCGGACTGAGCTGTAGGCAGCCTTTGAGTGAGAGCCAGGAGTCTGAACATTGTAGGCCAGCGTTCCCCAGCCTAGTACCCATCCAGATGTGCTGGACTGGATTCTGGGAGTTGTAGTTCAATACTTCTAGTTGGGGAAGGAAGACTGACCTAGAACTGGGGAAAGCTGACCTAGAACCATGGAAGGCTATTGTTAACAAGGCAGTATCCTAGCCGGAACAGGAAGCCTTTATGGCCTTCCCTATTGGGAAGATCCAATGGATAACCTGGGTGTGCAGAGCCACTCCTGAGCCTTGGAACATTTTATTGCCTAGGGAGATGCACCAACCTCTAATCCTGTTGGTTCACCACAGGGAGCAATTGAGCAAGGAGTTTGTGGTTTGGGCCCTAGCAGCTCCTGCCAGTGGCATAAGAGGGTAACAAAATGAATAATCTTGAATTAGACCAAGAAACAAAGATAAACCGTGCACATGAAAGAAACCAGGCAGGACAACAGTGACCTTTGCCGGGTCTCTGCTGTGATTTGATTTGAGTGCCTTAAAAAGGGTTTTGAATTCTTCTTATGGCGAATTTTATGTTCTCCAGATGGGACAAAAATAGCCACCTACAAAACGTACATAAAGTTCTAGTTTTCCACCCAACTTTGGTTGTTATTGTTGCTGTTGTGCATTGTTCATATTATTCCTAGGGAACCAGCAGAAGGGATTAAAATAAATGTTGGGTTTGATTTGTTCTTTGTTGTTCTTTCATGGAACTCATCATGCAGGTATTGAGTGGGTATCTTCAGATATCCATAAGTGCAGGCCACAACGCCAAGTGCCCTACCATATCTGCAGTCAGGAAAGTGTGCCAATGGGTTATTAACACCAACCTGTTTCACCCACGCATCCACTTTAGAGCATCTTTATAATACAAACCAAGCATTGCGTGTTATTAGACAGATTTTCTTTTGGCAGATCCTATTTGCTCAAGGACTGGCCTCCCTTTTGTTTCTGCGTTCACAGAACGTTCCTTGCAAATTCTGGGCAGCAAAGGGAGTTCTGCCTTACTGTCTTGCTCAAGAGGGAATAGCTAGAGCTGTGTTTTGCAATGGAGCCTGTTCTGAAACTGATCATAATAACATCTCTGCACTGGCTGAACAGTAGCTTGAGAAGAGCAGAAATTGAAGGAGGTCTGGGATTTTGGACCTGGCAGCCAGTGGATGTCCTTCTCCTTGACAGAGCATGTTGAAGCATGTGAGAAGCAAGAGAAGTTGAGAGGTTGTTGATTGTAAAGGCCTTACTCACCATGGCTCTGGAGCGATGCATTTAGCAGACTTGAAAATGTTGCCTGTTCTGCCATTTTGGGGAAGTATATCCCACTTCCAACGCATAGGCGTGCGCAGCACATTTCATTAGGGAGCGCACCCAGGGAATTGTATTCATTTATTTTTAAAGACGAACATGCATTGAATACTCATTATTTTTATTTATTAATTTATTAAACACTGTCCCATTGATGCCCTACTCTGCGTTGGCCATTGCAGGTGGTGCGGGAGGTGGGGGGATGAGGAGACATTCCTGAAGCCCCAGCATTGGTGGGGTTTTGTGGTGGCAATGGCTGGAGGAGGACCTTACGAGGCGATATTAGCCTTCAGGTTCCCTCCTCCTGGCTCCCAGCAGAGAGACATTGGCTGAATTCAGACAACACGATAGTCAATGGTGGGGTAATAATCAACTTTACAGTTGTTCATCTAGGGGGTACTCCCCACACAACATGGTAATAAATAATCAACTGTGGTGCGGATTAGGATCAGCGCTGAGTTGACTATGGCAGCATTCGGATGACATGATAGTCAATACAACTGACGATTGTTCCCCCCCCCCTCCCCAGTTGCTTAATGTGTCGTCCGAATTCAGCCATTGTTGCTTTCGACATTAACGTGTGCCTGGGCACACCCAGCACACCCCTTGCGTGCTCCTGTGTTCCAACGTTACATCCTTAGAGCGTTGCTTATACAGCAATGCAGTCAATCACAGTCACTTTTCCTCAACATTCCCAATATTTTTCCTTTTCAAGCCAGGAGAGGGGATGTCTCCTCCTCCTCCTCCTCCTCCTCCTCCACCTCCTCGTCCAAAAAAAAAAAAGCCTTTCTTGGCTTTCACATCTCTAACTCTGATAATTGAGTGTCTGGACTTATGCCTTAAAGATTTTGCAAATATTTATATATTGATGGGGAAAAAAAATGTGTATTGCTCACTGGGGATTGGAAACTCTTCACAGAGAGAGTCAGATATTTTCCCCCGTTCTCAAGTATGACTCTGCCTTTTCTCATTTTAAAAGCCATCCCTTCTTATCAAGGCCCTTTTGCAAAACGTATTGTTACTTTGCGAACTGGAATAATGGTATGTCTCTTACCTTGGCTATGGCTGTGCAGTCTTCCAAGGGTGTCTTTCTTAGCTGTATTCATGGTTCATACCTTCTTCTTTGCTTCTGTCCCATAGTACACAGTGTGGAATTTTCTCCCAAAGAATCTCTTCGAACAGTTCCGAAGAATTGCCAACTTTTACTTCCTTATCATCTTCCTTGTACAGGTAAGACCGCTTTTGAAGAAGAAGGGTGTGGGCAGACGGCTTGTGTTTTCACTTTGATTTTTTAGAAACCATACCTTGAAATTTTTCAGGGCCATCCTGCTAAAAGGATGCTATGCCTTACGAATGAATGAGAATCTAAGATTGCGGGTGTGCATTTTCAAAACACAACAGCTGTTGCAACATTTGACCTTGTCAAACACTATGGATTAATGATTGGTGGCATGTTTATTGGTGACATTAATAATAATAATATTAATGATTAATAATAATAATAATAAATGTATTTCTTACCCACCTCTCCCTTTGGATTGAGATGGGGAACAACATTAGTATAACAATACAACAAAAATCAAATACGTAAAATTAATTAAAAGAGCATATAAACCAATACAATATCAAGATAACAATCAACACCTCTTAAAATTCTTGGTTTAAAACTCATCCAGGTATGCCTGCCGGAAGAGGCTAGTTTCTATAGCTGTCTTAAACTCGGAGAGAGAGTTAAGTTGACGAATCTCTTCCGGCAGGTCATTCCACAGTCTGGGGACATGCCTTAATGATCCAGTTATGCTTATCTTTAATGATCAGAGATGCATTCCTGCCTTCCCAACTGTAATGTGACACTAAAATGCCTCCTTGATCCAGTCAGCAGCCATATAAATGCAGAAGTAACCTTCTACTTGTGGCATTTCTAGCAGGATGGGGGAACGAAACACAGAAATTTGCTTCCACTTCCAGTTTCATTTAGCCAGGGCTGCACATGCGGATCCCTTGCTTAAAAAGCAGAAATCCTGCAGATCATCTGTACTGGGGAGGGCAAGTAGGGAGAATAGATTCAGCCCTCCTCCCTTTCCTGCCAAACAGCTGATAGATGGTATTTCAGAAAGGGCTTTCTCCATGCAGACCCAGCCAAGTGGAAGTACCCTGTTGGATCAGAGATTCTTCGGCAACACATTTATCCTGGGTTTTATTGCTGATGTCCGGGGTTTTATTGAGTTAAAAGCAGTAACGCTCATCGATAAAGGCATGTGACTCGGCCTCTCCCTTGTAGGTTTGAGCATTCCTCCGACTTTGCTAAGTGGAGTCTGGTTGAATCCACTGCTGCGGTGTTCATGACAACCACGGCACATTGGCTCCGAAGATGAAACGCTTTGCCAGCGTGCATGTCATCCTTGTGTTGAGGACGAGACATTAATGATCTCCGAAGAAGCCACTCTAGCTAATTTAAATGATAATGCTTAAGGCGGCATCATCGGTTAGACCTGTCTTCTAGGTAACGCAAGTGCTGTGCTGAGCAATCAGGGCTGGTTCCAAAATCTCAGGATTATGAATTACCTCACCACGCAAAAAAAGAGGACAGTTGGCTGCAGTTTCCTAATGTGGTGCATTTCAGCTTGCCAGGAACAACATATAGCAAATGCCTGCGGGGCTTTAACTTGGAACAGGTTAAAAGGAAGGCTATATTTAACTTGAAAGAAATCAAAATAGGGCCACTAGCCACGAAAATGGAATTTTCACTCTCTCATTTCTGTGCAATAAGCATTGGGAAAAAATGTTTGTCTCCTGCTTCTCTCTCTCTCTCTCTCTCTCTCTCTCTCTAATGAGCATGCCCAGAAATTCCCAGAAAGCTTACCAGTGGTGAACTGATCACAAGTGTCTTCATATGTCAGTTTGAGTTGATTGCTTATAGAAATTGAGGGTGTTAAATCTCTCATCATACTCATTGAATCATAAAATCATAGAATCGTAGGGTTGGAAGGGGCCTCTAAGGCCATGGAGTCCAACCCCCTGCTCAATGCAGGAATCCACCTTAAAACATCCCTGACAGATGGTTGTCCAGCTGCCTCTTGAAGGCCTCTAATGTGGGAGAGCCCATGGCCTCCCTAGGTCATTGGTTCCATTGTCATTAATACTCTTTGCCTTTTACAAATGTAAGTAACATGGCTTTCCCTCCCTCTTCTCCAGGTCATAGTAGACACACCAACCAGCCCAGTTACGAGTGGACTTCCTCTTTTCTTTGTTATTACTGTCACAGCCATTAAGCAGGTACTTTCCTTCCCCTGACCGTCCCCCCTTTCCCAGGAACAAAACAAAGGGATTATTAATGTTGAGTTTTGTAAACTGTGGGGCAACAGATCTCTCCCCCTCCTTCCATGACTTGACTTGACTTCCTTTCTCTGTGACTTGGGCCACCCTGATTTTTCCTCATCCCTCCAGGGCTATGAGGACTGGCTGCGGCACAGGGCCGACCGAGAAGTGAACAAAAGCACGGTCTTCGTGGTGGAAGACGCAAAGCTTGTGAAGAAAGAGTGTGAAGGAATTGCGGTAATGAGGGCAGCAGCGGTGGGGGAGGGGATGGCTTTGGGGTCCCTTCGGAAGCGGGTAGGAAGCGTTGGCTGGCTTGGGCAAAGAATTTGAGCCTGACGGAGCTTGTAACAGTGCCAGAAACTGATTTGGCTGGAGTTTTGGGCTTGCTTTGACACTCCCGTCTCCTCTAGCTGTTTCCACAATTAAGAAATCCTTTACAGAGCCCAATTGGCTATTTCATAGAATCATAGAACCATAGAAGAGGCCTGTAAGGCCATTGAGTCCAACCCACCCACCCACCCACCCCGCTCAGGGCAGGAATCCGCCTTCAGGCATCCCTGCCCAGCTGCCTCTTGAAGGCCTCCAGTGTGGGAGAGCCCACGACCTCCCAAAGTCATTGGTTCCCTTGCCATACTGCTCTAACCATCGGGAGGTTTTTCCTGATTTCATCCACCTTTTCCTAACTCTTGAAATGGTTATGAGCCTTACATTTGCCAACTTGCTTGGTCACCAGGGGCGACAAAGAATCCCGTGCAGGTGAGTGAACAGGCTGGTGGAGGAGGTGCAGGTCTTCCACTTGTCCACTTGTAGCCCACTAAGGACCAGTAGCCTGCATTTCAATCCTGGCTGTGGCAGAAGGTGCTACTACCACCTTCGCTGGCTAATAACCTGTGGGCTGATTTACGAGGCTATTTTATTTACATCTGAATCAAGCAAGCCGTGTTTTTATGGTGGGTTTCCGATTCCGATGTGGAGATGCGTGACTGCTTGATTTGGATGCCATGGCGAGGGGCGGAAGGAGTGCATGGGCCCCAGCAGTGGTCAGTTGGGCTAAACGTAAGAGCAGAGTCGAGAGTAGCACGATCAAAGTTCAACCAGGTTTGCCACGCCGTAGCAAAGAAAGTTTTCAGATGTAAAACTACTTTGCCTCCCAGCAGATGTTAGGAAAAGAAGTTCCCAAGTAGGCCTCCCTAAGCAGGTGGTTTGAACGGTCAGGAGCCACCATGGAGAAAGCCCCACCCTATACCCAAGGGACAGGGAGGGATACGTACAGCACCGTTACTGCACGTAGTTCAGGTTCTTTAACAGTGCCGTGTAACCTGTCTTGATTTTAAGGTTGGCGACATCGTAGAAGTGTCAGCGGATGAAACCTTTCCTTGCGATCTGATATTCCTCGCATCGAGTAGCAAGGACGGCTCCTGTCATGTCACTACTGCGAGTCTGGATGGAGAATCAAATGTCAAGGTAATGGAATGGGTAAATGGCACAGGCCGACCTGGAGGCCTTTTATCCGTCCTGAGCTTTGATGACTACATTGCAGGTTTGTGCCTGGGCTTGAGCTCGCTGGCGGAGCTTCACGTGAGTCTGTGCGTGTTTGTATTTTTAGTTCTTTCTTTCTTACATTTCTGTGTCGCCCAAGAGCTGAAGCCCTCTGGGCGGCTCACAGTGATTAAAACCACAAAATAAAACATTTTTTTAAAATGTAAAAGTTTAAAACTGCAGTATAAAAGTAAAAACAAAACCTAGCCGCAATGCAAAGTTTTAAAATACAGTCACAGTTTTAAAACAACGGAACTAAAAGACTAAAATGTATACTCCCCCGTATTGACGCTCAAACCCTTTTAGCCAAGCTTTCTCCTCGGCCTGCTAATTTTCTGCCAGGAAGTGGTATAGCCCTGACAGAGGTTTGAAGTGAGAACTAGGCCACAGTCCTGCTCTTATGAATGACAAGCTTGTATCGACTGCACAGCCTGTGAGAATATAAGACCACCCCTGCTGGGCCAAAACAAAGGCCCATTATAGGCAGTGTCCCATTGCCCATCTTGGCTAACCGAATGGAGTCCAGAAAGATGCCCCAGCAGGGCATGAAAGATGTAGTTCTCCTTTCTTATTCCCCCATCCCTGCACACAAGTGGCCTTCAGTGTTGTTTCTGAACATGGATGTTCCATATAGAGAGCCAGTGTGGTGTAGTGGCTGGAGCCTTGGACTGGGAGTCGAGAGATCTGGGTTCTAGTCCCCACTTGGCCATGGAAACCCACTGGGTGACTTTGGGCCAGTCACAGACTCTCAGCCCAACCTACCCCACAGGGTGGTTGTTGTGAGGATAAAAATGGAGAGGGTTATATATGCCTCCTTAGGTTCCTTGGAGGAAAGAAGGCAGGATATAGCCGCATAAATAAATAAATAGTTGTTGTGTGAAATAGCCATTGCTAGACCTTTCCCGCCATTTAATGTGTTGTGTTCTCTTCCAAAGCTGTTTAAGATAATGATTGTTATTGAGTGCGAGCCCTTTCATTAGGCAGAGTGAAGCAGTCACCTCAGGTGGTAAATCCTGGGAGGCGGCAGCAAAATGTTGGAGGAGGGAGGTGCAGGCCATGTGGCCTGCTCTGTACCCCCTCAGCTAGCTTGTCCCCTGCAGGTGCCATAGAGAACACTGTCCTGTTGCCAGTGCTGAAGGAAGACCCAACTGCCCACCCAATTGGTATTTTTAGGTGGATGGGGAGAAAACACCGGCTTATTCTTTGCCTCAGGCAGCAAAAGGTCTTGGGGCCGGCCCTGTCTTTGCTCAGTGAAATGTGTGCAACCCCCCTCCCGCCACCAACGAGCCACATGTAGCCCTCCAGATGTTTTGGCTACAACTCCCACCACCATTGGCCATACTGACTAGGGCTAGTGGAAGTCGTAGGCCCAAACATCGGGATGGCCACAAGTGGCCCTGCCCTTTCTTCACGTGGATAAATTACACGGCAGTGACCTTGCGCAAAACACCGACGCCGTAATAGAACGTTGATTCCCCATCTGCAAGCACTCTTCGCTTGCAAGGAAGCAGTACCGGTTTTATTTGAACTCACCTCTGGCCACATCTTGGCTCTTCCTGTTTCACAAGAACAAAATGCAACAGGATATGTGGTGGAGAAGGAATGAATATAAAACACTGAATGAGCCCTTTTTATGAGTCCCCGACGCGGAAACTATTTCAACTGTTCAGGACCTCTGAGCTCTATCCCCCAAGTTGTGAAATGTCAGGTTTTCAAACGCCATTAGTCATCTCCCGCCGCTGATGCAATAGAGCTGTTTCCCATCCAGCTCGAAACGAGGGAAATTTAGAGATAATGAGCGCAGGAAGCATTTGGGTGAGTTTTGTTTATGAAGACGGATTGCGGTAATGCATCTTGCCGACAGATGTAATTTACTGCTCTTCAGTCGTTTCTAGAAATAGAACCTCTGTAAAAATTGTGAATTTTAGAAGTGGGTTTTTTTTGCGGGAGTCATCTTTATAATTTAATTAGGAGGGAAAAAATCCAATCCACATACCCGGAGATACAGAAAATAGCTCCGTTCTCGTCCTCCGGTATTTAACTCTCACACCTGAGTTCCTTAAAGAGATCCTGGGTCAGCTCCCTGGAGGAGCCAGAACATCTGTTGAAACATCTGTAGGTGTTGTGGAACGATTCTTCTTCTCCAACAGGTCTCAGGAATAAAGCCCATTAAGTCTGTCCTGCGACTTTGCTAAACATGGGAAGTCCTTTGTAAATAATTGCTAGTGCAAACCTAGCCACACCGATGCAGAAGGAAGCTTCCCTGTGGGGTCTGGGATTGTGGCCCCTGCAAAGAGGAAATGAGCATCATGTTTAGCACAGACAACTGCCCTTAAAACCAATTTCTGTATCTTTGCTTCATAATGAACCGGAAATAATTTGATCCAAACTCTGTTTGGGCTTTTATAAACTTAAATGACAGTGTCCCCGTTTATGAGAGGGTCCCTACAACCCAGCCTAGTACAGGAGAATAAGGTTTGCCGACTGTAATTCACCCTTGGAGTCGGGCAGCAGTTGCGTGAGAAATGGATGCACGTATATACTAAGTAGTATTTAAAACACATATTAACTAAAAAAAGAAGAAGCTAATATATTCAAGACATTTATAGAAAGAAGACGGTGCTGGTTCACCGAGGTAGAACAAGAAGAGAAAGCAAGACATAATTTACCCTGGGAGGTGCTGAATCTCTTCCAGCCCAAAGGCTGAATTCCATTTTAGAGGATCTCTTGGGGGGTCACGGTGTGGGTAGGGCCCAAAAGCAAAAAGGGGCGGGCCTGAAGGCAAAAGGGGCGGGTCCAAAGGCAAAAGGGGTGGGGCCAAATACCTGCATGTTTTAACTGATCGCTTTTACTGCTAGTAACTTAGCCTTAGGAGAGGTGTTTCAATCTTCTACAGTTTAATGCGATGCATATTATTATTATTATTAATAATAATAATAATAATAATTTATTTCTTACCCACCTCTCCGTCTGGATCGAGGTGGGGAACAACAATGTGATAAAATACATAAAACTGATTAAAACATGACACATATTATTAAAACTGCATTAAAACATCCTAAAACATCCTAAAAACATCCTTAAAACATTCTAAACATTTAGACAAGAGAAAGTCCTACAACTCTCAGCATTCCCCAGCCAGCCATGCCATGCCGGCTGGGGAATGCTGGGAACCGTAAGATTTTTTTTTCTCTGTCTCAATATTCATAGAACTGCACCTTTAGAATAAGTGAGAGAAAACTGCAGAAAAGCTGGGAAACCACTGAACAATCGGTGGTCAGGGAGAAGGGGTGAGGCCAGGGGTAGGAGTCGTGGGCCTCCTGAGGTTTTGTAGCCCTGCTTTACCCAGTTACAGCTAGCACAGCTGACTCCCAAACTGAAGTGAGGAGAGACTGAAAGACCTGGGCACGTTTAGCCTGGAGAAGAGAAGGTTGAGGGGAGCCATGATAGCACTCTTCAAATCCTTGGAAGGTTGTCACACAGAGGAGGGCCAGGATCTCTTCTCGATCATCCCAGAGTGCAGGTCGCAGAATAATGGGCTCAAGTTACAGGAAGCCAGATTCCAGCTGGACATCAGGAAAAACTTCCCGACTGTTAGAGCAGTACGACAATGGAACCAATGGCAATTTCATACTATGTGCTGTAGCTTGCTTATAAACCACAAACCTAATACTTTGCTGTGTGATGACTTTATGTACCTTTGTGCTAATTGTGGTTTCCCTTTTTCTGTGTCTCGTTTCCTCAGAGTCACTACTTCTTCTTTTGAATGAACTGGTTTTTTCTTGAGACTGAGAGGCTTTTTATTTACAAAGGCTGATCAAACTAAACTTATAGATGCTAACTATTGTTTATTTTATGGGTGTTAATTCCCTACAATATACATAGCTTAGCATGCACATCTATTTTGTTGACAGATCCGTAAACAAAACAAAACAAAAAACCCAGAAGCACATCCGTCTCGCTTTATAGCGTTAAGCACTCTCGTGGCGGCTTACAAATAACTTTAAAAACCAAGCAATAAAATTACAAGAAAACCAAGAAACGATGGCTAAACTACAGATGAAAATCAATTTGTGGCGACATTTTCAGCTGCAAGACGACAGAGGAGCTCCATAACTTGTTAAAAATCACTTGTCGAACAAAAAACGCTCCCTTGATTCCCGGAGGACGTAAGACAGTTGCTTACTAGTTTTCTACTTCTGTCTGTCTCTCTCTAGACTCACTACACTGTGCAAGATACTGCCAAACTCTGTACTCCCCAAGCCATAGACTGCCTTTCCGCCACAATAGAATGTGAACAGCCTCAGCCAGACCTCTACAGGTAAGTTTTGGAATGTGAACTTTCTGAACTGTCCGCCACGTTTAGATTTGCCCTGACACTGGCAAGCGTTTGACTACTGAGTTGAAACTTGGGGTGTTCTAGGCTCTGCTTTGCTGGTATGGATTGGCTTCACATGGTTTGATTTGATTTATTACATTGATAACCCAGCTGCAAGTTGAATTCATATCACATCCTGGGATTATGAACAAAGGAAGCGGCTTTATACGGAGCCAGACCACTGGTCCATCTAACTTAGTATAAGGCCAGATCTACACCAAGCAGGATATAGCGGCATGAAAGCGGTATATAAAAGGCAGGAGCCACACCAAGCAGGATATAGTGGTCTATGGTCTGTGTCTATGGGCCCCAACAGTTGTCAGTGCACTTCAGTACCACTATAAAGCAGTCGTGTGGCTCCTGCCTTTTATCTACCACTTTCATACCACTATATCCTGCTTGGTGTAGATCTGGCCTTAGTCTGGATAGTCTACCCTGGGGGTGGGAAGAAGGTAGATCTGCAGATGTCTTGGGCTTCAACTCCCAGAAGCCCTTGCTAGAATGGCTAATGGCCAGGAATGCCATGAGCTGGGAGTCCCAAAGTTCTGGAGATCTTCTTTCTGTCAGCCCTGGCCTTACATTGCCTGTCAGCAGTTCTCAGATGAGGGTCTTCCTCAGCCCTACAAAGAGATGCTTTTATAAAAAATCTGGGACCTTCTGCAATGTGGAGTATGCGCTCTTTTCCTGAGTCCTGGCCCATTCCAAGAGAGGCGTTCCTTTCCTTTCTCTGAGGATTTGATATGAAACAATCCTAAATCTAGTGTTGCTGCTTGCTTTTCCCTGAACAGCAAAGTCAGCTCTGCTTTGATACATTCTGGAATTGATCCTGGATCAATGACCCATGGGCTAATTTTGAGCAACTCCGTTTTCCATCAGCTCGCCTGACCCAAATGTCCCATTTCTTTTCTCTTTGATTTCCCCTCTTTACTCTCTCTTCCCTCCCCCTCCTCCGAAATGTGTCCTGTCCTTACCTTTTTAGGCGTTTTCCTAATTCTTAGCTAGTGCCTAGCAATTGTAACCGCTTGATAGATGTGGGTGCATTGGGTAAACGCTGGTGGGTTGCAGGGTGATCATTTCAATGTGCAATGGCTCCCATACAAATGCAAACAGTGCTGAAACATCCTCTTGCGTGCATTTCTGATTCCAGGTTTCTGGGCAGAATTAACATCTACAAAGGCGACCAAGAGCCAATTGCCAGGTTCGTGGGCCTGTCTTGTTTGTTCGTTGTTGCTGTGCCTTATTGATTGGGGCTTGTGTGTCATAATTAACTAGCCGCCCTTCTCTTGCCTAAAAGATATTGCTGATATCAATCGGCTTGATGTCTGACCTCTCTTCCTCTCTCTTCTCCCACCTTGATTTTACATATTCCCTCTGGTTTGTAATAGTGGCTTGATATTCTTACCTTCTTTTAAATAACTCATCCCACTACTTCCCTGCCACTGGCCTGCCTTAGCTGGCATTTTCTGAAGCTTCTCTGTCTTTCTTTTTTTTGCAAATGACCTAATAGTCTGACTTCTTTTTAGGGCACTGGGTCCCGAGAACCTCTTGCTGAAGGGAGCGACGTTAAAAAACACCCCTAAGATCTATGGTGAGCAAATGTCTGTTGTTTTTCTTTTTCCTAGTAAAATTGTGTGTGTGCGCGTTGTGACGTAAGCCACAGTCCTACGCATGCTTCCTCAGTGGGATTTACTTCTGAGTAAACATGTGCAAGATCATTCCATTAAGTGTTCCCAGTGGCTGTTCTTTATCACTGTTGACTTCATTTTTAGCCAAGATTTGTTTTACTGTAATGTCAACTTGTTTTTTTATTATATTTGTTTTATCTTGATCTTCCTCCAAAGGGCTCTGGGTGGCCTGAGTGAATTTCCATCGCTCCTCCTCTCTGCCCTCATAACAACGTTGTGAGGCAGGTTAAGCTGAGAGAGAGAGAGAGAGAGAGAGAGAGAGATGGCTGAAAGGGGGTTTGAATACAGGCTGCCCCCCTCAGTCCATGGTGTAGCAATGGACTGAGCCATTATAGGTCAAAAGGCTGTTGACTGTAGCATCAAGTGATGGCTTGAACTGATGAGATGGCCAATGCAGGAAAGGCTCTGTCTTTCATATTAGATGGCGTTGAGGGTTAAACAACGGGATTTGCCACCACAAGATAGGGTGGTAGCCCCCAACTCAGATGGCTTTACAAGAGGATTAGACATCTTTGTGGAGAGTTGGTCATGATGGTTGTATACTACTTCATGCCTCTGAATATTAGTTGCCTGGAGAACAGCAGCTGGGCAGAACTTGTGGACCTCTCCTGGGTATCTGTTTGATCACTGTGTGGAAATGGGATTTGGGAGTAGATGGATCTTTGGCAGCAGGGCTCTTCTGATGACCTGTTCCTATAGCATTATGTGAAATCCAGTGCTTTGCAAGCTCCAAGCCGTCAGAGCCGTTTGTTTCCGGGCACAATTCAAAGTGCTGGTTATCACCTATAAAGCCCTAAACGGCTCGGGTCCAGGTTATCTGAAAGACCATATTCTCCCATATGAGCCTGCCCGTGCTCTGAGATCTTCTGGGGAGGCCCTTCTCTCAGTCCCATGGGCATCCCAGGCACGCCTGGTGGGTATGCGAGAGAGGGCCTTCTCCGTGGCTGCTCCAAGGCTGTGGAACTCCCTTCCTAAGGAAGCCAGACTGGCTCCCTCTGTGCTGCACTTCCGGAGGCAGGCAAAAACTTTTTTATTCCAGCAGGCTTTTTGAAATACTCTGGACCTGCGTTACTGTATGGTTTTGTTTTGTTTTTAAAATCTGTTACTGTTCTTAATTTTTTTTTCATGTTTTTAATTTTATTGTAGGTTTAATTCTATTTTAACTTTTGTAAACTCATATTTGTATGTTTTAATTGTACATGTTTTAACTTTGTAAACCGCCTTGAGTCCCAGCCCTGGGGGGAAAAGCAAGATAAAAATAAGTATAATAATAATAATAATAATAAGAAGAAGAAGAAGAAGAAGAAGAAGAAGAAGAAGAAGAAGAAGAAGAAGAAGAAGAAGTTGAAGTATTGGGCATTGCACCTCCATGTGTGGATCAGTCATTGCGAAACTTCCTTCCTAGGAAGGAGCAGGTAGGCAAGGGTTTGCAGACCACTGACTGCATTTATTTTGTAGGAGTTGCTGTCTATACTGGGATGGAAACCAAAATGGCTTTGAACTACCAAGGAAAATCTCAGAAACGCTCTGCGGTTGAAAAGTAAGCAAGTGTGCCGGGATTTTATTTAGTTAAAAACAAAATGCACTGAACCTCTTTGATTCTGTGGTTGTTGTTTAAATGTTGTTTAACCTTCTTTCCTTGATCTCTGGACCCGCTAGAAGTTGCTCACGTCCTGCTTTAGGGCTTTAAAGGTTAACACTAACATTTTGTATTGAGTCCGGAAGCAAGCCAGTAGCTAGTGCCAGCAGAGAAATGCATTCTATACAGGCGGCCCTGTTTAGTTGAATGGCTGCTGCATTTTCTATCAGCTGAATTTCAAGGGTAATCCCTTATATAACGCATGAGTTAATGTGAGGAGGTGGGAGTTAACGGGAGTTCTTCCCTTGAAATCTGTTTGAGTCTCTTATTGGCGCAACCTTTTGTCACTGTTTGTGAAACATTAGAAACAGCTGTATTCTTTTTGCCTTTGTGCACCTTTTGACTTTCCAGGTCGATCAATGTTTTCTTGATTGTCTATTTGTGCATCCTTGTGGGCAAAGCAATAGTGTGCACCACCCTGAAGTATGTCTGGCAAAGTGTCCCATCTAACGATGAGCCTTGGTACAACCCCAAAACGCAAAAGGAAAGAGAAACCTTCAAGGTAATTGCTTTGCTTCGGCTTGATTGCCATTGCGGTCCTCCTCTTTCCTGCTTTTGTCCTAATGTGCTTATTGAAAAATGCAGCATCAGCCCAGTGAATTTTTGTGTTCTTTTTGTAGCTCTTAAAAATGTTCACCGATTTCCTGTCCTTCATGGTTCTCTTCAATTTCATCATCCCCGTCTCCATGTACGTGACTGTCGAGATGCAGAAATTCCTGGGCTCCTTCTTCATTGGGTGGGACAAAGAGATGTATGATGAGGACCGCCAAGAAGGAGCCTTGGTGAACACCTCTGACCTCAACGAAGAGCTTGGCCAGGTCAGAAACATCTCCTCCTTCCTTCTCTTTCCCCTCTGCTTGTTGCTGTCCATTGGTCCGGGCTTAGACATGGCAACCTCGTGCCCTCCACATATTTTCGGCTACAACTCTCACCAACTCTGGTCAGCATGGCCAGTGGTCAGGGGTTATGAGAGTTGTCTCAAACATCTGGTGAGCCTTGGATTGCCTCCCCTTGTCCAGAGACTGGAGTGCCCTCCCACCCTGTCCATCAGGAAGCAGGTTCTTACCAAGACGGATTTGTCCGGGGCTGAATTAGAAACCACGTCAACTAAGAGGGACAGGCATTTCCAGTCCAAGCAGGCAGCGCTGGTCTAAATGGAGCGAAGACTGACTCTGTAGAAGGCAACTTGATTTGTGTGAAATAAAAGTGTGCAACTCCACTGCAGAATGGAAATGCCAGGCATACTATAACTTTCAAAGGATATGCTGTAGAACTTGGGTCAGTTGTTGGTTCAGGACGCACAAATAGATCATTTCCCAAATTAAAGTGGGTTGCACTTTTGACCAGGGTATTTTTGTGGGGGATGGAGGAAGGCACTGAATGGTCAGGTGGGACAGAAGAGAGGTCTCCTGTATCTTCTGCAGTTGGGCAAAAGAAGGGATTTTGCCAATGTACCTTGCCGTACAGGGCCGAGAGAAGCTGATTTCCCCCCGAAATCCCTTCTTTTGCCTAACCACTCAAGGCGTGGGCATGTGGTCAGCCGTCGAAGTGGGATGTCACAATGCCATGGTCTGCCTGTGAGCCAGATGTTCTGCTGATGAACAGAAATCCATTTTGGGCTTTCTTCCGTTTGTCACATCACTTTGGCACGATTTAAAGCTGTTCCCGTCTTAAAAGGATTCAGCTGCTACCCAGCCCATGAAGGGAAATTCAATTATTTTAAAACAGTTTCCAAGGTCCAAAATGACAGAGGGGTCAAACGTTTGACCATCAACCCAAGCGGAAGACCATTCTCTTGTAGCCTGATGATTCACGCCCTCTCTTGGGCCCTGTTTATTTCTACTCTCCTTAATGACATCAGTGCAACCATAGAAAAGCATATTTTAACTAAATGAAAGCAAAAGCAGCTGTGAAACGAGGCGGGCAAAGATGACAAGGAGTTGAACAGGCAGCTATATTCCTGCCAGCGCTGCAGCTCGTAACACAAAAAACATTTTGCCAGCCAGAAGTGCAGGAGTGGAGTCTCTCGCCTTCGTAAAACCTGAGACTTTCAAGTTCTCCTGTTCCTTTCAACACAGGATTCCCCCCCCCCCTTCTTTTTTGGTATTTTAATATGTATAAGCACTAAAGATTGATCCTTTGGGCTCCTGAGTGTGTGTTGCTATAATTAGCCCTCACTAAGCAGGATTTGCATGCTTGTTACCATGCGGGGGAAATGTCAGGCTTAGAATCTGTGCTGTGTGCGTCAACCGGCCTTCTTGATCAGGCTGCTCTCATTTTTTTAAAATTGCCTTCTTGGCAAAGGGCGCCTTGGCTGCTGCAGCAGGGCCAGCTAAGCCCCACACAAGTAGCTGCTTCTGTTGCAAAGAAAGGGCAACGCGAGGTACTGGTTCCCCTCTATTCGGCACTGGTTAGGCCCCATCTTGAGTATTGCATCCAGTTCTGGGCACCACACTTCAAGAACGATGCAGACAAGCTGGAGGATGTTCAGAGGAGGTTAACGACGATGATCAGGGGTCTGGAAACAAAGCCCTATGAGGAGAGACTGAAAGAACTGGGCATATTCAGCCTGGAGAAGAGAAGATTGAGGGGATACATGATAGCGATCTTCAAATACTTGAGAGGTTGTCACATGGAGGAGGGCCAGGATCTCTTCTCGATCATCTCAGAGTGCAGGACACAGAATAATGGACTCAAGTTACAGGAAGGCAGATTCTGGCTGGACATCAGGAAAAACGTCCTGCCTTTTAGAGCAGTACAACAATAGAACCAATGACCTAGGGAGGTCGTGGGCTCTCCCACACTAGAGGCATTCAAGGGGTAGCTGGACAACCATCTGTCAGGGATGCTTTAAGGTGGATTCCTGCACTGAGCAGGGGGTTGGACTCCATGGCCTTAGAGGCCCCTTCCTATTCTACTGTTCTATGATGTGGTTTCTCTATATAATCAAGAATGTTCTGCCTTTCCTCCCAGGTTGAGTACGTGTTCTCTGATAAAACAGGGACTTTAACGGAAAACACCATGGAGTTCATTGAGTGCAGCATAGACGGCTACAAGTACAGCGACAGCTTTTCAGAGGTGGATGGATTGAAGGCTTCTGAAAAAGCAGAATCGGTAAGGAATTGCTCTAGAGTTTAAAAGGCCCAGAGAGTGCTAGGGCTGGAACAGCCACAGCATTCTTGGGGAAAACAACACAACTTTTGCAGTCTCCTCAAAGGCCTGCTTCTTATTCCACTAGTCGTAGTTGGTTGTATGAATTTTTCTTGAACATTTATTTATTTATTATATTTATATACCGCCCAATAGCCGAAGCGCTCTGGGTGGTTCACAAAAATTAAATCCATCAACAAAACGGTACAAAAACACGATATAAAAATGCAGTATCAAAACTCAACCAGAGTAAACAAACCACACAGCAATGCAGATTTAAAATACAAATTTTAAAATGCAGATTTTAAACAGCGGAGTTATAAAAGACTATCTCCGGAGGAGATTCATCAACTTAACAGTCTCTTTGACTTTTAAGAAAGCCATAAAGACCGATCTCTTCCGGCAGGCCTACCCAGTTGAATTTTAAGAGTTTTATTGGTGTTTTATTGGTATTTTAATAATGTATTAGTTTTATGTGCTTTTAATTAGTTTTGTGTTTTTTATATTTGATGTTGTTCCCCGCCTCGATCCAGAGGGAGAGGCGGGTAATAAATAAATAAATAAATAGATAGATGATGATGATGATGATGATGATGATAAACTGTAAAAATACTGGGAGAATAACAAGGTCTTCACCTGGCATCGAAAGAGTATAACATAAGTGCCGGGGGAACCTCTCTAATGAGCTCATTCCATAGCCAGGGTGCCACAACAGAGAAGGCCCTCCTCCTAGTAACCACCTGCCTCACTTCCTTTGGCAGGGGCTCATGGAGAAGGACCCCTGAAGATGATCTTAGGGTCTGGGCAGGCACATATGGGAGGAGGTGTTCCTTCAGATAACCTGGCCCCAAGCCGTTTAGGGCTTTGAATGTTAATACCAGCACTTTGAATCGGGCCCGGACCTGGACCAGCAGCCAGTGAATCTGGAAAAGGACTGGCGTCACATGGTATCTTTGGCCAGTCCCTGTTAACAGTCTGACTGCCCTGTTTTGTACCAGTTGAAGTTTCCGGACCGTTTCCAAAGGCAGTCCGCCCCCTAACACAACTGTTTCTCTTTGCAACGTTCCTCCCCCAGAGTCGAGAAGAGCTGTTCCTGCGCGCGTTGTGCCTCTGCCACACGGTTCAGGTCCAGCAAAAGGATGAAGTTGACGCAAGGACGTTGCAGCGCAGAAGCTCGTTCAACTACGTCGCGGCTTCCCCAGATGAAATCGCTCTGCTGCAAGGAGCTCAAAAGTAAGGGTGGCGGCTTCTTCCCCTCCTGTTTCCCTCCCTGCTCGGTTGCATCGAACGGGACACCCGTGTTACTCATGGGGCTATGCTGTTCGCAGATGGGTGCGCCCAGCTTTGGATGCTGAGAATATAAGTAGGGCAAGACTTCCTCGTACAATCTGACCCAAAGATGTTTGTAGTTGTTGGGAGTTTTCACTATTGGTTCTGGGTTTGACCAAAGCCTGTCTGGGGCCCCCACTGGTGGAATGGCCCAGCTGCCAAGAGCAAGTGGCGCCATCTTGGTGATCACATGACACTGGCCTGGCTGGGTCACAGGTGTCGTTCTCTTGGTTTGCATCAGTCAGCGCTTTTTTTAAATTTTTGTCATTGGTGGCCAGCTTAAGTCTCCCCCCCCCCCCCCCCAGCCAGGCAGGTGGCACAAAGGGGGCTACTGAGGAAGCTTCTGGTGCATTGAGAGCTGGGAAACGTGCCACCCATCACATCAATGATGGGCTTGTGGGGAATTTTACATTAGGGTAATTTGCAGGGTGATTTTCATTGGGACGTTTTCGCACGCTCTAAGGCAACTTGCGATCGATCCTCCAGATGTTTGGGCCTACGATTCCCATCATCCCTAGTCAGTGGTGAGGGTTGATAGGAGTATAAGCCAACACATCTGGAGGGAGTTGCAGGCCAACACATCTGGACGGCCACAATCTAACGAAGGGCAAAACGCCTGGAGGGCCAGCCCTACGCGCGCACACACACACACACAGGTACTAAAAACTGCTGACACACAAATACATTTTAGCAACCCCAAGGAATGTGCGCGATATGTTGACACCTCCTCATCTATGACCTGTAAACTGCCAAGTTGGCCTAATATGGCATTTGCAGTTGGCATCCATTCAATGTTACTAATTAGCTTAAGGAATTGTGTCCCAACCACCCACCCACCCACCCCTTGTGGAAAAAATAAAGCACTGGAAATTTCTCAGTGGAATTTTTCCCATCCCACATCACTGAAGTAAACTTCCAAACTGGGACAGGGAGAGGAGGGCTGTGTGAAAGATTGGGCCGGGGGCAGTCCATAGGTCGCTAGCAACCAACCTCCGGCCTCAACGAAGGTTGATTGCTAGATAATCTTAACTGAAGGAAAGACTTGCCTTGTCAAAGAGGAATGGTGTTCCTGCTTTCAGGATGCAACTGAAGAGTTTCCTGTTAACCAGCGGGCTCCTTTCCTGTTTATTGAACAACAGTGTCTTTCCGTCTTGGACTCTTGTGGGTTCAGAACACGCCTTTAGCTTTTGCCCTGTGTTGCAACTGTAGCAAAATTGAGATCTTTCTGTACAGCAGAAGTAATTTCTAGATTCTGGGGCAACCTCTGAAGGTTACCTCCAGCATTTAAATCTCCTTCCTAAAATTCTTCTCTGTGAACAAAAGAAGGAAGTAAGCAGAATGGTACATGTACGGGCAAAATTAATCATGCTGCTTACTAAGAGGGCTTCCTTCTGAAATGCAATTGGGATAACTGTAAAGAAAACTCTCAACATACACTAACCACCTCAGGGGTAGGTCAGTAGTAGAGGAAATGTTTGAGTACAGACGGTCCCAGATTCAGTCCTCGGCATTTCCAGGGAGGGCTAGAAAAACTCCTGCCTAAAACTCTGGAGAACCATTGCTGCTGGTCAGTGTCAACAATACTGGGCTGGATGGACCAAGAGTCTGACTCAGGGTAAGGCAGCTTGTGTGTTCCTAGGGCTGTAGGCTGCTGTATTCTGTGGTTTATTTTCCTAAAAACAACAATCCCCCAAATAATTTGGGGGATTTTGATGTCTGTATATCAAAATCCCGTGTCCCAAAAAGTTCAGTCCCGGATAGATTATGCAAATAGAACACTTTCCTACAAATCTGATTTTGCTCCTCGCAAGGTCATATCTTTCCCCCATGAGGACTAGAAACACGCTTTTTGCGAAAAGAAGAGACGAACCCTACGCCTAGTTCTAATTTTTGTGGGTTTTCTGTGCTACCACTGAATTGCCTGTATCCTTTTCTCAATCCATCCACCTCTCTCACGTGATATTTATTTATCGCTTGGTTTCTTTCTGGTTCCTTTTATTTATTTTAATCTAAAGTGTGTGTGTGTTTGGGTTTTTTTTTTTTCAACGCCATTCTGTCCTTTTTGTTCATTGACAGGTATGGTTTCACTTTTCTAGGACAAGAAAATAACTTCATGATGGTACAGAATGCAAAAAAAGAAACAGAGAGGTAGGCACGATTGCCGTGTGGCCTCTGGCATTGCAGAAGGAAACCAGAACTGTTTGGGAAGAGCATTTGGAAAGAGCCAGTGTGGTGTAGTGGCTAAAGAGTTGGACTGGGAGCCAGGAGATCTGGGTTCTAGTCCCCACTCGCCCACGGAAACCCACTGGGTGACTTTGGGCCGGTCTCAGACTCTCAGCCCAACCTACCTCACAGGGTTGTTTCTGTGAGAAAAAAAATGGAGAGGAGGAGGAGGATTATGTATACGACCTTGGGTTTCTTGGAGGAAAAAAGGTGGGATATAAATGCAATAATAAATAAATAAATCTAATACATCTAATACAAGGTGCCCCTTTCTGGAAATGATGAGTGACAACGGGCTCCTTTTACAGCACATTTTGCATTTTGTCCAGATTCTCTGGGCGTGGGGATCCTTTATTTCAGCTTCTAATGGGGTTTGGCCATAACCAGACAGAAATCATCAGAGATACATGGGCTGTGTGATTCTCCCCGTTTTCTCTGGTTCAATCCAACCGCGGGCAACCCTGGGCTTACATTTGTGCGCCTTCCGTGTGGCTGCTAGCTTTTTCTTAGCGTTTCGACCGTTCTAACTCTGGAAGAAAAAAAGTGCTTTAAGAAAACATTTGAAACCTTATTACGCTGGGCAGCAGCTAGTTTTCCTGGAAGGCCTTAGGAAGGGCTGAAGGTGCTTGGCTGACTAGCTCCATCACTACACACCTTTCTTCTCCGGAGGTCCAATAGCATCCTTTGGGAGGATGAAGATGGCCCTGGGCCAGCCAAGTGCTATCCGTCATCATTTGGCCCTTGGAGAAATGAGCTCCACCCCCTGAACCTCTTAGCAATAGGAGATGGACAGTTTCCTCCTGCATCTAGGCATGGATTCACGTGCGCTGAGTTTTGAGGTTAGGGTACGATGGGGTTTGATTTCCCACCCACCTCCCGCGACTCTTAAAATGCTCTTTCTCCCTTTTGTCTAAAAAGCTACGAGCTGCTAAATGTTCTGGATTTTGACTGCGTCCGTCGCCGGATGAGTGTTCTCGTGAGGATGCCAGACGGTTAGTTGAATCTCCCTCTCTCTCTCTCTCTCTCTCTCTCTCTCTCTTTTAAAAAATGAAATCTGTCTTCTCTTTTTAGCATTGCCATGCACAGTGTGTTAACGTAACGTCCCCACAGTTCAGTGAAACTGTTTAAATCCCGCGACCCGTTCTTTTTCAAACGCTGTTTCAGGAACGCTATACCTGTTCTGCAAAGGAGCCGATTCAGCGATTTTCCCGAGAGTCCCACAAGCCGAAGCGCAGCGGACAAAAGTTCACGTAGAGCACAATGCGTTGGTAAGGGCACCAGACAAGCCTGTGCTGTGGGTTTGATGTGTAACAGGAATGGGGCGCATTTGGAATGGAGCCCAGGCCGGAAAGCAGATGAGCTTGGCTCGGCCTGCTTCCCTGTTTGGACGCATCCACGGGGTGTGTGTGGGCATGTGGGCATTGACCCCGTCACCGCTGTTATATCCTTGGGTTGAGGCCAGAGGGCCCAAAGCAAAAAGCGATGCAGCCAAGATAACCAAACTGCCAGCATATTTTAGCCTGAAGGCTTCGCCACCAATAACTAAGAGGCGTTTCAAGTTTTCAAAATGGTGGAGATGACCGGACAAAATCCAGGTAACCGCCCTATGGCCAGTGGTTGAGGGAAAGGGGATGGAGCCGGGGGAAAGGCGTGTGGGCCCTCGCAGGGCTGGGTTTGGTCCCCGGGCCTGAGGTTGACCTCCCCTGCTTTAGAGGGTGTGTTGGTTTTCTTGATTGTCCCCTCCAGGATGGGTATCGGACTCTCTGTGTAGCCTACAAAAAAATACCTGAGAACAAATATGAAGTAATCAACAGCCAGATCAAGGAAGCAACGATGGCGCTGCAGGACCGGGAAGCGAAGATGGCCAAGGTTTTTGACGAGGTGGAGAAGGACATGCATTTGATTGGATCCACGGCCGTGGAAGACAGGTAAGCAATGGCTGGGAAAAGACGTGACGTCAGCGCTGTCCAACGATGAGCTTCAGCCGCACTGTCCACCCCGCCTTCCCCCAGGTTTCCCGGGGTGGATGGATTGAAGGAGCAGCGTCTCCATGCGTCCGACTCACACTAAAAGCTCTACCCTCGGGCTTTCATTAGAAAGTCAGAAACAAAACTGCAAATCAGCCTTCTAACTATTGGATCAGGGAGAATTCTTATGAAAATATGTATTCCAAAAAATAGGATGGTGTTTTTGGTAATTCATTTATTTATTACATTTCCATACCGCCCAATAGCTGCAGCTCTCTGACCGCAACACTTAAAACCATAAAATACAACAGTATAATAAACATAATATAAAATGGTGTACAAGTTTGAAAATGAATAAAACCAAAGTGGAATGGTTGTATATAGAATTTGTCTCCCCCGTCTCCTTATTACTGTGTTTCAATTAACTAATTAATGGATATGTGCGTGGGTGTATAATTATATTCAGCTGAAATATTTTTTTCTATATGCTTTGGATTCTTTTCTCTCTTCAAAAATTCCCAAAAGATTTGAGTCTTTTTTTTTTAACTTAAAAATGAAATGATAGGAAGCTTTTTGGCATGTCAACCATTTTGTTTGGTATCTAACGGCATCGGAGGACGGCAACAAGGGAGAGGGCCTTCACTGTGGTGGCCCCCGAAATATGGAATGATCTCTCTGATGAGGCTCGCCTGGTGCCAACATTGTTATCCTTTTGGCTCCAGGTCAAAACTTTTATCCTAAGCATTTAACAGCCTAAGTTGAGTTTTTAACTGAGTCTTTTGGCCTGGCTGAAAGTTTAAAATTGTTTTAAATGTTAGCTGTTCTTATGTTTTATGTTTTTAAATTTTGTATATTGACTTTTAATGTTCCATCTTTTAATTTTTGTAAGCTGCCCAGAGTGCTTTGGCTATGGGGCGATATATAAATGTTAATAATAATAATAATGATAATGATAATAATCTGTCCATAGACTGCAGGAACTTGCAGCAGAAACCATTGAGGCCTTGCACGCCGCAGGCATGAAGATCTGGGTGCTGACAGGGGACAAGCTGGAGACGGCCCAAGCCACATGCTATGCCTGCAAGCTCTTCCAGACCAGCACCGAATTGCTGCAGCTGACGACAAAAGTCGTGGGAGAGGAAGACAGGAAAGAACAGCGGTTGCATGAGCTCCTGGTGGAGTATCACAAAAAACTCATGAGCGATGTGCCCCAAGGCAAGAGGTAATCAGGATGGCGGAGAAATCCGTATGGGAGTTGGCGCTTGATGAGTTTTCCTAGGCTGGGTGACCCGGACTTCATCTCAGTTCCATATACGGCTGCAACGAGGGCAAAAAAAAAAGGAGAAACAGATTCTCAGGATACTTAAAATACTGTATTTCAATGCCCATCGCGTTTCGGCCCTTGTTGTTTCAAAGGCCTTCCTCAGGGTTGATAGGAGATGTCTGCAGCAATACTCTTAGCAAGATGATTGTCACCATTATTTATCTTAGGAAATTATCATCTTTCTAGGAGTATTTCTGCAGACATCTCTTATCAACCCTGAGGAAGGCCTTCGAAAGAACACAGGCCGAAACACGTTGGGCTTTGAAATAAAGTATTTTAAGCATCCTGAGAACCTGTTTCTCCTCTTTTTTCTGTCCTGACTCGGATGCTCTCCTCCTTTTGGTTTTTTCCCCCCATCTGCAGAGAGCCATGCCAGGTTGTGTTTTTTTCCAGAGGATTTTGCACATTTTTAAGGTTTAGCAATTTGCACACATTTCTGAGCAATTTGCGCAAATATGGCCGAATGTGCGTAATTTCTACAAATTCACTAGAATTTGGGCAGATTACTCAGAATTTTGCACAAATTGCAAAAGCGTTTTAAAAAATGCAAAGAAAAGTTCCTAGAGTTCGGGGAACAGCCCATCGCTTCACTGCAAGCACAAATCCCATGTGTTGCAGGGCTGTTGAGCCAAAAAAGAAACGGCTTTCGTACTGCTTTGCACCTGTGTCAAAGAAGCCACTGCCCTGGTGATAGTGAAGGTCCCTGTCTCATGGGCAGTGTTGAATTTTTTTAACACCTTTTCACCTGTTTTAGAAGCTGGACGTTCTGTCATGAGTATGGTCTAGTCATTGACGGGGCCACCCTGTCCCTGATCCTGAACGCGTCCCAGGATTCGGTTTCCAGCCGCTACAAGAGCATCTTCCTCCAGATCTGCCTGAAGTGCACCGCCGTCCTGTGTTGCCGAATGGCTCCTTTGCAAAAAGCCCAGGTGTGTAATGCCGGCCTTTGGAGCCATGCGACGCGCCCAGCATAAAGGATCAACGTGTTCCTCCGTCAGCCAACACATTTGTGAGGAATGCAACCCCCAGCGGCATTTTGCCTTGTTTCCAGGCTCATTTCAGGGTGCTGGATCTTTCCCTTTTAAAGGCCTGAATGGCTTTGGCCCTGCAGGCCACAAGATCTGCCTTCTCCAATAGACTCTTACCTGGTTTACATGTCATGCTGCAATTCCTGGGTTGTTTAATTGCTGGGGCCGAGCGAAGTCCCAAGTGCACTTCCCCAACCATTGCCCACGGTTTCTTGTTAGGTTAATTCTGTGTTGCTTAACCGCTAAACAACCCATGGTTTCTGGGTTTGCACGTCACATAACAACCCAGGAAAGGGTTGCTAATTGAAAGCAGAAATGACGAGTGCAGGAAATTCATCAGTTTGCTCGTCCCCGGCGATTCTCAGAATTCCCAGCAGTATGACATGCTAACCGGATCACTGTTTGACATCTGAAGTCCTGCTTTGGATCAGCAAATAGGCACGAGGAATTGGGCCTTTTAGGATGGGAAATGGCATCCCTAGAGAGGCCCTTATGGTCCCATTGCTATATTTCTCCCAGTATTTGGGGAAGGCCAGGCTCCTTAAAGGAAACAGTTCGGAGAGAAACCCAATAACCTGTTCTGCCTGCTGATCCATTTATTGTAGTGTTTTATTATGTGTCGTCATCTCTCTCATTTTCTCTTTCTGTGCTGGTAGCTGCTTTGACTTCCCCTAGTGCAGGAAAAGCAGGTTAGAAATTTGTGAATGAATTAACATCTTGTTTGGCTGGTTTCAAATCCTGGCCCTTTTCTCTTTCCCAGCAGTAGAAAACCTAGGAGGAGGACCATGTGGATTGTGTGCATTTCCAGTGTTCAGCCTGCCTTTATTACGTGTGTCTTCTGTCCTTGCCTATTTAGATCGTCCGAATGGTTAAGAATTCAAAGGGCAATCCGATAACGCTGGCGGTAGGAGACGGTGCCAACGACGTTAGCATGATTTTGGAAGCTCACGTGGGCATAGGTAAGAAACACCTGGAAACACAAAGCCATTGGGAGCTTATTTTTGGTTTAGGAAGACAACTGAAAGGAAGATGATAGCGCAGCGCTCCCCAAACTCTTGCCCTCCAGGTGTTGTGGACTTTGATTCCCATCAGCCCCAGCCAGCATGGCCAGTGGTCAGTCATGCCGGGAGTTGTAGTCCAAAACATCACGATGCGGCGAACATGAACAGGGGGAGGTTTTCCCCCCCTGCATCATAAGAAACGAATTAAAACAACAAATGAAACGAAGATAACACCAGATCCGTTTGTAAAAACAAAAGACAAAAGCAGCAATTTTAAAAAAGGGGGTGGGGAAGAGAGAAAAGGCCGAACTGACGCTAAAAGATGCCGAGGCCAAAACAGAGGCAATCCTACACACCAGACAAAAGTAACCGCTTGCCAGAAAAGTGGATGACACCATACCTACAGGGACAGGAGTCCCTGTCATTCTAGGAGCCACGATATGGAACCCCCTTTCCCAAATATTCCCAGTGCTGCTTTGTAGCGTCCGTCCAAGAATGCAGGGAGATGACACGGATGTCCTTGGCGTGGCATGAGCTTCTGTGAGATGCAATTCCTGAAGCAGGATGCAATTCCAAGTGTGTTTTTTCATCTCTGCGCCCAGGTATCAAAGGCAAAGAGGGTCGCCAAGCAGCCCGGAACAGCGACTACGCCATCCCAAAGTTCAAAGACTTGAAAAAATTGCTCTTGGCGCATGGACATTTGTACTATGTCAGAATATCGCACCTCGTTCAGTACTTCTTCTACAAGGTATTTATTTATTATGGCGTTTGCATCCCACCCCTTAGTCGAAAAGGCCCCGAAGGTGGCTTATGAAGATAATAAATAAGAATGCCCCTGCCTGCAGACTTACGATCTAAAGGACGCAGCGCGAAAGGAAAGGGCATTGGGAGGGGGAGGAGGAATGGAGCTGGCTGCCTTGGGGCCGGGGTGGGGGGTGGGTATTGATAGCTTCTTGAGCATGAAGCATGTTAGGGGGTTGCAGGATCGGTGCCACTCCGAGTGGCCATACCGGGCAAGATGGAGAAACAGTCTGATCTGGTCTAAAGCCGCATTCGATGTTCTGGCTACCTCTTTCCTTAATGATGCATGGATTACTTGGGTGGAAGGACAGGCTATCAGTATGACAAAACGTTTTATTTCTGGCATGGATTCAGAATCGACCTTTGCCTGCAGATCTCAGCAGGATGGGTTACGCGAGGATAACACGACTTTTGTTTTTCTGTGTTTTAGAACCTTTGCTTCATTTTCCCACAATTTTTGTACCAGTTCTTCTGCGGCTTTTCGCAACAGGTATGTTGTTTCTGTGTCGGTGCTGACTTTGGGGTCTGAGGCGAGTCGTGGATCCCAGCTTACTTTTCGGCTGAAGTTCTAGACCTGCGAAGTTTAGGGTGCGATCCTATACACATTGAGACAGACAAGAGCCTCACAACGCCCAGGATTCCCTAGCCAAACCTTTAAACACCTGCATTAACCCCACCTCCTCCTCCTCAGGTCCTTTGTCAAGCTCCCGTGTTGTTGCTATCAGCCATAGGGCTCTGCAGATGAAGAGGTTCTCTTGCCCATCCACAGACTTACATAGTACCATCCATGTGTACGGTGCTGTACTGAGTACAAGAAAGCAGGCCCCTGCCCCAGTGAGCTTACAATCTAAACTTTGCCGTAGGGGAAATGGAGGGAGGGGAGGCGGGATAAACTGGGAAAGGTTGTGATTGTCTGAGTGGCACGTGGTGCGGCTGGGCTCAAGGCTTAGTTCCAATCAGAGAAGGGAGTTGTGCCGATCGCTTCCTGGAAAAGTTGGGGTTTGGATGAAGAAAGCTACCCTTAACAGGCCTAACAGGCCAGTCCTTGGTTTTCATGCCTGTTGCCTTCCCGAGAAGAGCGTGCAGTTGGGGTAGGGAGGCAGCAGTTTGGAAAACAACATGTGTCGAAACAATAACAAAAAAGAATTGCCCCTCAGCCAAAACCATTCCTGTTCTTAAGAAATAGTTTTGCAAGAGGCAGATGCAAACAGGGAAGCCCGTCTGGGTGGCTGCCTCTTTTTCTTTTCTCTTATTTTTGCAACCAATGAGAAGCGAAGCTGTGGCTGTCCTAGGAAGTGCCTGCCGCCGTTTCCTAGTGGCTTGGTTTCCTGCCCTTTCCACCCTGAAATGCAGCCCAAGGCTTCAGCAAAGCACTTAAAACCCGCCTTCACCCCTGCGCGCAGGAGAGTCCTCTCCAAGGCAAGCGCAAGCCGAGCCGGCTCATTAGCGGAGGCTCAAAAAGTTTGCGTGGAACCTGATTTGGGGACATAACGAGCGCAGGCGATGTGCAGCGTCCGGCCGTTTCTGCTCCGTTCATTGTGTTTTGTAGACTTCCGCTAATGAGCTGAGCTCTTCTGCTTAAAATGCAGCTGTTTTTCATGAGCTCATTCCCTCCTCAGGTTTTTTTGGGGGGTGGGAGGGGGGGCTGTGGTTCCTTTTTACAGTCTGGTTTTGTGTCTCCTGTCATGGATTTGCCCTGCTGTGGTTCCCTGTTTATTTTTAAGACGCTCAAAGATCTGCAGAATTTGGTCATGGCCTCGGTGTGTCCTCTAGCTGAACAGAACTCGTTCCTCATCTCTTAAAACCGTGGCGTTGTAAAAGGGGGGGGTGCAAACCCCGCAAGCCACAACAACTAGTAAATAATCCGTTCCCGGAGTTACCCTGGCGGCGAGGAAAGAGTGTGTCCGCCGGGCGCTTAGGCTGGGATCCGTGCCTGTTCCCAAGCCCTGCTCTAGAGAGTCACGTCAAGCAGACGGTCCCTGCCCCAGGGAGCTCACAGTCTAACGTTCATCACGGGAGCTCACAGTCTAACGTTCAGCACAAGAGAGGCAGCAGAGAGAGCCAAAGAGAAATATATGCATTCACCTCGGTTTCACGCACCTTGGTTGAGTTTTAGTAGTAGATGAGGATTAATGGGATGAGCCAAAGGTGAGTTTGGAGGAGGGTTTTGGAGGAAGAAGAAGGTGACATCCTGTAAGTGAATTTATTTATTTATTTATAACATTTATATCCCCCCCCCTTTCTTCCTTTGTGGCTTCGTGCAGTCCCCAGGTGGTCTCCCCTCCAAAACCTAACCCCAGACCTGCTTATCTTCCGCAATTTGGCTAAGCTCATCTGCCTTCAGACCACCCACGAAATCGCCCTTGTAGACACAGTGACTCGTTTTTATGGCGCTTTGGATCCAGGCATGACGCTTGTCTTTCCTGCTCAGCTAGGAGGTTCACTGGAGTGACCAAATAGTTTCGCCACTTGGATTTCCAGTAGCATCCCTTCCCCCTCCCCCTCCCCCTCCCCCTCCCCCCCACCCCAAGGTCGCCATATGTGACCAAACGCAAGCTTATTTCTAAAGCTGGGATTGATTGCCTCTCGAACCTAAGTGAGACTGAAATCTTATTCATAAGATAATTATGCTGGGGAAGGGGGGCGCTGAGGGACTAGACTGAATGTTTTGGAGGGCGTGGGAATGAGCAATTATTGTCTCCTGTTTGTCCCTGATTCTTCCTCGTTGCTGTTCGTTTAAAGCCTCTCTATGACGCCGCTTACCTGACCATGTTCAACATCTGTTTCACATCTCTGCCAATCGTGGCCTACAGTCTGCTGGAGCAACATGTCCATATCGACACCCTGATGGCCTTCCCGAAATTGTATCTGTGAGTAATAAATGGGCTTCCGCTGTTTTCCCGTTACTTTTAGTGCAGGCCGGGTCCGTTCGGTACTGAATTGCTGCTGATGCAGAACGTGAGCTGATGGAGTACAGTGACAGAGAAACTGACTTAGGAAACAGTCTCCTGTTTGAATCCCACCTCTACCGTGAGCGGACCGGGTGGCCTTAGGCCGGCTGCTCCCTATAAGCCTCAGTCCCTCCATCTGGGGATAGCAACATTGACCTGTCTTTTTGTAGGGCTGTTTTGAAAAGGTGACTGGGCGAATATGTGAAGTGCTTTGAACTGTCCATTGCGCTGTCTTGGGGATCAGCAGATGGAAGCCCCAGGGACTCTCTGCTTCAGGGCAATCAATTGACCCGTCGACCCGTCCTCAACGTTAAGCTCCCCATCACGCTCTGGGCAAGAGTTGAGCTCTAGGCCTTTGGGCCCATTTAGCAATTGGAGAAATTGTCCGGGGCACTGCCACAAAATGGCTGCCATGGGAGGCGTGGCTAACCACAAAGGACAAGTAACCTTCCGAAAACACTGTGCAGAGGATGAGGTAGAGGTGGGGGTCTCAGCCCCAACACCCTAAACTACACCTCTGAACCCACGGTTTTCAGCAACGACAGAAACCATTTTTCCCCTCCTCATATTCTGCCTGTCAGTTCATTCTTTTTCTGGCACACCACCCATAGATGTGTGCACACCCCTCGCTCTCTTTCTACCCCCACACACACCTCCATCCATACACGCTTTGCTTTGAAGTGATCCCAGCTGCCAGTAAGAAGTTTTTTAAATTTTAAATAAATAAAGCGGGAGGCAGTAGTGCACCTTGGCGGATGTAAAAAAGCCATTCGGAGGCTCACCGGTGCCCCCGGGCCCCACGATCCTAGCCCTGCGCTGGGCAGTGAAGCTCTACCAACCATGGGAGCTGGCAGTCATTCCCAGTGGCCGCCGAAAAGGGAACCCAGTGAGGAGGGATAGACGAAAAGGGTGCTTAATTCAGTGGAAACAATTCCAATGCGTTTCATGCCCTACGTGGGTCCTTCCTCTTCTGGGCAACGTGGAACAATGTAGCAAGTGTTGCTTGCCCTGAAGTAGGCCTCTTTCGGTGGCCCAGTCTTCACCGGTGGGGGATTGGCGCCACAGGGGGGCACCCCCTGGGTGAGCCCCACTACAGCGGCTCTCCCCTCCTCTCCGCGAGCTCTGTAATGACAGGTGCTTCCCCCTCGCGTCCGTGAGAAGTGAGCTGCTCAGCCGTTCCAGCAAACAAAGACGTTCCTCTGGCCCCGCTCCAGCAAGCCAGCTGCTGTTGCCTGTATCAGGCGCTCAGTGTGGTGTAAACATCCTCCTTTGAATCCAGGGGATTTCTAGATGTTGCGAACGGAAGGGGGCGAGTGGGAATGGGGCTGCCCCAGAGTGGGGCTGGCCACCACTGCTCCGTGCCCTCCTTTTTACCTCTGCCAAGTGCTGTGGCCTCTCTCCCTCTCTCTCTGGTCGCTATTTATAGCTTGCAAAGAGCTCTGTGGGCTCACAGGCCTGCCTGACTACCGTAATTGCGCAAGCGGAGTCAGGGGAACAATCGGATTGTGAAAAATAAGAGGCCCTCGCTTTGAATATTCATAAGATGAAGCGTGTCCCTGGATACAAAGGGTTTGGGGGCTGATGCCGTTTTCGGCTTTCCGCTATGCTGCACTGCAGCTTGGTTTTGCTATTGGCACGGGGCGGGGTGGGCTATGTCCCCAGCATTTAACAGCATATGGCAAACAGAGCATGCAGCAACGGGTTTCTCAGCTATAGTATTAGCCCTGCAGCGCTATGCCCAAACCTGAAGCCGATCGCTTCTCCCCAAAAGGGGAACAGCTCTGCCTCTTTTGGCTTTGCATGTTATACCGCACTGCCCTAGTGGGCGGGAGGAATATTAACGCAGCCTGCTATAATGGGCGCTCCAAGCCTCAAGACAACTAGAGGGGAGAAAAAGGTGATTTTGTCCTTCTTTCGGTCGCATTCAGTTCAAACTCTGCACATGAACCTGCCAAAGCTAAACAACGTTTAAATCCCATTGTTTTATTACAGTGGGGAATACTCACACACATGGCTAATGTTTCTGCTGAAACCTACGAGGCCTAGCAGGCTTCACCTTATACCCGTGCATCCTTTTTGTTTCATAAATAAAGACCTGTGTCGCCTGTCTTTCTCAGAAGCCACGCTCAATATATGAATGCATTTTATGGAGCAGAGACTCTCCTAGATTTAGGAGAAAAATGACCTAAGACACAATCTGCATCCTATATTAGAAAAAAAAGAAGAAGAAAAAAAAAAGGACGAGTTGGAGAGACAACACGGCTTCTTTGGCTATGTTGGAAGGAAATAAAAAATTAGCCCTTATATAATAAAATAGCAAGGTAATACTTACGACAAAGAACTGTGTGTTTCATTATAGTAGTGCAACAACCAGTTTATCTGATAGTAAAGAATCCAAGAAAATGTGTTTCTTACAGTTTATTAATCCTGAGAATAAAACAGTTGCCAAATCTACAGTGCAGCTGAGTGATTGTCTATGTACCTCCCCACCCACCCCACACACAGGCACCCTTACTGCTGAAGAGGATGCTTTTCCCTTACCTATTTGGACATACGGGGCTGAACTGCAAAGCCCAAGTCACGATTCAGGACAGTTGAAAAATGACATTTTGAGGCCCGAATCCTAATCTTGCTGGACTCACTGTTTTAAATACTTGATCCTTCACTAAACCCTGAGGATGCTGGGAGTGGGGCACCAGGGTTTGGACAGGACTTCCTCCAAAGGTCTGGGTGATCACATTGTTGTTGTTCTTGTTGTCTTTGACCGTAGCGAAGTAGCCAGGCCCTGGCTTTTGCCTGCAGGAGGTTTCCAGGTCGTTCTGCAGCATGTCCAGCTTTCAAAGTGATGACAAGATAGGGACGCAAGACCCTTCTCTTCCCGAGACCCTGGAGCATTGCAGCCAGTCAGCGTTAGAGGATACTGGGCTGGCTGGACGAATCGTCCAACCTGGTAGACGGCGGCCTCCTAGGATGACTCCTGCTTCTCTGCCTGTACTGTGCTCTTGGCCTCCCCTGAAAAGATCCCTTATGGAACTCCTCTCCAAAGAGAGATTGCAGCTTGAGCCCAGCAGAGGGAGCCCCTGCCTCACATTCCTCCCAGGCAGAAGATCAGCCAAAGGGGGGGCGTCCCTCCCTCTCTCTCTCTCTCTCTCTCTCTCTCTCCCTCCCTCCCTCTCTCTTTCTCCCCCTCTCTCTTTCTCTCTCTCTTCCCCTCCCTCCCTCTCTCTCTCTCCCTTTCTCCCTCCCTCCCTCTCTCTTTTTCTTCCCCTCCCTCTCCTTCTCTGACTCTCTCTTTCTCTCCCTCTTTCTCTCTCTCTCTCTCTTTCTCTCTCTCTCCCTCCCCTCCCTCTTTCTTCCTCTCTCTCTCTCCCTCTCTCTTTTTCTTCCCCTCCCTCTCTTTCCCTCTCTTTCTCTCCCTCCCTCTCTCTCTTTCTCCCTCCCTCCCTCTCTTTCTCTCTCTCTTCCCCTCCCTCCCTCTCTCTCCTCTTCTCCCTCCCTCCCTCCCTCCCTCCCTCTCTCTCTCCCTCCCTCTCTTTTTTCTCCCTCCCTCTCTTTTTTCTCCCTCCCTCTCTTTCTCTCTCTCTCTCTTTCTCTCTCTCTCCCTCCCTCCCTCCCTCCCTCTCTCTCTCTCTCCCCCTCCCTCTCTCTGCAAATGGAAGTATCTGACATTCCATAGCAGCCTTGCTAGCACCTTTGAAAACAGCCATTTCTTTTCTGTCTCTGGTATTCACTCAAGGATGCTGCTCTTGTCTCGTCCTGCTTCTTTATTTCCATCCCCCCTTTTTCTGGAGTGCCTGCATTTTTCCCCCTTTTTTCTCCATCACATTCAGGAACTCCGTGTTCTTCCCCCTTTTCGTCTTCACAACAGTCCCGTGGGGTAGGTTAGGCTGAACGAGTGTAACAAGCCCAAGGTCGCCCAGTGAAGTTTGTGGCTGAATAGGGGTTTGAACTCTCCCCCCCTCCCCGTTCTTAGCCCTGCCTCTAACCACCGTAGCACGGAGTAGAGACCCCTGTGCTCCAGAAGACATCTGGGGCTCCCTGATTTCTTTGTGAATGTTGCAAACGTCCTTCCGCCTGGTTTCTTTTGCAAGTCCCTGAGAGGAGGCAGCATGGCAAAACGCTTCTTACCCGCTGCGGTTCTTTGTTCCTCCCTAGGCCACCTGCCTAGTTTCACCTTCTTCCTGTTGGTGTGTCTCCCTCGCAGGAAAGTGTCCGACAACGCCATGTTGCAACTGAAGCCTTTCTTATACTGGACCTTCCTGGGCCTGTTTGACGGCTGCGTGTTCTTCTTTGGGGCTTATGTTCTTTTCCACGATGCCTCTGTGGAGAACAACGGGAAGGTGAGAAGCTCTGGAGCCAGACCCAGGCTTGGCTCTTTGGACGGTGGCACTTCCAAAGAGCAGGGGCCTTCGGCCGCACGGCTGGCCACTTCGGAGGGGGAGGGTGTCAGAAGAAGGTTTGGGATATGGCCCGGGAATGTGCTGCAGGGGAGAAAAAGCCACGCTCCCCGCTGGAGACAGGCCCACTTTTGGGTGTGCTGCAAACTGCTTCTTGGATCCCACTCTCGTTCCACTAAGTGTGCTTGGAAACACAAGAAGAGAATCTTAGATGGAAAACTGATTGATTGATTGATTGATTTGCCATGTTTTTAACCCCGCTTCTCAGCCAAAAAAGGCTCTCGGAGTGGCTTACAATCAATTAGCAATGAAGGCAGTCCCTGCCCCTCAGGCTTACAATCTAAAAAAGACACGTCACACATGGAAAAGGCGTTGGAGAAGGAAGAGGGGGGAAAGAAGAAAAACAGAGAGAGAAAATAAGTAGACCAGCAACAGGGTTGATGGGGTTGTCCTACTCCTGAAGGAGGGGAGTCCAAATGGAGCAGGCTCTGATGTTTCCTCTGCCTGCTCCTGTCCCCCTGGCTCTTTCTTCTTCCCCACAGGGTCACGATGTAACATCAGACATCATATTTATGGAACTCATGATGATGATGATGATGATGATGATGATATACTGGGGTTTGATGTTAATTGCCCCCCCCTTTACTGTTTTTCCAGTTCCCCACGCCATTATGGGTAGGGACGTATGGATTTCGTACCCCCCCCCCCAAATCTGCGTTCTGCGGATTATCAGGTGCCTTTTATTCTATCATCCGCTTCTTGGCAGAATTGGATTATTTCCGATGTCCGAGATTTGTGCAAATTTGTATTTGTAAAAACTCGCACATGGGCAAATGCACAGATCCCTCCCAAATGTGCTATTTATTAATTTATTAATTATTATTTTTATTTTTTAATGATTTAGCCTATGGGGGAAACGTGCCCTTTCAGCTGGTGGTGTTTTTTTGTTTGTTTGTTTTTAATGTAATTTTGTACAACTAAATTTCCATAAATTTCCGGAAAGTTGAGAAGATGGTCCGTGCGACTCAGGAAAAGCCGATCCGCGGCAGAATCTGTGGTTTGGATTCTAGAAATCCAAGCTCATTTGATTCTGTTGCAGATTTCTCTTGACATCCCAAATAATAGGTGTATGTGTTTCCCCGTGGAGCAAGTAGGAGCATGTTAATTGGGAAAACGATAAAAGTGGGAGGTTTTTTTAAACAAAAAACCTCCCCATGCATAATGCTCTTGATCTGAACACCTCCCCTCAGCAGCTGCCATCCATGGCTTTAAAAAAAACAACAACTTTGTGGGAGATCATATTTGTGTCTAGTTTGTAAAAGTGGATTTAAATGTAAGTTTATGTTTAGGGCATTGTGTCGTCTTTCCCCTCACCGCCCCTGCTGAATAGACGCTTATCTGGGACTTTTGTGCAAAGATCGTTCTTGTGGCCTGTGAATCAAAGCCTTTTTCAGATATCTCATCCTTTCTTTAAACCTTGTGCAATTATTTGTAGAAGCAACAACCACGGACACTTCCAGAGGGGAGGGCCCTTGTTTAAGCTGTTTTGTGGTTGTAGGAACTGACAGTTATTTCTCTTTGTTTGCATGCTGGTTTTGTGCCTATTTGACTTTTTTATTATTATTATTATTTTTAAAAAAATGCAAACAAAGGGAAAAAGCACCTTCTTAAAATCTTTTCACATGTCACTTTGTGTTTCGATGTTTACATGCAGATCTTGACAGAATTTGGTAAGCGAACTGTCCCATTTGTTGCCTTTGCGCTCACCAGAAGTGCAGAATATTGCTTTTTCTTTAGTAGTGTGATGAGCCAGACAAAGAGGGGATAGCAGTCCCTGTACAAAGGTGCGACCGCATGGGCATTTTCCCCAAACACCCGCTTTGTGGCTCTAGCACTAAACCAGACATTTGCGAATTAAATCCTAGAAAGGCAGAAGACATGCAGACTGTGTTGTCCCATGCTTGACAAGGGCAGATCGGCTGATTTATCCAATTTGACTTTTCCTGAACTGGGTGTGCATCCAACAACGTTACCAGAATCCTCTGCGGTGACTTTCCCTTCCTTCTAGTGCAGAGCCAAGCGGGCCGTTGAATTTACAGGCGTTCCAAGTTGCTTTTATCAGGGCCTTAGCAGCACGGGATTGACCTTGGCGTGAAGGAATGTGAACCCTGCCTCCTCACATCCCGTTTTCTTAGCAGGAGGGCACTGTGTTTTGCATTTGATTTGGCAAAGATGGCAGTCGGTAGCAGTCAACGTTGCTTGCTCATTTTGTGGTGCTCTGCAAGGTGTCTTGCTGTAAGAAGTGGGGAACCGTGTACTAATTTCAGTTGTGATATTTTGTTCCTGTGAAGCGCTGACTATTATCCAGTTCCATTACATATCGTCGCTTCCTTATTCCTTCCTGTCTCCTTTCCCCAAAGCTTGACAAGGCAAACATCTGAACCGGCTCTTGTTTTTCAGATGGCAGGAAACTGGACGTTCGGAACGATGGTTTTTACTGTATTGGTGTTCACCGTCACCATCAAGGTCAGAACTCCTCTTATTCCTCCTTTGAAATAAAACCATCTCTGAACGGGTCGTATGGGATAGGGCCTGATCTGGGGCAACTGTGTTGATCCTGGGGATATGCTTTAAGGTGGATTCCTGCACTGAGCAGGGGGTTGGACTGGATGGCCTTATAGGCCCCTTCCAACTCTACTATTCTATGATTCTATGAATGTCTTGCTTTGTCTTCAGTTATTGTAGCAATTGAAGATAACGGTACCCTGCGGTTTGTTCCATACTGTTTTGTAATACAGCTTTTTTTCTCTCTCCCTTTTTTTCTTTTTAAATCTAGCTGGCATTAGACACGCGATACTGGACATGGGTTAACCATTTTGTCATTTGGGGTTCCTTGGTCTTCTATGTGTTTTTCTCGCTCTTCTGGGGAGGAATCATTTGGTAAGTGCTTTTTCTTTAAGTGTGTATTGGTGTTGTGTCTAATTCCTTCCCCCTTGCTCAGGGCGAAGGAATGTTAGATTCTGAATCCGAACAGACATTCCAGTCCATACCAGACGGGGAAGATGTCGTTCCCATAGCTCGTCTTTAGTGGAAGTTTCTTCTGATGTAAATAACTTTGCAACTGATAAGCAGCCTTCGTCTTCAGAGGACGATAAGGGGAGTGAGCTCAGAAATCCCATTTTCCATAGGAGAGAAAAACGAGCACAGATCAAAGAGCTTAGGAGGCGGCGCTGGAAAGATTACTTGCTCAGAAAAGGCTGGGTGTGAATTCTTCTCAGAAGTGACTCTCCGCTTTCTTTTGAATAGATCAACTGATTTGTTTGCTTCACTAAATTACGCCTTGGGGCAAAACGCTTTCTAAGTTTTAACTCCTTTCAAAGGGAGGGAAGGGACATTTGCTAAATAAAAAGATTGATTGCTTTCCTAAGAGGCCTCCTTATTGACTTCAATGGGCGCTAGTAGTTAGAGAGTCACGACAATTACTGTGCTCAAGGAATAGGCTGCCCATTTGCACCCTACGTTTAAGTATGTTTGCATATTACCCAAACTCTCGTTAGGCGATGATATGACCTCCTCTAGTTTTGCTTCTGTGCCTAAGCAGTGCTTTCGAGGGTTCGTTTTTTAGAGCTGGGAAAATACAACATGTAATTGTGAAAATGAAAGAAAGCACGGTTTCCTTTTGTGTATTTCGTGCTATTTTGCTATGCCACCGTGCCACCTAGAGGTCATGTAGCAGAAAAGCGGGAAAGGAAATGCCCCTCATGTACCGCTCGGGTCTCAGTTCTGTGGCAAAACTGAAAGTAGATGCAATGGGTTAATAGCGTTGTATAGAAAAGCTCACAGTCAGAACACCACCATCCGCACACAAGTGGGACATGTCTGCAGGCTTCAGGGGAACTCTAAAACTTGTAAAAGTACAAAAAAAGTTTATTTATTTATTTATTTAAATATTTACTTAATGTCTTTATATTCCACTCACTATATTTTAAAAACAACTCTTTAGGAACCCCACCCCACCCAAGTAACCCAAAGAAAACTTACTGAGCACAGAATGCTTAATAATAATAATTTATTTCTTACCCGCCTCTCCGTTTGGATTGAGGCGGGGAACAACAGTAAAAATAAAAAATGATAAAATACATAAAACTGATTAAAAACATGATGCACATTATTAAAATAGCAATAAAACATCATAAAAAACACCCTAAAAACATTATAAAATTCCACTGGATGTGCCTGCCAGAAGAGACCAGTCTTTATAGCTTTCTTAAATTCTAAAAGACTGTTAAGTTGATGAGTCTCCTCCGGCAGGTCATTCCACAGTCTGGGAGCGGCAGAAGAGAAGGTCCTCTGCTAACTCTTGGGGAAGAGAAAATGGGGTGCCGGGTGGAATGGAGTGTCCTGGAATAGGGCATGGCTGGCTGGAATTCTGAACTGAAGGACCACATGCTGCAACACTTTGTTGCAGGTGTCCCCGTTCCTCCCCCCCCCCCCCCCCCCCGGTAACAGTTCCGCATTTCTATTACAATGCTTGCTTTTTTAAAACGTTTCGTCTCGATGCTTTGCATTTGATAGCAGCCGTCGAGGCGCATGGGTTCTGCTCACACATAACGTGGCGCGTGCCTCTGTTTCTCCCCTTCGGTGCCGCTGCTCCGCCCAGGCCTTTCTTGAAGCAACAACGAATGTTCCACGTCTTTGCCCAGCTGTTGTCTTCTACATCTGTCTGGCTGGCCATATTTTGCCTGATCTTCCTCGCGCTCCTCCCAGAGATCCTTGCCCTCATTTTTAGAAACATGAAACTCAGAACCCACCAGGTAAGGAACAAACGGCCCGGCTCCGTGGTTTCCGAAGTAGAAGAGTGGGTCCCCCTCTTCTAAGCAATTGGCTGATGCCTCCTCCTCTTTTGAGTGAACTCGGTGCGACAGGCCTCTGCAGTTTTCCTGGTGCTCTTGAGAACATTTGCAAAAAGTCCTGCCAAGATCAGCTGAGCAGCTGGTTAGGTAGCAGTGCTTCGTAGCCCAACTTTTGCTAGTCTGAGCAGAGGACACCAGCTACTCCTTGTCAATCTCAGCAGGAAGAATGATCCTTGGTCCATGCTGTGTGTATGTAGAACAGCGGCTGAGCTGAACCCGGCAAAAGACTCCTGCATCCATTTAGACCTGGAGCTGTAGAGGCTGGACCAAGACAAGCGAGAGCTCAGGGAGGGGTTTCTGAAAAGAGACTCGCCTATAATACTTGTGTTTGAATTTCCAAAGCCTCAGATTCAAGTCCAGACCCCCACCTTCTCAGGGATTCGTCTGGACCCCTTGTTCGGGGCAACTGCTTCAATTGCAGGAGACGTGCGTGATTTAAAAATGAAATACACCCTAGAGTTGAGCAGGTGGTCAGACTCCGCATGTCCCAACCGGATGATCTTGGAGTTCTGGTTAGCGCTGAATGACCGCAAGGAACAAATCCCACAGCAGATCTGCCGAGAGCAGCAGGAAAGGCAAGACAACGAGACACCTGGCTTAGTCCAGATGAATAGCAATTTATTATTTACTTTTTGAAAAAACATGGGGGGGGGGTGTTTTGTTTCATTTAGTTAAGATACAGGATTTCTCTCCCCTTCTTCTCTGCTGTTGCATTCCCCCCCCCCCCCCCCCCATTATCCAGTCCTTCACAGCAGCGGCCCTCAGAAATGTTTTGAAGGTTGAACCAAAATGAAACAACAACACTGTGAATCATTTCATTGGTATTTTCCACTCTGCGTACCTGTGTGTGTCCCCCCCTCCACCCCCACTTGGCTAGCCATGCTCCTTCACAGCTTAGCTGGAACATGATTTTGCACCTTGTTTTGTTAGAATTGGCTTCTCACAAATGAGGCCCTGGCAAGGATGTCCTGCTGGGAATGTTCTGCTCTACATTTCCCGGCTATGGATAAAAATGTGATATTGTGGCCTGTGACCTCACTCCCTCCCAATTGCTTCTCTCTTCCTTTCTAGCCTCAGCCATGTTTTAGCTTTACACCTGGACTGGTGCTGTTTATCTTGGTCACCACTGACCATGGTTAGCGCCAGTGTAAATGTGATGGCAAACCATGGTTACACTCAAGAAAGGAAATGAGAAGGGGGCGTGAGAATCTATGCAAGGGGGCGAGGAAAGCATGAAAGCCTGTGGCTGATACCTCAACCGTAGATGAAAGTCCAGCAGCATAATATCTGCAACAGACTCACATAGAATACTTGCATTTGAATCAGGACAAGGTTCCAGTCCACAAGGCATAGCACAAATGCATGCCTTCCTTATTTCTCTTTTTAGGTCCTGGGGTTGGTACTGTTCACAGCGACTTAATAAGTTTAAAAGTAGAATATTTTTGTTTGTTGTTGCTTATTTATTTATTTTACAGGAAGTTGAAAAATGTAAGCGTGTCACATTGTGTTAGTTTGTACTTTTATGTGGGTTTAGAGTAAATTCTGTACACAATTAACATGTGGATGAGTTGTCTTTGCTAGTTTATACAAGATGCTATAGTATAACAAATACATGATGGAGAATTCGGATATTTTTGAGGGGCACTTTGGAGTTTCTTAGTCTTTTTTTAAAGCTCAGGAGGGACAGAATATGGTATAGTTTAATTTTATTTATTAAAAACAACCTGAGGCCCTGTAGATGTCTCCGTTTCTATCTGTCCTAGTCAACATAGCCAGCCAATGGTGAGAGATGATCGCATTTGTAAGCCAAAAGATCTTGAGGGCAACAATTTGACCCACCCTTTATTTAAAGCACTTTTACCTTGCTCCTCAGCCAAAACTGGCTTCCAGATCAGTGAAAAGGCTTCCAATCTAAAGGACATCAAAAGGAAGAAAGGGAAGGCAGGGGAGGGAAATAAAGCAAAATTATAAAGTAATGTGGTATAAAATTACACGTGAAATGGAAAATGAAAGAACCCCCCCTTCTCATAGTACAGTAACACAGAGTCACCCAATGCAATTTATGTGACGGACAAAGCAAAAAAGATTTCTTTACGCAACACACTATTGATTTAACTTGCGGCAGCACGGTCCGTACGGCAATGGGTTGCTAGTTCAGACAGCTTTCATGGACACTTTCATGGAGCAAAATAGGTCTCTCAGGGGCTATTTGCCACGAGAACGAAGTGGAGCTGCCATGTTCAGATGCATGCTATCACTAGGAACAAGGAAGGGCTGCTTGCCTCCGTGCCCTGCCCGTGGGCTAACGGGATACATCTGGCTGCCCAATGTTGGAAACATGATACTGAGTTTGATCCACGGGATAATCCTTGTGTTTTAAGATCGTCAAAGGCTTTGTTGCAATACAGAGAAGACTATACTATACTTTTATGGGGGGGGGTGCAAAACCTCCCCATACGTTTCTCTATTCTGGGTCAACCCCCTTTCAAAGTTGAATTCCCCGTTTCAGGGCAAAGGAGCTTCATGAGCTGTTTGTTTGTACACAAAGTCTTCCTATTTTAAATCGCTTTGCTATCTATTCCTAACCCCTTGCTGCATCTCTCCTTAACATTTTGGCTGCATTCAGACAACACAATAATCAAGGGGGGGGGACAATTGTCAGCTGTATTGACTATCATGTCGTCCGAATGATGCCATAGTCAACTCAACACTGATCCTAATCCACACCATGGTTGATTATTTATTACCATGTTTGTGTGGGGAGTACCCCCGAGATGAACAACTGTAAAGTTGATTATTACCCCACCATTGACTATCGTGTTGTTTGAATGCAGCCGTTCTGTGCCCTCCACTGTTATTAACGGCCTGTTTTCTGCGTGACAATGTGTTTTGGGACGGAAAGCTCATCAGGAAATTTTCCTGCTTTCTCTCTCTCTCTCTCTCTGTGTGTGTGTGTGTGTGTGTGTGTGTGTGTGTGTGTGCAATTTTCCATTTCTCTTTTGTGTCCTTGTGAACCAGGTAACAAGGCGTCTTCCTTCCTCTGGGACATCTACTATTTTCGTCCTCTCTCAAACCTGCAGCAATCACAGCTTCTCTGAGTGAATTAAGGTGATTTCCTTCTCTTCATCACTTAGCCAGTCATTCTTTCTTTCAGTGTGTGTAACCTTTCGATAATGCGTGTCTCTGTGTCTCTGTCTCTCTCCCTTTCCTTTTCAAAAATGGAGCTCCTTGCACATTCACGGGCCTCTTAAAAGGCCATTTTTAATGGCTGTTCCCTTTCACACAATTTGTTTCCCCTTTGCTGGTGGCATCTCGATCTACTCCACGTAACCACTCCGTTTTTGCAGGAGACGGCAGTCTCTGAAACCGAGGGGCAGATCCAGGCCCCCACATGTTGACTGGTTGGTCCATGCAGGAGACTCATGACCAATGGTAGAGGACAATGGGAGCTGTAGTCCCCTGAGCTCTGACAACCCAAGGTTGGAAAAGGCTGGCCTGTCCAGAAATAGATGTGTTGCCTTCTAGCCTTTGAATCTGAGACAGTATTTCATCTCGCAGCTACCCATAGATCATGTGACTCAGACAGGACCTTCTTTTACATTGCTTCAAGCCCAATGCTTTCTTTCCTTGGTGGAGTCAGTTCACACAAGCCTGCCGGTCCATTTATGCAGCAGCAGGAGAAAAGACTGAGGGGACATATGTTAGCAGTGTTCAGGTTCGTAAAAGGGTGGCCTCAGGGAAGAGGGTCAAGAGCTATTTTCCACAGCCACAGAAATTAGGACCCGAAATAATGGGTATAAGTTACAGCTAACTAGATTTTCATTAAACAGAAGGGGAAAGACTGTAAGATCTGTACAACAGTGGAACAGTCTACCTATGGAGGTTGTGGGTTCTCCATCTCAGGAGGTGTTTAAGAAGAGGCTGGGCAGTCCCCTCTCCTGGATGGTTTAATTGGTTTTCCTGCACGCTGCAGAGGGTTGGACTAGATGATCCTTGTGGTCCCTTTGTACTCCACCAATCTGATTCTATGTAAGGGAACAATAATGTTTCAGACAGTCGGTAGGAGATCGCATTTTTAAATGTTCTCTTCTGCAGAAAAAAAAAGGAAACATTTCTTGCAAGTAAGACCGCTAGCACAGCAGGGAGCGGACAGATGTACAACCTTTTCCTCTTTGATGTGCTAGGTTATTTGTTCTCTTAATCCTCGCAGAGATGTTGTTCTTTAGCAGAGCCTCCGGAAAGGGCATCCCCCGCTTGCAATAGGCAGTGTTTCCATCCACAATGCCGCCTCAGGATTCTACCCCCACTTTTTCCTGCATGAAAATAAGGCTTCTGCTGGGGCCTGGGGGGAACGGAGCGTTTTTGAGCAATCAGTAAGTTGAGTGATAGGACATTTGCGCATGTCGATTGGCTCTGAATGCCAGTTAAAACGCGGCTGATATTATATGGTCTGGCATCGTTCAGAACGCCCGGGGTACAAAAAAGTAGATGGTGGGACTCCAAGGCTTGTTCACAAAGGGACTGAAGGCACGTACTGGGGAATGATGGCATCTGTCCATATGTCCAGCGGGTGTCCGTGGACTTTGGAACTGCCCTAGTGACTATGAGCCCTCAGAGTTCCCCTGAGGCACTTCAGATGTATTGGCCAGCAGCTGGGGAATTCTGAGAGCTGCAGCCCAACACACCTGAAGGGCCTGAGTTTGGGAAAGTCAACGGTAGTGTGCAGTCTTGTGTAGAAATCTCCCCACCCCACACAGTTGAAAAGAATAGTATTCTGCGGGTCAATGAAATGCTAGATTGAAAATCCAAATAAATCTAGCCTTAAGTAATGATCTTCAGAAAGAGCAGAAAATAAAAGAAGGAAGCTATTGGCTGCATTACTATTTTCGATAAAAGGAAAAAAGACTTTGTTTCAAGCCATGTGCATGATTTATTTCAGCTGGAGTTTAGGAGTCCAAAATTTACCTCTGGGTGTGGAGCCAAATCCAATATGCACAAGGCAGCGTTCTATTCTATTCTGTTGACTTGGAATGGACAGGATATTTATAGCGGGCCCAGCCAATCCAGAGGCTGCATACCGCTGGCCAATCGCAGCAGCTGATGTCACACGCTGCTGTTCCCTTCTTTGCCTCAAGAGGGCTCATGAAGCCTGGGCCAGACAGTCCCCCTTAACTCACTAGCCAGATTTAAGCCGGCCAAATGCCTAACTCCCTTCTGGGAAAGAGGGAACTTGGGTCTACCGGAGCAAGTATACAGCTTCTGTGGCGGGGAGGGGCAGTCGTTGACCCCCATGCAGAGCACGTGATGCTCTAATTCCCTGCCCATCCAGACGTGATGTAGAGTAGAATGCAAGGTGGGCGGGGCTTTTGCCATGAATGGGCGGGCCTGTGTAAAAGCTTGGACTGCACCCGGCCTGGTATCAACAGCAAGGTAATTTTTGTAACACTTGACACATTTAGCCCACCTTTCTTCTGTGCACTGTTCGCTTGTGGTTGGTTTGTTAACCGTGCATTTTTATTTTCTTTGTTGCTGTTGCATTGTTAACCTCGCCACGTCCATGAAATGCATGTTCATGTGCTCTGTACTGTGTTTGCCTCGCTATTTACAGAAAAGAGTACGCAGTAGGACCGGGACCGATTCAGTGCTGAACCAACCGTCGGTCCGACCTCTCCTTTTAAGAACGTTCTCAGACGAATCTAATGTATTGTAACAGGTATCCCGTTCTCAAGAATTAGGGCCTTGGAAGGCACGGATTAACCAAGTGATTCCTGAAATCAGTTAATGTGTGGTTCTTGTAATCTCAGCTGCTGGTGGTGGCAACTGTCCTTGGTGAGCAGAAACAGGTACAACGCCTGCCGACGCTCTCTCTTTTTTTCTGAATTGGAGTTCTTTTTTAAAAGCGAGGTATCTTTTTCGCCTGATCTCTTAGGCAAACTCCAGAGCATCAAAGCTTTTGTTTTAACGAAACCTTTGTGGCTATCTTGGTTGAGCTTTGAAGGTGTTTGGAAAAGAAAGCTGGGCTTGCTTCTCTGCTTTGCATGTTTTCCCGTGTTTTATCCACCCTGCAGGTCCCTGTGGCTTCTCTCTCTTCTTCAGACCTGTGAAAGCCGGCTTCCTTGCCCAATGCAATTCCTAGTGCTCTGAAACATTGCCATCCAAATTAATTTTGCAAATCGATGCCATCCTGTTTGGACGAAACTTGCTTGGAGTGGAATTTGGGTCCATTGACTCCTTTCCGTAGAATCCACAAGGCAACTTAACCCAACCCTTTGTGATCAGGTATTTTGTAGCGGAGATCCATGGCCTTGGAAATAGACCTTGAAAGATTCTACAAGGCAGGGACAGGCAGTGTGATGCTCTCCAGATGTTTGGAACTGCAACTCCCAGCCAACACAGCTAATAATCAGCGAGTGATGGGAATTGTAGATACCACATAGCCTACTCCTGCTATTAAGGAGTAGGCTATGACTGTTTATATACTACTATACTTAATAGTCCCATTCTACTTTGTTGGGTCTGGGAATACTATATGCGCCTGTAGTGTTGTTTTGTTTCTGCTGGTCTTGTGACCGTAATAAATATTGATTGATTGCTATGTAATTGAGAGAAAAGAATGCCAAACCACTAACATGCCAGGATAAAACCTCCCCCTGCAGATGTGAACAGTCTGTTTCATGCATGTCATTACCATTTCGGTTTGTAGGGCTGGTTTGACTGATTACGTAATGGGCATTTCTACATGAGACTTTTATCCCACACCTTTACCACGGTTTCTGCTTCCAGATCAGCTCTTATACATGTATAACCCCGGAATTTCTTTTGCTGCTCTTCTCTGTGTTTCATTATACACCCACTAGATGGCACTATAGTATAGCAGAAATGCAAGTTTACAAGACAATTCTCATTCCGCCATTTCTAAATAATACCACACTTTCCTCATTAGGGAAAAACCCTTGATAATGGTTACAAAGCACCAGGGAGGGCCTGGAGGACAGCGGTATCATGTAAATGACCCACAAACTTCCATGAGTGAGCAATCACCAATGTACAATAAAAGCCTCATGTAGAAAGGCTCCATATCTCTGTGGAGAGGAAGAGGAAGTGCTTTGCACCTCCTCTTTTCCCTGTGACCTTGTAATGTGTGCAATTCAACATTCCAGTAATAATAATAATAACAATTTATTTCTTACCCGCCTCTCCGTCTGGATCGAGGTGGGGAACAACAACATGATAAAATACATAAAACTGATTAAAACATGACACAACAGTCAGATGCACAGTCTCCCAGTGCAAATGAAGTCCATATATTTGACTAAGTGTGAGGAGAGAGGTGCAACAATCAAACATCAGTCATTGCAGCCATTGGGAGAACAGGACACAAACATGAATTTTGCTTTATGTCCATAATGGAATGAACCAAACTCCTCTGCTATTTACAGTGCAGTGCTATGCATGTCTACTCAGAAGTAACTCCCATTGAGTTCAATGGCACTTCCTCTCACGTGAGTGGGTATAGGACGGTGCTGTTAATGGTATGTTTGAATTTGCTAATACAAAGGAGGATTTGGTTTGTAGGACATCTTTCCTTCTAAGGAATTTCCCCATTTCTGATTCCAGAATATTCCGGTAAGAAGGAGCATTTTTATAGCACACGGGGAAACTACAGAGGTTGGAGAGATCCATTTGTGTGGGGGAGTTCAACGAATTTCCCGAGCCGTGGCTTCGGATTTTGTTTCGGCATGAATCTGTGCAAATTGCCCAGAAATTTGAGCAAATGGCTCAGAAATTTGCACAAAATGGTCAGAAATTTGAGGAAGTTGAGCAATCCAGCCCTCCCCCCCCCCAAAAAAACCCACGCAAAACATTTCCAGAGTTCGGGGAACAAGCCCGCAACTCGGTTCACAGACTCAAAGCAAGTCATACCTGCCTCACAACTCTTGTCGAGCCATAAACAACCTGGATTTCCAGCAACAGACATCCCTTGTGAAAACTCAACCATTTATCTGCTCTGTTACAAACCTGGTTTGGCATTGTTCTCTCCCCTTAAAATCATTTTCTTCTTTTCCTCCGAGCTCAATCTAAGACTTGATTGATTTCTGACAGACGTTCAGAATGGTCCTCCGCCCCCCCACCCCCACCCCCACATTGACAACAGCAACCTGGCTAAATTTCTCTCTTTCCTCTCTCTCCCACCCCGTCCGCATTTCTGTTTTTTACAGCCTGACCATCTGGAGCTGCCAATGCTGGTGTCCTATAAACAGCTCGAGAATGGCTGTACCTCTCGCGTGAAGGCAGCGGGCGCCGTGGCGAATTTTGCAGAGCATTGCCATCTCAGGATATTTCAAATGCAAAGATTACAACCCCAGCACGTGGGTGTCAAATGAACAATGCTCTCTGAGACAAAATGAGCGTTTGGGAAGGGATCACGCTCGCAAAACAAGGAGGCAAGATCTTTGTTCCGTCCTCCTAGCCGCACCCGCCACCCTTTTCTGTGTTTTTCAAAGATGACATTGGTTTGCTTTGCATTTTTAAAATTCAACATCAAGGGGGGGAAGGATCTTCTTGGGTTCCCTCCCCTCCTTATGCAAATTTTGAGAAAGCAACTTGGCTATTTTTGATGGTGAAAATCGCAAGAGATTGGGGTGCTCTGAAATGAACGACGTGTCCACTGTTTGGCCACAATCTGTACTCATCCAAGAAAGGGGAAGAGCTGATCATGGATCTTTTTGTTTTGTTTGTTTTCCAACCAAAGAAATAGCACAAGTTTTCTGTTCCACTTCCCACGAACAGCACTTGAAGGTTTCGCGCACCATTCCACGGCTCAGCCAGAAGTTTAAACCACGTTCGGTTGCTGTAATGGCTTTTACGTTTTTACTCCACCCCCCTGTTCCTGTAACAAGAAAGTGGACCTTCAAAATACATGTATCTATTTCTCCCTCCTGATCCAACCTATCAGGAATACTTAATGGGGGGGGGGGGGGGTGGACCATTGAAAGACCTCCCCTGTGGCATCCACCTCCATTGCGAACACTTGAGGGTAATGTAATGAAATGTGCCTCGTTTTAAGCATGGGTGGGGGAAAAAATATTCGAAAAGTTGGCCAGATGCACAAAATTCTCACCGTTGTTTAATAATGTGTTCTTGACAATGGTTTGCTCCTTACGTCTCTCTTCCAATCACACAGTCAGGACGAGCATGAGCTCACCTTTGGAACAGTGTCCTTGGGCCGTGTAAAACTATTTACAGCACGTTTTCAGCCCTGTCCTCACTTGAGCTCCTAAAGGGTTGTTCAAGTTCTTTGGATCCCATGCTTTCACCTGCTAAAGTTTTCGTTGTTCGCAAAAGCCTAGTCAGTGAAGGATGCAAGCCATATGTCAGTCATTTGCCATGTTAACCCTGTTCTCTCTTTTCCCATTCAAAACCTGTGGACTTCAGTTAGACAGTAATTAAGGGGAAGATCCATCCCTGTGGTTTGTCAGCCCTGCCTTACTTGGGAGGAGACCCTGAAATGCCTCTACTGTTACCATGCCTAGTGTGTGAAGGCAAGTGGAAGAGACAATTCTTAAACGTTGGCTCCTCCTCCCAAGCCTGGTGCCTCTAGACATCCAATAAACATATTCCGTCTTGAAGGTGACCCCTGTAAAAGCTTTTACACGGACGCCGAAACCAAAAGGAAAACCCACCCAAAGATGTTTTGCATGTGCAATCGAATGCATGTTCTCAGTTCTGAGCATCGCATTTTGGTACGCATGCGTGTACACGTATCTGCCACCACATAAAATGCGAAATAGCTTTTAGGCACGCGCCATCGCACTAAACCCCAGCGAGATTTCCCTACAGAGATGTTAAGATGCGAGGCGCTTCCTGTGGGGGTGGACGCTCCAGGAGAAACTGTTGCACCCGGAGATAGAGGTGTAGGTTTCGATTCAACAGCAGCTTCCACGCAAGCCTAGCCTGAGGTTGTCCACAAGTAGGTCATTCCAGAATGGTGAGCCATGCACGGACCCATGAGAATATTTCTGTAGTCATTGTAAGCTGCAGAAGTGGTCAACACGTTGGATGGCTTTCAAAGGGGATTGGACAAATTCATGTAAGAGAAGGCCATCCATGGCTACTAGCCCTGATGGCTAGATGCTACGACCAGTATCAGAGGCCGTATACCTACGTATATTTGTTGCTGGGGAGCATGGGCATGAAGGTGCTGTTGCACTCGTTTCCTGCCTGTGGATTTCCTGTGGGTAGCTGGTTGGCCACTGTGAACAGAGTGCTGGACTAGATGGATCTTTGGTCTAATCCAGCAGGGCTCCTCTTATGTTCTAATTGAGAAGAGATAAACTAGACCAATCTTAGAACTTGCACATTTCATTGGAACGTGGCCGGTGGGTTCCTTATTTGCATAAATGCTCATCATTAAAGCCCTTTTTCCCATGCGTCCCCTCGTTTTAGAAAGCGGAGCCAGGAGATGGAACGTCACTTCCACGAGGCTTACCAATTTCACCTCCGAAAGTCTTGCTGGAAGCTACAAGAGGGGCGTGGCTGGCGCTGAACCACGTCTCCCTGGCAGTGTCTCGTAAAAGCAACACACGTTGTGACATCAGCTGCTGCTTGCAGCGGGGCAGGGAAATGCCGAACATGTTGATAACCAGTTGCACGATGTTGGTTTTTCACGAGATGTAAAAGGGGACATACGAAGTGGCAACGCAGCAGCGGCTATGTTTCCCTTGCAACATCCAGTTAAGCTTTAAAAGGCAGCCAAGGTGACAAAGGATCACTTTCTTTTTAATGCCTAGTTCAGACAGTGTTTACATGATTCCCCCCTCCCCCCATGAATGCTGGGATGTTGTATTCTGGCTTTCTCCACCTACAGGCTTGTGGCTAATGTTTATGATCAAGAAACACTCTGAACACTTCACAGATATGTGTCAGTTTTATGTTTATTTTTTTTCTGGGGGGTGGGGGACCTTTTGTTCAAATTGAGTCCGGAGGAACTAGTGCTCACCCCCCCCAAAAAAGAACTGGGCCATAATTTTTTTGGGGGGGGGCAAAATTGCCAAACTCACACCTCTGAACAGGATGTGAATATACATTGTTATTATTTGCTTTTAAAAAGAACAAACCAGCTCTGAATCAAAACCTTCCCTTTCACCTTCACTCAAGCACAGGGTTAGGGTGGAGCGAGAACAAAGGAATTAATCCCCACAAATGTGACGTACGCCTAGCAATTTGAGATTTATAAAGGCTTGGAGGACAGGGAGAAAAATCCAGTCGACAAAACATGGGAGTACATCGGGTAGCTTTGGGGCTCTTTTTCTTTGGCTGGGTAACCACATCGTCCTTCAGCATCGGCCTGGGCTGTATTTTTGCTACGTCCCATTTTGTATGACTAAAGGCAAAATCCTATGTGCGTTTAGAAAGAAAAGAACCTGGAATCTTTTGCATGTTTCAACAGCATAGCTGGCTGAGGAATGCTGGGAATTGTAGAACATTTCCCCCCCTACCTAAACATGCATAGGATTGCACCCCATTGCTCAAACGGCAACAGGAATGGCATTACGCAAATGTCAACCATTCTCATCCTAGGAACGCTGTTTTCTTTGGGGTTTTTTAAGGAATGTTGGTTTCCTTGAGATTCCATTGAAAATAACGGGGACTTGAGTGTCTGGCCTATTACACAGGTGGGCAATTGTGATCAAAACTGGACTGCGCCTCTTCAGACTGCAGATGGGGAATCTTACGTTTGAACCCTCCTTCATGGGAGGTAGAGGGATGCACTACCCATAGGAGCGGGGGGGGAGAATAACTGAAACATGCTGACATGTTAGATTTCTTTTTCAGGGCAAAGGAAATGCTCACTCTGACACGGTACAGTCCAGGAGTAGATTTCCCATGCGATCTCTTTGCATAGACTAACGAGGCCTGGATAACTACAAACGTCTTTCTCCATTCCATCCTGTATGTTCAAAGAACAACTTTTGCTTGAGGGTCCCTCCCCTGTTCCTTTGCCCAATGCAATTTAATAATTCCTGGAGGATTATAGTCTGTGACCTGGAATGAACGACAACTAATTCTGCTTTGCATCCATGCCAGGCCGTTCCAAAGACCTTTGTGTCGATCGTGTTAAGCTCTTTAATTCAGCAGCGGAACTTCTTAAAAATATGTTTTGTAAATATGGGGGCGGGATGCGGAGTAGGGTGTAAATTATATACAGATTTTAAGATGCATTTTTCAGCTTGAAAAAGCCAGCAGGAGGACTGCGTTCTTAATTTTTATCACTTCAACTGCAATTTTATATGTTCATGTTGCTTTATATAATGACAATGGAATGTGAATGTTTTATGAATGCAACTTGCCCTTTTTTTCATTACAAACAAAAACAAACTTCTTTTTTTGTTTTGTTTTGAAATAATCAATAAACTTTGGTATGTTCTGATTATGGGTTTGGATAAATCTGTTGTCTTGGGCGAGCCTGACTTTGAGGTGTAACTACTTCAGGGGGGAAGCTCACTTGGAAAAAGAATGGCCTCTAAGTTTGTGGTTTTCCGCTCAGACATGTGGTTAGCTTATGACACACAGGCGTATGAATATCGACTTGTCAACAGCTAGTAAAAATCGCTTCAAGGTAGGGAAGCATGACCAAAGCTCTGCCCCCCCCCCCCCCCCCGCAGTGTGTGTTTGTATGCAAGCAAGCTAACAAATTTCTCTAAAGGTGCAGCAGCTTTGGAGCTGCAAATGCAAGACTGCAGAAAACAGTGTTTTATTTACAACAATTATGTGCTACTTTACTCCATTTATGTAGCCTTCTAAGCAGCTGAAACAATAACATCCTGAACACAATATTTACGTACACAGGCAGGATTCAAGAGTGCATGGTATAGCTTGAAAGATGGAAACAAAATCAGGTTTTAATAGAACAGTAAGGGTGTATGCCTGCTTGGAAGCCTTTGAACTTGGAGAATTTCATATGCCCTGCCAGGCTAATGCTAGCAGGCCGAGAGAAACGGTGGAGGTGATTTTCACCTCTATGTCCTCAAGATATTTTCACTATACAGGCTGTTCAGCCCTTCTAACAAGGGAGCTTTACAGGGGGAGGGAAGGAGGCGGGAGGACCCTCTCCAATCTCCTGCCCTCCCCGCTCACTGAAATGCCCCCCCTTTTCCCCCTCTCCAAGGTCAAGGGTTCGACCTTGGAATGGCAGCCAGCATGGTTCACTCTGGTCTCCTCTTACAAGGTTGGAACACAGTCACCGACCTCATAGGGGTTGGATGAGCAATCATGTAATCCCTGGGACACTCGCCCTCTGATGATACAATACATATAAATACAAAGGCCATAAAATAGATAAAACAGTAAAAACAAATAAAAACTAATACATTATTTAAAACATAAAATTCAACTGGGTAGGCCTGCCGGAAGAGATCAGTCTTCACGGCTCTCTTAAATTGAAGAAGATTGCTAATTTGTCGTATGTCCTCTGGCAGGCCTTCCACAGCCTAGGAGCGGCAGAAGTGAAGGTCCTCTGGGTAACACTTGTCAGCCTGGTTCTGGCTGATTGGAGTAAATTCTTCCCAGAGGACCTGAATGCGCGGGTCAGATTATACGGGAGAAGGGGAATTTTGATTTACAACATTCAAAAGCAAAACACCCTTTTCCATAATTCAAAGCCAAACATACAAAATGTAATACAGTGGGCCTCAGACGTCTTTTCGGTGTTCTATGGGAAGAGTTGTGCCAATGCCAAAAGATAGAATCATAGAATAGTAGAGTTGGAAGGAGCCTACATATAAGGAGTAACACTTCTTGGTAAACCTGTTTTCTCTCATCCCTTTACACCTCATGTTTCAAATTCATTACTAATTTTGAGAATAGACAGAACAAGGGGGGGGGGGGGAATCTTCCCCCGTTCCAGTTGAAAAAGAACAAAAAATAAAGTATATAATAAAATGAGGAATCTTCACTCGGAAGAATGAAGGCGGCATTTTGCCTGTCGGATCTGTGCACTTCTTATATGACGAAGCCTAATTATACAACCCACGCTGAACGTAAGGGAAGAGCCTGAGTGCCTTTTTCAAACTTTTTGATCTGAAATGGCAGCTTTTATGGAACTTGAACAAAGCTGCAGTGTACACACACACACACACTGCTGAAAATCCTTTCCCTATTCACTTTGACCAGCCTCATTCAATTTCATAGAAAAGAAACTGCGGGGGGGGGGGGGGGGGTTGTTCAAAGGATCTGTGGGAACCTATACCATACACTCGTGTTCAGGGGGCTTGATAGTTTCAGATTCCCCCCTCCCTCCTCTTCCTTTCCTTCCTCCTCCTCCTCTTCTTCTTCCTCCTCCTCTCTTTGTCACCTTAACTCTCTCTTCAGACATGACGTCGGAGGGACCCGTCATTCGGATCCTCTTTGCTGCAACGAGCAGCCGCCAGGGGGAGCTCTGGGGACGGGTGGCGAATCCTGCGCTCTCCGACGCAACTGCCCCCGAATCTCCGGCGGCGTCACGTCTGAACGGAACGCAGGGGCCGCGGGGGGTGGGGTGGGGTGCTCGTCGTCCACGGCCGAGGCGCCCCAAGCAGCCGAGCGAAGCCACGCCGAGGCTCTGGGCGCAGCCTGTGCGCCTTCCCGGGCCGGGGCGCGCCCTGCCGTCGGGGGACCGAGAGTCCCCGAGCGAAGGCGGGCAGCCCGTCCTCCTTGCCGAGCCGCGGGCTGCCTGGCAGAGAGGGAAGGCGAAAGAGGCAGGGAGCGAGCGACGGGGGGAGGGGTGGGGAGGGGCTGGAGCCGGCAGCGGCCCGGGAAGCGCTCCCCGACGGAGGCGGCCGATGGGCGCCTCCTCCTCGGGCCGGGAGTAGCCGCCAGCGCTCCGCTGCTCCTGCCGCCGCCGCCGCCGCCGCCGCGCCGGTGGCCATGGCCCTGGACGCCCCTTCGCCGGAGCTGCGCCGGCCGCCGACCCGGATCTCGGAGGCGGAGATGGAGCTCTACTACCAGCTGCTGCGCGCCGCCGCCCGGGCCGAGTCCTTGGCCGCCGCGGGTGAGTCAGGCGCCGGGAACGCAGCCCGCAGCCGCCCGGCGCCCTCGGGGCTCGGCCGGCGGCTGCTGCAATGCAGCCCCGGGACTCACGGTCGAGGGGGGGGAGTCCCATCTTGGCATCCCCCCCGATCCCTCTCCCTCTCTAAGGCAGAGAAGTCCACCGGGGCTGGGAGGGTGGGGGTGGGGGTGGGGAGGAACGGCTATCCGTGGGGGGGGGGGGGGGAGAGATCACAGTTCGTCGTGGGGCGGTGATAATAAAGAACAGTCGGGCTGCTTTGGGCTCGGATCGTTCACACGTGCACCCACCCACGGGGGGCTGCCTCCAACCCGCGAGAGACCAGGGTGGGTTTTCCGCGCAGATTTAAAGGTTGCCAACTGACCAGGTGAAACACCCGTCCGGCTGTGCGCTTGTTTATTGAGTAGAGGCTGCAGGGCTGCAGAAAGCCGTTGCAGGCGCGCGCCGAAGGCTTCCTCTCCCTTCCCCTGAATGGAGGTAATGGTCACAGCCGTGATTTGCTGCTACAACCGGCAGATCAGGTGAAGGTAGAACAGGAGTGGGGGATGGTTGAGACGTTGGCAGTGCCAGGGCTATGTAAGGGAGTCTTCTGCAGAAGGAGGACGTGTACAGGCCCTGGGGGCTCGAGGGAAACCCCTCTTTTTGGAATCAGTCTAGGGTGCCTTGAAAAGTAGGGGCTCCCCTAAATGTTGGAGCCTAAAAGTCACCACTGTTCCTTCTCCCCTGTGTAGAATAAAAAAATAAATAATTAAAAGCTGATACAATGATCACGCATCACATTGCCTACCTATCGGCTCAGTTAAAAATAATAAACACATACAATGCATTGTAGTATGTATATATATGTACGTATATTATATATATATATATATATATATAATTAAAGATCCCTTTAATATATATATTAAAGGGATCTTTAAGCTTCCAAAGTAAGTAAGCATTTCATCCACGTACTGGCAACTTTAGTTGCATCCCCCTGCCCCCCTCCCATCCCCCGCACACCAAAGTGGTTCACAGCTACAAATATCTCAGGACTTTTCTTTCACTACTGAGTTGCCAGCAGGCAGGCAGATTTGGTCAAGAGGCTGTTAGCCGCTGACCCCACTATCTAATTCCAATTTTTGTGCTGAGGTTCTGCCGCACTTTTCACATCACCTCCATTTGGTTGGGAATATAAAAAGTGCCTTGCTGGATCAGACTGAAAGTCCATCTATCCCAGCACTCTGTTCACACAGTGGCCAAACAGCTATCTGCCAGGGACCCACAAAGCAGGACATGGTGCAACAGCACCCTCCCACCCATGTTCCCCAGCTACTGGTGCACACAGGCTTACTGCCTCAGATAATGGAAGTCCCCCTCTCCTTTCTTTTTTAGCAATAGCGGTGAGATCGCAGTGCATGGTCTGGGCCGTGGATGTGCCTCAAGACAGATTCACACATGCAAGACATTGGCTTGTTTCGGACAACACGCTAATCAACGGGGGGGACAATTGTCCATTGTGTTGATTATCGTGTCGTCCGAATGCTGCCTCCATTGCCTAAAATGTCGTCCGAATGCTGCCGATGAGCAACACAATGGATGATTGTTCCCCCCCCCCCCCGTTGATTAGTGTGTCGTCCAAAACAGGCCATTGCCTGATCTAGCACTCTTGGTAAAACATACCTTCCCCACCCCCCACTTTACCTTGCTTCTCTCTCCATTCCACCTTTTAGTTGTTTCTACACCTCAAATCAACAGAGCTGCACTGCAGCCAGGAATCCTGTTAAGGCCATGAAATGAATAAAACATCCCCCCCACCCCCCCACCCAATAAGTAGTAAGCTGGTAGCAAAAATTTGAGGCTACAAAGGTGGATTGAGCTGTCGGAATGGATAAGGCTTTTTATTTATTATTTTATTTTATTTATTGCATTTTTATACTGCCCGTTAGCCAAAGCTCTCTGGGCAGTTCACAAAAATTAATACCATGAAATCATTTAGAAATATAAAACAAACAACAATCTAAAACCACAAAATAACATACAATACAGAAAACACAACCAGGATAAAACCAAGCAGCCGAAATTAATACAGATTAAAATGCAAAGTTAAAACAGCAAGAGTTAAAATTGGGTTAATTTAGCCGTTAAAATGCCGGGAGAATAAAAAGGTCTTCACCTGGCACCGAAAGGAGTGCAAAGTAGGCGCCAGGCGAACATCTCTGGGGCGCTCATTCCACAGCCGGGGTGCCACAGCAGAGAAGGCCCTCCCCCTGGTGGCCACCTGCCTTTGTTTCTAAGTAGGTGGTGGAAACAGGTGTTTCAGAGCGAGGGATGCAAATTGCTGAATGAGTGAGAGGAGTTTTTGCTTGAAGGATCTATGGTTGAACCTGGCCAATTTCCAGAGGAAGTAATACAAACAGCTGTAGCTGCTATTGATAGAGCTGTGCTCAATTTTCCCAAATACCAACTGAGGTGGTTGTGTGTCTGGACTGTACCACTTCAACCTGCAAGTGCCGGCTGCTTTGACGGAACGTCCCCTCTAGGGATGTGCACTGACCCCCCGGATCGGATCGGATAGCGGATCGGAATCGGACCTGGGGGGTCGGATCGGATCGGATCGGATCGGATCGTGTGTCGGATCGGATCGGATCCGATTCCGATCCGCGGATCGGATTTTCCGATCCGGATCGGACGCCATTTTGAATGCTTTTTCCTATAGCAAATTATTGTTTTACAAAAACGCCTATAACTTTTTCATTTTTAACGACAGAAGGATGAAACTTGGGCACATTGTACACTGGTTAGGGATAGGTATCTGTGAGAAATTTCAGAAAGATTGGTGCATGCAGTTTGTGGCAATTAATTTTTTAATAAATAACATGGAATGCCTATAACTCGGTCATTTTTAAAGTTACACACATGAAACTTTGCCACATTGTAGGTGGAACCTTGGGACCCACGTGTGTGAAATCCCAGAACCGTGGGTGCTTGCCTGGTGTGGCAATGAATTTTTGAAAAATGGGTAGTAGTGGGGTAAATGCAGTTATGCCTCCCATGTTTTTATTTTTAAAGATACAAACAGGACACTTCGGCACATTACAGGGAACACTTCCCTTGATATGTGTGTAAAATTTCAGACAGCTAGCTCCAGGCATGTGTTGGCAATGAATTGTTGAAAATTGGGTAGCAGTGGGGTAAAATACAGTTTTGCCTCCCATTTTTTTATTTTCAAAGATACAAACGGGAAACTTTGGCACATTGCAGGGAACACTTCACTTCAAATGTGTGTGAAATTTCCGGAAGCTAGGTGCAACATTTTAGTGGGAAACGAACGTTTATTCATGGCATTTCACATGGGATTTATGGGTTGGTTTTAAGAGCTACAAACCTCTAACTCGCTCACATGGCACAGGACCTATGCCCGCTCAAACGCTGGAAATTTAACAAACTTTGGTGCAATGCTTTAGTGGGAAAACAAAGGTTTATGCATGGCATTTCACATGGGATTTATGGGTTGGTTTTAAGAGCTACAAACCTCTAACTCGCTCACATGGCACAGGACCTATGCCCGCTCAAACGCTGGAAATTTAACAAACTTTGGTGCAATGCTTTAGTGGGAAAACAAAGGTTTATGCATGGCATTTCACATGGGATTTATGGGTTTGTTTTAAGAGCTACAAACCTCTAACTCGCTCACATGGCACAGGACCTATGCCCGCTCAAACGCTGGAAATTTAACAAACTTTGGTGCAATGCTTTAGTGGGAAAACAAAGGTTAAACTTTATTATTTTAAACCTTCAGGAAGGGGACATTGCCTGCCTGGTGTGGATTGGTAATGAGGGAAGAAAGTTTCACTTATTCATTTGTAAAATGTAAAGTGATTGTAAATTGCTTTAGGGACCCATACATTTACATGACAAGACAGGTGTTGGTTGCAGGAATGCTACCAAATGCACTAGTAGCTAATCCCAGGTAATAGCTATTCAGATCCTAGCTAATAGCTATTATTCAGATCCTAGCCTGGGAAGGGATCTTGCAGGATAAGTGATTGTTCTTTTCTTGTGTACTATGTAATTCTAAACCAGAAGGCTGCTTTGATGTAGAGCCAATCCACATGGTCTCTTGCAGCACCTAGTATTATTTATTTCTCCTTCCACAGCAGAATCTGGAAGGCGGGCAGGCAGGCTGGCATTTAATGGGCAAAGTCCAACAGCGGCATTGGGGACTGGGTGACATTCTCCTTGAGGGCGAATGCCAAGTCCCATGGCTTGTGCGAGGAGGGCGGCTTGCTCTCTTTGCAGGAAGGATCTGGAAGGCGGCAGGCGGCATCAGCAGCGGGCGGGCAGGCTGGCATTTAATGGGCAAAGTCCAACAGCGGCATTGGGGACTGGGTGACATTCTCCTTGAGGGCGAATGCCAAGTCCCATGGCTTGTGCGAGGAGGGCGGCTTGCTCTCTTTGCAGGAAGGATCTGGAAGGCGGCAGGCGGCATCAGCAGCGGGCGGGCAGGCTGGCATTTAATGGGCAAAGTCCAACAGCGGCATTGGGGACTGGGTGACATTCTCCTTGAGGGCGAATGCCAAGTCCCATGGCTTGTGCGAGGAGGGCGGCTTGCTCTCTTTGCAGGAAGGATCTGGGAGGCGGCAGGCGGCATCAGCAGCGGGCGGGCAGGCTGGCATTTAATGGGCAAAGTCCAACAGCGGCATTGGGGACTGGGTGACATTCTCCTTGAGGGCGAATGCCAAGTCCCATGGCTTGTGCGAGGAGGGCGGCTTGCTCTCTTTGCAGGAAGGATCTGGGAGGCGGCAGGCGGCATCAGCAGCGGGCGGGCAGGCTGGCATTTAATGGGCAAAGTCCAACAGCGGCATTGGGGACTGGGTGACATTCTCCTTGAGGGCGAATGCCAAGTCCCATGGCTTGTGCGAGGAGGGCGGCTTGCTCTCTTTGCAGGAAGGATCTGGAAGGCGGCAGGCGGCATCAGCAGCGGGCGGGCAGGCTGGCATTTAATGGGCAAAGTCTCTCCTTTCCCGGGCACTGTGGCAGTGAGAGTGCCATAGGCTGCAAAAGAAGAAGGGGGGGAAAAAAGAATGAATATTAGTTGACCACTTCAACACAACCAGCTCCCTTCCACCCAGGATTGCCCTTCCTGAGTGCCCACGCCCCAGCAGGCACACGGGGCTGCCTGCTCACTCGGAAGTTAGCAGGCAGACAGCCAACCTTCAGTTAGGTGGAAGGTGCCCCCCCCCCCATTCACAGAACACTTACCGTAGTCCTCCTGAGGGCGTTGTTGATAAGATGCCACTTCCAGGCGGGCAGTGACGGGCAGGTGGGCAGTCTGCATTACCGTCTCTCCTGGGCACTGTGGCAAAGAGTTCCATAGGCTGCAAAAGAAGAAGGGGGGGGGAGAATATGAGAAAAATGATACTTTTCCACCACTGGCTCCCTCCCACCCAAGACTGGCATGTGCCCGTCCTGAGTGCCCACGCCCCAGCAGGCACACGGGGCTGCCTGCTTGCTTACTCGTGGGTAAGCTCTCTGACAGGCTCTTACCAGAGTCGTGCGGGCGACGTGAATCGATGGGCCACCTCCATGCGGCCGTGGCTGGGGCAGATGGGCAGTCTGGATTCACGGGTGCGCTTTGCGCAGTGGCGAAGAGTTCCATAGGCTGCAAAAGAAGGAGGGGGGGGGAAAAGAATTAACATGAGATAAATCATACTTTTCCACCATTGGCTCCCTCTCACCCAGGACTGGCATCTGCCCGGTCCTGAGTGCCCACGCCCCAGCAGGCACACGGGGCTGCCTGCTCACTCGGAAGTTAGCAGGCAGACAGCCAACCTTCAGTTAGGTGGAAGGTGCCCCCCCCATTCACAGAACACTTACCATAGTCCTGAGGGCGTTGAGGACTCGGTGAGATTCTCCTGGAGGAACCCTAGTCCCATGGCTTGTGCAAGAAAGGCGGCTGGCCCGCCTCGCAGGAACGATCTGGAAGGCGGCAGGCGGCATCAGCAGCGGGCGGGCAGGCTGGCATGTAATGGGCAAAGTCTCTCCTTTCCCGGGCACTGTGGCAGTGAGAGTGCCATAGGCTGCAAAAGAAGAGGAGGGGGATAATGAATATTACATAAATACTTTTATACTGCAAAAGAAGAAAGGAAAATAAATAAAGATTTGTATTAATTAATACAAACAAGTCCTAGTAACTAGTCTCCCACCGGCACACTTCTCTTGTTTGTGATGCAATCCTCTTTCTCCTGCACCCCTCCCTTTCTAAATCACTCTTCTGAGCCCATTGTTAGAGGGATTGGCTATCCTTTTGTGTCTGGCAGGACACAGCTTACCGGATCATTAGAGAATCACCATTTCTTTTGTCCTTGGGTTATTCATTCACTCCTAATAGCACCCTACGTTAGGCTGACCAGATCAAATCCAGGTCAGGGTTCCTAACTTCAGCAGTTGTAGAGAAAAGGGAATTTCTGCCAGTGTCATTTGTATGGAATTAGTTCCTGCTGAGATTCCCTCTTCATCACAACAGTTAAAGGTGCAGGGGCCCTGCCTTCTTTTCTATATGGCCACTCTGCCTGCACTCTTACCTGAGTCGTAGGGGCGACGTGAATCGAGGGGCCACCTCCATGCGGCCGTGGCTGGGGCAGATGGGCAGTCTGCTTGCTTACTCGGAAGTAAGATCTCACACTGCCCCACTTCTGGACACTCTCAGGTGTCCCTGCGTTGACTGCACAGTGCACACACTTACCTTATTCGTGCGGCGGCTGTGGATCGGAGGACTCCAGTGGCACATAGGCTCCTCCAGGCAAAGTCCCAGTGGCACAGGCTCCTCCAGGCAAAGTCCCAGTGGCATAGGCTACTCCAGGCAAAGTCACATTGGCACAGGGTCCTCCAGGCAAAGTCACATTGGCACAGGGTCCTCCAGGCAAAGTCACAGTTTGGCACAGCTCCCTCCAGGCAAAGTCACGTTGGCACAGGGTCCTCCAGGCAAAGTCACATTGGCACAGGGTCCTCCAGGCAAAGTCACAGTTTGGCACAGCTCCCTCCAGGCAAAGTCACGTTGGCACAGGGTCCTCCAGGCAAAGTCACATTGGCACAGGGTCCTCCAGGCAAAGTCACAGTTTGGCACAGCTCCCTCCAGGCAAAGTCACATTGGCACAGGGTCCTCCAGGCAAAGTCACATTGGCACAGGGTCCTCCAGGCAAAGTCACAGTTTGGCACAGCTCCCTCCAGGCAAAGTCACATTGGCACAGGGTCCTCCAGGCAAAGTCACAGTTTGGCACAGCTCCCTCCAGGCAAAGTCACATTGGCACAGGGTCCTCCAGGCAAAGTCACAGTTTGGCACAGCTCCCTCCAGGCAAAGTCACATTGGCACAGGGTCCTCCAGGCAAAGTCACAGTTTGGCACAGCTCCCTCCAGGCAAAGTCACATTGGCACAGGGTCCTCCAGGCAAAGTCACATTGGCACAGGGTCCTCCAGGCAAAGTCCCAGTGGCATAGGCTCCTCCAGGCAAAGTCACGTTGGCACAGGGTCCTCCAGTCAAAGTCCCAGTGGCAGAGGCAAAGTCCCACTGGCAGAGGCAAAGTCACAGCTGCATGGGCACCTCCAGGCAGGCAGGCGGGCGGGCAGGCAGAGGCGGGCATGATGCCAGGCGCTTGCGCATTGCACAAGTAAGCAATAGAACCGTGAGACCAGCCCACGCATTCCGGCTACTTCACAATGGCGGCAACCTAGCAGGTGGGCAGGCGGGCAGGCAGGCAGGCAGGCAGAGGCAGAGGCAGAGGCGGGCATGATGCCAGGCGCTTGCGCATTGCACAAGTAAGCAATAGAACCGTGAGACCAGCCCACGCATTCCGGCTACTTCACAATGGCGGCAACCTAGCAGGTGGGCAGGCGGGCAGGCAGGCAGGCAGGCAGAGGCAGAGGCAGAGGCGGGCATGATGCCAGGCGCTTGCGCATTGCACAAGTAAGCAATAGAACCGTGAGACCAGCCCACGCATTCCGGCTACTTCACAATGGCGGCAACCTAGCAGGCGGGCAGGCGGGCAGGCAGGCAGGCAGGCAGAGGCAGAGGCAGAGGCGGGCATGATGCCAGGCGCTTGCGCATTGCACAAGTAAGCAATAGAACCGTGAGACCAGCCCACGCATTCCGGCTACTTCACAATGGCGGCAACCTAGCAGGCGGGCAGGCGGGCAGGCAGAGGCAGAGGCAGAGGCGGGCATGATGCCAGGCGCTTGCGCATTGCACAAGTAAGCAATAGAACCGTGAGACCAGCCCACGCATTCCGGCTACTTCACAATGGCGGCAACCTAGCAGGCGGGCAGGCAGGCAGGCAGAGGCAGAGGCAGAGGCAGAGGCAGAGGCGGGCATGATGCCAGGCGCTTGCGCATTGCACAAGTAAGCAATAGAACCGTGAGACCAGCCCACGCATTCCGGCTACTTCACAATGGCGGCAACCTAGCAGGTGGGCAGGCGGGCAGGCAGGCAGGCAGAGGCAGAGGCAGAGGCGGGCATGATGCCAGGCGCTTGCGCATTGCACAAGTAAGCAATAGAACCGTGAGACCAGCCCATGCATTCCGGCTACTTCACAATGGCGGCAACCTAGCAGGCGGGCAGGCGGGCAGGCAGGCAGGCAGGCAGAGGCAGAGGCAGAGGCGGGCATGATGCCAGGCGCTTGCGCATTGCACAAGTAAGCAATAGAACCGTGAGACCAGCCCACGCATTCCGGCTACTTCACAATGGCGGCAACCTAGCAGGCGGGCAGGCGGGCAGGCAGAGGCAGAGGCAGAGGCGGGCATGATGCCAGGCGCTTGCGCATTGCACAAGTAAGCAATAGAACCGTGAGACCAGCCCACGCATTCCGGCTACTTCACAATGGCGGCAACCTAGCAGGCGGGCAGGCAGGCAGGCAGAGGCAGAGGCAGAGGCAGAGGCAGAGGCGGGCATGATGCCAGGCGCTTGCGCATTGCACAAGTAAGCAATAGAACCGTGAGACCAGCCCACGCATTCCGGCTACTTCACAATGGCGGCAACCTAGCAGGCGGGCAGGCAGGCAGGCAGAGGCAGAGGCAGAGGCGGGCATGATGCCAGGCGCTTGCGCATTGCACAAGTAAGCAATAGAACCGTGAGACCAGCCCACGCATTCCGGCTACTTCACAATGGCGGCAACCTAGCAGGCGGGCAGGCGGGCAGGCAGTTTTTTAAATCATATAGCCAAAATAAACACAACACACAGTGACAGCCCTGCAAGGCTGCCACATAAGTCCAAAAGACACAGTCAGAAACAGTGTGGGATGCTGCTTGTCATCCACTCAATGTAGGAGCCTGGAAGAGGAATCCTATCGCGTCCTTCGTTCATAGTCAGAGAGGTGCATGCGTTCCTTGGCGATAAAATTAAGCCTTCTTCTTATCCAAAGTTCTCATGAGCCTCTGACGTGGTCTTACAAGAAGAAACGCCCATGGAAGTGTGGGACCTTACAGAAGGCCTGGAGGGAGCCATCGGAGTCCAATTTCAGAGGCACACGTGCAAGCACATTGGTTCAAGTCAAACAACATAGAATGTGTGAGATGCTTGTGCATCCCCTCAATGTAAGAGGCTAGGAGAAGAAACTAGATCCCTTCGGGATCCATCGTTCAGAGTTGAGTTACTGAGCTGTAAACAACACAGCCAGTAAATTAAAGTAAAGAAAATTAATTAACCGAAAATAAGAATTAAAAAATCAAGGGCCTGCCGGTGCCTGCCCAAAGGTGTGGGATGGATGGGGGGTGCCTGCCAATTACTCCCCCGCGGGCATGAGGGTGGGGTATCCCAGCAGGGGCAGATTGACCTTGAGGAAGACCAGCTGCTCCACAATCTCAGCGTCCAAGCGAGAGCGGTGGGGTGTGACCACGTCGCCCGCCATGGAAAACACCCGCTCGCTTGGAACGCTGGACGGTGGGCAGCTGATTCTGTCCATGGCCACCCGCGCCAGATCAGGCCACATCTGGCGCCGAGATGACCAGTAGGCCAGGGGTTCGATGGAGCCGTCCTCCATCTGCTCCGCCAGGTAACGCTACACTGCTGCTGCAGCGTCATCCTGGCGGCGGCTGGGTTGAGTGCCTCTATGCCCAACCGCAGCCTGCAAAGCCTTGTCCCAAAACCCCTGGCCTGTCCCCCTGCTGGGTGTGGTGGTGCTGGTGCCGCCGCTGCTGGTGGTGCTCAGCGGACTTAGCGCCTGGGCTTCGGTGGGCTCCTCCTCTGCCTGCCCAATCCTGGCATCCCGGGCCGCCCGAACGTCCGTCACCAGCATTTCCACCCAACCTGCCCGGGAAGTCTGCCCACATAACCCATCCTTGATGCGCGGGTCGCACATGGTGGCCAACATGTACTGCCTCTCGTTGTAGAGAGGCTGGACCCGGCGGGATAGGCTTTCCCTCAGCCTCGTCACCACTTCCCGCACCTCTGGCAGGAAGCGCCTGCCGGTGACGGCATCCCCGGCCTCCAGAAACTCGCCCATCTGATTCTGGAGATGCCTGGCCACGGGGAGCACCTGGCTGAGAAGGGCAGTGCTGCTGCTCAGGGTCTCGGTGGCCTCAAGGAACGGCTTGAGGACCACCAGAAGCTGGGACATGGCCTCCCACTGCTGCCTGGACAGTGGGGCCTGGATGCCAATGTCCCCGACCCTGAACATCTCGTGGACAACACGCTGTTGCTCCACCATACGCTCGAGCATGTGGTAGGTGGAGTTCCAACGTGTTGCCACGTCCTGCACTAGCCGGTGCTGCGGAAGTCCCAGCTCCTGCTGCTTCTCCCGCAGCAACCGACTGCCCTTCACGCTGTGGTGGAAATGCCCAGCCACCTTCCTGCAGCTCTCTAGGAGATTACGGATTTGGGGAGGGAGAGGGGCCTTGCTGCCTCCAAGGCCATCCCTCACGACCAGGTTGAAGACGTGCGCGATGCAGCGGATGCCCTCAAATCCGCCATCGCGCACCGCCTTCAGCATATTGGCTCCCCCGTCCGTGACCATGTAACCGCGGGTGTGCTGGTGCCCGCCCAGCCACCCTGCCACCATGCGGTTCATGGCCTCCGTAATCTCCTCCGCCGTGTGGGACTGGTCCATGACTGCGGTATGAAGGAGGGCCCAGCGGCAGCCCTCCTTCCCAGTCCCAGAAGTCCTGGGTGCTTCCTGCCCTGAGGCTCCCCACCAGTGAGCCGTCAGGGACAGGTAAGCGTGCACTCCTCCTTCGCTGGACCAGATGTCCGAAGTGAAGTGCACCTTCTGTGCCTCTGCCTGGCACAGACGACCCAGAACTAACTCCCTGCATGCCTGGTACAGGGAGGGCACCACACGCCTGCTCAGGGTGGTGCGACACGGCGGCTTGTAGTATGGAACCACAAGAGCCATCAGCCTCTTGAAGCCTGCGTTCTCGACGAGGCTGAATGGCTGGTCATCCAACGCCACCATCTCACCGATGCAATTGGTGATCTGGTTGGGCGCTGGAAAACGCCACCTTGTGGCTCCATACTTCCCCCACCCCATCTCTTCCATGGTGGCCTGGCGAAGCCTCTTGGGGATGGGAGGTCGAGAGCTGGCAGAAGTTGCAGGAGCCTTCTGCTTGCCCTTGCCGCTAGCACCAGTCTGCTGCGAGGTGCCCGCCTCGGTCCCAAGCAAAACAGACTGGTGGTGCCTCTGCATGTGGCGGGTGAGGTTCGTGGTGGTGAAGTGGCCTGGCATTTTTCCCCTGCTCACTGACATCTTGCAGTGGCGACAGACAGCAAAGCGGGAATCCACTGCCACCTCAAAGTGGTCCCACACCTTGCTTGCCTGTCGCTTCTGGGGTGACACAGACGGCCTGCCGGCGCCTTCGCTCTGTGGTGTCACCTCAGGAGCAAGGGAATGAGTGGAAGAGAGGACGGATTGTGGAGAGTAAGTCTCTGGTGCTGCCTGCTCTTCCTCTTGCCCCACATCAGAGTCCTCCTCCTCACTCTGAACCTCGCTGACTTCCACAAGATCTGGGAAAAGATCAGTCAGCGGGTTCACAGGCTCACCCACCAAAGAAGGAGCTGGATATAGTGCTCCTTCTTCATGCCCACTGCTGCTCCCAGCACCTGCCTCATGTTGCTGAAAGAGTGCCCTGCAGGCACTACTTTGAGTTGCCTCTGCCTGCTTCTGCTGCCCCAGTGGAGAACGCCTCAGTTTAACTGGGGGTGTGGAAGTAGGCTGCCTGCTGCTGGTCCCAGCAGCAGCAGCAGCAGCGCCATGCCCAGAGCGGCCTCTCCCAAATGCTGCCTTGGGAGCACCCCCCCTTTGAGTGCCACGCTTCATTTTATTTTTATTATTATTTATTTTTGTGTAAGTGTGTGCTTTGCTGACTTTTTTTGTGTTTGTAGCAGCAGGCTACACAGCCCAGCAACACACACTCACTCACAAGCGCGCACACACACACACACACACAGAGAAAGAGAGAGAGAGAGAGAGAGGATAGAAATATTTTTTTATTATTTTTTTGGGTTTTTTTCAGAAAGCAAAAGTAGAACAAACAAACACACTCACTGCAAAGACAAACTGAACTCACAGACAAACAAACGTGCTATCTAAGAAAGGAAAGGCAAGAGAGAAAGGAAAGCCAAGAGAGAGAACAAGAAAAGCTGAAGTAAAAGATCAGAAACTCCTCAAAACCACCTCCAAATGCAATCAAATCAATACAGTCTCTCCAACACAGCTCCAAAACACTCCCTAATCTCCTCCACGTTCAACCCACAAAGAGCCAGAAGGGCAGGGCTGAGAGAATATATACTGGTGCCCTCCTCCAGCATTGCGATTGGAGGCTGAAGAAAGTCTTCACAGGATTGGGTGATTCAGTCATGTATTCTAAAGCACAATTGGTGGATCAAGCTGTCAAACACACACACACAAACACAGCCTCCCCCTCCCTTTCCTGAAGGTTTAAAATAATAAAGTTTAACCTTTGTTTTCCCACTAAAGCATTGCACCAAAGTTTGTTAAATTTCCAGCGTTTGAGCGGGCATAGGTCCTGTGCCATGTGAGCGAGTTAGAGGTTTGTAGCTCTTAAAACCAACCCATAAATCCCATGTGAAATGCCATGCATAAACCTTTGTTTTCCCACTAAAGCATTGCACCAAAGTTTGTTAAATTTCCAGCGTTTGAGCGGGCATAGGTCCTGTGCCATGTGAGCGAGTTAGAGGTTTGTAGCTCTTAAAACCAACCCATAAATCCCATGTGAAATGCCATGAATAAACGTTCGTTTCCCACTAAAATGTTGCACCTAGCTTCCGGAAATTTCACACACATTTGAAGTGAAGTGTTCCCTGCAATGTGCCAAAGTTTCCCGTTTGTATCTTTGAAAATAAAAAAATGGGAGGCAAAACTGTATTTTACCCCACTGCTACCCAATTTTCAACAATTCATTGCCAACACATGCCTGGAGCTAGCTGTCTGAAATTTTACACACATATCAAGGGAAGTGTTCCCTGTAATGTGCCGAAGTGTCCTGTTTGTATCTTTAAAAATAAAAACATGGGAGGCATAACTGCATTTACCCCACTACTACCCATTTTTCAAAAATTCATTGCCACACCAGGCAAGCACCCACGGTTCTGGGATTTCACACACGTGGGTCCCAAGGTTCCACCTACAATGTGGCAAAGTTTCATGTGTGTAACTTTAAAAATGACCGAGTTATAGGCATTCCATGTTATTTATTAAAAAATTAATTGCCACAAACTGCATGCACCAATCTTTCTGAAATTTCTCACAGATACCTATCCCTAACCAGTGTACAATGTGCCCAAGTTTCATCCTTCTGTCGTTAAAAATGAAAAAGTTATAGGCGTTTTTGTAAAACAACAATACTTTGCTATGGGAAAAACGCATTTAAAATGGCGTCCGATCCGCCGATCCGATCCGATCCGGATCGGACCTCGCCGGATCGGATCGGATCGGATGGTGTATCGGATCGGATCGGATCGGATCGGATTTTCCGATTTTTGGGGCGGATCGGATTCGGATCGTGGATCGGATCCGATCCGATGCACACCCCTAGTCCCCTCCATGTTCCAGCCGCCCTGCCTAGGATAGTCGGCAGCGTCCAATTTCGGAGGCTGGTGACTATCCGGATAGGATCGCACCCTAAGTGATGGTAAACAAAAGGCTGCCTGTTTATATTGTCTTTATGAGGGATAGAAACAACTTGGATATTGACAAATGCAATTGCTTTTCCTTGTTATGGTCTGACCAAGGGTTGACATTTACCTAGCCTTTGTGGTGGGCATCATTTTATAACCTGTTAATTCTCAGGAATCTGTATTTTGATTGATGTTAAGATGCTATGATGGCTATTAAAAAAGAAAAACACAAATGCCTACAACTCTTACCGTCAATACTACTGTGTCTAAAAACATGTCAAGATCCTGTTGCACGTTGAGGGTATGAAAAGTATCAAATGAGATGCCTCTATGTGTCGTGTTATTACGTGGAGTATCCAACATGTGTGTGTATTTGTGAGTTATGTGTGCATAGAGATATACAGCTGCTTTCCCGCTCTTATTGAGCCTTGTTTGGATTCCCACTCTTACTTTTTTGCATATTGGTTTGAAAAGCATTTTCTATGGAAGACCATGTAGATTTTTTTAAAAAAAACTAATTAAAAAATGAAAAGAATGCAGGAAAAGAATGACCTTCAGGTCCAGGGGCTAAATCCAGCCTACTTAGGGTCCCAATCCATTTTCCCAGGGCTCCCCAGATGATCACACTCCCCTTTCTCCCAACTGCTTCTGGTTTGGTGTTTTCTCTGATTTTGCATGCATTTTTTCCCTGTTGCAAAAGGTAGCAATGCCCCCTCCTTACCTTACTGGCAGAAAGAGCTTAAAATATGCTGGTGTTTTAGCCACACCCATTTTGCCTTCGTCTCTGCCCACTACTGGAATGCAGCCCTGGAGAACATCTCCAAAATGGAATTCGACCTTTGGGCTGAAAGTGGTTCAACAACCTTGGCTTGGTGAAGCATCCATGTTCAGGGACAGTATACCAATGAATACCAGTTGCTGCAGGAGGGATCAGTCATGGAAACCTAGTGATTTAAATCGTGATTTAAATCATGATTTAAATAAAATTGATTTAAATCAAGCCCACCCTGCTTCAAGCCCTGTCTATGAGCGTCCCTGAGGCATCTTGTTTGGTGACTGCAGGGAACACATCGTCAACAGGAAATCGTACAATACTATGCTGTGTAGATCTGTTAAAGGTGATTTCAGGCTAACTAGAGATGGTTGTGGAACACTCGCCTGGTGCTGCTGTCTTTGGCAGGATCTACACTGCTGCTTTAAAATGGTTTATAACAGTAGTGACAAGTGTTGGGGCCCAGAACACGCTCCAGATTCTGTTTTTGTACCGTTTTCAAAGTGTTATATCCTGCTTGGTGTAGATCTGGCTTTTATTAGCTTAGGGTCCCGGTGAAGGTCATTTTATTAACCCCTAGCTTTTATTGGATAATATTTTATAGCTATTTTTATTACTGCTTAGCGTATGTAGACTTCCTTGTACAGAAATGCCTTTGTAGTTATTATTATTATTATTATTTACATTTATATACCAACCCATATCCAAAGCTCTCTGGGCAGTTTACACAAATTAAAAGATTTAACATTAAAAAGTCAATATACAAAATTGAAAACTATAAAACATAAAAACAGCTAATATTTAAAGCATTTTAAACTTTTAAGCCTGGCCGAAAATTCAGTTAAAAACCTCAACTTAAGCTGTTAAAATGCCTGGGAGAAAATAAAAGTTTATAACTGGTGCCAAAAACATAACAGTGTTGGCGCCAGGCAGGCCTCATCGGGGAGATCATTCCACAATTGGGGGGACACCACAGAGAAGGCCCTCTCCCTTGTTGATTCATGGTGCTGCAATGGTTTTTAGTGTTCTACACTACCCCTCCCCAATTCTGCTTCTATGCTCTGTGTTGTCTTCCTGCCCCCTACCCCACCCAGGTGCCAGTTCTATTACCCAAAGCACATAGCTGTGCATCCCATTAAATATAGATACTTCTGATGCTGATTCAGAGCTTTCTGAATATAGGGTGCTTGTCTCCCAAAAGGCCTTGGATGTTTTAACTAGTCCTTGCTTTGTGTGTTTCCCAATACTGAAGAAGGCATCTGAAGGAGAGAAAGAGGGAGAAAGAGAGAGAGATGGAGAGAGCCAATGGGAAAGTTAAAATACTACATACGTGTTACATTAGCTGAAATCATTAAAAGGTAAGAGCAGGCGTATGTGGGAGGAAGGCAATTTGAGGCTGGGGGGAAATGTTTCAATTTCCTTGGCCCTGTTTAGCTCCTTTTATTGCTGATCTGTACTATGAGGAACAGCTATCAATGAGGCTTACAGGTGTACGCACCTCCTTTTAGCCTTGCTTTTCTGTCCTACCTGTGCCGATTCGAGGCACTGGTTTTGAACTATAAAGCATGTTTAGCCTGGAGAAGACTGAGGGGAGATATAATAACACTCTCCAAATACTTGAAAGGTTGTCACACAGAGGAGGGCCAGGATCTCTTCTCGATCATCCCAGAGTGCAGGACGCGGAATTATGGGCTCAAGTTACAGGAAGCCAGATTTCGGCTGGACATCAGGAAAAACTTCCTGACTGTTAGAGCAGTACGACAATGGAACCTGTGACCTAGGTAGGTCGTGGGCTCTCCCACACTAGAGGCATTCAAGAGACAGCTGGGCAACCATCTGTCACGGATGCTTTAAGATGGATTCCTGCATTGAGCAGGGGGTTGGACTCGATGGCCTTATAGGCTCCTTCCAACTTTACTGTTCTATGATGCTACGTAGCTCAAGAATTCAAGGGAGCACTTCTACTGGCATGCACTTACCCAGACACTACGATCAACATCTGAGGCCTTCCTCCAAATGCCACCTCCAAGGGAGGCTTGGAAGGTGGCAACAAGGAAAAAGGCCTTCTTTGTGGTGCCCCCCCCCCCCCAATTATGGAATGAATTATCCAGTGAGACCCACCTGGTGCCAACATTGTTATCTTTTTAGTGCCAGGTTATGACTTCCTTCTACTCCCAGGCACATGGCAGCAGATGAGAGGCTTTTAATCAGGTTATGAGATATTGTTTGAATATGTACGTGTGTCTGCTCTATTTATATATTTTTATATATTTTGAATAATACTATGTGTGTAAGGTTTTACTCATCGTAAGCTTCTCACAGAGCTTTGGCTATTGGGCGGTATAGAGATGTAATAGATGAAAGGACATGGCAGAGATTGAACATAGGACCTTCTGTGTGCAATGCATGAGTACCACCACTGAACAATGGCTCGTGAAATTCTAGGCCTTAAATTCAGAGATTCCACCTTAGCTCTGGTGTAGCTTAGTTGATGTAACTTTGAGACGCTTTCACAAAGAGACACAATTTCCTTACTTTCTGCGTATGCACGATTATGTTGCAGAGACCTGCTTCACGCATGTTCCCATCTTAACGTTTTTATGCTCTTGGACAGGAACGCTGCATCGCTGCCCCCCATCCGCTGCAGAAATCCCTTCCGTAGTTTTGTGTAACCCAAACCAAGAGTTCCTCTATGGTCGGGCATTTAGTCTGTGATGAAACGTGGCCTGAATGGTCACTCACAGCATCCAGCCACGGTCATCCTTGTATTGCAGACCTGAGAATAGTGCTTTACCAAAGGCCTCTTAATGATTTCTAGGCTGCGCGGTGGGATTTGAACAGAGGACTTTTCTGGCTCATGCAGCTCTGCTACATTGTCCCTCTGCTGCAGCTAGAAAATGCCCCCTTAGACCAAATGCTCTCCTCCGCTAGATGCTTGTGCCTGGTCCTGGATCAGCTGTCCTCAATTGAATCCTCATATCGCTTTACTCTCCAGCTGTTAACCTTTCCTTTTGTGCTTGGCTTTTTCCGTCCGTGGTGCTGTATTGTTAGGAGCGTACTCACATTTCCGCTTCATATTTACTCTGTCCTGGCATGATGAAATGGAAATGTACCCTTTCATGGAAGAGAAAAACCCTTGGAAAGGCAGATAGTCAAGATAGAAAACAGATCCTTATTCCTTAAGTGTGTATTATCCATCCAGGTATAAACAAAGGAGTGGGGGGAAAGGATGGAGTTTCCCTCCTCAGGGCGAAGTAGAGATTCTAATCCATTCCACCCTGGAGTATCCTAGTAGCAAACTCCTTCTCTCCTGGCATGAACCTACCCACACGTTTGACTACATAAAGTGTTGTCGTTTATATAGCCAAAATGGTGCCATCCATGTGGGAGAGGAAGGCCCGGGCAGGCCCAGAGGAATCCTCATGGTTTGGCAGAAGTCAGAACCCCAAAACAGTGTCGTGAAGACTGAGTGCTCTCAGTGGGCACAGAATACAGACTGGCTGTTGGAGCCCCCCACCCCTGGGAAAGGGCATGGCTAGGACTACCCAGAACAGGTGCATTGTTGTATGTTATTTAAGAGATGTTCTAAGCATGGCCATTATTATCTAGCTGAAACAAACACAAAATGCATGCACACTGTACAATTTTATACATGCCTGCTCTGTATGCCCTGCTATTGTAAGGGAGCATAGGATTGCAGGCTAAGACTACAATCCTATATAGACATGTACCTGGAGAGTATGGCCCACTGAAGTCAATGGGGCATGGCTACTCAGACCTATGGATAGGATTTCCCTCATAGGGTTCTCCAACTGAGAAAAATCTTCAATGGCTTTAATGTATCCTCTGTTTTAAAGCAACAGACTGATCACAAAACAGCTGGATTTATCCACCATTAAAGCATTCGTGGCTTGGGGCTGTGAAGAAAGATCTGTAATTATATTTTTTTCCCATTCATCAAATTCTCCAATGGTTTTTCAGCCTTAAGGAGGCCGATTCTTAATTACAGCAAGTCGAACTGGATTTTCATTAGTGGCGAAGATGAGCCACATCTTTGGTTTGAAAGAATAGCACTGTTAGAGCTTGTGGTTTGGGAGGAAAGAGGCCAGGAAGAATTAGAGAGGTTGTAGGTTGTAGCTATGGGAAAAATGGCCCCATCTTTCTTGGGGATTTGGAACAGGCAACTCAAAACCCAACATCCCCCCCAAATATCCTTCCTTCAGGGCCTGGGGGACCAGCCAGCCTGCCTGCCTCCACAGCTTTATCTGGTGTTGGAAGTGATTATGCAGTAAGGATAACAAGCATCCTGATTACTCCAGCTTTCACGCAGAGGAAAATATATCTGTCCCTCCAGCTTCAGAAGACTCTGAACTTGGTCTGTTGACACTCAATTAAAAAAGCTTAACAGTGCAATCCTACACATGTCAACTCAGATGTAAGCTCCATTGCTTTCAATGGGACTTAGTCCCAGGTAAGTGTGTATAGCAGATTTCTCCAACTTGGTACCCTCTGGATGTTGTAGCTCTTAGGAGAGATCTGAAATTGCAGGAGAAATGGAAAGAGAGGGAAATTACACAACAGGTCTCCAAACACCATAAGACCACCAGCTCAGGAGGTTTTTTCCCCCCAGAGAGAAACATTTTATCTTCAAATCAACAAACTAATCCTAGCAGCTTTCTTCTCCCATCAGCAGCTGGTCTTTTGTACAGTTAATTGGTCTTAATTGCCCGTTCAAGAACAATCCAACCCAAACTATCTTGCGTTGCAACAAGGAAAACTCACAACACAATACATCACACGCGGGGTTTGATGCACATCCACCGTGACTTTGATCCACTTATTCAGCGCTGGACTCACATGACATCATTCCCGTCCTGCTGTTCTGGCAACCTGAGTGAGTCCAGCGATGAAAAAGTGGATCAAAGTCGCGGCAGGTGTGCATCAAAACCCCGCGTGTGATGACTCCTGGGAAAATCCATTTTCATCCAGCTACTATGTGAATTGCAACTCACCTTGGAGGGAATAGGGAAGCCTGATGGGGTGGGAAATTATATCATTATCCCTGCTGGTCAAAAGCTCCTGGGACTTCATCCTTGTGAGACCCCTGTTTCTGCTACACCACTACTGAGAGCCTCTCTACACCAAGCAGGATACAACTCTTTGAAAACATTTTGAAAAGTGTTATCTGGAGTGTGTCCTGAGCTCCCACAGTTGTCACTACTGTTACAAACCGTTTTAAACCATTTTAAAGCAGTAGTGTAGATAGGTTCTGAGTCTAGTAGCACTCCTGAGTTCCATTTTGATGGCTTGGATTTCCCTTGTCTTTCCCTTGCCATCCTTCAGCATCTGCAAACAGGCCATGAGTAAAACACCACTGTCTCCTTCAGCCTTTTCCTCCCAGCTCTGGCTTTGCACAGTAGCATCTCAGCTCTTTGACACCCTCCCCTCCCCTGGTCCTTTTATAAATGAAATACAGTTGGGATTGTGCTCAGCACGCGATCGGTATCGCGAAGAGTAATGAGTTTTTCTGTCCGCTCGGCAGGTGTGTGTTGCGCCGGCTGTTTGCAGATGGCGTAGGCTGTTCCGAAAGCAGACCAAGGGCCAACCTCCAGCCCTCCCTTCTCAAAAAGAAATGAATTAAGGCACACGATGTGACTCTGACTCAAGCGAACTCTGTAATCTTTTACTGACCTGTCCTTACTCCAGCCTTGTAGATAAAAACCCAGACTCAAGTTTCCAGTCCTCAAAAAATAATTTGTATCAGGCTGTCTGGTCGCAGGTAGTGAAATTATTTGTGGCTCTGATGTCGATGGGATGGTGAGTCCACTCTGGGTTTCAGTCAGAACCAGTCAGGACTCTAAAGGGGCTATTCAAGGTGCTGAACCCATTTTGGCGTTAGGGTTGAGCACTTTAGAGGTTCAATTTGTTGTTTACGATTCAATTAAAATGTCTATGTGAAAAGCGCCTTTCCTTCAAGTAGACACAAGGGTCAAGCAACGGAGGAGGGAGACTGGGGTTGCAGGTTACTTGTCTTCGGGAGGATACTTGCCATTTCTCATCCATCCTGTGGACCACCTAAGATGAGCACCTAGTGCAAAATCATTTGTTTTTCTTTTGTTTTTGAAACCCTAATGTGTTTTTAAAATCCTAATCCAGCAGTTCCTTTAAGTTCCATTCCCTCCCCACAAACACACACGTAACTAATTTACAAACCCTTAGACAAGTGGCTTTCAAAATTTCTAGGGCACCATTTGGGTCCTCAGTAAGAAGAACATTCATAGTGCACTGTTAGATGGATATTAGGTTTGTTCTGGCCTGTGCACCAAGGCTCACCAGCCTCCCTCCACATACACACAAACACCACACACTCCTCCAGGGCAGTACTGGGCATGTTATCAGGCCCAGTTCTTTCCAATGTAGCAATGGTGACGCCCAATAGACCGAACCGTAGACACATGTGGATTGCATATGCGTTCTGGAACATGCCCCAGAGGCCTCTTCGACAAGCCCAGCAGAGATGTTGACATGGAAAGAATTTCTGGAAGCTTGGAACGGCCGACTTCATCTCTGCTAGTCCTGTTCGAGTCAAACTGTTGGAGTATGCACTTTTGTTAGATTGGTTATGGCCAAACGTTCTGCCACAACATTAAAACTCAAGTGTTGATCAGCTTTAGAATGAAGTTTTGGGTTGGAAAGATTCTTGGAGCACAGATGATAACTTTTTTCCAGTAATAATAATGATAATAATAACAACAACAATAATGTTGGTGTATAATCATTCAGCTTTGTGATGTCTTTTGGAGAGTTCCCAGTAACTGTTCATTTTCTCCTTAGCCTCTGTAGCTGAGGGTAATTGATATGGTGTGCTGTTCCCATACAGCCATAAAAGGAGCTTTTGTTTAGGAGAGGGTTGCTTGCTTGCTGTGCACTGGGAACCATTCAGACCCAATATCATAAATATTGCTAGATCGCACCAGGTAATAATGACAGTCCATGGCAATTTTAATTGAGAAATGGTATAGTAGTAGAGGGATGCCGCTTCTCAAATACTTTTTTTTTAAGGTGGGGTATTGAGATCATAGATTTGGAAATAAGGACACCAGATTGAATTATGTTTGTGGCTATGGAGCCTCTGATACTGGTGTGATGGCATGGAATGTTCAATGGAAACAAAGCAGTTTGCAGTCCAGCTTCTTTGAGGGAAGGGGAAATAGCCAGTTTGGCTGGGATTATAAATTTACACAGGGGGCGGTTGTGAACTGAGCAACAATCCTGGTATATGGGAAAACTAAAGGAATCCAGAGGCAAGGGGTGGAAGGAATGGTGTGGTTTTGGCAATGGATTGAGGAAAAGGAAGAGGATGGGTAAATTGAGAATGAGGCTGGAAGTTGAAGGCAAAGAAGATGAGGAATTAAAGAAAAAAAGCTCCACTATGCTTAAACTCCGTGGTTTTAAAGATGAGGGTTGAGTATAATGTTGGGAAAGGACTACTGCCAGGGAGATTGGTTGCATCAAGAGAGCTAAAGAAAGTGAAAAGCTGACAAGGGAGGCAACCATAAGTGGTTGGAGTGTAAAGTTGGAGAAGACAACAGGCAATGAGTTGCACAGTGGTTAATGTATGCATTTCATGTTGCTTTGTTTGCTAGAGTCAGCTGTCCCAACCCGTGCGAGGGACATTGCCGATGACTTGATGAAAGAGTTTGCATTTCTTTCTGGTAAGTATGGTCTACTTCGTTCCTTTGTTCCCCACTGCAAAACCTGTAAGGTAGCCACTTATGCATCAATTAAAATAAAATAGGATGACAAAAATGGACACTGAGGAGGGCCTTCTCTGCTGTAGCACCCCAGCTGTGGAATGAGCTCCCCAGAGAGGTTTGCCTGGCATCTACATTATCTTCCTTTAGACGCCAGGTGAAGACCTTTTTATTTTCACAGTGTTTAAATAGTTCTTCAGTTTGATTTTTAACCTTGCTGTTTAAATTTGTATTTTAAATCCCTATCAATTTCTGCATGGCTGCTTGGGTTTTATCCTGGTTGTGTTTTATACTGTATTTCAAATTATGTTTTTATACTGTTGTCATTTTATATTTTGAATGGTTTTTATGGTTTTAATTTTTGTAAACTGCCCAGAGAGCTTTGACTATTGGGCAGTATATTAAAAATGCAGTAAATAAATAAATAAATACAAATTGTGTTGTGCTGATTTATATGTATAGATGCAAGTTTAGAAAGAATGGCCTACATTTAAATAGAAATGCAGTCCATCTCACTAAAGTGGAAAAACCAGGTGACCGCCGGTGTACCTGCACTGAGATTGTGCAAATTTTACACAAATCAGTGCCCACTTTGTGATTCTTTATCTTTAAACTGGACTTGGAGTGGATAGCCCTGCAAACGGAGGACACTTTCAAATAGAGCACTGTCCCCTTTAAAGTAGAGTACATGACCACCCAAGGAAGAACTGGGATATGAATAGACACCATTAATGTCTATTCATATAGACATTGCTTGCATTGGCTGCCTGTACGTTTCTGAGCCTGATTCAAGGTGCTGGTTTTAACCTATAAAGCCTTACACAGCTTGGGACCACAATACCTGACAAAACACCTCTCCTGACATGAACCTACCTGTACACTACGATCAACATCTAAGGTCCTCCTCTGGGTGCCTATTTCGAGAGATGCTCGGAGGACAGTAACAAGGAATAGGGACTTCTCAGTGGTGGCCTCCCAATTATGGAACGATCTCCCCGATGAGACCTGCCTGGTGCCAACATTGTTATCTTTTTGGCGCCAGGTCAAAAAGTTTATTTTCTCCCAGGCATTTTTAACTAGGGGTGTGCACAGACCCCCCGGATCGGATCGAAACCCAGATCGGGACCTCCAATTTTGTCCCGGATCAGATCGGACAAAATCGGAGCCCCCCTGGACCGGATCGGGCCTGATCCCGATCCAAAAATCGGACATCCGATTTTTGGATCGGCCGCCATTTTTGTTTTCCCCATAGACTTGCATTGGGGGAAAAAAAGCTTTCCCCCAATGCAGGTCTATGGGGAAAAAATGGCGGCGGGTAGGTGAGAAGAGCCTAACTCCCTTCTCCCCCCTCGTGGTTCTTACTAGGGATGTGCACTGGATCGGACCCGATCCACGATCCGAGTCCGGTCCAGTGGGAAATCGGATAAATTATCCGATTTCCGATCCCGCAGCTGGATCGGCCGATCCAATCCGAACCGGTCCGAAAAGGCTCCGAACCGGTTCGGCGGATCGGCAGGCGCCCACTGGCGCCCACCGCCGCTTCCATTGGCGGGCGCCAGCGGGCGCCCGCCGATGAAAGTGGACAGCGGGGGGGGAGGAGGGGGGCGCTTACCTTCTCAGCCCGTCCGCTCCCGTCCGACACTAGCAGCTACTACCAGCGGGCTCCGCGGCCTGCTCTAGGGTGGCGCGCCGGGTGATGTCATCACCCGGCGCGCTACTCTAGAGCAGGCCGCGGAGCCTGCTGGTGGTAGCCGCCGGCCCCGGACGGGAGCGGACGGGCCGAGAAGGTAAGCAGGGGGTGCGTGGAGGGGAGGAGGGGGCGCGCGGAGGGGGGAGGGGGGCCCTTACCTTCCCGTCCCGGCGGCTCCCGTCCCGGCGCCTACTACTACCAGCAGGCTCCGCGGCCTGCTCTAGGGTGGTGCGCCGGGTGATGTCATCACCCGGCGCGCTACTCTAGAGCAGGCCGCGGAGCCTGCTGGTAGTAGTAGGCGCCGGCGCCGGCCGGGAGCCGCCGGGCCGGGAAGGTAAGCAGGGGGTGCGTGGAGGGGAGGAGGGGGCGCGCGGAGGGGGGAGGGGGCCCCTTATCTTCCCGTCCCGGCGGCTCCCGTCCCGGCGCCGGCGCCGGCGCCTACTACTACCAGCAGGCTCCGCGGCCTGCTCTAGGGTGGCGCTCCGGGTGATGTCATCACCCGGCGCGCTACTCTAGAGCAGGCCGTGGAGCCTGCTGGTAGTAGTAGGCGCCGGCGCCGGCGCCGGCCGGGAGCCGCCGGGCCGGGAAGGTAAGCAGGGGGTGCGTGGAGGGGAGGAGGGGGAGGGGGGAGGGGGGCCCTTACCTTCCCGTCCCGGTGGCTCCTGTCCCGGCGCCTACTACTACCAGCAGGCTCCGCGGCCTGCTCTAGGGTGGCGCGGCGGGTGATGTCATCACCCGGCGCGCTACTCTAGAGCAGGCCGCGGAGCCTGCTGGTAGTAGTAGGCGCCGGCGCCGGACGGGAGCCGCCGGGCCGGGAAGGTAAGCAGGGGGTGCGTGGAGGGGAGGAGGGGGCGCGCGGAGGGGGGAGGGGGGCCCTTACCTTCCCGTCCCGGCGGCTCCCGTCCCGGCGCCGGCGCCTACTACTACCAGCAGGCTCCGCGGCCTACTCCAGGGTGGCGCGCCGGGTGATGTCATCACCCGGCGCGCTACTCGAGAGTAGGCCGCGGAGCCCGCTGGTAGTAGCCGCCGGCGCCGGACGGGAGCGGACGGGCCGAGAAGGTAAGCAGTGGCGGGGAAGGGGGCTTACCCCCCCCCGGAGCCGTCCGCTTCTATCCGCTGGCGCCCGCGGGCGCCAGCGGATGGAAGCGGGCGGCCCCAGGGGGGGTAGGGAGCGCGGGGGAGGGGGCTTACCTGCCGGGGCCGTCCACAGCGGACGGCCCCCAGGGGGGGAGGGAGTTAGGCCCCCCCTCAGCCACCCGCCGCCATTTTTTCCTCATAGACTTGCATTGCAATGCAAGTCTATGGGGAAAAAAATGGCGGCCGATCCAAAAATGTACGATTTTTGGGTCGGGATCGGACTCGATCCGGTCCGGGGGGCCTCCGATTTTGTCCGAACCGGTCCGGGACAAAATTGGAGGTCCCGATCCGGGTCCCGATCCGATCCAGGGGGTCCGTGCACACCCCTAGTTCTTACCTCCTGGGGCCGTCCGCTGTGGACGGCCCCGGCAGGTAAGCCCCCTCCCCCATGTTCCTTACCACCCGGGGCCGTCCGCTTCCATCCACTGGCGCCTGCGGGCACCAGTGGATGGAAGCGGACGGCCCCGGGGGGGGTAAGCCCCCTCCCCCTGCTTACCTTCCGGGGCCATCTGCTCCCCTCCACTGCTGGCCTCTACTGCGAGCAGGCTTTGTGGCCTGCTCCTGAGTAGCGCGCCAGGTGATGACATCACCTGGTGTGCTACCTAGGGGCAGGCTGCGAAGCCTGCTCGCAGTAGCGGCCAGCAGCGGAGGGGAGAGGATGTCCCCAGAAAGTAAGTGGGCCCCTCTCCCCCTCCCCCTGCTTACCTGCCCCCGTTGTCCACTTCCATCTGCGGGCGCCCACTGGCACCCGCCGATGGAAGCGGAAAGCCCCCCCACGGAAGCCCCCCCCCACCGCTGTCCGCTTCCATCAGCGGGGGCCCACTCCGCCGATCCTCCGATCCATTCCGATCTGGATTGGGTCCTTTCCGGACCAGATCGGATTGGATCGGACGATCCAGCGGGGTGATCAGAAATCGGATAATTGTATCCGATTTCCCCTGGATCGGATCCGGATTGTGGATCGGACCCGATCCAGTGCACACCCATGTTTTTAACAGCATAACTGAATTTTTGGCCAGGCTTAAAGTTTAAAATGTTTAAATGTCAGCTGTTTTTATGTTTTATGGTTCTAAATTTTGTATGTTGACAGCTTCGGCTATGGGGCGGTATATAAATATTATTATTATTATTATTATTATTATTATTATTTATATAGCCAAGTTGTCAGGACCGGAGATGGCTGCACAGAGCGAGACCCAAGCAAAATCCAAACCCGCAACAATTAACAACATTATTGGAGAGAGATGATTTGGGCTCCATTGCAAACACATGTGTATCGTGTGGTTAAGCTACTGGGATGGCGTTTCTACTCATACTGCCCTTTTTCTCTCTATCTTCTATCTTTGTGCCACCTAGGTGGGCGAGGAAAAGATGATGGCTGGATCATAACGCTTCCTGAAAATTCCCATTTCAACCAAATGCCCGAGGAGGTTGTGACGAAAGTGTTAACGTACTTAACTTGGATCCCAAGGTACAGATCTTGACTTAGGGTTAACTCCAAGCAAGTATCGAGCTTTGATGTAATCTTGGCATTCTGCAGCAGGGACCAGCTTCCAAACTGGTTATGAGTAAAAAGCAAATTATGTAGAAGAACCAGGTTGCTCATCACAATGGCTAGGTGTAAGGCCTTGCTTGTGGAGTCTTTTCCAGGAGCATATTCCCATTCAGGTCTTAGGTCAGTCTCTGGCTCTCAGCCTAACCTACCTCACAGGGTTGTTGTGAGGATAAATGAAGTGGGATGAGGCCACACATACCACTATGAGCTACTGGAGAAGAAGCAAGATAAAAATTAGATTGATTACCAAAGTAAGGAACAGACTGGATAGAAAAAAGTTCTGATGAAATAGAAGGCAACCTCATTTGCTGTTGTTTATTGGGAGGGGGATTATAATTGATTTGTGGTATTAATTTGCATCGTAACAGTGGGCTGTATTATTATTTATATTTATTATTTATTACATTTATATTATGCCCCATAACCAAAGCTCTGTGGCATCGAGGCATCCGTGATACAGGACATTGAGTTATGGGATTTATCCCTTCACACATTTGAAGCACCTCAAATTGGGAAAGGGCAGCCAAAAATGTAATAGAAGTTGCCTGGCCATGTTCACTGTGGACTAGAAACTTGGCAAAGGAAGAGTGGCTCATTTAACAATGAAATCTGAGATTCTGTGCATACCTACCTGAATTGTGTGTGAGATTTAAAACTCTCTTTCACATGCACTCTCCTGACTGTACAAATAGCAGCATATGGTTTGCTCATTATTTTCTTTTGCAGATACGTGTGTTCCCAAACCCATCATTAAAAGTAAACACTGCTTTGTTTAACTCACCTCTGTATAAACTTACACCCTGTGCCTTCAGGAAGTAAGAAGAACCCAAGGGAGAGGGAGGGAAATGTAGCCAGTTCAATCTTTGCGATCAAACTACTGATATGACACAACAGAGCCATCTAGCTTAATACCTGCCAGGAAGTTGTGATGTATATCAAATGTAGAAAGGAGGTGATCAGAATTGTGTTCTATGGGAGGGTTTCCACATTCTGCTTTCCACATTGTCAAGGAGTAGAGCGATTCCTGTCGTGAGCCCAAATGTTTGAGTAGGCATTGAGAAAGGTTCTGCACTGAGACCCAAGACTGAATACCCCAAATTCAGTATTTGGGGTTTAGCTATTCATATTTAACTCAATATATCTTTGAATACCTGTTTTGATAGCCCATCTCACGGCGTCCAGATCTGCACACATGATTTCCCTCTGTCGTATAAGACTGCCAGCTGGCCCGTGTGGGCTTGGCAAGGCCATTAAATGGGCATCGATGTTATACAATGTCCCTGCAATGAATCTTCACCCGTCACTGGCCAACCATGTCTGTGTGGACAGTTTTGCTAGGGAAGACGAACTGTTTGTACTTTTTGTTTCAGCTGTTGAGTGGATAGTAAGATAATTAGCCCAGAACTCACCCCCCCCCCCCAACAACCAAGTGAGGTTCCCCAAATAGCTGTCTGCTTTCAGGTGCATACTGAAATGGTGTTCAGCCATTGCCTTGAAAAGTTTGCAAGCAATAAATCAGCAGGATTGGTCCAAAGTTCCAAGGGGTTAAAACTAAGGGCTTCACATAGGAACCCAGGAATCTGCCTTACATGGAGTCAGACCCATGGTCCATCTAGGCCAATACTGTCAACACTGACTGGCAGCAGCAGCATTCCAGGGTTTCAGGCAGGAATGTTTCCATCCCTACCTGGAGATGCTGCCGAGGATCGAACCTGAGACTTTCTGCTTGAACACTGATCTGTGGCCTCTTACCACAAAAGCTAACATGGGTACAGAAGGCTCTTCGGATGAAAAGCTCCTTCTGCTCCACCCCTGTCGGCACTGCTGCTGTGCACACCCAAGGCAATAGCAGCCAGCCTCCCACCGCACCCAGGAAGCGAGGGCGACAACGGAGCAAAATCCACGGGAGCGGCCATCCAGATATTTGCAAAGCAGGATTCGCCTTCCAGCATCCTGGTGGCCTTTTGACCGGAGAGCTCTCGTTCTCCTCCTGGCAGGAGGAAGGAACGGATCCAGCAGCAAGGGTAGGCATGGTCCGGCAGCTGCTAAGGGCCCTCACCCCAGAAGGGCCCACTAGGAAAAGCCCCCTGGAACTGTGCCTCCTCTTCACCATGGCAACCTGCTCATTCATCTGCCTCTCATTCTGGCCCAAACGATGGAGGTGGTGAGACGGAGGAGCAGGAGACGCCACAGCTCCTGTGCTCATGGTCTCTCTGCCTGTTAAGGAAGCAAGTCTCAGCAGTGATGAGAAAGAGGATGGCTGCATTAATAGAAGTATAGCTTCCAAATTGTGCGAGGTGCTGGCTCCCCTCTATTCGACACTGGTTAGGCCTCATCTTGAGTCCTGCGTCCAGTTCTGGGCACCACACTTCAAGAAGGATGCAGACAAGCTGGAGCGTGTTCAGAGGAGGGCAATGAGGATGATTAGGAGTCTGGAAACAAAGCCCTATGAGGAGAGACTGAAAGAACTGGGCATGTTTAGCCTGGAGAAGAGCAGATTGAGGGGAGACATGACAACACTCTTCAACTCCTCACACAGAGGAGGGCCAGGATCTCTTCTCGATCAACCCAGAACGCGGGATGCAGAATCATGGGCTCACGTTACACGGAGCCAGATTCCAGCTGGACACCAGGAAAAACTTCCTGACTGTTAAAGCAGTACAACAATGGAACCAATGACCTAGGGAGGCCGTGGGCTCTCTCACACTGGAGGCCTTCAGGAGGCAGCTGGACAGCCATCTGTCAGGGACGCTTTAAGGTGGATTCATGCATTGAACGGGGAGTTGGACTTGATGGCCTTATAGGCCCCTTCCAACTCTACAATTCTATGATTCTGTTATTTTAACTGGTGACTAAGGGAGGGAGCCCGTGGAGGGTGCCTTGCCCTTTAGTCCTCCAGAACTTGGAGCCGGCACTGTGAAGGAACATAGGCAGCTGCTTCATACCAGAGCAGACTATTTGTCCATCTAGCCCCAGAGTTGCCTGCTCTGATCAGCAGCGACCGTCCACAGTTTTGGGCAAAGATTGTCCCCCTTATTTGCTACCTAATCTTTATTATCTGGAGTTGTGGAGGGATTGAACTGAGAACCTTTTCCGTGCGAGTCGTGCGCTTCGCTTCTGAGCCAAGGAACCCTCTACAAAGGAAGAAGGCAATTTAGTTCTCTCTTTCTCTTCCAGATCTGACTTTTCTCTCTGGCTGTGCATACTTTTTTATTTTTTTGTTTTTGCACTTTGCCCATCTCAGAGAAGGGGAGCTTCTCACCTATTAGGAACGGAAGGGAGGAGCGAGAGTCCTGCAAATAAGCTGTGGTGATCTCCATGTGGGCGCTGTCCATGCTCTTGCCTTGTGCTTGTGCCCTAGCCATTGATCAGTTCACGACCTGCCTGTGACTCACTTTCTTTTCCTCCTGCTCACACCCTATCTTGAAGTCCTATTGTAGGCCGTAAGGTTAGCCTTGCAGCACTGGATTTCGGTAAAGCATTGCGAGCCTATGCGCTCTCCTCTGTTTTGCGTGCACACACACACACACGGTCCTTTCAGTCCTATGCTTCTGCTGGAGCTTTGATCTAAGGAAACAAAAGATGTGGGGTGGATGGCCTAAAACTTGCAGTACTCTGTGGAATTGGGAGCCTGACCTCCAGGCAATTGTCTTTGTGAAGTGTACTCCAAATAACCCTTTCCTTAATTGTCTGTGAGTAGATTGGGAACAGTTTTCTCTGAATTATAGTTCTGTTGAAAGTGAGTAATTGAATTGGGCAGGGCGTATGTGTGTGTGTGTGTTATTAGATGATTCATGTGATGTTCTTAGTTTCACTGGGAGAGCCCCATGCTATAGGGAGAGGCGATATTAATTAATTAATTAATTAACTTATTATGTTTCTATACCACTATACCACCGAATAGTCAGACCTCTCTGGGTGGTTCACAACTATTCAAGCCATAAAACGCAACATGTTGAAATATAATGTAAAAGTTTAAAACTACAGTATAAAATAAAAATAACCAAATAGAACCTAGCCGCAGTGCAAAGATTTGAAAATACAGTAACAAGTTTTAAACAACCCAAACTGCAAAACTAAAGTGCCTGGGAAAATAAAAAAGGTCTTCACCTGGTGCGTTAAAGAACAGAACACTGTGAAGCTCATTCATGCCAACGCCCTGAGAAGTCAACCCAGTGAACAGTTTTCCAGCTAGATGGCACAAGCTCTAACTGGGGGAGTGCCAAAAACAGAGGACCAAATGTCCATTGAAAACAGGGGGAGCTATCTGAGGGTTCATAGAAAATAATAAGAACATAAGAAGTGCAATGCTGGATCAGACCAATGATCCATCTAGTCCAGCACTCTGTTCATTCAGTGACCAACCAGCTGTCGACCGGGAACCCACAAACAGGACACAAGTGCAACAGCACCCTTCTACCCATGTTCCCCAGCAAGTGGTGTATGTAGGCATACTGCCTCTGCTACTGGAGGTAGCACCTACCCATCAGGACTAGTAGCCCTTGAGAGCCTTCTTCTCCAGGAATTTGTCCAATCCCCTTTTAAAGCCATCCAAGTTGGTGGCCATCGCTACATTGTGTAGTAGTGAATTTCATGCTTTAACAAAGCGCTAGGGGAAGAAATCCTTCCCCTTGTCTGTCCTGAATCTCCTACCAATCAGCTTAATTGGATGACCCCCATTGAGTTCTAGTATTATGAGCGAGGGAGAAAAATGAACAAAACTGTTTACGGTGTGGAGAAAATGGATCGGGATACATTTTTCTCCCTCTCTCATAATACTAGTACCCCATGGCTCTAATCCAACAGAGCCTTTTCTCTAAGTTAAATGGTCCCTGGTGTTGTAAAATTAGGAAAGGTTTGATTTCTGCACCTGAATGTGGTTGTGAACAGTGCGGTGTTGTGCCTTAGCTTTCTGTCTTTTCCCATGTATTAGCCAACGCAAATCCGACAGCAAGTTTATCCTCATCCTGGACAGAAGACTGGATACGTGGACGTCTGTCAAAATGACTCTCCAAAGGATAGCAGTAAGTCCTTCTTCTAGGGTTCTGCTACTGCTGGGGACCTAGGAATGTGCCTTATATACCCAGTGGTGTAGTGGAGGCTTTCAGGGATGATGAGGTGTTTTTGATTAGCAGGGACGATGAGGCCTTGGCCAGGCTTCTCAGTCTTCCCTGTTCCCTCTGAGCTTAGCTGCACAGATTTGTTTCCTGTTGTAATGCAATGTGGAATGCCTGGTATTGAATGGGGCAAAAACAGGAGAGAAGCAGGTTCTCAGAATGCTAAGATACTTTATTTCCAAGCCCAATGTGTTTCGGCCTATGTTGTTTTTAAGGCCTTCTCCAGGGGGCTGTAATATCAAGAATACATTAAATTATGTTATAATGTTAAAAATGTTTTTATATGATTTATATAAGTTTTAATGTGTAATGTGTAAAGACCCAGAGCCTTCATATTGTAATAATATATATATTTTTAAGAAACTTACATATGGGCACAGGCCTTTGAGGCAATATGCCTAACTAACTCCTAAACTGATATATTAATGTTATGTGGGCCGATCTACATACGAGGTTTTTGACATTTTATAAGGGTTATGAAAACTCTTTGGGCCACATGACGCACTCCCTATAACGTTGTATATCTGAGGTTTTTTAAAACTCCCTTCAGTTATATACAATGGTTTCACTTTTAATAAATCGTTTTAAGTAAAACAATGTGTCCTTCCTTACCGTTTGTGATTGCTGGGGGCAGTGCTTCATTGACCAGAGCCCAAAAGCTTAGCAGTTGATTGGTGGGGAAGAAAGCGGGGCTAAGGAGGAAGTGGGCGAGTAAACTACAACACCCACAATTCTTAGCCCTATACTCACTAGGGAATGACAAAGGAACAAAGGAGGAAGTGGGTGACTGAACTACAACGCCCACAATGCCTTGCCCTAAACTCATTGTAAAAACGAAAGAAAAAGAGACAGGGAAGAAGAGTGTGTGACCGCACACACCACTTTAAAGACTGAAGAATTTTTCTCCTGTAACGTGAGTACTCAGTAATGTAGCCTAAGACGTTTTAGAATGCACCTATTTGGAACGTTTTAAAATACTTTTTAAAACGTTCCAAAGGACTGTGTAGATCGGCCCTGTGTTATCCCCATAAACATAATGTAATGTATTCTTGATGTTACAGCCCACCGAAGAAGGCCTTAAAAACAACATAGGTCGAAACACGTCGGGCTTGGAAATAAAGCATCTTAGCATTCTGAGAGCCTGCTTCACTTCCTTTTGTTGCGCTGAGTTGGATGCTCTCCTCCTTTTGGTTTTCTGGTATTGAATGGGCAGTTATGACCCATTAGCTCTACTAAAGACCTGCTCGGATGAAAATAATAAAAAAAAACTGCTGGAAAGAGCTTGTTGATGCTAGAACTGGTTTATTGACATGCTGCTGCCTGCATCTTCAGCGTCTGTCATGAAAAGCACCTTCACTCCAAAATTTACCAGTGGAGAACGCTGGATTCGATTTCATTGGGACTGTGAATCCATTCCGGGTTTTAGTCAGTACTTTGGATAGTTCTTGTGGAGTTCTGGCTCATGCTGACGGACGCCTGGAATGGATTCACAGCCCCACTGAAATAGGAGACTCCACTGAAATTGACCACTGTTTACACCAGGCCGGCATATTCATCCTTCTATCTCAGTTATCGCCTCTTGAGTGGGTCTGCATTTCCCCTCCCCCCGCGAAGTCACTAGTGGGGCACACGCCACCCCTGACGCTGCAGAAGAAGAAGAAGAAAAAGCCCAAAGTGATTTTTTTTTTCCTGCAGGGAAAGAAGGGCTGTGCATATTGTCCAACCCTTCATTGAGGCAAAGGGAAAACTTTCTGTCTGGGATGCTGAGATTGCCGCTGCCGTTTGGTACGTGGGTTTCCTGGTGGACGATTTGGTTTGCCCAGCTGGTGGCAGCTTCATTTGTGGGTCTTAAATGGCTCCAGAAGTGGCTGGGCCGTGTGTAGACTGGACATAAGCCATCATGAGGGCCAGCAGGGCTGGATTTTTTGGCACGTGTGGTCAGGATGGGATTGGAACCTAAGGACGCAGGTGGAAACATTGTCAGTGGTTAGGAAAAGGTTGAAACAGGCCCGGCCTGTTCTTGTGTTGGTTTAATAACTTGGCTTGAGCTGCCAAACTTAGCAAGTGAAGCTTTAAATGTCATGGAAATAGATGTTATTTCCTGCTGATGGCCGTGTATCAGGAAGCTGTTGAGGGCACAAAGCACAAGGAACCGCCAATGTGGAAACCCGGTGATCTGCTCAGGGACAGGTGCTAATTTATTTCTAGCCCTAATTCAAGGTGCTGGTTCTAGCTTCTTAAAAGTCTTCACAGCCTGGGACCTGCAGTACATACCCCAGGGAGCCCCTTCTCCTCGTGTAACACCCCCCCCATCATCAACACTTCACCCCAGATACCTCCCAAGTAAAACCCAAAACTTCTCCCTCCTTCACTTGGCTAAACTAAAAGCTGCCAAAGGGTCTGTCTCCAGCACCCGCCCAAGAAAGTGGGGTGCACCTCGTATCCACTACCCACCCATGGCTTGCTCAATTTCACTGGGCACCCGCCACATGAAAGCTTTGAGAAAAGGTCACTCTGCCATTCCGAAAAGAGGGGTCTTAGCGATGGAACGGTGCCCCCACGTTGATAGCTCCTGTGGGCGAATACAGTGACTGTAAATAAGTATGTTTTCAATCTTCTGCATTCCACCTTAAAAATGCACAGCTGTTCTTGGCCGCAGAGCGTCTCTCTCTCTCTCTCTCTCCCTTTTCCTCTCTCTCTCGTTTGCCGGGTAGCACAGCCAACGGCCATTCATGGTTTTGGCACCCATGCCTTCTCCGCTTTAGCCAGACTGGGACCGGATTATCTGCCAGCCAGTTTTGAGTTGGGGATTAGTGGATTATGGGAGCATGTGGGATCCGTGGAACTGATACGAACAAGGAGCTTCCCTGTCTCCTGGGAGCGATGTTTCTGCTGCTGCATCCGCCTCCGCCAGGGTCCCAGGAGAAGCTGCTGTGCAGGCAGCCAGCCACCCCTGGCGATTTTTAAGCACCTCATGAGACACGGGTCCTATTTCACCAATGCCGCATTGACATTTGGGCAAGGTAGCTGGTTCCTGCATGCAAGGGAGATGGCTGAAGCGAATCCCCCAAGAGGCAAGATGAGGTGCCGAAGGAATGCGGTAAGATCTCCCTCCGCCTGCAGTCTTTTTTTTCTCTTCTCTCTCTTGGCAAAGGGGATTCTAAGTTCAGATGCGATCTTGATGCAGCAGCAGCAGCAAGACAGGGAAAAAGACCGTGGCAGTGCAGTGTTCCAGGACAAACTGCTGAACGCAGCGCTTAGAAACGAGACATGTACGCAACACGCATGCACACACAAGGGATGTACTTTGCATTTAACATTTTGATGGCATGTTCTGTAATTGTCCAAACCGCTTGTCAACATTGATCTGGTGAGGTTGGCGTCAGGTTTACACAGAGCACCGTGGGAATAGGGTTCCCTGTGTGCGTGTGTGTGTGTGTGTGTGTGTGTGTGTGAGAGAGAGAGAGAGAGAGAGAGATGGGAGACTTCAGAACCTCCCTTGAAGGTTGAGAGAAATAAATCGAACAGAAATGTTTCATTCTATTGGAAGCCCTCCGTGGAACCCTTAAACATAAAATAAAACAGGCCAAGCTTTTAGGGCTGCAAACTACTGCTAAAATGCCAGCTGCCTGCCTGCCGGTCTGCCTGCCTGCCTGCACTTCATCTGTCCTTGTCATTTACCAGGGACAGTCCCATTTTCTCCCTGAAAAGCTGCCGCCTCTATTTTTATTTTTATATTGTTAGTATTAGTATTATTTGCATTTAGGGGATCCTTGTTAAAGCATCAGGACACCTGCACATATGTGTTTTCCTTTGGGTGTCTCTGGAAATTAAATCGGGTCATTCTAGTACACATTCGTGGACACATACTGCCGACACATGGTCCCTAATGCCGACACATGGTCCCTACCCCCTCAAAAACAAACAAACCCACAACCCCTCAGTTACCTAGTCAGGTAGTAAATGTTACTGAATGTTTCAGCTGCAAGTATTTCACAAGTACAGACAAATCCATTCTGTGAGATATAACCTATTATATGAGGTGTGTTATTTTTGAGGCAGGGAGGAGAGGTTTTTTTTAACAAACACACACACACCTGCTTTAAAGTAGGTAGTACATGACAGGTTTCTGCAAAGTGAGGTGATGCTTGGCAGGTGGAGAGGATTTGGGAATGTGTGTCAGTGAGCAAGGAAACCTGCCTGCCGTTTTGGGTCCGAGAATGGGGAGATGCATGCAGCCCTCTGCTTTTGAAGGGTTGATTGTGCAGCTTCCTAGAAGAACAAGGCAGAGGTGGCGCGAATTGGCCACTCCGTCAGGTGGCAGAGAGAGTCCTTTCCTGGGAAAGTTAACTTCTGCAGCACCCTGCGATTTGGAATGTGGGTTTTCCCAAAGGGGAAGCCACGACTTCTTCAGGATCCGTGGTAAAACGGTTTGCACCTGTGGCTGAGGCAAATGTTTTGGGATGAGTTCCGCCACTCCCTCCTCCATGAAATCTGTCCTAATGCTTTTTCAAGGAAGCTCGACCCCTGATTCTGCCCTAGACTACACCAATATTCAGTACAGAAGACTGATAGAAAGAAGAGAACGTTCCATCTTGCACACTATTGAGGTGTTCTGATTTAAGGTGAATCGCACCCCAAGAGTTCCCCCTTTTACCTCTTCTCTCCAATCTTATAAGAATTCAAGAAGAGCTCTGCTGGATCAGACTGAAGCCCCATCCCAGAATCCCATTTTCCACAGTGGCTACAATCCAGCTAAAATTTAAGCATTTTTAAAGTCCCTCTGATCTCAATCTAAGAAGGTTAAGCAGGTGCATAACCTTCTCCCACTGGTATCAAAAGAGATTTAAAACTGGCCAACTTTAACCAAGTCACCAAATATGTGTAGATCTACATTACAATCAGCCTCCCTTCTGTTTCCGATATCTCTTTTTTGTAGGCCGGGTGGTGGGGGTTGTTCAAGGGAGGCAAATCCAGAACCCCATAGAACCGTAAAGTTGGAAGGGGCCTTTAAGGCCATTGAGTCCAACCGCCTGCTCAATGCAGGAATCCACCTTAAAGCATTCCTGCCAGATGGCTGCCCAGCTGTCTCTAGTGTGGGAGAGCCCACGACCTCCCTAGGTCATGGGTTCCATTGTCATGCTGCTCTAACAGTCAGGAAGTTTTTCCTGATGTCCAGCCGGGATCTGGCTTCCTGTAACTTGACCCCCTTATTCCGTGTCCTGCACTCTGGGCTGATAGAGAAGAGATCCTGGCCCTCCTCTGTGTGATGAATTCTCCCCTCAATCTTCCCTTCTCCAGGCAAAACATGCCCAGTTCTGTCAGTCTCTCCTCATAGGGCTTTGTTTCCAGACCCCTAATCACCCTCGTTGCCCTCCTCTGAACCCCCTCCAGCTTGTCTGCATCCTTCTTGAAGTGTGGTGCTCAGAACTGGACACAATATTCAAAATGAGGCCTAACCAGTACCTTGCTCGATTTGGAAGGAGATCTAGTTGAGTGGCATTTCTTTAGATCTTGGCTGAAGATTTCAGGTATGCATTAGGGGTGTGCACGGACCCCCCGGATCGGATCGGGACCCGGATCGGGACCTCCAATTTTGTCCCGGACCGGTTCGGACAAAATCGGAGGCCCCCCGGACCGGATCGAGTCCGATCCCGACCCAAAAATCGTAAATTTTTGGATCGGCCGCCATTTTTTTCCCCATAGACTTGCATTGCAATGCAAGTCTATGAGGAAAAAATGGCGGCGGGTGGCTGAGGGGGGGCCTAACTCCCTCCCCCCCCCGGGGCCGTCCGCTGTGGACGGCCCCGGCAGGTAAGCCCCCTCCCCCGCGCTCCCTACCCCCCCTGGGGCCGCCCGCTTCCATCCGCTGGCGCCCGCGGGCGCCAGCGGATAGAAGCGGACGGCTCCGGGGGGGGGTAAGCCCCCTTCCCCGCCACTGCTTACCTTCTCGGCCCGTCCGCTCCCGTCCGGCGCCGGCGGCTACTACCAGCGGGCTCCGCGGCCTACTCTCGAGTAGCGCGCCGGGTGATGACATCACCCGGCGCGCCACCCTGGAGTAGGCCACGGAGCCTGCTGGTAGTAGTAGGCGCCGGCGCCGGGACGGGAGCCGCCGGGACGGGAAGGTAAGGGCCCCCCTCCCCCCTCCGCGTGCCCCCTCCTCCCCTCCACGCACCCCCTGCTTACCTTCCCGGCCCGGCGGCTCCCGTCCGGCGCCGGCGCCTACTACTACCAGCAGGCTCCGCGGCCTGCTCTAGAGTAGCGCGCCGGGTGATGACATCACCCGGCGCGCCACCCTAGAGCAGGCCGCGGAGCCTGCTGGTAGTAGTAGGCGCCGGCGCTGGGACGGGAGCCGCCGGGACGGGAAGGTAAGGGCCCCCCTCCCCCCTCCGCGCGCCCCCTCCTCCCCTCCACGCACCCCCTGCTTACCTTCCCGGCCCGGCGGCTCCCGTCCGGCGCCGGCGCCTACTACTACCAGCAGGCTCCGCGGCCTGCTCTAGAGTAGCGCGCCGGGTGATGACATCACCCGGCGCGCCACCCTAGAGCAGGCCGCGGAGCCTGCTGGTAGTAGTAGGCGCCGGCGCCGGGACGGGAGCCGCCGGGACGGGAAGGTAAGGGCCCCCCTCCCCCCTCCGCGCGCCCCCTCCTCCCCTCCACGCACCCCCTGCTTACCTTCCCGGCCCGGCGGCTCCTGTCCGGCGCCGGCGCCTACTACTACCAGCAGGCTCCGCGGCCTGCTCTAGAGTAGCGCGCCGGGTGATGACATCACCCGGCGTGCCACCCTAGAGCAGGCCGCGGAGCCTGCTGGTAGTAGTAGGCGCCGGCGCCGGGACGGGAGCCGCCGGGACGGGAAGGTAAGGGCCCCCCTCCGCGCGCCCCCTCCTCCCCTCCACGCACCCCCTGCTTACCTTCCCGGCCCGGCGGCTCCCGTCCCGGCGCCGGCGCCTACTACTACCAGCAGGCCGCGGAGCCTGCTGGGAGTAGTAGGCGCCGGGACGGGAGCCGCCGGGACGGGAAGGTTAGGGCCCCCCTCCCCCCTCCGCGCGCCCCCTCTGCGCGCCCCCTCCTCCCCTCCACGCACCCCCTGCTTACCTTCTCGGCCCGTCCGCTCCCGTCCGGGGCCGGCAGCTACCACCAGCAGGCTCCGCAGCCTGCTCTAGAGTAGCGCGCCGGGTGATGACATCACCCGGCGCGCCACCCTAGAGCAGGCCGCGGAGCCCGCTGGTAGTAGCTGCTAGTGCCGGACGGGAGCGGACGGGCCGAGAAGGTAAGCGCCCCCTCCTCCCCCCCCCCCGCTGTCCACTTTCATCGGTGGGCGCCCGCTGGCGCCCGCCAATGGAAGCGGCGGTGGGCGCCAGTGGGCGCCCGCCGATCCGCCGATCCGCCGAACCGGTTCGGAGCCTTTTCGGACCGGTTCGGATTGGATCGGCCGATCCAGCTGCGGGATCGGAAATTGGATAATTTATCCGATTTCCCACTGGACCGGACTCGGATCGTGGATCGGGTCCGATCCAGTGCACATCCCTAGTATGCATTATTTGAAAGGGTGGATAGTTCCACCTGCCACTTAATTACCTCCGAATGGAGGTCATAGGAGCACAGGACACTGACATATACTACGAGAGTCATCAGACAAGCGTTTTACAGCACGCTCGTTACTGGCCGCTTATGGATGTTTGTGGGTGCTTTTGACGATGCCACCCACCTCCCGTGCGTCTCCCACTCCTTCTGTTCTATTTTCTGTGACAAAATAAGACCCGGGAAATCCATTTTTTTTTAGTTGAAGCAAAACTTGCCACCATTTCTTGCTGTGTGCAGGAAAAGCAGTGTGATAAAAACACCCTTTGAATCGGCCATGTGGTCTTGCTGCTGCTTCTTTCTTTCTTCCCAGTATGAAGAAAGAGGAAGCTGCTCGACTCTATTGCAGGACAGAGAAGTGATGGTAGAGGAACCTGATTTCCGCCCTGTTCGATGACGCTCAGAGTCGGACCGTTGGTCCATCTAGGCCAGCATTGTCCACACTGACTGGCAGCAGCATCTCTTCAGGGTTTCAGACAGGAGTTTTCCCAATTCCTGGAGAAGTTGGGCGATTGAACCATCGCCACTCCATCCATCGCCTTGTTGCTTACATAGAAAGCTTCCTTCAATTGAGTCAGATCATGGGTCCACCTAGCCCAGTATTACCAACACTAATTGGCAGCATCTCTCCAGGGTTTCAGGCAGGAGCATTTTCCGCCCTGTCTGGAGGTACCAGGAATTGAACCTCCAACCTTTTGCTTGCAAAGCTCTACCACTGAGTTTCCCGGCCCTTGCTATTGAAGCCCTTCCTAGCAGACAGGACCCTATTAGGGCCTCTGCCAGAGCAACTGTGCAGCACAGCAACGGATCTGAATGAAACAGATTTGCTTATGTAAGGATAGGAGGCAAGGTATACAAAAAAGCCTACTTCCGTTCTTTCTCCCCCGGCTCCAGTGGCAGATTTAAGGTAGTAAGGATTGAATTCGATGAGCAGCATCCGAAATGAGGATGCAGGGGCCTTTTTAGGTGGGCAGTGAAGACTAATCTTATTAGAGTTGCTCATTCCCAGATGGTTCATCAGGACAAATACGCGCGTCTCCCTACCGCTAATAAGTAACACGTTGATGTAATTTCAATGTAATTAAATTCATGCATGCAATGAATTTTATTTGAGCCTGAAAGTGTCCACTCACAGATGAGGCTGCTGCACCATTTTCTGTTGTGGCTCTTCCCTGAAAGGGTGATCCGTTGGGGTGGCCATGCGTTCCCTTTTTAGAGTCCTCTATTTCAAGGCATCTTGTATTTGAAGTCTTGTCCCGTACAAGGATGGTGTAAAGATGAAAGAACCATTAGAACTGTTTTCCACTAGCATTTTACACCTGGACAGACAAAGAAGTTACAATCACCTGCACTGTAGGAAGATCTTCTTTATTTCTATTTAAATTATAATTTATTTCTAAATCTGTATCTGTACATATCAATTAGCATATTCAAATTTATGTCAACAGAGTGTCCTTTTTGTGGCAATTCATATGTGGTCACCCTCTGATCTTTACCCACTTTTGAACTGAGTGTGATTGGAGCTTTCATTTTTTCCCTATCCAAGGATATGATACAGAACAGTGAGTCACCCGCAAACATGGCCAGAGGATTCCTCTAAGTTTGGATCATTCCTACATTTATGCACTCTCTATGAGTTAACCTTTTTTGGGCGTAGGAGAAAAGCTTGCCCCGGACTTTAATTTAGAACAGCGGCTGCAACAGACAAAGAAATATTGTGCACAGAAAGGGCAAAGTCTGTTCAAGGGTGAGCTGCTAACGCATCTTTTTAAGACTCAGGAATAAAACATGCATGCCTGCAGAAAGGGCCATTGTATCTTTCTGAGACTTTCAGTTTCTTTCCTCTAGCATACAGCATCTGTTCCTCCCCTCACCCACAAGAAACTTCCTTTTGTGTTGAACTCAGTGGGATTTGCTTCTGTAGTAAGCAAACTTAGGATCCCACTAACAGCTTAGGTATGGGGTTAGGTGTGACAAGTGGTCTCTGATTGTTTTGGGGACTCATGGAATTTGGGGCAGACTATCCCATGGTCCGTGTGGTCTCTGGAATTCACTACCAGAAGATGTAGTGATGGCCACCAATTTGGATGGTTTTAATAGGAGGTTGGATAAATTCCTGGAGGGGAAGGCTATCCAATGGCCATGTGCTACCTCCAGTATCAAAGGAAGTAATCCTATAAACACCAGTTGCTGGGGAACATGGGTGGGAGGGTGCTGTTGCACTGTGTCCTGCTTTGTTGGTCCCTGGTTGACAGTTGGTTGGCCACTGTGTGAACAGAATGCTGGACTAGATGGACCCTTGGTCTAATCCATCAGGGTTCTTCTTATATTCTTTCGTTCTTAAACATGTTATTGAGGGTTATCAATGGGCGTGAGCTTTGCTGGATTTGATTTTGGGCCCATATTATCCCTTGTGATTGAGCAGCTTGCTCTGGTTAGAAGAGCCAACTCTTGGTCCCTGGCACAATTCCCCTCAGCTTAAATTGGACCAAGAGTTTGGCAATAGGCTTGCTTTCCTCCATTATTTTACGCCTATATTAAAAATAGCCTTGGGGAACATATCGCATTGAGGTGGCCACATCTTGGCTGCTGGAACTATGTGTAAAATACCTCATTCCCACCAAATTTCTCCAGGGGGAAGATAAATTTTACAACAGCTTCTCACAGGTACAATTTCTGTCTTTTTTCGTAAGCGGGTGTTTTGGGGGAGGGGCAGAGGGTTGCGCTGCAACACAGCACAGACAAATGGCTGACATCGAGCCTCTTCAGTGCTGTAAGGAGAAAGTGCCAAAGAAACTAGATACACTTGTCTATATAAAAATCCTATTGATTATACCATCTCTCTGTTGTATATTGAACAGAATAAGTCTGGAACTAGAGTGTCACAAGATTGTTGCATGCACCCGTCCCGGGTCTTTTCCTCTGCTCTCTCTCCCAATGGCATCTAGTACCACGAAACACGTGGTAACACATCAGTGGGCTGCAAAGACCTCAACCCCCACCCCCCAAGTGACAATGGGTGGAGTAGAGTAGAGGCAGGAAAGCTTGCAGCGGACTGAACTTTTGTCAGCAACCATTTTACGGCCAGCCATTGTCATTGGTACGAGAGAACCAGAGCGACAGGCGGGTGAACAAAGTAGGTTGCAATGGTGAAGGCGAGCAATGATGGAGAGGAGGAGCAGTTCCCAGTGGGGCCCCTCTTGGGGCGTGGGCTCCCAGCAGGTGCCCGGCCATGTCTTCCCTTGGCGCTCGCCCTGTTCTGTTGTTCCCTGTATTAATCACTACCCTGCCAGGAGGAGAAATATGTGTCTCTGGTTAAAAAGCCACCAGGGTACTGGAAGGGGAGTCCTTCTTGGCAAATATCTGAGTGGCCGCTCCCGTGGATTTGGCTCTCTTTCCACCCTCGCTTTCTAGGGTGCTGTGGGAGACCGGCTGCTATTGCTTAGGGTGGGCATGCTGGTAATGCTGGCAGGGGTACAGCAGGAGGAGCTTTTCAGCAATAGAACCGTCAGTACCCATGTTAGCTTGTTCCCACATTACATTTGCGGTACTGGGTTGTAGATCAGTGGGCCTCTTACCTTGCTGGGTGTGGGCCTTGGCAAGTGCTCAACTGTGCTTACCCTTGAGGCCAGCCCTGGCTGGGAGTTATGGGGATTGTAGTCCAAAATATCTGGTTGGTTCCAGGACGCCTAGCCTTGTTTTAAACTTTTTCTGTTACAGTGGAGAGCTCTCTGCATGTCTGATTTGGGATTTGATCTTTATGGGGAAGGATAATTCTCTTTCTCTCTCTCCATTAACTTGTAGGCCTCTTTCCCTGGCAACCTGCGCCTTGTGATGGTCCTGCGCCCCACCGGGTTTTTCCAGCGCACTTTTACCGACATTGGATTTCGGTTTAGCCAAGAGGATTTCCTACTCAAACTGCCGGTATGACACCCACCGCCTTTATCTGCATATCCCTTTTGTAATTGGTAGCTTTACCTGCGTGGGCTGTTCATTCCAGGGCAGGTACAGCCATAATGCGCTTTAATTACGATCAATGCAAAGGACACATTAGTCTTCTGTGAGTATTATATGTTGCTATGGGGAAAAGAAAGCAGTGGAGGCTATATTTATTATTGTTTATTTATTGCATTTATATCCCTTTTTTTGGCTGAGAGTCTGTGGCTGGCGTAAAGTCACCCAGTGGGCTTCCATGGCCGAGTGGGGATTAGAACCCCGGATCTCCCGACTCCCAGTCCAACGCTCTAGCCACTATACCATATTGGCATCATGCAAAGCACTTTGGATAGCTCCTTTGCAGTTCTGAGTGAAACCCAGAGCAGATTCACTGCCCCACTGAAAGAAAGGCAGTATTACTGTTCATTATTAAATCCATTATTTAAAAAGATCCAGCAGATATTTGTCTGAAGGTGTCTAGAAACGGACAACCCCATGTGGTAATGGGAGCAGTCAGGAGTGTTGACAAGACGTCCTTGGGACCAGATAGCTCAATGGGCTGTTCAGGATCTCCGGCTATGCTAGCTTTTCACAGGTCCCATGCTGCTTCCTTCATAGAATCATAGAATAGTAGAGTTGGAAGGGGCCTATCAGGCCATCGAGTCCGGCCCCATGATCCTGATTGGGCTGAACCCTGATAGTATATACATGCACTTCCAGGTGTATTCAACGAGCTGGCTCCTGTTGGATAAAGTTTCTAGTCCTGTGGATACCAAACTTCTGTTTGCTCTGTAGGAACTAGCAATGACTCTATTCTGTTTTTCTCTCCCCCAGGTTGTCATGCTGAGTTCGGTCAGTGACTTACTGACGTACATCGACGAAAAGCAATTGACGCCCGAATTTGGGGGCACCTTGGAGTACTGCCATAGCGAGTGGGTCATCTTCAGGACTGTACGTCCCTCTCGCGTAATATGTGCCACTGATATTTTTGTGTGACTTAGTCTGGGTGATAAGGCTCATATGGTTACCATCTGGTGTGATTATAATTGCTTATGATTAGAGTGGGAAGTGGGGGGATGATGTCTCTGGTTTACTTTACTTGTTGTATGTCAGGGTTTTAATTTTTCTGAACTGGCCAAAGAGCTTTGGCTGTTGAGCGGTCTAAAAATGGAATGAATGAATGAACTAATAAATATTCACAATCCTTCCCTTGGCACCGCTTTTACTGAGCTTAAACACTAACTTAAGTTCCGAGTTGATGAAGGGAAACCTCCTTCTTCCCAGGCTATAGAAAGTTTTGCACTAACTGTGAAGGAAATTGCCCAGATGCTGCAGTCCTTTGGCATGGAGCTGGCGGAAACGGAGCTGCCAGACGACACCTATTCGATCGAGCGGATCTTGGCCCTGCGCACGGAGAAATACTACCAGCTGAAGGTAAGCTGTGTCAGAATCTTCACCCAATCGGGAGACAGTCTTTGGTTCTCTGACGGGATCTGCCAATTTGCTTCTCTGTTTGCCTTCACTTGTTTTTGCTGCTCTGTTACATTGTCTCAGAATACTTCGATCACTGTTGACTAGCTAAAGGCCATGTTTGAACAGGGTGAGAAGGGAGACGGTACAGAGAGTCCCTCAAAACAATTCTTGGAATCACAGAGTCAGAAGGGATGCCCCTCTTCCTGCCTATACAGGAAATCCACTGCTCCGACATCCCTGATAGGTGGCTATTGAGCCTCTCCTTAGAAACCTTTAAGGCAGGCCAGCGGAAACTGGTGGCTTTGATGTCCGTGGGGCAATGAATCCGCTCCAGGTTTCAGACAGAAGCAGTCGTGTTACGAAGGGTGTAGCACCAATGCTGACCAGTGGGAAAGAGACAAAGTCTGGTGCTGGTTGACGGGTGTTTTTATTATCTTACATTAAAAGCCCAACATTTCGGATGTACTCCTTCCTCAGGAGGTGTGTCTCAACACACATTGCCTAGATAAATTAACAGCTTTTTTTGGAATAAAAATCCTTCAGCAATTCTCTTTGAAGGCTGCGCTCTCTCTGCGAGTGTCCGTCTATAACAGTGAGTCAAGGTCAGCTGTTATTTATTGGAGATGATAAGGAAAGTTTTTCAGCTGCACTCCACTGACTCCTCTAGGATTCTGCCCATACTTAGTTCCCTTGTGTTAGCTCGGGCTGTCCAATAAATAACAGCTGACCTTGACTCACTGTTATAGACGGACACTCGCAGAGAGAACGCAGCCTTCAAAGAGAATTGCTGAAGGATTTTTATTCTGAAAAAAAGCTGTTAATTTATCTAGGCAACGTGTGTTGAGACACAGCTCCTGAGGAAGGAGTACATCCGAAACATTGGGCTTTTAATGTAAGATAATAAAAACACCCATCAACCAGCACCAGACTTTGTCTCTTTCCCACTGTTCAGACAGAAGCAGTCAGAACTCTAAAGAAGCTATTCAAAGTATGAAACCTGGAGCGGATTCAATGCCCCACGGAAGTCAGAGCCACCAGTCTCCAATGACTCGGGTGTAGAACCCAAATTTAGTCAATCTGGGATCCCAGCCAGTTTTCTGGGGTTTCCCAGATGGACACCCCCATACACATCTGGAGGGCATCTGGTTAGAGGCAGGGTGGTGTAGTCATGGGGGATCCCAGGGTAATTTGTTTGTTGAGAAGCGAGGGATTAATCACCCATTCATCATGCAGTGGTTTGATCTCTTTCACAGGAAGATATTACAGCTGTCACCAAAGAGGGGAGCATGCTTTTATGTAGCTTAGAAGAGCCAGAATTGGATGAAGCCAGTGAAGAGCCACCACAGGAGAGATCTGGTGACTGGGAGACGGTCAACCGGTGAGCGCATTGAGGGTCATGCTTTGTTTTTACACCTGGGTGACTTCTACATTCTCTCTCTCTCTCTCTCTCTCTCTCTTCTTGTTTCTTCCATCCATCCATTCATCTATTCACTCTTTGGTTCATTCAATCTCTCTTCTCTCTTTTGTGTGCACACACTGGCATCCATTCACACCAACATAGACACACATAAGTACACAAACAACTACCCTTTCTCTAGTTCATTAATCCACCACCCTTTTCTCGCTTCCATGTATTCTCTCTCTCTCACACACACACACACGCACACACAGTATAGATATGCATGAAGTTGGCACTGTCTTAAACCAGCTCATATTATTCCTTTTGTTTTCTTCAGTAGTGGGACTGATGTGTTGTACCTAATAAAACAGGTATGCAGAATCTCAGCCCTCTGGAGCTTTCAAGATGACCCTCCAGATTTCCCCAGGAGGCCACACCCCCTTCCCTTGGCCACACCCTTTTCCTCCAGCCACCAGTCGTTGGGTGGATTCCTTGACCCGACCCTGCACACCCACCTAAAGCCTCTCCTATGGCTTAGCTACTCTCAGGAAGAGCTTTAAACTACAATATGCTGGTATTTGAGATGTTCTTGGTCCTGTTATTTTTGCCTTCAGCCCAACCCAACACTGGAATGCGTTATTTCGGCCCTCAGGCTGAAAAGAGGTTCTGCTACTTCTTGGCTACTTCTCCAGCTGTTTCCCATGACTTGCCAGCTGCTCCTGCCTTCCTTGAAATGTGCAGATTAATGTCTCGAAAACTTACTGGAAATGGATATTGATTTGTGTGAGCCAATTTCGAAGCCTTTTCATTGAAGAGCAAGATAAAAATGCTTTGAATTAAGTAATTCATTAAATTGTAAATTCCAGACCAAATACTCTGGGTGATATGATAGGCTGAACTTTATTTATTTATTATAGTTTGAATCTGCCCAATAACAAAAGTTCCTTGATTGGTTATATATGGCTAAAAAAAATTAAACCCGGTATTAAAGACAAGGAGCCTATTCAGACAACACTCTAAGCCATGGTTAGGCCACTAACCCTTCTGCAGCAAAGGGTTAGTGAGTGTGTTTAAACCAGGATTATGTAGCCACCATGGTTTGGAATGGTTCATACGACATGCTAAGTCATAACGTTTAGCTCAAAATGCTTAACCGTCATACCTTAGTGTGTTGTTTGAACAGGGTCACTGCAGAACAAACAAACGGAATGTTGTGAATTTGTCCCATGTTAGAATTTTTGTCATCGCAAAAATGTTATTGAGGGCATCTTCTAAACTTAAACCTCTCTTCCTCTTGGGAAAAGGTTGCTTGCCCAGTTGTATGAGATGGAAGCAGCTTTCGACGGATTCTGGGAGAAACATCAGCTAAAGATGGAACAATATGTGCAGCTCTGGAAATTTGAGCAACACTTTCAAGAGGTAAGATGAGGCAGCGGTCACTTCGGCCTTTCTAATCACTTCCATCAGATAATTTTCAACAGCTAAAAACAAAAACAAACCTTTTTCTGTAAGTTTTGTCTTTCAGTGATGTTGGGTCCCTCCCCTCCTGTTTTTTTTTTTTTTTTTATGTCCTTCCCCTTTTAGCTCAGCAAAACCATTGAATTTTTAATGGACCAGCAAGGAGAACTTCCTGATACTGGAGACAACATCTCTCAAGTAAAACAGAGGCTCTCGGACCTGGATAATTTGGACAAAATGTCACAGGTGAGGCTCTTTTCCAACCTGTAGCAGTGTAAAACAGCCACCCTCACCCTGCTGCAGTAATCCAGATGCTCAAACAGAGTGATCTGGTTCACACAACATGACAAGCTGGCGTACGGGTTGAATGTGGGTTAAGATCTTAAGAAGAGGTATGCTTGATCAGACTAAGGCTCAATTCGGACAACACATTAAGCAACTGTGGGTTGATGAAGCAACAACCCGTTGAGTTGTTAAACGTGTCGTCTGCAGGTAGCCACACAACGCAGCAACAACCCACAGTAGGCAAAGTGGGGACCCACAAGCTGGACATGGTGCAACAACACCCTCCCACCCATATTCCCCAGCAACTGATGTATACAGGCTTACTGCCTCTGATACTGGAGATAGCACATAGCCATTAGGACTTGTAGCCATGGATAACCGTTTCCTCCAGGAATTTATCCAACCCCCTTTTAAAGCCATCCAAATTGGTGGCCATCACTACATCTTGTGGTCATGAATTCCATAGTTTAACTATGCGCTGTGTGAAGAAGTCCTTCCTTTTCTCTGTCATGGATGTTCAGAGTGGCTTCATGCAGAATGTATTGTTTTGAAAGAACCTCATTCTGTCTTGATGAGGACCCACAGGATCCTTTTCTCTCCCAGTGCCCAGTTTACCAGCTACTCCTTTTTTGCTTTTCTGTTAAAGGATGTGACTGGGAAGGCCCAAGTGGTGATCCTTCATGGGCACCAGCTGGCGGCAAACCACCACTACGCCCTCAACTTGATCTGCCAGCAGTGTAACGAGCTGCGGCACCATTCGGACATCTTGCTGGAGGAGATCAAAAGAAAACATAACCGGCTCCAGAAGACCTTGGATCTCCTCACCTCCCTGCAGCAGGTAAGTCCAAAAGTGGACCTCTTGACCCCCAAGTAGATGCATGAGCCTTCACCTAGTCCTCCAGGTTGACATCAGTAACAGATTGTGGGGATCCCCATTCCTGCCTGTAGACTGCCAGTTGGCTGTCATCTTGAGGTAGATGATTCAGTTCATGGATCTCTTCACTGGAGGTGGATGGATCCAATTTTAGTGGTGCTGTGAATCCATTCTGGGTTTCAGTCAGAACCAGCCAGAACCCTAAGAACAGCTATCCAAGGTGCTGAACCTATTTGGGGGTTTGGGTTCAGCACTTTGGATGACTCCTCCAGGGTTCAGGCTTGTTATGACGAAAACCCAGAATGAATTCACAGCCACACCACCATTGTAGTGACTTGCCTCCACTGGATCTCTTTCCACCTGTGGGTTTTTTTTCCCATCAGGCCCTGGAATGCTGCGATGAAGGCGCGTATCTTCTAGCCAACCAGCCGATGGATAAATGCCAGTCCCGGGAAGGTGCCCAGAGAGCTCTCCAAGACATAGAGAAGTTCCTCGAGAGCTCTTCATTGCATTTAAATTCCGATTATCAGACCCTGTACTCTGACTTCGAGCTCATTTTAACACCTGAACTCAAGGTAGGCCCATGGAAGAGCGGGCAAAGTCACGATGGCTATGATAGTAAGAATGACAAAGAGTCTGGTGTCACCTTAAAGACTTAACAATTTTATCCTGGCATACGCTTTCATGGCTACTGTCCACTTCGTCAGTTGCATGATGCCACAAGTGTCTTTGTTTTTGTTTCGACCGACTAGCACTGCTACCGCTCTGGAAATTGTTGTGATGGTAAGAGCTCCAGGGAGGTGTCTGTTAACACTGGACCCAGCAATCTGAAGATTGCAGGGACTTTAACTCAACCTTGTTAGTCTAGATGGGAGGTCGTGAATTTGGCTGTAATGGTAGTAACATAGTTGTTCAAAGAATTTAAGCAGGGCTAGGGTTCACTTGAAAGGTGAAGACAGAACATTTTGGGGCTCATTTGGAAAGACCCTCACCTTGTTTGATTTAAATGTGTCTTTTGTTGTCCCATGGTGAGTTCTAAAAAACTTTCTTTGTAAATTCCCAGCATAGATAGTTTGAACTAAGGAAAAGCCAGTTGTAGAAGGCCCCTATTGGTCAGTACTGATGGTGTCACTAACAAATCCTTCTACTTCCCAATAATTGAAATGGAAAGTGGGGGGAAGTGAAAGATGGATGTATCCACAAATAAACATGTGTGCTGCATCAATCCTTCACATCTCCAGATAGTGCTGGAAAAGAGCCCTGCCTGAAACCTTAGAGAGAAGCTGCTAGATGATAGTGACAATATAGACAGACTGGTGGTTGGACTCATTCTAAGGCATTTTCCTCTCTTTGGGGGCTTGAGCAACTAGGAGACCTGCGCTTGTGAAATGAGGACAGCCTTCACCTCATGCCCAGCTCAGCTTCTCAGGAGCTGGGCCTAAGAAAACCACAGCGAAGTCTCTAATTGCCGATCATGATGTTATTTGCTTACGGGAGTATCCTTTTGGGATCCGCAGGCCCGGATCCAGACGGTCCAGTTCAAGCTCGAAAATGTGCGCAGCATGTTCGAGAACAGACAAGCGTGCTTCAAAAAGCTAACGGATAAGCAAGTGCGCCCCGTACAACTCGTAGCCCCACGGCCAGAAACCCCGCCCCGGTCTAAGTCTCCACTGTTTTCTCCAAAACATGGTAACGTGCTTTTTAGTTACTACATCCAGGAATGCTTGTGAGCGCTCCCTTGGGGAAATGAGTATGAGAATGGGCTTTTGAGTGAGAGATGGATGCGAGTGGTGGGGCATGATCGCAGCAATGGAGGGTGCCTATTGTCCAGTATTTGTGACGACACCAAAGTCTTTCCCCCATTTCATTTCCCAGACCTATTTTTCAGTACCCTGCAACCATTTCTGAAATTCGATCTCTTGTGGCCCCGTTTACACAGTAGGGAGATTACCCCTTTTGCAACCTGTGCTGCTCATTTTCATTGCATCTTCAGCATGTGCCTGTTTAAAACCAGCCGTGTCTGGACAATCATATTTCAACTTAAAATGCCACGATATGAATGAGCCTCTTGTCTGTCCACACAACTTCTGTGCTCCTCCCTTCGCAATGCAGTCAAACCAGTCTAATCAACTATAGATTCCCATTTATTTCAAACTGGGAAATGATGTTTACCAGCTTCAGAACAAGCCAGGATATTAAACCATGGTTTGAAATTGGTTTAATATCCTGGCTTGTCCCGATGATGATAACCATAATTTCCCAGTTTGGACAAAATGGTTGCTAATCCACTGCCGTAGATTTCAATCAAGAGCGAGGAACGTCTTTCAGCCTCTTTCAGCTTCTCAATTTCAGAGAAGCTCTCAGAGGCTGCAGGGCTGAAGGCAAAGGAGATGAGGCCAAACTCAAAAGGGATGAGGCAAAATACCGAAACTAGGAACACATTTTAGCTTAAAGCTCTTTCTGTCAGTAACTAAACCTTAGAAGAGGCATTTCAGTCTTTCAGAACAGGGGGAGAACTGATAAAGCTGGAAATCCACCCTTCGTTTCGGCACCAGGTTAAGACAGGGCATCTTAACAAAGCCTTTGATGGCTAAATCCACCAGCCTGCCCACTGTCTTGTTTCAATTGGATTTTACTGTTTTAAAATTTCATATAGGTTTTAACGAACCAATGGTTTAATTTGTTTTAGAATTGTATATTTATTGTTCTATTTTATCGTATGATTTTATCTGTACGCCACCCTGAGATCCTTGTGATATAGGGCGGGATATAAATGTTTTAATAAATAATAAATAAGTTGGGGGATAGGGAATGGGGCCAGAAGAAGGGAATGTGGGCACCTGGGGAACTCCGGAAGGCCCAATTGGGACCACAGAAGACCTGTATTTGACCCACGGGCCTGAGGATCTGACCCCTGATTTTCAGGCTTCCTGGTTTGTTTGCTTGTGCCGAAGAGGGGGCTGTGTGTGCGGGAGAAAGACTCATAGGGGTCGTAGTCCAATATATCTGAAAAGCACTAGGTTGGGGAAAGGTGCTCTGGCCTAAGGTTGACTGCTGTATCTGCCAATGGCTGTCCAGAGATGGTAGGGTTGACAAAAGGTGACAAAGATGGCGCCAAGCCTGAAGACCAACCCCTACGAGAAAAGGTTGAAGGAGTTGGGTATGTCTAGTCTGGAAAAGAGACAACGAAGAAGCGATAATTGTTGCCATCTTCAAATATTTCAAGGGTTGCTACCTGGATGTTGGAGCTAATTGGTTTCCTGGTACTCCAGAGGGAAGGACCCAAATGAACAGGTTCCAATTAGGAGAAGGAGGGATTTGGACTGAACATTAGGAAGAAGGTCCTGATGGTTTGGCTTTTCAACCGCAGAACAGGCAGCCTCAGGAAGTGCCGGACTCTCTTTTCTTAGAGGTTTTTAAGCAGAGGCTGGACGGCCACCCATCAGGGATGCTTCAGTCATGGATCTCCTGCATTGGCAGGGCGTTGGGGTAGATGGTCTTTGAGGTCCCTTCCAACTCTATGCTTCTAGGATGTTCTGCATGCGAAGGGCGTGTTTTTGCTGCAGAGCTCCGCCCTTGATCGACAAGGCGGTGGCTTTTCTGATCCCATAGTCCTGTTCTTAAATTCTGTATGCTCTGCGATCTCTCTGGCAACGTGAACTTCCCCCTCCCTCTGTTTCTGGCAGCTTGTTCCTTTCTAATAATGTTGTCCGACCTCAATGAGTCCTGCGGGAATAGTAATGTGTAACCGTTTTTATTTTTGCAACAGCACAGTTTGAAGATGAGGCACCTTCTCTTCATATCTGTTTGCATTCTTCTGCATCCGTTTTTCTCCCTACATCCTTTGCCCATTACTTCATCAAAGGTGCCTTCTTCTCTATAAATGATATTCAAACACTAACCTTTTACCAAACAAAGTGATGTCAATGCAATTTAGGTACCTTTCCTTTGTGCCAAAGTGACAATTTCCATCTAAAAGGCTCTTTTTGCTGCCTTTTTTTGACCAGCCTGTTCTTTGATTTTGTAGATATTATAGTGTCTGCAGTGGGATGGAGGTGGAGGTGATATTTTTAACCTTTATAGTGCATACCCACCCCATTCCACCTCTATCCTATCTTGGATTCCTTTATGTGGAAGTGATGTCATTATTATTATCCATTTATTTACTACTACATTTATATCCCGCCTATAAACCCAGGGAACAATAAGGAGAAAATCCTGTTCCTCCACCTAGGGATTTTTTTGGGGGGAAATGGGGGGGTCCCACATTTTTCTTGTTATTTTATCATTTTCCCCCAGGGGATTTCTGGGCTTTCACATCTCTAAGTCTAGCCCAGGTGAGGGAAGACTGTTTTATACAGCCGAATCCCCAAATATTCCCCCAAAGCACATTCTCCAATATCAAGAACCTCTCACCCCTGGGCCTTAAGTTTCTTCCTTTAAGGAAATAAATGTGTCATTTGCCAGGACCAGGGACTTTTCTGTGGTGACTCTGAAGTTGTAGAGTGCGAAATCGTTATGTTCCCCCCCCCCCCAATGGTCTCCTTTTATAGGCAGGTGATAACATTTTTATTCTGTCAGCAATTCACTGATATGTGGGATATATATATATATATATATATATATGTATGTATGTATGTATTTGGTAACAGTTTTATGTTACTTTCAATGTTTGTTTTTGCTGTTTTGTGAAGAATTCCCCCCTCTATTTTTGTTTTCATTTTTCTGTGATTATAAATGTCAGTCATTGGCATCAATTGTTGTAGAGAGCCCTCCGCTGAATCCCTCCCTTTACCAAGATCAAATGGCAATGAAAACAGAGCCTTCTCCATGGTGGCCTCCTAGTGGCAGCACACCCATGAAATGCTCTCATCTCGTGCCACTTTTGATGGGTTTTTTTTCATGCCAAATGAAGACCCTTTTTTTCTTCCTCAGATCTCTAAGCATCTCATTTAGCTGATTCTCACTGTCCTTTATTTTATGGATTTGTATCAGGTTTGGCTGCCCTGATTTCTTTTCCTATTCCTTTTAAATTAATATTACTTCTTATTTACTTACTATTGTTTGTTGGTTCATATTTCTATTAATTTTGTATTTGCTATTATTAATTTGACTGGTTGTTAGCTGCCCTGGGAGTTTTTAAATTTCAAGGCTGGCATATAACTGCCTCAAATAAATAACATTTTAAGAGCACAACCTATGTGCCTTTAGACAGGAAAAAAGTCCTACAACTCCCAGTATGGCTGTCTGGGGAATGCTGGCAGTTGTAGGGCATTTCCTCCCCTATTTAAACACGCATAGGATTGTGCCCTAAATCAATAAATGCTAGTCCGACACCAGGATGGTATGTTTGGTGTAGAGTAGACATTTCCCAAAAGGTTTTATACAGTGAATCCCATTACCTATTATCAAGGCTGGAAATTGCATTTACCACACCAAGTGAGACATTCCCTGGTAGGTTATATTATTGCTCTGTGTTATTACACTTTGTTAAAATATCTCAGGTTTTGTTCATTGCAGTTACAGAGTAGCTTCGTGAAATAATGCTTTTTGTTTCCTAAACAATATTTATTTTTATTCTGACCTTTTGTTACAAATAATAAATTTCCTCTTGCAACAGTTGTTTCTCTCTTCAGATGTTTTGTCTGTTAAAAAAAAAGACATTGATTTTGATGCCAGCGTTAACAAACTGAAGATGCCTACCTTTTAAAATGGGTAGTTTCATGTGGTTGAAAGAGATTATTATCATTATTATTATTATTATTAGTGGTGGTGGTTCGTAAAGCTACAGAAGATAATCTTGCCCTTTTCCCCCCCTTTGTTTACATCCAAGGTGTAGATTTTAATTCCAGTTTGAAATTTTCATTTGATATCTCGCTACCTGGGAAGAAAACGTCAAGGAAATCTCAAAGCTCCCGTAAGGTAGGTAAATAATGGAAAAAAATATTAAATACAAGCAGGACCTCCCAAAAAAAATTAAGTGTACAGTGCTGCTGTTCAGAGCGCCCGCTGTCCGCTCCCTTTTCCAGAACATTCCATTCCATTCCCCCTCCCCTGAACAGACTCTGAACATTCCATGGCCACTGAGCACGCTCACTCCTCACTGTGCTGTTTTGAGTATTTAGAGCTTTTTTCTAAAGTTTTATTATAGTTCTGCAAATCTGGGGGTTCCCCAAGCCCACAGATACCTCCCTGTTGTGCATGGGTGATACTGTTTTGGGTGGTGCCATTTTGACTCATGGAGAATGGTTTTGCTGTGTTAGAATATAGGACTGCCCTCAAATCCCTCCTGAACTTTCCACACAGCCTTTGGAACAGGGGTAGGTAACCCAGTGACCTCTAGTAGTTGTTGGACTACAAATTATAGAATCACAGAATAGCAGAGTTGGAAGGGGCCTATAAGGCCAACCTCCTGCTTAATCCCATGATCCCAGACCATTTGTCAGGCTGGAAAGAGCTGATGGGAGTTGTAGTCCATCTGGAAATCTCTGGGCTTCCTACCCCTCCTTTGGAATAACCCCTTAGTCCCCATATCCCACTGCAACCAATCCTTAGGACACATAATAAGTGCAAAGACCCAGTGTGGATGTAATTCTAAATTACAGTTTAGTGCTATGCAAACAAACCTGGGTGAGCCTTTGGCTCACAAGCGTCACCTTCAACTCTCCTCTGGTGCAGTTGCAAGGAAGAGACTGGACGAATCTATGCCTTAGTTTAAACAAACAGTAGCTTGTTATTATGTCTGAACTGGAAACAGCAGTTCAAATCCACCTTGGTTTGTTGAAACAAGCCAGGATCAGAAGACAATGATTTTTTAAAAAAATCTTGGCTTGTTTTAACAAACCATAGTTTGAACTAAATCAGGAAGCTGGTGCTTCCAGCCTCTTGTGCCTGCGTCAAGGAGGAGGAAAAGGGAGAGTGAATGTGCATGCGCATAGCATTACCAGTGGCTTAGTGTTACAATGGAACTAGACCAGACTCTTCTTCTTTTATTCCTGTCTCCATTTTGTTTCTGTTTTTCTATTGCCTCCCCTGTGTTGGATTTAGATTGTAAGCCCTTTGGGGCAGGCTTATAGCTTCTTGTTCATTTCTCAGGTGCTGTGCACATTGTGGCTGCTATTCAAATAATAGAGATCTTAATCATAATAAAGGAACGCGTGTTGACATTCTGCGACGTCTCTTTCAAACCTGTGTTGTTTTCTCTCCAGATTGAAGTAATGCACGATTATCAAGAGAAAAGGAATTCCTTGCAGTACTGCATTACAGAAAGCGAAGACAGTTTAGACATATTGAAAAGGTGCGTTTATTTTCCAGGCACTTTCTCTTCACCAGTTTGGAAAGAAAAGCCCGATCTGCATTCTGCAAACAAACAAGCAAGCAAGCAAGCAAGCCGGCAAACAAACAAACAAACGTAGCATTGATTTGGGAAATTTCTTTGTTCCTTTCACTGAAGACATTTGAAAAATGGTGCCTGACTGGGCAGTAATTCGTAGGCCTCAGTGTCACCAAAATTCACTCCTGTTCATTGAGGGAAACAAAAATCAGATATAGCTCTCACAGGCTGCGATGGTCCAAGGACTAAGGCAATAAATGTTATTGATTGATATTGCTCTCACAGTTCAAACATGAGGACTAGCCGCTTTTATGGCTCCTCCTCCTCTTCTTCAAACAAATGCTGAGATATTTACAAAGCTGGATTCTGCTGCCAGTAGCGCATAGTGCTGCTGTTCTGTCTTCGTGCAGAATCGTTACCTAACCTCAACCGTGATCCGTCACCCTTTTTCCCTTCTTTCATTTAGCCATGTGATAAATGAGCTGATAGAAACGGAGCGGGTGTACGTGGAGGAGCTGTTTACCGTTCTGATGGTGAGTGTGCCTTCATTTCTTCTTCCACTTCCCCGTGAAGGAGTAGGTTATTGATGACCATTAGGCATGATGGCTAAAAGGATCCCTTATGTTTAGAGTAGGAAAGAATGGATTTTATAAAATCCATTCCATCTGTGTTTCATGGATTATCAGGTACCATTCATTCTCCTCTCCTCTCGTTGGCAGAATTGGATTTTTTTTTCCAGTTCCTCAAATTTGATGAAATTCGCATTTGCACAAATTCAGACTTGCAAAAATGTGCAGCCCTCCCCCCCCAAAATGTGCAGATCTCCCCAAAATATACATTTTCACACTTTAGCCTATGAGAGAAATGCACGTTTTCAGCCAGTGCTTTTTTATTGTAGGTATTTTCCCGTGTCAAAATTCAGGAAACTAAAAACAAACAAACAAACAAAAAACCTGTCTGCGGAATCCATGTGACTCAGAAAAAGTCACACGGGTTGGACTTTTCCTGCGTCACATGATGTGATTCATAGAAATCCAAATTCATTAGATTCTGTTGCAGATTTCTCCAACACGCCTAGTTCACCTGCAGTGTGCCACTGAATACCAGTTCCTGGAGGAAATAGCCCAGTGGCTTTGAAACCCTACATGTAGACTGCTCTGTGGCATATGGATGCTAGAGTAGACCAACCTACGGAAGGTCCCCTGGGAAGGTCCCCAACAGGACACAAGCTAGATGCGCATAGTGCTAACTTTGGTGGTGCTGTTGGCACAGGGCTACAGAGCTGAGATGGACAACCCCACGATGGCCTTTCTCTTACCCCCCCTCTTGCGGAACCACAAAGACGTTCTCTTTGGGAACATGACCGAGATTTACGACTTCCACAACAAGTAAGTTGCCCTCCGAATCTGAACGCTTGGTTTTCGTTCCCCGGCCTTCAGCGGTTGCTCACGGCCTCCTTCTCTTGCAGAATTTTCCTCCACCATCTGGAAAGCTGCCTTGAAGCACCGGAGAGAGTTGGATACTGTTTCTTGGAAAGGGTCAGTAGGCACGTTCTTTGAGCTGTGTACTGCTGGCTCAGAATTTGGGGCGGGGGGAGATGTCTTGAGCACAGTACCCCCAGTACCTCCTCCTAAGTTAGAAGCGGTGGGATAAGCAGCTTAGAAATTCCTCTTCAGTTCTTCTTAAATGCTCTGAACAAAGTAGAGATCATAGCACTATTAGGGCAGTGGGCCTATGCTAGGGGTGGACGAACTCCCCCTAGTCCTATTTGCGCTCTGCTCGCTGGACTCCTGCCAGTAGCCTGACCCCGGCATGCATGTAGGGCGAGGCACCAAATGGTCTGTCGGTGCCCGATGAGAACTCACAGGATTATTATTATTATTATTATTATTATTTTGTCCACAAGCTGCAATTTTTTTTGCAAATTTGTGGCTGGGAATATTTACAGAAATCACCTTAAATAGTGCAATTTGCATTAGGGATGTGCACTGACCCCCCGGATCGGATCGGATAGCGGATCGGAATCGGACCTGGGGGGTCGGATCGGATCGGATCGGAGGCTGGTCGGATCGGATCGGACCAGATGTCCGATCCGGATCGGACGCCATTTTGAATGCTTTTTCCCATAGCCAAGTATTGTTTTACAAAAACGCCTATAACTTTTTCATTTTTAAAGATAGAAGGATGAAACTTGGGCACATTGTAGACTGGTTAGGGGTAGTTATCTGTGAGAAATTTCAGAAAGATTGGTGCATGCATTTTGTGGCAATTAATTTTTTAATAAATACCCAGGAATGCCTATAACTTTGTCATTTTTAAAGTTACACACATGAAACTTTGCCACATTGTAGGGGGTACCTTGGGACCTATGTGTGTGAAATTTCAGAAACGTAGGTGCTTGTCTTGTGTGGCAATTAATTTTTAGAAAAATGGGTAGTAGTGGGGTAAATACAGTTACGCCTCCCATTTTTTTATTTTTGAAGATACAAACAGGAAACTTGGGCACATTACAGGTACCACTTGTCTTGATATGTGTGTGAAATTTCAGAAACATTGGAGCTTTCCTTGTGTGGCAATTAATTTTTGAAACAATGAGGAAAGAAACACCTATAACTTTGTCATTTTTAAAGTTACACACATGAAACTTTGCCACATTGTAGGTGGTACCTTGGGACCCATGTGTGTGAAATTTCGGAAACGTAGGTGCTTGCCTTGTGTGGCAATTAATTTTTTAATAAATACCCAGGAATGCCTATAACTTTGTCATTTTTAAAGTTACACACATGAAACTTTGCCACATTGTAGGCGGTACCTTGGGACCTATGTGTGTGAAATTTCGGAAACGTAGGTGCTTGCCTTGTGTGGCAATTAATTTTAGAAAAATGGGTAGTGGTGGGGTAAATACAGTTACGCCTCCCACTTTTTTATTTTTGAAGATACAAACAGGAAACATGGGCACATTACAGGTACCACTTGGCTTGATATGTGTGTAAAATTTCAGACAGCTGGGTCCAGGCATGTGGTGGCAAGGTATTTTTGAAACAATGAGGAAAGAAACGCCTATAACTTTTTTATTTTAAAAGTTAGAAGTCTGAACATTGCTCACTTTGTAGATGGGTTAGGGGTAGATATGTGTCAGAAATTTCAGAATGATAGGTCCAGGCATTTGATGGCTATGGAATTTTTAAATTACATGTTTCAAAAAAATTTCTACAGAGGCCAGGTCTTCCCCTCCCGCTTCCCGCGAAGAAAAGGAAACACTCTCTCGTCTCGATCCCTTTGATCCTTGGTAGTATCCATTACAGGGCTCGTGTCTGCTTGAGTACAAAGTGAAAGCAGACACGAGCCCTGTAATGGATACTACCAAGGATCAAAGGGATCGAGACCAGAGTGATCCTTCCTTGCACGCATGGCTGCAAAACTCAGCTAGGCTCAGCCGTTCTGCTTGAAAAGTGAAAGGAGGAAAGGAAACACGAGCCCTGTAATGGATACTACTAGCAACTTCAAAGGGATCGAGACGAGAGAGTGTTTCCTTTTCTTCGCGGGAAGCGGGAGGGGAAGACCTGGCCTCTGTAGAAATTTTTTTGAAACATGTAATTTAAAAATTCCATAGCCATCAAATGCCTGGACCTATCATTCTGAAATTTCTGACACATATCTACCCCTAACCCATCTACAAAGTGAGCAATGTTCAGACTTCTAACTTTTAAAATAAAAAAGTTATAGGCGTTTCTTTCCTCATTGTTTCAAAAATACCTTGCCACCACATGCCTGGACCCAGCTGTCTGAAATTTTACACACATATCAAGCCAAGTGGTACCTGTAATGTGCCCATGTTTCCTGTTTGTATCTTCAAAAATAAAAAAGTGGGAGGCGTAACTGTATTTACCCCACCACTACCCATTTTTCTAAAATTAATTGCCACACAAGGCAAGCACCTACGTTTCCGAAATTTCACACACATAGGTCCCAAGGTACCGCCTACAATGTGGCAAAGTTTCATGTGTGTAACTTTAAAAATGACAAAGTTATAGGCATTCCTTGGTATTTATTAAAAAATTAATTGCCACACAAGGCAAGCACCTACGTTTCCGAAATTTCACACACATGGGTCCCAAGGTACCACCTACAATGTGGCAAAGTTTCATGTGTGTAACTTTAAAAATGACAAAGTTATAGGTGTTTCTTTCCTCATTGTTTCAAAAATTAATTGCCACACAAGGAAAGCTCCAATGTTTCTGAAATTTCACACACATATCAAGGCAAGTGGTACCTGTAATGTGCCCAAGTTTCCTGTTTGTATCTTCAAAAATAAAAAAATGGGAGGCGTAACTGTATTTACCCCACTACTACCCATTTTTCTAAAAATTAATTGCCACACAAGACAAGCACCTACGTTTCTGAAATTTCACACACATGGGTCCCAAGGTACCCCCTACAATGTGGCAAAGTTTCATGTGTGTAACTTTAAAAATGACAAAGTTATAGGCATTCCTGGGTATTTATTAAAAAATTAATTGCCACAAAATGCATGCACCAATCTTTCTGAAATTTCTCACAGATAACTACCCCTAACCAGTCTACAATGTGCCCAAGTTTCATCCTTCTATCTTTAAAAATGAAAAAGTTATAGGCGTTTTTGTAAAACAATACTTGGCTATGGGAAAAAGCATTCAAAATGGCGTCCGATCCGGATCGGACCTCATCGGATCGGATCGGATCGGATCGGAGGTTGTCCGGATCGGATCGGATCGGATCGGATTTTCCCGATTTTGGGTCGGATCGGATTCGGATCGTGGATCGGATCCGATCCGATGCACACCCCTAATTTGCATACAATTGCAGGCGTAAAGAGCCATTTATGCCTGCAGTTTTGCTCAAATCACACTATTTCTGTCCACAATTTTGCTCAAATAGCGATTTTCGTAAGTAGTTCCAGCCATGAATTTGCGCAAATCCCAATTTGCACACACAAAACAAGTGGGAAACTGAGTCAGCTCAGGGATCCTCGAACTGGCATCTGGAGGGCTGCACTGGCAAAACCTCACAGAGCTTCACCCCCAAAACGGGTTCCTCCAATGTCCCTACCTGGCAGCTGAAAGATGCTTGGCTCTCTCAAGGTTTGCAGAGATGATAAATTGGCTCTGGGGCCTTTAGTAAAGGAGTGTTTCACATTCTTATTTTTGTTATTGTTATTTTCCTGCAGAGGGAAGATTTTCAAATGTATGAGAAATACTGCCAGAATAAGCCGCGGTCAGAATCTCTGTGGAGGCAGTATGCGGAAAGCCTTTTCTTCCAGGTATTTTTGGTTGCTATGGTAGTAAAGTGAAAACCACTCCTTTTAACATGTTTTTAGTTTGCTTTGGGGTGGGGTGAGCAGTAATGTGGATATAGATATATAACAATTCAGAGGTGTGCGACTTCTTCTGGCACACCAGAAATATATCTGGGATTGGAGAGCACCTTCTCCAAAATTTTGCACATCTATTTGAATACGTTTCACTGTGTGCCATTTTCATTTAGTCGGGCACAGGAGAATAAAGATGACCTAGGAAGAAGATCCTTGACATGTACACTTACAAATCACAAACTGAAACTGTATCTATGGACATAAGAAGTCTTAAACCAGGTCAAAGACTATGACCTGATTCACATATAACACTAACCCAAGGTTTAATTAACCCATGGGTTGTTGAATTTTGGGTTGATGTGATGGGTGAAGCCAAAAGTACTGTTAACCACGAACAACCAAGGAACAGAACCTATGGTTTTATTTATTTATTTGTCTGTTTATTTATTTATTTATTTATTTGCAATTTTTCTTGGCCACCTTTCAGGACAGACACGCTCCCCAGGCAATATGGCAATAAAACACATAAAACCAGAATGGTATAAAAATTATAAAAATTAAAAAACACAATAAAGACAGTAAGAATGCAATTGCAAATAGCAACAACAACATCAACAACAATGCTGGCTTATGAACCCTGAATTGTTTAAACCATGTTTGTTGTTATGTGTGAACCCCAAACCATGGGATGTTCATACAGGGAGGGAGCGGGTGAAGGAGGAAGGAAACCAACCACCCAAGGATTGAAAAACAAACTGCAGTTTATTCGATCATCTGCCAGTTGGAGCCAGGACAGGACAACAAATCAGGAGTTAACATTAGGTTCAGTAAACCATGAGTTAGCGTTATGTGCAAATAAGGTCTGGTTGTCCATTCTGCTCAGTCTGTCTGCTGAGGTAGCATCTGGCAGCTGTTCTCCAGGAATTCGGGCAGAGAGGTGTGTGTGTGTTTTTAATCACCTGCTGCTTAGAATTGAGCAGGAGATCTTATGCATACAAAGCATTGCAGCTAGCAAGCAAGCCTTTTTGTTTTCTTTAGCTGTCCATTCTTGCCTTATGCTGTGCTTGGAGAATTTGGGCATATGATGGATTGAATTTTAAATCAGCTCTGCCTGCTGTAAGGTTTACGTGTTCTGAATGTAATCTTTTAAAAGCCTGCGCTATGCACCGTGTCTCGTCTTTCTGCTGCCTTGCAGGAGTGCCAAAGAAAACTGGAGCACAAGCTGGGCTTGGATTCCTATTTGCTCAAACCCGTGCAACGGTTAACGAAGTACCAGCTGCTTCTGAAGGTATTCAGACCGCCATTCACTGATGTTCTTGTAAATCGGTCTATGCCACGTCTATGTTTCAGTAGTTCTTCCAACCTGCTGGACTGTGTCATACTGGAATGCACACATTCAAATTCTGCCCCACATAATCTATTCCCTGTGGGAGCAAGCTAGCATGCTTTGCTTTTAACATTCCTAGCAAAGAAGACTTGAGTGCCAAGCCCAGCCTCCACCGACATGATGCCCTTCAGAGGTTTTGGACTGCAATTCCCATAGTATCATAGAATTGTAGAGTTGGAAGGGGCCTATAAAGCCATTGAGTCCAACCCCCTGCTCAACGCAGGAATCCACCTGAAAGCATCCCTGACAGATGGTTATCCAGCTGCATCTTGAAGGCCTTTAGTGTGGGACAGCCCACAACCTCCCTAGGTCATTGGTTCCATTGCCGTACTGCTCTAACAGTCAGGAAGTTTTTCCTAATGACCATCTGGAATCTGCCTTCTTGTAACTTGAGCCCATTATTCCATGTCCTGCACTCTGGGATGATCGAGAAGACATCCTGGCCCTCCATCATCCCTGACCATTGACCAGTTCATGGAGGATAAGACTATCAATGACCGATGGCTATATGCCACTTCCAGTATCGGGCAGTATGCCTATTTACAGCAGTTGCTGGGGAACATGGGTGGGAGGGTGCTATTGTGCTCATGTCCTTTCCTTGGTCTTCTCATAAGCATCTGGTTGGTGCTGTGGATACAGAATGTGGGCCTACATCAACCTTTGGTGTGATCCAACATTGCTCTTCTTATGTTCCCATGTCCCTTATTTTCTTGACTGCCAACTGATGTCTGGTAGCCGAAGCTCTGAACGGACTCAGTTTGTAGCAATGTGAGGACATGTCGCATGCAAGTGGTTCCTTGGCACTGCAGGCAGCAAGAGGCCGAATTCGTCTGAACCAAAGGGCCTGAGTGTAGATCAATCCTGACTTTGCAATCCCTTGATTTGCAGGAGCTGCTGAAGTACAGCACAAGTTGTGAAGGTGTCCAGGAGCTCCGAGAGGCTTTGGTTGCCATGCTGGATTTGCTCAAGTCGGTCAACGACTCCATGCACCAGATTTCGATAACCGGCTATGAGGTAAGTATTTAACATTGGGGAGGGAGCCACGGTGAAATCATGTCAGGTGGAGATAGGAGGCTCATGGTAGAAAGATGTCTCAGGATAGTTTATTTTGGAGAGAATAGGTCTCGGTCAGGGGTGAGGGATCGTGACCTGCCAGATGTTGGGGCACTGCTATCAGTCCCATCCAGCAGGGCCAAAGATCAGGATCACAGGTGGGCCAGAGTTGCCCCCGTGCAGTGGAGGCTGGTGGCTCCGATGTTAGTGGGGCTGCAAATCCATTCTGGGTTTCAGTCAAAATCGGCCAGAGCTCTAAGGGGAGCTATCCAAGGTGCTAAATCTACTGCCAGGATCGGGTTCAGTCCTTTGGATAGCTCCTTTAGAACTCTGTCTAGTTCTGACTGACTAAAACCTAGAGTGGAAATCAGAACCTCCACTGCCCCAGGCCTGATGTCTGACACACCTGGTCTACCTTTATTAACAGCTGTGAGCTGTGCTAACTAAGTGGAACCTCCTTGCACAGTTGCTGTCTACCTGAGCTTGGGAGGCTATTTGTGTCTGTGCCAATCCATCGCTATTGTTAGGGCATCACCATGTTTCTTGCATTGCCTTTTATACTGCGCTATTCTTTCCATTGCGGTTTCCAAATTATTGATATCCGGAAAGTTGCCCTGAGAACCTCTGTGATTGGGTGGTTTATAAAGGCGCTGATATTTGTTGTTGTTGTTATTATTCTCAGGGCGACATCGGTGAGCTTGGCAAGGTGCTGATGCAAGGTTCTTTCAGCGTGTGGACGGGTCATCGCAAAGGCCCCACGAAGATGAAGGACCTCGCCAGGTTCAAGCCGATGCAGCGGCACCTCTTCCTGTACGAGAAAGCGCTGGTGTTCTGCAAAAAGAGAGAAGATCACGGCGATGGCATTGAGAAAACCTCCTCGTATAGTTTTAAGCACTTTTTGAAAGTAAGGGAAAGCTCCACACGTCGCCTGGCCTTGACTTTCCACATCTCTGTTTCATTTTGAAGGTGGGGGATAAACACCAGCTACAGACAGGGATGAGTGGTGAATTTAGAAGGGCATGCGCTCATCACGACACTCCCCACATCACCACCGCTTCCCTCTAAAAAGAAAAGAAACTCTCTTCCCGTCTTAATTGAGTTGATAGCGTTTTCAATTGTGTTGGGTCAGGTGTCAGGTGGGGATGCATGAGAAATTCATTTCAGTTTGTTCTTGATCAGTACTTTACTCAGTTCACACTTTCCGAACTCAACACAGGCTCGGATGCCGTCCGCGGTTGAAGTCTGTACATTTCCGAGCTTGCAATGTGATTGGCGGACCCCGACCCCCAATGCGTCTGACAGCTTGCTTGCAGGCACACAAGCATGCATTGATCAGTGAGAGAAAGAGGCGTGCATTTAAAATTGCTGTGTATGTTCGGAAACATATGTGCAGAAATGTGCACAGATGTTCTTGCCAAATATGAAACAAAGGTCGCAATCGGAGGCGTCCTCGATTGAGATGCCGTTTGGAGAACTTTGGTGATCTTGGATTTTGCTGATTCACACGTCCCTGCTCTCAGCCATCATTCCTCTCTAATGAGCAACCTCAGATCTCCTGCTTGCTTCAGGCAAAACAAGATGTGAGCAGGAAGGGGAGGTTTCACCTTTCCCTCCCCAGCTGCTCTCCCAACAAATCTGCTCCAACACATGCACACAAAGCGCAGGCTATTGATGCTTACAGGAGCATTTTTTGTAATGCCAATAGCACAGGAGGGGGATTTTTTGTTGGGATTGAAGCAAGGAAGGCGAGGGTTAAAGCCCTCTTCCCCAAATTGATGCCTTCCAGCTGCGTTAGACCACGACTCCCCCAGCCAACACAATCCATGGCCCTGTGCTGGAAATTATGGAAATTGTAGAACAATAATAATAATAATGACAATAATATTTATTTTTTACCTGCTTCTCCCTCTGAATTGAGGCGGGGAGCAACATTAAATACAAAAATTCCATAACATGCATAAAACTGATTAAAAACATATAAAACTGATACATTATTAACAAACAGACATAATAATAATAATAATAATAATAATATATTTATTTATTTATTACCCGCCTCTCCCTCCGGATCGAGGCAGGGAACAACATCGATACAAACAATATAAAATACATAAAACTAATTAAAATCATATAACATTAATACATTATTAAAATCAATAAAACTCTTAAAAATCAGCTAGGTAAGTCTGCCAGAAGAGATCAGTCTTCATGGCTTTCTTAAATTTGGAGAGGCTGTTAAGTTGGCAGATCTCTACCAGCAGGCCATTCTACCGTCTGGGAGTGGCAGAAGAGAAGGACCTCTGGGTAACAGTTGTCAGCCTGGTTTTAGCCAACTGTAGTAAGTTCTTCCCAGAGGACCTGAGCGTGTGGGGTGGATTATATGGGAGAAGGCGATCCCGCAGGTAACCTGGACCCAAACCATGTGGGGCTTTAAAGGTAATGACCAACACTTTGTACTTCGCCCAGAAACTACTTGGCAAACCATCTGGAGGTGCTGGTTGGGAAAGATTGGGTTAAACTTTCATCCTCACAGTCTGCAAGATGGAAACCGCAAAGAATCAAGTCCTGGGCCAAGGAAAAGGAGATCTCCATGGTTCTTTTTCGGTCTCTCTGCAGCCGCATCACTAGATAGGAGCCCAGATTACTTCCGTCCATCTGCTAAGTAAAGCATGATGGTCACTTTTTGGAAAGTAACAGAGATAAAGGATCTGCTTTGAACGATTTTCCTCCTTTTTTATTATTCCCCTTGCATCCAGTGAAGGAAACAGTGTTTCCTTCAGAGGCACCCAGCCGGTGGTACGGCGTATTTGCCTAGCGGTGCCTGGAAACCGATTTTGCAAAAACAAAAATGTAATTTGCGAACAGCTTCCAATTTCCTGAGGCCATCTTTCATAGCTGTTGAAAGCTGTGCCAAAAGAAGAAGAAGAAGAAGAAAACATGAGCCAGGAACAGAAGGTTTACCCAGGTGTCCTCATTTGCTTAATGTCTCAGCCCATCTGACCGTATTGTTGTCTGCACAGGGAGGATACAGGGTGTTTTATTACTGAGAACAATTGGAACTGCAAACGGAACATCTATTTATAAACAACTTATTCATATTGATAAGGGGACTGGTTTATCTGGCTTTTTTGCTCCTCCGCCCAGATCCCTAAAGGCACATCATAGCTTTTCGATGTAATAAGCAGAGCTGTGTGCCTGTTGAAATTCTCCACCCTATTTGTGGTCAGAGAAATGTATTGTTTATTTATTTATTTATTTATTTCTAACGTTTCTTAGCCGCCTTTCAGGGCAGAAGCTCTCCCAAGGCGGCTTACAACCATATATAAAAACAACCGTATATAAAACAATATACACATTAAAAGCAATAAAAACATAAATGTAAAATATCAATTAAAACAATAAAAACTAACATTAAAAACTAGTAATAAAACAGCAAGGGTAAAAACAGCAAAACAGTATTTAAGAGAAGGCCATAGTAAAATAAAACATTTTTAAGGCCTTCTTAAGAGCCTGTAAGGATGGTGCATGGCGGATTGTCGGTGAGAGTTTGTTCCACAGATGTGGGGCCACTGCTGAGAGGGCCCTCTCCCACGTGGAAGCCCACCTAATATCTCTCACTGGTGGGCAGGTGAGAAGGGCCTCCCTTTTTGATCTGAAAGTGCGGGCAGGCTGGCATGGGTGAAGGCGGTCCTTCAAGTAGCTTGGTCCCAAACCGTTTGGGGTGGGTGGGGGGATTTCATTGAATTTCTCCAAGGGGAGGAGAAATTCTCTAACCGTTTCTCACAGGTAGGGCTCACTGTTGACAGGGGTTGTAGCATATCCTCTTTCTTTCTTTCTTTCTTTTGTGTAAGGGGTTTTAGTTTTGGCAGAGTGCCCATTTTGCATCCACGGCATTGAGAAGGGGGGTTGGGACTCGATGGCCTTCTAGGCCCCTTCCAACTCTACTATTCTATGATTCTATGATCTAGTGGTGAGGAGGGCGTCGTCGTGTCCAGTACCAGGGAAGTGGTGGCTCTAATGCTGTGCCGACGTCTGTCCTGCAGTTACCTGAATTTTTTCTTCCTCCGTGTGAAAGAGGCTTCCATACACCTGCCTCCAACTCAGGGTGCCCCTTTTATTGTTTTTTGTCATGTTTATGAGCTTACCTAATCACTGTGAGATGCTGTGTGTGTGTTTTCTTTCTATTATGCATCTTTCCATTACTTTGCAGCCTCCCAGGCTGCCTGCGCTGCCTGATCTGAAAATAAGCCCTTTTTTTTAAATTAAATTTTATAATATACATGAAAAAAAAACATCACTTACAAATCATATCAGTACATAACATAACCACAATACATCATACTCCACCCAACAAGTGCACCCCTCCCCCTGGGACCAGCTACTACATATTTATCTGTTGTTATACTTTTTTAAAAACATCCTTCCAAAACTACATAGAGTCCTGTGCCGGTAGACACCCCTTCCCTTTTTTAATACAAAATCTACAAATAGTCCCCATATATTCCAAAAATTATTTCTTCTTAATATTCCTCTTTTAACTTTAATATTAGTTGTTAACTTATCATTAATAGCAATTTCCCACACTTCTTCATACCATTCTTCTATTTGGTAGTTACCTTGGAGTTTCCATTATCTAGATATCATTAACCTTGCTGCGGTCAATAAATTCGTAATTAAATCTTTAGCATTTTGATCTCCTTTTACTTTGTCATAAATTGATAATAAAGCTACCCTAGAACATACCTCTAGCTTTAAACCTGTTATCCTCCCTACTTCTTCAAATACTTTTTTCCAAACTTTTTGTACATGATTACAAGTCCCCACATATGGAAATATGTTCCAGTTTCTTGACAACCTCTCCAACATAGCTTCGAATATTTCTTATCAATTTGATTTAATTTTACTGGTGTTAAATACCACCTCCATACTACCTTATAATAATTTTCCTTTATTCTTACCGACATAGTATTCAATACGCAATTCCCATATTTTCCCCCAGATTTGATCACTTACTTATTTGTTCCTTTAAATCTTCTTCCCATAATAGTTTCAAATAATTTTGTTTCTCTTCCCCTTCTAACAATATTTTATAAATCTCACTTACCACCCCTTTTATATTTTTATTTAAATCTTCTTCTTCTCTCGCTATAATCATCTCAAATTTTGTATACTGTCGAAGCTCTTTATTTTTTTTCCATTTAGACATCCATTGTTCCAATTGAGTAGCTTTAAACCATGCTAAATTCATAAATTCTTCTATTTGCTTCTATTTGCCCTATGAGAGGAATGATTACTTCCCCTGGGCTTTAAGTGAAGTGGGGGAAGCTGAGGAGGCTGTAGGGAGGGTTGCCCATTACTGGGAAATCCAGCCTTTTGGGCTCAGCTTTCATTTGTGAGCCAAGCCAAGGGCTTTCCCCCAAATATGGGAAGTTTTCCCATTTTTAAAAAAAATGTAAATAAAAGTTTTCACAAATTGCAGCCATGATTTGAAACAAGCCATGATGCTTATTAATGTAGTTTGATTGGCTGTTGAATACAAGTGCCGATTGTTCATCTGTGTTCTCTCATTGATATTTGACCTGACCCTGATTGGTTCTGGCTCAGTTTATAAGAGGCATTGCAGCAGGCTCTTCTTGGTGATTGAAGCTGTTGTTTCGTTTCACATTTTAGAATCTGTTCATATATGTACATGCCTTAAACATTTTAAAGCTATATAATTTTACATTTTTACAAATATAGTTTTAAAAAATCTATAAAAATTATAAACTGGATGCATTACAATTGGTCATTTGTTTTCTTTTTTGAGTGCTATACCATGAACAACACATCGCCTGTGTATCGGTTGATTTTTGTTTGTTTTTTATTCTTTCCAGATGAACGCTGTTGGCATCACTGAAAATGTGAAAGGAGACCATCGGAAGTTTGAGATCTGGTACAGTGGCCGGGAGGAAGTCTACGTTGTTCAGGTTGGCTTAATTTTATACTGCCCAGGAGTGTAAGGATTGTCCCGTTCAATCAGAGTGGGAGTCCATCGAGTTAAAGTGTTCTGTCTCAAACAAAGCCCACCCTGATATCTTGGGAAGATCTCAAGTAAGGTACATGGTCACATCTATGCCTGTTGTTTGCACGTCTAAGAAGAATCCTGTTGGAACAGACCTAGGGGTGTATGAGAATTTCATTTTTTTCTCGCAGAGCATGCGAATGTGTCCTGTTCATAGCTCATTCCCTTAGAGAGCTGCTATTTTGTGTAAAAATGGCAGCTTGGGATTTTCTAGGAAAGTAATGTTATGAAAATGGTGGCCGTAAAGGGGCCATTCTCACAACATTATAGGCGGGCACCTGGCTTGGTGAGCACCTGGGAAAACCGGGTGCAGGTGAGTCTGTCCATCCTGGCTTGGTGAGCACCTGGGAAAACTGGGTGCAGGTGAGTCTGTCCATCCTGGCTTGGTGAGCACCTGGGAAAACTGGGTGCAGGTGAGTCTGTCCATCCCTAGCTCTGCTTGGCCTGGCTCCACCAAAGAGCTACCCTTTGCAGAGAATTCCAGGACATGGAGCAGCCACCAAGAATGCCCTCTTTCACATTCCCTCCAAACATACCTCCAACGGTGGCGGGACTGAGAGAAAGGCCTCTCTTGAGGTTCATAAAACCCGGCTACTGTAAAACATACACACACCTTGCAGTGATTGGTCAGTGTTCCTTTGTTGTAGTTGTCTTAATGTTTTGATCTTGCTCTTTACCTGAAAAAAGGTTCCCAGAGTAGCTTACAAACATCAGTAACAGGACATTTGTTAAAAGACACTACACAAAGGAAAAGGGATCATGAAGGAGGGGATTTTGCTGATCCCAAGTGAGCTTGGATGAGTTTGGGGTCTCTTTCAACATTCGGTAGTGTAGAAGTCACGTTCTTGATCCAGAAGGAGCCACTGGTCTTCATACAGTTCTCTCTTCTGTCAGGCTCAAACCGTCGACCTGAAGATGGCATGGCTCAATGAGATCAGAAAGATTTTGTTCAAGCAGCAGGAACTTATCAAAGGTACGTTGGGGACTTCCAGGCTTGGTTTTTGGATGAGCCCTTTGGATTTCCCTGTTGAGAACAGCCCATTGGGTTTCCCCAGGGAAATAGTGTAGATAGTATCAATCTAGATGTACAATTGGTCTGAATAGATATAAGGCAGTTTTCTAGACTCCGTGTAGGTACGTGTCCATGATCCAGTTTCCTTACTGGATCAGACTAAGGGTCCTTTTAGTCCAGGATTCCACACCCAGAGTTAGAAATCTAAAATTCCCCGCCTCCTAGTTTTATGAGCACCTGACAAATGGAAGGTACGAAACTAACACAATTTCCCATCATACAGTTGAGAAGCAGCTGCCACCTTTATGTACAGACCAGATCCAACGTTCTCCTCCACTGAGTGATGGGTAAGTTGGCCAACACAATCCAGTGATTCCCCCCCCCCCGGTCCCTTCTTGGTTGAGAATGTGAAAAATGTGGCAACTGTATATACAAGGGTTAGACAATATGGTGCCAGGCACCTTCCTTGCTTCTCCTGCTTCTCCTGCCCTGCTTCTCCTGCTTTTGTTTTTAATTAATACATTTCCTTACCAGCAGCTTGGCTTGCTGTGAAACAGATATCTGTTCATGCTGAATGCTGTGGGTTTAAAGGAGTTGTTTAGTGTGTGTGTGTGTATGAGGCTCAGTCCTCACCTCTGCTTTTACTCAGTCTTTTGGGGAAGTTACTTGTCCTTTGCCACGCCTCCCGTGGCAGCCATTTTGTGGTGGTACCAGGAAGTGTCCCAAATGGCCAAATGCGCCCACTGTCCCAAAAAGTTGCCTAAACCTGATATATACCAGTCCTAAGACAGTTATGTGCCTAATTAAGGCTAATGACATTTGCTTGGATTTTGAAGGTGTTATGTGCTCATAGCTTGGTAGGTCTCATTTCCTCCGATTCTCTGAATGGACCTTGTGTGTTTTCAGGAAACAGCAAAGAGCCTCTATTAGCTCAGAGGAAAATGATTCCGAACGTACCAGCCCCGTAGCCTTGGACAGCGTTGCTTCCTCACCACAGAACAAACCAAGCAGGAGTAAGTGCAACTGAATGGTACCTACATTTACAGTTTTCTGCGTGTTCCCCGGGGTTGAATCTATTTCCAGGGGACCCGAATCTATTCCACATTTTGTCCATTGATGCCAAAGGAAGAGGTTTTTTTCTCAGCTTATTTCCCATGCAGGAAGCAACTTCCAAGGGAGGTTCCAGTATTATAGAGAGGGAATGCCCAGGAATGGCCCCCATCGCTTGAGCCTATGCATGCAGGATTGTATGTGCGTAGCCTCCTTTGAAACAGGATGCCCCTGTGTGAATAGCCAGTGACATCAGAGATGGGGCACATGTGCTGGGTTGCGGGGAGGTAAAATGCACCCTCGCTGCTTCTCCCTGCAACAGTAGAGGGCAGTGATTAGAGGAAATATTCTCCAATCTGCCCCTTATTTCTGGCCTTCACCTGGGAGCCAAGGAAAAGGTATGATCTTTTACAGCCCTTCAACAAACAACAGCATCACACAAAACTCTACACCACTTCATACAGCTGAGCAATTTCCAAGTTCAAATTCTCCCCTCTTGGAGAGGAAACCCCCTGCCTTTGGAAAGCCAGGTGCTTTGGGCCACCATTGATTCCCATTTCCATGCAGCTTGGCCAGGAATGTCCCATTCTTTGGAAATCTGCGAAGGTCTCGGCGACTGGTCCAGCCACAACTACTTCTCGACGTGCTCCGACACCGAGGAAGAAGATGGGAATCAACTGGTGAGTTGAATCCTTGATGACGGGTGCACCAGGAGTGGATTGTGAGTGAATTCACGTTGCGAGAGGATTGTCCGCTCCTATGAATGTGTGGTTAGGAAACTGCTCTGTGGACTTGGGGGGCTTTCCTTCTAAAGCCAGCTGCCTGTGGAACTTACAAGATGTGATGATGGCACTGGCTTAAAAAAGGAGATCTAACAAATTTATGGTATGGGAGGAAGGGGAGATATTTATCTATGGCTGTTAGGTCATGATGGCAGTGTGATTGTCCGTGTTCAGGGGGAACATGCCACTGTATACCAGTTGTTGGGGGCAACAGTGGAGTAGACTTCCATGCCCTTTTTATGGACTTTCTGGAGGCATCTGCTTGGATTCTGTGGGAGGTAGAATGCTAGATTAGGTTGGACTCTTCATCTTATCTAGTAGAGTTCTTCTTACATCCATAAACCATCCCATGTGGATGTCTCCGTCACATTCCCCATTGTAGTTCCAGTCAGATGGGTGATTTGTCAGTGGTACGTTTGGCACTTCGCCCATCAGCACTTTGTTCTAACATCTTGGTCCCTCTTTCTGCTCCTTTCCAAGTGGGCTCCTTTCTCCATTTCTGGTTCGCATCCCCCCTCACCCACCCTCTTGTTCTGAAATAATTTTAAAATGGCAGATTTTGGAGCCAGAGAAATCCAAGTGCTCCAGCCTGTTCCTGACCAGTGCAGTCCAAACTTGACCACTGGTAAGAAAACTTTGCCCAATTCCTGCTGAGGATTGTTGCTGTTGTTGTTAGCAGTAGTAGTAGTTGTCATAGCAGTACTATTACTACAAGTAGTAGTAGTAGTAGCAGCAGCAGCAGCAGTAGTAACAGTAGTAGAAGTATTAGCACCAGTCTTCAGCAGAAAGAAAGACTCTCAGAGCAGCTTTTAGGATTAAGATCAACATATTTCCTGCACTCAGTCTTACAGTCTAGAAGACAAAAATGGGGATTGGGGAGGAAAAAAAGGTAAATTCAGGAGGCACATGTTATTCATTACAAAGGTCTTATAGGTCTTCTTTCTGGCAGGGAAGGGTGAAGCAAGCTCCCTGCAGCTGTTACTGCTCTGGCCAATGTATGGAGCCAGGTTGGTTTCCCCCTTGCAGTGACGTTCTAACCGGGATTTGGAAAGGGGGCGGTGGTGGTGCGTCTTCTTTTCTTTTTGGCGGGGGAGGTGTTGGCATACTGGGAGACCAGCATGGCTCTTTGCAAACCATTGGCCTAACCATCAATGTCTCCTTTATGTTGCAGTCGCCAGGGAAATATAAGGCCTTAGCCGATTGCAAGAGGAGGGATTCAGAGGACTTGCTGGTGAAGAACGGGGATGTGATTCAGCTGTTGCATGAAGATGGGGAGGGACAGTGGTAGGTACTCCAGAAGGTCTTCTTTCTCTTTTTGTACAAGGAGCAAAGAAGTAGCAACAAAAGCCATAAACCCTTGGCTCTGGTAATCTGTTGATAGTCCTCTGAGATAGATGAGAGAGAGAGAGAGAAAAGGGCTGTCTGAAAAATGGTGGCCATTTTCTGATGATCCTCTCACAGCCCTAGGCCCCGTACAGCCTACAGCTCCCAGCATGCAATGCCTGGGAGGGCTAAACTTACCAGGGCCCAGGAGCAGAGGCTATATATGTCCTTTCCGCTGCCATTGGCTGCTCCTCAGTGCGATTGCTGCCTTCCCCGCTGCCATTGCCAGCATCCTTTCATGCAGTCACATGGGAGGACGCCGGCGATTGTGCGGGGAAGGCGGCAATGCTGCTGAGGAGCCGAAGCTTGCACAGCCCAGACAGAATAGGCATGGTTGGGCACCTGCCAAGGGCCTACACTCCAGCAGGGGCCCCTGGACTTGTTCCTCCTCTTCACCATCGCAACCTGCGTGTTCACCTGCCTCTCGCTCCGGCCCAGACAAGGATGGCGGTGAGAAAGCAGAACCATAGATGCGTAGGCATGCGCAGCACATTTCATTAGGGTGTGCACTCTGGGATTTTTTTTAGAAGGTGAACATTTATCATATTGGTCATTACCGTGTCTACAGCGTATTAAACACTGTAGACACGGATGCCCTACTCTGCTTTTGGCTTGCCTGACCATGGTAGGGCTGCTGCATGTGAGGGCGGGGGCATGAGGAGGCACTCCTCAAGCCCCAGCATTGGTGGGGCTTTGAGGTGACACTGACCAGCGGAGGGGCTTACTAGGTGATATTTGCCTTCGAGAGCCCTTCTGGTATCTTTGAAGCATTAGTGATTCCCAGCAGAGTGATTCCTGTTCGCTCCTGCTGCCGGTAGCAATGGCACACTGTCAGGGCAGCAGCAGCAGATCAGCCGGAGAGCAACCAGAGGACTATTCCCACTGTTTCTGGATCCCCCTCTGGATCTCTACTCAGTGGGCCCCTCAATTCGGCACTTTTTGTCTGAGACATTAGGATGTGCCTGGGCACACCCGGCACACCCCTTGCACATGTCGTTGCCTAGATGATGCTGCCTACTTGCTCAATGGCTTTCTGCCCATCAAGCAAACAGTGGTAGCCTTGGTGAGAAAGAGGATCAGGATCAATAGAAACCATTGACAGTGGCAGTGAAAAGGCAGGCTCACCGGGGAAAGGGACCCATGGCGAGTGTCTTACTCAAGAGTGCCGGAGCTGACAGATAGCCGTCTTTTTATGGCTTCACTTCACTACTATTCTTCCCCCCCCCCCTTTTTATCATGTTGAAGGCTGGTCAAAAACCTCAACCGAAGAAAAGAAGGCTGGGTCCCTGGCCACAGTTTGCAATTAATCCTTGGGGACTGTAGGATTCGGAACGCCAGAGTTGCAGGTATCCTGTGATGATGAGCAACCCCTCTCTGAACTGTTTTGGAATTGGAATTTGTGGGAGCTTGGAGGCGTGTGCTTCTTTGATTGCTTGCTTAGAGAAACCCTAGCTTTTGCCATAGTTTTTAAATTAAGCTAAAATAAGCTGATGGAAACAATCATCTAAATTGCTCCGAAAACATTAGCAATAGTATTATGCATTCTCTCTCTCTCTCTCTCTCTCTCTCTCTCTCTCTCTCTCTCTCTCTCTCTCTCTCTCTCTCCCCCTCTCCTCCCCCCCACTTTAATTTGCTCATTATGGTCTTGTTTTTGCAAAGACTGAACTGGCTAAGACTTGAAAATGTGCTGAATGCAGAATTCATAATGTCTAAGACAGGCAATCATAAATCACTTGATGACTAAATGGTAGGGATTATGAGAAATTTATCTCAGTTCGTTTTCATCAGGATTTACCCAGTTTGCGTCTTCTGGATCAGACATGGACTTGGATGCAATCTGTGTCTGAGGTCTGTACCTTTCCAGGCTTGTGATGTGATTTGTGGGCCCCCCAAAATGTGTCCAACAGCATGCCTACATTTAAAAAATGTGCCTGAAAGAAAATGCCTACTTTTGAAAAATGCAAACAAATGCACTTTAATCAACGGAAGAATACATACGTTTCAAAGATTGATGCATACATTTGGAATATGCACATGAAAATACGCATGAATTTTCACACAGAAGGGGGAGTCAAACTAAATTTCATAACCTGATACAGAGTAGAGTCAGAACGAGCTTTGGAATGGAAGACCTCTCCCTTCCTCCCTGGTTCCTGGTAGGAGCCATTCAGACTCTCTAGTGGTTTCATAACCGTTGGCAGAACCTGCACACACATGTTCAGATTTTCCCTCTGTTGACAATGAGGGATAGAAGCATGCTTGCTCATTTAAAATGATAGCCCAGATGTTCTGCTCAGATTCTGTGCGAATGTCCTGATTCTGCATAAGAAGGCTGTATAGGCCATCATCCATGATGCAGTCCTGGCCATAAACATTCTGAGACTCCCTGATTTATAGGTAATTTCATTGTTTCTGACCAGAATACATTTGATCCAACGTTAATGGGAACAGCAAGTGATGGATGAAGACTTGACGTTCACGAAGAATGACCAGGAGTCCCACTCAGTGGAGAAACATAAGTAAAATCGTTGACCACTTGCTCAGGATCTTTCTAAGCTCCCCCACTCTTTCCAGCCTAAGGGCTGCATACTTGAAAGCTGCTTATTATTATTATTATTATTATTATTATTATTTTATCTGTTTCTCGCTCGTGGCGGTTTTTCTAGATGAGCATGATGGGCTTTGCCAAGTCATGCTGTCTTTTATTGATCCAGGAATTTCCTGATGATTGAGCATGTTTTAAGTATGTCTGCTTTCTGGATGTTGGTGTGAATGTATTCTGGCAGGCCCAGTTTTTGGAGGTTTTCTGTATGTTATTTTGATGTGATGCCGGTGACTAATGGAATAATTGTGACCTTTTCCTGTTGCCATAGTTCTTTGACTTCCATGGCCAGTGGTATATATTTGTCTCTCTTTTCTTCTTCCTTTCCAACAACATTTTTGTCATTTGGTATTGCTATGTCAATGAGGTATGTTATTTTTTTTCTTGTCTATGACCATTATGTCTGTTCAGTTGCAAGGTATTGTCTTGTCTGTATGAATTGTCTGTCCCAGTATATTTCATGATATTATTATTATTATTATTATTATTATTATTATTGTTTTGTTATTATGTGGCACACTGCCTCTTTCTAAACAGGGTTTCATTTGCCAAATAAATGTTCATTCTTTTCACTGGGAAAGATGAACAAGTGTAGATATAACCCAGGAGTTGATGGCTATGTTTGAATGTAACATTAAACCATAGCTTAATGTTAAGAGAACAGGTATCAGTCTTGGTCTTGCATGCTCCCCGCCTCCTCTCCAGCACAGTCATGAAGAGGAGACTGGAAGCTTCCATTTTAGATGAACCACAGGTAAGAGTGTTGTCCGAACCCTACACTGTGGTAAATACCAACTGTGGTTAGTTCAAACAAAGTAGTTCCATAAACCATGATTTGAAGTGGGTTTGTCTCAACTAGCTATCGATAAGGTTAACCTCAGTTTGTCCAGGTTTAGATGATGTGGCAATCTGTGATTACTCTAAAGTTATTGGAAGGGTGAGGGAGATAAGGGAGCATGCAAGCTCAGAGTTTGCTGCTGCTCATTGTTGCAACACTAAATTACGGTTATGTCCAAACTAGCCCACAGCACGTCACTGAAGACTCCTTTACCTGAGATTTCCTGCTTTCCCTAAGGACAACTCTGTATTAGTGGGTATAAGATTTCTTGGAAACGGGCTTCATGCTTCATTGGGAAGGAACCTATAGCTCTGCAGACAATCCTGGCAAGAAAGACAAATGATGTGAAGGGATATCCTGCTGCCTCCTGTGTATGTCCGTTTCATGCTTCATCCTTTAAAATAGCATCCAAGCAACAAGTCACACTTTAACCAGACACCCCTCTGGAATGCTCTGTTCCCCTCAAAGACTGTTTGAAATAGATTTGTGTACAGCACATGACGTGCGTGTGTACATCTTCGACGGCAGGCCAGGAGCAATCTTTGTGGTTTGCAGTCACCTGGTTCCAAATCTGCATTTGAACTCAAATGGAAATGTTCTCAACGAATCCCATCAACTTTCCTTTCATGCCAAAGATCATGTGATTGCTGCTTTGCCAAATCTTGCCTAGAATTGCCAAAAAAAAAACAACCCTGTTTCTCAACCATCTGTTGGGCTACATCAGCGGTGTTGAACCTCATTCCTGTGGGCCAAATCCAGCTTGCCTGGTGTCCCAGTCAGGGACTCTAGGATTCCCAGGATGGCCATGCTATCTTCTCCTGATCCCACCCCCAACACCAATCATTTGGTGACTTCCTGGCTTCTGCATGCGTTCCCCCTTCCACATTCTAAGAGTTTCAAATGCCTCTGCTAACACTTATTGCTATAAGCGCTTTACATACTCTGGCAACTTTGGTATTTGGGGTATTTTTGCCCTGCCTTTTTGCCATTGGACCTGACTCCTTTTGTCTTTGGGCCCATCCACCACTGGAATTCAGCCCCTTTGAGCTTTCCCAAAATTGAATTTGGCCCTTGATCTAAAATAGGTTTGACGCACCTGTGCTTCCTCATAGCATGTGATGCCAGGGCTTAGGGTTGCAACTGATGAATGTGCCATAATATATGTCCACTACTGAAGGCCTGTAAGGAAGAATGACCCATGTTAGTCAGCATCCCCATGGGAATATGGTGTACATTCCCTTTGGGAATTCGCAATCTTGAATGGGTCGGCATAACCAAGGATGGCATATAATATCAGTGTATTAAAACTCCCTTCGTTCACCGGAAGAGACTTAAACAAAACCTCTATGTGTGACCCATCCAAGTAGCCGTTAATAAAGCAGGGTAGCCTTCCAACTTGCATTTTAGCATGGGTGGGCAGATCTAGTTTTCTTCTGACTTTTCGCAGGCAGGCTTGATAAGATATTGCAAGTCTCCATGGGGAACAGCGGCAGCCAGAAGCCAATCAGTAAAACTACAAAGCCATTTAAATGCAATAGATTGCACTTTTTACGCACTTTATGAATTTAAGTCGCAAAGCCTCTGTGCATTAGCCTTAATTTATGACATGCCAGTGGAATGCAAAGTTGTTGGGTCTGGATTTTTTGTTTTGCTGGCATTTGAAACAGAAAGCAGTCCTTCCATGTCACTCCTCTCCATACGTGTCATACAGTGGCTCAATTCGGACAACACGATAGTCAATGGTGGGGTAATAATTAGGGGTGTGCACGGACCCCCCGGATCGGATCGGGACCCGGATCGGGACCTCCAATTTTGTCCCGGACCGGTTCGGACAAAATCGGAGGCCCCCCGGACCGGATCGAGTCCGATCCCGACCCAAAAATCGTACATTTTTGGATCGGCCGCCATTTTTTTCCCCATAGACTTGCATTGCAATGCAAGTCTATGAGGAAAAAATGGCGGCGGGTGGGTAAGGGGGGGCCTAACTCTCTCCCCCCCCCGGGGCCGTCCGCTGTGGACGGCCCCGGCAGGTAAACCCCCTCCCCCGCGCTCCCTACCCCCCCTGGGGCCGCCCGCTTCCATCCGCTGGCGCCCGCGGGCGCCAGCGGATAGAAGCGGACGGCTCCGGGGGGGGGGTAAGCCCCCTTCCCCGCCACTTACCTTCTCGGCCCGTCCGGCGCCGGCGGCTACTACCAGCGGGCTCCGCGGCCTACTCTCGAGTAGCGCGCCGGGTGATGACATCACCCGGCGCGCCACCCTGGAGCAGGCCGCGGAGCCTGCTGGTAGTAGTAGGCGCCGGCGCCGGACGGGAGCCGCCGGGCCGGGCAGGTAAGGGCCCCCCTCCCCCCTCCCCCCTCCGCGCGCCCCCTCCTCCCCTCCACGCACCCCCTCCTTACCTTTCCGGCCCGGCGGCTCCCGTCCGGCGCCGGCGCCTACTACTTCCAGCAGGCTCCGCGGCCTACTCTAGAGTAGCGCGCCGGGTGATGACATCACCCGGCGCGCCATCCTAGAGCAGGCCGCGGAGCCTGCTGGGAGTAGTAGGCGCCGGCGCCGGACGGGAGCCGCCGGGCCGGAAAGGTAAGGGCCCCCCTCCCCCCTCCGCGCGCCCCCTCCTCCCCTCCACGCACCCCCTCCTTACCTTTCCGGCCCGGCGGCTCCCGTCCGGCGCCGGCGCCTACTACTTCCAGCAGGCTCCGCGGCCTGCTCTAGAGTAGCGCGCCGGGTGATGACATCACCCGGCGCGCCATCCTAGAGCAGGCCGCGGAGCCTGCTGGGAGTAGTAGGCGCCGGCGCCGGACGGGAGCCGCCGGGCCGGGCAGGTAAGGGCCCCCCTCCCCCCTCCCCCCTCCGCGCGCCCCCTCCTCCCCTCCACGCACCCCCTCCTTACCTTTCCGGCCCGGCGGCTCCCGTCCGGCGCCGGCGCCTACTACTTCCAGCAGGCTCCGCGGCCTGCTCTAGAGTAGCGCGCCGGGTGATGACATCACCCGGCGCGCCATCCTAGAGCAGGCCGCGGAGCCTGCTGGGAGTAGTAGGCGCCGGCGCCGGACGGGAGCCGCCGGGCCGGAAAGGTAAGGGCCCCCCTCCCCCCTCCGCGCACCCCCTCCTCCCCTCCACGCACCCCCTCCTTACCTTCCCGGCCCGGTGGCTCCCGTCCGGCGCCGGCGCCTACTACTACCAGCAGGCTCCGCGGCCTGCTCTAGAGTAGCGCGCCGGGTGATGACATCACCCGGCGCGCCACCCTAGAGCAGGCCGCGGAGCCTGCTAGTAGTAGTAGGCGCCGGCGCCGGACGGGAGCCACCGGGCCGAGAAGGTAAGTGCCCCCCTCCTCCCCCCCCCCCGCTGTCCACTTTCATCGGCGGGCGCCCGCTGGCGCCCGCCAATGGAAGCGGCGGTGGGCGCCAGTGGGCGCCCGCCGATCCGCCGATCCGCCGAACCGGTTCGGAGCTTTTTCGGACCGGTTCGGATTGGATCGGCCGATCCAGCTGCGGGATCGGAAATCGGATAATTTATCCGATTTCCCACTGGACCGGACTCGGATCGTGGATCGGGTCCGATCCAGTGCACATCCCTAGTAATAATAAACTTTACAGTTGTTCAACTAGGGGGTACTCCCCACACAACATGGTAATAAATAATCAACTGTGGTGTGGATTAGGATCAGCGCTGAGTTGACTATGGCAACATTCGGATGACACAATAGTCAAAACAACTGACGATTGTTTCCCCCACACCAGTTGTTTATTGTGTCGTCCGAATTGAGCCAGTGACTTGTGCTTCGATCATGGAGAAATTATCATTAGCAATCATCATCGGTGGTCCTTCTTCAGCTACAACTGCAGCCTGATAATAATCATGGTTTGTATTCCTGAGTTTTCACTTAGATGAGGATTTGGCTGTGATTGTGTGAGAATGCCACCTGTTAATGAGAAGCCATGCATTCTTGGAATACCCTCCTTCTAACATTAACAACACTCTTCATTGCTTTATAGATGCTGCCCTGTATAAGACGAGAAAATTAAGCTCCCCCTGAATTTAAAGGGAGAACTAATCTCATGTCATTTCTGAATGCTCCAGTGGCGGTTTGAAATGGTTGTTCAAGAGAGATTGTACCATTGTTGGAGAACCCCTGTACTATCTATCATCCATCAACATTCACCGCACATCACAGCTTCATCAACATTTGCCGTGACCATCAACGAAAGCCATTCTTTCCTGTTTTTCATTGTTTCCTCCCACCAATGGAAAATACGGTGCCATTTTGTTCAGACAAAGGGGTGGAATTTCCCTCTCCTCCCCATGACATCCATGACAACTAATTTGGTAGTTTCCTGAGCTTTTGTTAACATGACTGGTGCTTTTTCTTGCAGACACGGAAAAAACTTTGTAGGTTCGTTTGGGTTTAGACCAAACGATAGCCGTTACAAGGTAGATTTTCTTGTTCAGTTGATTTTTATTTATTTTTCTGGAATGGGCGTGAATGTATTCCAGCAACATCTGCATGAGACCATCTTTGGGGCTGGAAGATGCATGGCAACACAATAATGTTCTGAAGGAGCAGGGTTTCCTTTGCACTAAGGGTCTGATCCAGAGCCCATGATGCCTGTAGGCTGTGGTTCAAGATCTTATTGATGGTCAACTCAGGATTGTCAAAACTCACTCTGGGTTCGTCTGGGTACTCAGGCTATCGAGTGAAGTGTCCAAGTTTACATTGTCACTTTTGGGAAACACACGTGCCATAACCGCGTTCGATACACACATTTGCACTAAAAGATGATGTTCTTGTTTGTGGTAAGACTGTACCCTGCAACATCTGTAGTGAGAATGACTTAATGTTGAGATGGGCGTAGTATGTCTTCTCTTTTTAAAACAATGAAGTTTACATAATTTATTTTCTACTTTGCATCTTTGTTCACCCTTTGGGGCTTCCATGTCTATACACTTAATTCTGTGCATATATAGAATGTGCACAGATCTAATTTCTGATGGCATCCATAAAGACAAGGTAAGAGTTGTGACTGGACCACTCACAACAGCCTGAGGCAGGGAATCCGTTGCCCGCATACAAACAAAAAACAACCCAGGCTCAGTAAACTGCTATTAATTTTTTTTTCTTAGATGCCACAGAAGGGAAATAGATCCTTAAAAAAAAAGTCAGACTTTGTGAACCAGATTCGTAGATGATCTACAAGCTTTCGGGTGAGAACAGACAATTGATGAATTTCAGTTCAAGACGGGTTGTTAGCCCCTGTATGTTACTTGAAATGAAAATGATACCATAGTCCAGCTGCCCCCATTATGGCGCTCTGCAGATATCTTGGACTACAACTCCCAACAGTCCGCCATGCAGCCAGTGGCTGGGAGTGATGGAAGTTGCGGTCAAAAACATATAGAGGGCATCATATTGGGAAAGGCTCAATTCGGACGACACAATAAACAACTGGTGTGGGGGAAACAATCATCAATTGTTTTGACTATTGTGTCATCCGAATGCTGCCATAGTCAACTCAGCGCTGATTCTCATCCACACCACAGTTGATTATTTATTACCATGTTGTGTGGGGAGTGCCCCCTAGGGTTAGCGTAAGGGTTAGGGTTAGTCAACCCACCATTGACTATCGTGTTGTCCGAATTGAGCCATAGACTCATTATCCCTTGAACAGCAGGATGCAACAATTCCTTGTAAGAATTCCCAGTGGACCATTTTAACAGATATTCTTGTATATATTGAATTCCATCAAAAATAACACACGAGTTCGAAGATTAAAAAGGGGTCAAGTTAATGACTACTGTAGGGCCAATCCTGTTTTGAGTGGGTCACTTTTTAAAAACAACAACAACTTCACATCTATATACTTTGTCTCAGCAATGACAAAGCACACAGCACACCTTGGTCTTTTAATCGTGTCTTCCTGGTTCTGAATCTTATGTGCTTTTATTTATATAAAAAACAGCTAGTTTTGCAAATCTGAATGTACAGTCTTAGGCTGCAATCAAATACCCACTTACCTGGGAGTAGGCCCTATTGGACTTGCTTCTGAGTAGACATGTATAGGATTGCACTGTTAGACTTTTAAAACTTTGCACAAATTGTTCATGATATCTTAAAAGTAGACAGGTTTACTACTTGAGCTGTAAAATGTATATGGTACTCCAAGCTACACAAGAGGGGTGTGTTCCCCCCACTGCCTAGAAATTTAAATTATACTGTAAATGTACTTGTAAAAATGTGTTAAATCTATATTTAAGGATAATTATAAACATTGTTAAATAAAGAAATATATATATATATATATATATATACGAATGTGTTTCATTTTGTGGTGCTTGAATTCAGTACTATGATAGCATGTTCTTGTTTTTATATTTTTATTTGGGGTTTCATCATACTTCATAATACAGAAATGCAATGAGTGTTGATTTTGCATTTTAAATTAATGCATTTGCTATGCTAATTTCCTAAACAACATTACAATCCAGTCTTTTACCTTCACAACCCTGTAAGGTAAGTACTTTTTAAAAAATAAATTTTTGTGGGGATATGGAGCTGTTAAGGCTTATTGAAAGATTCACAGCTATGGTTCCAGAATATTGGTTTTAGCGACCTAAACCTAGCAACTCTACCTGTTGAGTGGTATTATTATCGTTATTCTTATTATTATTATTATAATTCTCTCGCCCGTGGCGGTTTTTCTAGAGGGACATGATGGGCTATGCCAAGTCATGCTGTCTTTTATTGATTCAGGAATTTCCTGATGACTGAGCATGTTTTAATTATATTATTATTATTATTATTATTATTATTATTATTCATTTCTATACGACCCAATAGCTGAAACTCTCTGGGCAGCTCACGACAATCCAATACAAACTCCCATTTTCCTTACTCCTCCAGGTAGCAATTCCCATGTAAACCATTTTCTAAAAGAAATGTATGCTCGATTGTTTTAATTCTGTGGAACTGTTTTGGAAAATAAGGATGGGGTTATGGGCATATTCCTTTTCCTCATTCTTGGGAAAGGGACAGAATACATTTTGCCTCTGGCTTGATTCATTCAAGCTTGGTTGTGTCTTTTATCCACTTAATGTACCTGGAAACCCGGGTATAGATACCATACTTGTCTTTCTGAGCACATTGCTCGCCCCAGCTGGTGATTCCGGTGAGAAACCAGGTGTCCTCAAGGTCGGTGGCATGGGGACCTCCGCTGTCACCTTGGCAGGTGTCCTTCTCTTCACCTGGAACGCCCGCACAGAACATATTCGGCAAGATGGTGTACCTGGTGCTCCTCAAACAGGTCGGCCGGTCGATGTATTGAACCCTCAACACTTGGAGGATGTTGGCTAATCTCCCTTGGTAGGTCAGCTTGCCCCAGCCGCTCACAGTGCCTAATCCATATCTGAGCAGCCTGTTGGTGAAATCTTTGTCCGCAATGCAAATCGGAGTGACGTAATGGTTGAATTCCAGTGGCGACTCCAGCTCAAGGAGGGCAATGTCATTGTGGTACCTATTGCTCATATTGTACGTGGGATGACGGATCACCTTTGCGACCCGGCGATGCTGTTTGGTGTGGTCTTCAACGTTCACATTAAATTCACCTGTTTGAAAGAGCCCATGAATCATTTTAAAATCCTCATCATCATCATCCCTGCATTATGGGTGTGTTCTCACTAACCATCCGAAGACCTGTCTCACTGGGTCAGGCCCATGGTCTATGAGGTTCAGTATTGTGCCCATAGATGGAATCAGGGGGCAGGTATTTCCTGGGACCCTTGTGCCTCCTGCCCTGCCAATCTTTGTTCTGGAGCACAAATAGTAACCGTGATCTTCCTTGAACACCATCAGCAAATGCTAAAGAACATCAGAAGAGCCCTGATGCTGGATCAGACTGAGGGTCCATCTAGCCCAGCATTCTGCTCACACAGTGGCCAACCAGCAGGACATGAATGCAACAGAATCCTCCCGTCCATGTTCTCCAGCAACTGGCGTACAGTAGAACTTTCTACTTGCACTAATTTTGCATTAGTGCTAATCTGCATTATTGCTAGTATGCACACGCAAATTAGCACAAATCCCCCTTCCAAAAAACCTGAAAAACCAGCCCACAAATGTGCAGAATCTATGTTACTTAGGGGGGGAAACGCTCAACTGCAAGAATCTACAGGCCAGATTCCTAGATATTCAAAGTCATTTAAATCCATTCTGGATTTTCCTGACAAGCTCAGATTTGTGTAAAAAATGTGGCAAGGAAGAAGTGCTGTTCCCACAGTTAAGTCACCTTGCTGCATTGCTTACCTGCTACAATACTGTGTGCCCCATATTCCAGGCAGTGAGCAGCAGTGACAATCCACTTTTCATTGACGATCGAACCTCCGCAGTATCCTCTGCCATCAGAGCTGAGCAGATAAACCTGTGAGCAGAGAAATTGTACTGGTCGTGGGCAATTCATAACACTGAGGCGGAGAGTCATGTAACTCGGGAGAAACCTCTTATTTCAAAGCAAGTGCTGAGCTTGGCTGGTGGCGAAAAGCAGGATCCAGCCGTAGGTCTGTATTCAAAACACTTCATTGGTAAAGCAGGTGTGGTGTCTCCTGTGTAATGAAGATGGGCTTCCCAACAGGTTCTGGTTGGGGGTATCCAGTGGGAAATAGAATGTGAAACTAGACAGGCCATTGCTCTGATCCAGCAGGTATCTGGAAATCTGTTCCAGACTGAGCAAATGTTGACCATTCTAAGAGAATGATGTGTGTGCCTCGTTCTGCTCTGTGTTCATAGACACTCAGGTACGATTGTCCGTATTCCCTGGTGTATGCTCAGTAAGGTGGGGAAATAATGTATTTGTTTTTGGTCATTGACAAGATTTGCCTTGGGATATCAGTGCTTGCATGCGAATGTCAATGGTAACCGGATTTCAGAAAGACGGTGTCCTATTGACTGACGCTAAGGCTGCTGTCTTATGATCCCCAAGGCAGCACTCAGGAGCCATAAGATATAGTGGGTCTCCCTTTCTGATGTCAGGAGGAGAGCTCTGCCTCAAATGCCCCCTCTCTGCAGAAACATCTGCCTTACTCACCTCTCTGACGTTGGAGAAGAGAGGACCAGGGCAGTGGTGAGGGCAGACTGGGGGTGATGGATTCCAAACGTTCACAGCTCCCAGATGCTCCCACAACGTGGGAGAAAATAGAAGGAATTTTGCTTGCAATGGGAGGGAAATAGTTTGCTTTCTGGAAAGGAGGCAAATGCCCGGTTCATGTCCTGGTTCACACTTCCAAGCCCGATTCAGGGTGCTGGTTTTAACCTATAAAGCCTTACACGGCTTGGGACCACAATACCTGACGGAACGCCTTTCCTGACATGAACCTACCCAAACACAACATTCATCATCTAAGGTCCTCCTCCGAGTGCCTACTCCGAGGGAAGCTCGGAGGTCGGCAACAAGGAAGAGGGCCTTCTCTGTGTTGGCCCCCCAATTGTGGAACGATCTCCCTGATGAGGCCCATCTAGTGTCAACACTGTTATCTTTTCGGCGCCAGGTCTCTCAGGCATTTAGCAATATCTGATGAGCCTGGGTCTGTTTTTTATTTTTTGAGCTTATAGCTTTTTAAGTTACTATAGTGGTTTTAAATGTATATGTATATTGTATGTTTTGCAGTATTAATTTGTGTATATTGTTTTTAAATGTTTGAATCTTATGTAAACCGCCCAGAGAGCTTCAGCTATGGGGCGGCATACAAATTCAATAAATAATAAATAATAAATAATTCAGGCTGCAATCCGATGCATTCATAGTTGTGAGTAAGACCCTTTGAACATAGTGAGGGTTATTTGATTCATTCATTCATTCATTTGCCAGATGTGTACAAGAGATGTGATGCATCTTGTAAAAGTATCCATACGTGATTTGAAATGGATTCAGATCACAATAAAACAAATAAAAGAAGCATTTTTGTATATAAAATGGTAAATATGAAATGTTAAAAAGTAAAAGTAGTGTTAAAAGCAGAAAGATCAGAACCATACAAAAACAATCCACTAGACCTGCCTTCCCTCTCGATGTTTTGGCCATCAATTCCCATCAGCCCTAGCCAGCGTGGTCAATAGTCAGGAATTCTGGGAACTGTAGTGCAAAACATCTGGAATGCATCAGTTTGGGGCAGGTTTCAGGGCTAAACAATAAAACATCTTTACGTGGCACCAAAAAGGGAACACAATGGATGGCAGCTGAGCCTTCCTTGGGAGTGCACACCACAAACACGCCACCACTACCACTGAGAAGGCCCTGTCCCCACCCATTTCACTTCTGCAGGTCTACTGAACATTTTAAAGAGCAGGTAAGGCTCATAAGGGATCTTGTGGATCTTCAGCTGTCCTGGATGCCTTGTGTGAGTAACAGTGATGAGATCATGTCTCCTATGGATCAGCAGGCTTGGGAAATAATCCTCCTAGAGTCAAAGGAAAGTCACTGCCTTCCAAATTTCACAGTCCTGGGCTAGATGGACCAATGACGTGACTCGACGCAACCTGGAGCTCATTGTGAAACTGTTTGCAGTGAGATTAAAAGTAGTTATGAGGAAAGATGCCTCTAGAGGGCAGCAGAGGCGGGATGGTAGACGTTTAAGATATATAATAACAGGACAAGGAGTTTGCTCTTTGAATACAAGAGGTTTAAGAAAGAAAGAACACAAGTAGGAACTTACTAGAGGAGGCTGAAATCGGTGAGCGCTCACCTGCCGCTACTCAAGTCCCTACCGAGAGCTTGTGAGGCTCGTGAGGGCTTAGCAGCAGCCCGCCCTGGCTTCAGGCCCTTTCCCCCTGCTGTGTTAATGGCAGCCACAATTAATACAACAGTAGGCTGACCAGATAAAATCCAGGTCAGGGCTCACGTAACTTTAACAGTTGTAGAGAAAAGGGGATTTCAGCCAGTGTCATTTGAATGCAATTAGTTACTTATTAAATTCCCTCTTCATCACAACAGTTAAAGTTGCAGTGGCCCTGCCTTCTTTTGCATATGGTCACTCTAGTATAGTGCCTGCAACTTTAACTGTTGTGATGAAGAGGGAATTTCACCAGGTCCTAATTGCATACAAATGACACTGGCTGAAATTCCCTTTTCTCTACAACTGTTAAAGTTACATGAGCCCTGACCTGGATTTTATCTGGTCAGCCTAGTTACAACAGGACGAAATGTGCATTTTCCGGAGCCTCTGGAAATCGTGGGGTCTGTGTGGGCCAAGGAGGGATCTCCACAAGCGCAGGTCTGCACTCGCACCGGGCATGTCCAGCTGGGTCCACAAGGCCTGGAAGCGAGGATGCGCTGTCCTTGCTGGCCCAGTCAAATGCTTGCGTCATCCCTAATTACACTTGAGCTGTTGGATAAGCCACAAAGGCATAGCCTGCACCACTAAGAAGCAAGCAAGTACTCAGGATGGAATTTTGAGTGATGGTGAACTCAAATATTGCGTCCAGTTCTGGGCACCACACTTCAAGAAGGACGCAGACAAGCTGGAGGGGGTTCAGAAGAAGGCAACGAGGATGATCAGGGGTCTGGAAACAAAGCCCTATGAGGAGAGACTGACAGAACTGGGCGTGTTTAGCCTGGAGAAGAGAAGACGGAGACATGATAGCACTCTTCAAGTACTTGAACGGTTGTCACACAGAGGAAGGCCAGGATCTCTTCTCGATCATCCCAGAGTGCAGGACATAGAAAAATGGACTCAAGTTACAGGAAGCCAGATTCCGGCTAAACATCAGGAAAAAAATTCCTGACTGTTAGAGCAGTATGACAATGGAACCAATGACCAAGGGAGGTGGTGGGCTCTCCCATACTAGAGGCCTTCAAGAGGCAGCTGGACAACCATCTGTCAGGGATGCTTTAAGGTAGATTCCTGCATTGAGCAGGGGGTTGGACTCGATTGCCTTAGAGGCCCCTTCCAACTCTGTTATTCTATGATTCTAAATCTTTGAACTCAAACTGTAGACTAGTATTGAGATCCATCAGCAGCATCCAATGGTGCACGAACTCAAATAGCACTCGCAGAGCACTGCTGAATCGTTCTGTTGCACACGCGGTAGCCCATCACTTGCACAGCTGGTGGTATAAGCAATTGCAGAATGGGTGGCACAAAAGTGGAAAGCGCTTGCACAGCCAGTTGTGCAGTGGGTGCAGATAGAACGCACGACATGTTTTGCAAGGGGTAGCACGGTACAATGCAGAACCGCTTGTGCGACCACACTTGCATGCCCACAACGTCAATGGGAGTCTTCCTTGATTATAGATCAGAATGCAGAGCAATGGCACAGCTGGATATTGCACAAGAGGGTTTATATTTGACAAGAAGGATTGGTTCTCTTGCCATTGGTTGATGGCCTTGGCAGGTTTGTGGCCCCCTGGGCTGCATAACAACTCAGCTAATGGTCCTTACCTGCCAAGGAACTTCTCCTTTCTTGCTTTCTTGGCCACCGACCACTCGGACACGGGTTGCTTTCCTGGAAACTATCTGCGTGGTATTATCTGACTCTTCTCCTGCCTCAAGCTCATCGTCGGTAACATTGGTGGAGACGGTCCAGTCCTCAAGACGGTTTGGGCCGCGGGTGAGTTTATTGTTCATTGCTTCTGGAGAGGTAATCCTTCCACATGGAAAGGGAACTGTAGTAGGGAGAATAAAGCAAAAGCAAGAAAGCCCCTGTGCATCTGGCAAAGCAGGCTCTAGCTGTCGAAAGCATGGGGCATGCAGAAGGTGGATCATGACCTACAACTAGACCTCTGAGAGATTTGCAGTCAATGGGCAGAGGGTTGTGTCACAACAATAGTTTAATAGTGGCAAGTAACACACAACTCCTCTGCAATGGCTAGCCATGTGCTAAATCAAGCAGGGGCAACACATGGCCCACAGGTTGCTTTGCCCCAAGGGATTTTTTGTAGGGATGTGCACTGGATCGGACCCGATCCACGATCCGAGTCCGGTCCAGTGGGAAATCGGATAAATTATCCGATTTCCGATCCCGCAGCTGGATCGGCCGATCCAATCCGAACCGGTCCGAAAAGGCTCCGAACCGGTTTGGCGGATCGGCGGATCGGCGGGCGCCCACTGGCGCCCACCGCCGCTTGCATTGGCGGGCGCCAGCGGGCGCCCGCCGATGAAAGTGGACAGCAGGGGGGGGAGGAGGGGGGCGCTTACCTTCTCGGCCCGTCCGCTCCCGTCCGGCACTAGCAGCTACTACCAGCAGGCTCCGCGGCCTGCTCTAGGGTGGCGCGCCGGGTGATGTCATCACCCGGCGCGCTACTCTAGAGCAGGCCGCGGAGCCTGCTGGTGGTAGCCGCCGGCCCCGGACGGGAGCGGCCGGGCCGGCAAGGTAAACAGGGGGTGCGTGGAAGGGAGGAGGGGGCGCGGAGGGGGGAGGGGGGCCCTTACCTTCCCGGCCCGGCCGCTCCCGTCCGGCGCCGGCGACTACTACTACCAGCAGGCTCCGCGGCCTGCTCTAGGGTGGCGCGCCGGGTGATGTCATCACCCGGCGCGCTACTCGAGAGTAGGCCGCGGAGCCCGCTGGTAGTAGCCGCCGGCGCCGGACGGGAGCGGACGGGCCGAGAAGGTAAGCAGTGGCGGGGAAGGGGGCTTACCCCCCCCCAGAGCTGTCCGCTTCTATCCGCTGGCGCCCGCGGGCGCCAGCGGATGGAAGCGGACGGCCCCAGGGGGGGTAGGGAGCACGGGGGAGGGGGCTTACCTGCCGGGGCCGTCCACAGCGGACGGCCCCGGGGGGGGGAGGGAGTTAGGCCCCCCCTCACCCACCCGCCGCCATTTTTTCCTCATAGACTTGCATTGCAATGCAAGTCTATGGGGAAAAAAATGGCGGCCGATCCAAAAATTTACGATTTTTGGGTCGGGATCGGACTCGATCCGGTCCGGGGGGCCTCCGATTTTGTCCGAACCGGTCCGGGACAAAATTGGAGGTCCCGATCCGGGTCCCGATCCGATCCGGGGGGTCCGTGCACACCCCTACTTTTTTGTAGCCACCACTGCCCCCCCCCCCGCCACTGCTGTGCCACTGATATCAGCATTGTGGCAGCGGTGGGGAAGGGAGTTCAAAATAGCCCCTTTTTTAAAAATGGGAAACATTGTAGTTTGTTCGCAAAATCTGGTGACAACCCACAGTGGCACCAAAAACAGGCTTTTAAAAAAGCAAAATAGTTCCTTTTTGCCTATTTTGGCAGAACTGGTATGGCCCCACATGGGATCTGGGGAGAGGGCAATGCAGCCCCTAACGTCTGGAAGTTATGCCCCCCCTTGTCCTAAATGCCCATCACTTATCTCTCAACCTTCATCTTCCTCACTTGCAAAATAGGATTTCTAGTGGGTTGCCTTTGACAAAGCCTTAGAGTAATTTGTGCTAGGATCCCTGATGAGCTGTGACTCATAGGTTTGTATTTCTCTGTGCTGCTGATTTTTGATCAGGGGCCCTAATACTCTGTACCAAATTCTCTCTCCTTTTCCTGAAGTGAGTATTGTTTCCCCTGCTCCTTCTCCACATCACTGCCTGCCGCTGGTGAGGATGGACAAGTGAAATGGGTATTTATTTATTTATTTATTACATTTGTATACCGCCCCATAGCCGAAGCTCTCTGGGCGGTTTACATAGGATTAAAAACAATTAAAAACAATATACAAAAATTAAAACAGCAAAAACATACAACATACACACAATCAGTACATTTAAAAACCACTTCAACACTTCAAAAAACTACAAAAACAAAACAAACCAAACCCAGGCTCCTGCATCTAAGTCAAAAGTCAGTGCAATGACAAATGATAAGGAGATGAATGACACCCCCCCCCTTCCTTTGGGAAGAGCCATCTTCCTATTGAGGCAATAGAATGAATCTGGTGGATGGAGCAGCTCTTCCAGCAGAAACCTATCTGTACACAATGCTCGTTGTCTAAGGCTCTTCTCCGAGGCTTGGAAGGTGCCAACAATGAAGAGGGACTTCTCAGTGGTGGCCACCCAATTATGGAATGAATACCCCAGCAAGGCCCACATGGCACCAACATTGCTATCTTTCTGGTGTCAGGTTAAGGCCTTTCCCTCATAATTGGCAGCATATCATAGTTTTTTAATCAGTTCATGGGACATTGTTTGGATATATGTGTGTATGTGTGTCTGCTCTGTGTAGGTGTTTGTAGCTAAGGTGATTTTATATTATGTATCATGCTGTATTTTTTTTTAATGGTGTTAATCTCTGTAAACCACCCAGAGAGCTCTGGCTCCTTGCAGTATAAAACTCTCACAAATGAAATGAAGGAAATTTCACATTGTTGTATGTCTTTGACTTAAAATGATGTTACCATGAGGGATCTCCTAAGTCAATAATCACAGTGATTAATAACTCTGGGGAAATAAATAGGAATAGAACAGATATTAACCCAGCCAGACATTTATTACCACAGACACTTTCCGTGCCACTTTTTGGCTTTCCGAGTGCTTCGTCCTACCTGTTGGCTCACAGCCCCTCTGGTCTTCCATCAGCCTGTATCCAGAAACGCAAGAACACACCGCCTTGTCGGTTGGGCTGTTCTTACAAAGCTGTTTGCAACCACCATTCTTTGTTGAGCAGCTCGCATCTGAATGGAGGTTGGAGAGAAGGGGAATCAAATTTAATTACAGGTAAGGATGCCTAAAATACGAGACTAGAAGAGACTTAGATGGTGGGGTGGGTGTGGAAGGGAGACGAGATAGGGAATAATGAAGAAATCTTGTTATTGGTCATGTTTTGGAGCTGGTACACACAGGCATCTTTAGCATAAGAGGACTTTGGCATATAATTCTGATTGATAGCCTGAAACTCCTTCCCCCACACCAAGGGGAATAGGCCTGGTGATGACCTTATATTCAATCACTGCTAGCTTTCAGGGGGCGGGGCTGCCAAGACAGGTGAATAATAATAATAATAATAATAATAATAATAATAATAATAACGATTTATTTCTTACCCGCCTCTCCGTCTAGATCGAGGCGGGGAACAACAACATGATAAAATATAGGGATGTGCACTGGATCGGACCCGATCCACGATCCGAGTCCGGTCCAGTGGGAAATCGGATAAATTATCCGATTTCCGATCCCGCAGCTGGATCGGCCGATCCAATCTGAACCAGTCCGAAAAAGCTCCGAACCGGTGCGGCGGATCGGCGGGCGCCCACTGGCGCCCACCGCCGCTTCCATTGGCGGGCGCCAGCGGGCGCCCGCCGATGAAAGTGGACAGCGGGGGGGGGGAGGAGGGGGGCGCTTACCTTCTCGGCCCGGTGGCTCCCGTCCGGCGCCGGCGCCTACTACTACTAGCAGGCTCCGCGGCCTGCTCTAGGGTGGCGCGCCGGGTGATGTCATCACCCGGCGCGCTACTCTAGAGCAGGCCGCGGAGCCTGCTGGAAGTAGTAGGCGCCGGCGCCGGCGCCGGACGGGAGCCGCCGGGCAGGGAAGGTAAGGAGGGGGTGCGTGGAGGGGAGGAGGGGGCGCGCGGAGGGGGGAGGGGGGAGGGGGGCCCTTACCTGCCCGGCCCGGCGGCTCCCGTCCGGCGCCGGCGCCTACTACTCCCAGCAGGCTCCGCGGCCTGCTCTAGGGTGGCGCGCCGGGTGATGTCATCACCCGGCGCGCTACTCTAGAGCAGGCCGCGGAGCCTGCTGGAAGTAGTAGGCGCCGGCGCCGGCGCCGGCCGGGAGCCGCCGGGCAGGGAAGGTAAGGAGGGGGTGCGTGGAGGGGAGGAGGGGGCGCGTGGAGGGGGGAGGGGGGCCCTTACCTGCCCGGCCCGGCGGCTCCCGTCCGGCGCCGGCGCCTACTACTCCCAGCAGGCTCCGCGGCCTGCTCCAGGGTGGCGCGACGGGTGATGTCATCACCCGGCGCGCTACTCGAGAGTAGGCCGCGGAGCCCGCTGGTAGTAGCCGCCGGCGCCGGACGGGAGCGGACGGGCCGAGAAGGTAAGCAGTGGCGGGGAAGGGGGCTTACCCCCCCCCGGAGCCGTCCGCTTCTATCCGCTGGCGCCCGCGGGCGCCAGCGGATGGAAGCGGGCGGCCCCAGGGGGGGTAGGGAGCGCGGGGGAGGGGGCTTACCTGCCGGGGCCGTCCACAGCGGACGGCCCCGGGGGGGGGAGGGAGTTAGGCCCCCCCTTACCCACCCGCCGCCATTTTTTCCTCATAGACTTGCATTGCAATGCAAGTCTATGGGGGGAAAAATGGCGGCCGATCCAAAAATGTACGATTTTTGGGTCGGGATCGGACTCGATCCAGTCCGGGGGGCCTCCGATTTTGTCCGAACTGGTCCGGGACAAAATTGGAGGTCCCGATCCGGGTCCCGATCCGATCCGGGGGGTCCGTGCACACCCCTAATAAAATACATGAGGCCCGGCCGGAAAAACGCTCCTCCAGCCAACAATTTGGCCAGGACAGCATCATTTGGAGATTGCTGGTTACTTAATGCTCACTTGATTCATGGCACTAAGCAATGGGGCACCCACTCCATATTCACACACCTAATTCGCAGTTCCTTCCTTCAAAACCAGGTGGGCACCAGCAGAGGTAGTTGCTAATATCGTCTTGACACCGGGCTCCATTCTGACAGGGATTCGACTCACATTGATCTCCATCTTGGAAACGAAGATTGAATTGGAATTGTAAATTGGATCATCCCAAGAGTAATGGCATCAGTTATACATCACTATTCATGTACTCTAAAATAGGGTGACCGACTGTCAGGATTTTCCCAGACTTGTCCTGATTTTTGTTCTACCCTGGGTGTCCGGGGGGGGGGGGTTGTGTAATTTTCTATAATGTCCTGAAATGACACACTTTAAGGCCTCCATTAGTTTGGCAGGGGGATGATGTGCTTTCCAGAGGCCCCTAATGGAACAGTTGGGGGGGGGGGGGCAGGAATGACACACTTTCCCCTCTTCCTCTCCAATCGGGGCCCTTATGGACCTGATTGGAGGAGGGGAAAGCGTGCTTTCTGGAGCCTCTGGAAAGCATGTAATTCACAACCACCACGCTAATAGCAGCTGCCACTAGCATAGTGGGAGGAATAACACGCTTTCTGGCGGTCCTGGAAAGCAAGCTTTCCCGCCCACCCCCCACTGGGTGTCCTCTTACTTGGTTTCGCAATTGTAGTCACCCTAAGCTTTCACCCATCCTGGTACCATTCTGATGTGGATTGCAACTCACAACATGCCTGACCATTGGCCATGCTAGCTTTGGCTGATGGCAGTTGCAGCCCCAGAATATCAGCAGGGAATTAGTCTGGCCTATGCCACAAATACGTTTGTCTTTAAGGCACCACAACACTCTTTGTTGTTTTCATTGTAACTCTGCAAGATTGTCAAAATGATGGCAAATTTAGAATGTTTGATTGGACTTCTTGTCATATTTGTGATGTGAATGGATGTGATTAGAGTAAAACATATGTGCAATGCTGTTTTTATTCATGGTATCTCCAAAACTTTGACTAACAAAGAAGTCTAGTGTCTTCCATGTAATGGCCTTTCCATGACTCCTACTTGAATGCAATTGGTCTACTTTAAATAGTGAGCACTGTAAAGTATTTGAAGCAAGCTTTTTTTAAAAAAAATAGGACTTACCAAGATAGACCAGCCAAAATTCCCTCTACAAGGAAAAAAATCAAATTGAATTCAAATGTAAATGCAAGCAGAGCATTCATTAATGAGTATAAGCCAAATTAATATGTATAAGTCATTCATGCTACATATATGTGGAGATCCAGAACTTACACTGTGCTACTAATCAAATCTTGTCAGAAATAATCAGGGCAGCGCATTTGCAGGAAAATCCATAACACATTATTTCTCATAGAATTCAGATTCTACTTTTATTTTTTTTAAAAAGTTCTAGGCCTTATTGATGCAAATGTACATGTGAAAGTGTGAGGAGCGATATCGACTAAAATTATAGAAGCCAAACGTCCGCTGAATAATATTTCCTTTAGCTTTAGTGACTCACACAGTTCCTTGACATGCCCCATGTCCACTGAAATGAGAATTGTATCGCATTTTTAAAAAATGCAGAATACATTGAAAATAAGAGTAACCATCACACACTTTGCTTATTGTCAGGAAGTCATATAACAAAAAGGAAATGCGTTATTGGGCAGTTAAATGTGCAATAAATAAATAAATGAATGAATGCACATAATAATGTTGATCTTAGTAGAAAACCTGGATTTACTTTAGCAGAGAATCTCTCTCTCTCTCTCTCTCTCTCTCTCTCTCTCTCTCTCTGTGCGTGTGTGTACACGTTAAGTCCCATGATGTTTAATAGGGTTTACATAGGATTGGAGTGCTAATTGTGTTTTGTAAGTACGCTAACAGCTCCATCTCATACATAGCTGTAAACACTCTTGGCTGAATGGGACTTACTTCTGAGTAGACATATATGGAATTGCATGGTGTGCTCTTTTTCTGGCAAATCACGAAAGCACTGAATGGCACCATTCTAGAACTGGCATTCTAGAAATCGAGACTGACCGTTTTCTCGTCGTTTTCAAAGACTTCTCTTGCTTCCTCATAACTGCATTTTTCTTCGATGCACTCACGCTCCAGGTTATCTCTGACCATTTCCTCCAGGCGTCCAGTATTGTACCTTCTGTAGCGGTACAAAATGGCGCTCGCCTCTTCCTGGTTTATAAAAACTTCAAGATGCAAAGAAATGATGTGCTCAGAGAGAGGGAGGGAGGGAGGGAGAGAGAGAGAGAGAGAGAGAGAGAGAGAGAGGAATGTAGAAAAGTTAACTGGAATTGTGGCTGCCCAAAGTCCCTGGTCCTATAGCGGAGCTCCTTCTGAAACCCCTGGATGTTAAGATGCTTTTCTTGAGATTGATGTAGTGCTAGAGTACACTAGCTGGGAAAGAGAGTCCTGGGTCGTGCTTCCTCTTCAGATCTTCATACAGAGGAGGGCCAGGGTCTCTTCTCGATCATCCTAGAGTGCAGGACACGGAATCATGGGCTCAAGTTACAGGAAGACAGATTCCGGCTAGACATCAGGAAAAACTTCCCGACTGTTAGAGCAGTACGACAATGGAACCACTGACCTAGGGAGGTGGTGGCCTCTCCCACCCTAGAGGCCTTCAAGAGGCAGCTGGACAACCATCTGTCAGGGATGCTTTAAGGTGGATTCCTGCATTGAGCAGGGGGTTGGACTCAATGGCCTTATAGGCCCCTTCCAACTCTACTATTCTAGGATTCTAGGATTCTATCTCACCACAATCACAAGCTCACCTGGTTGACCTTTGGCAAGCCATTATTTTCTCAGTTTCAACTCAGGCATGTGCTGCTACATCAGAGGTCCCCAACCTCTTGCTTGTTCACATATTATGTCTGAATTATGATATACAGGAATGGTGCAATCCAGGGACGAGACGAGATGCTTAGGTCATACTGAAAACCTATTTAAGGTTTCCTTTTCTAAGGATTTTGTATCCCCTCCCCCTATATGATAATAATTAAACTTTCAATTGTGACCTATTACTTATTTGCTAAAGTTAAGGCACAACAATCCATGTAGCTCAAGTTAGATGCTTGTTATTCTGATTGATTAGAAAGGGAGAGATACCAGCAGAGAGTTGACTCTCCCTTTGAAGCCAAGGAGATGTTATGTTCATCGCATTGGCTCCTAGTTTATTGTACGTAGTCATAAATGCATCCTAAAAAGGGACACAAACATTAAACCAAGTAGGATATACTTTATGGTTAGTTTGTTTTTACTATATTCCTAGTCCACTCCATCCACTAAAGTAGATGCTAAATTAAACATATTCATAAAATAAGATACAGATGAAAACAGTAATATGCTTGGAGTGTAAACTCCATGTAAATGTTCCAAGTTGCAGTGAAAATATCCCCTGGCATTTATGCTCCAGTGTTGACATAATTGTATTTTTTTTCTTTATTATTACCGGTCTGTAACTTCAAGTTAATTGTAACTGTTAAATTGCTTCCTACTTTTGCATTTCATGAGGGTTTATATCTAAGCCTAACACTTTGCATTATGGATTTTAAAGCCATCCAGAAAAAAAAATAGCTCTTTAAATTAATGAAAGGTGGGTCATGCATGTTATTCCTCTAGCAACTACATTTTCTTCCGTAGGTCTACAAAAAAAGAAAATAAAGCTACCCGCCAAACGGTGCATGTTACTTGTAAATGATTGATTCCTTAGCAGATGGCAGAACCCACACTTCTCTCAAGTCAAAAGAAACACTGATGGCTCGTTAGCTTTAAAAGGCGCCTACCTGCGCATTCGGTGTGCAGGAGACATCCCAGCAGACAAACGGCAAGGGCAAAGAAGCTCTTCGCCATTTTCTTAAAATGGCGCAACTGCTTTGCTAATGCATCACCGACTGGGAGCCACTGGTCAATCGTTCCAAAGTGCAAGTACATATTTGTTTTGTTTGAGGCTCAACTCTGAGGTCATCTTTGAAGGGGCAGCTGCGGAAGTTTCTAAAATGGCTGTTCCCCATGTTAGAATAAATAGCCAGGGCAAAATCTCACATGGGGAAGGCCCTATCATTTGGCAGAGGGAGGCAGATGCTGGAGATGTGCGTGCGTGCGTGTGTGTGTGTGTGTGAGAGAGAGAGAGAGAGAGAGAGAGGCTTGCCCTGTACCCCGCTCCCCAAGCAATCCGCTGCCCTCAGTTGCAATGGGGAACACTGTCCTGTTATACATTTTGGGATAAGATTCAGCTGTCCATCCAGTTGGCTTCTGTACATGAAATTGTAGTGGGAACCCTTTCGTTCTGCATCTCAGCCAGCAAAGTTGGGCTTGGAAACATACAATCAGCCAATGCAAGTGAGCCAAAATCATTGTTATATGCCCAGACCTTCTGGTCCAGTTATTAATCTGGTTTCCACATTTTGCACGAGCTGCAGCTTCTGAACAGTCTTCAAGGGCAGCCCATGTATAATGTGCTGCATAATATAACTTGGAGGTTACCAGAGCGGAATTATTTCTTTATTTCTTTATTTATTTATTTATTTATTTAAAGTTTATATCCCACCCTATATCACAAGGGTACAGATAAAATCCTACATATAAAATAGAACAATAAATATACAATTCCAAAACAAATTAAACCATTTATATGTTAAAACCAATATGAAATTTTAAAACAGTAAAACCCTGTTAAAACCAGACAGTGTGCAGGCTGGTGGAGTTAGCCATCAAAGGCTTTGTTAAAAAGCCCTGTCTTAACCTGGCACTGAAATGAAGCCAGTGCTGGTGCCAGTCGGGCCTCCAGGGGCAGAGCATTCCACAGCCGGGGGGCCACAACAAAGAAAGCCCTCTCCCATGTCCCACCATAGTGTATATCTCGCGTTGATGGAGCACGGAGAAGGGCTTCTCCAACAGATCTCAGGTATCGGGCAGGCAGATATAGGCAGAGGTGCTCCCTCAAGTGTCGAGGTCCCAAACTGTTTAAGGCTTTAAACATCATTGCCAACACCACGAATTCCAACCGGAGACATATTGGCAGCCACTGCAATTCCTTTAAAACCGGTGTTATATGGTCTCTATGAGATTACTGAAAGCAGGCTATCCCTGTCCAGATAGGGGCGTAGCTGGGCCACCCAATATCTTGGGCTGGCCGTGGTAGCCTGCTTGACTACTTCTTCTTCTTTTTTTTTAAGGGACACTTGATAATAGGGATGTGCACTGGATCGGACCCGATCCACGATCCGAGTCCGGTCCAGTGGGAAATCGGATAAATTATCCGATTTCCGATCCCGCAGCTGGATCGGCCGATCCAATCCGAACCGGTCCGAAAAAGCTCCGAACCGGTTCGGCGGATCGGCGGATCGGCGGGCGCCCACTGGCGCCCACCGCCGCTTCCATTGGCGGGCGCCAGCGGGCGCCCGCCGATGAAAGTGGACAGCGGGGGGGGGGAGGAGGGGGGCACTTACCTTCTCGGCCCGGTGGCTCCCGTCCGGCGCCGGCGCCTACTACTACTAGCAGGCTCCGCGGCCTGCTCTAGGGTGGCGCGCCGGGTGATGTCATCACCCGGCGCGCTACTCTAGAGCAGGCCGCGGAGCCTGCTGGTAGTAGTAGGCGCCGGCGCCGGACGGCAGCCACCGGGCCGGGAAGGTAAGGAGGGGGTGCGTGGAGGGGAGGAGGGGGAGGGGGGAGGGGGGCCCTTACCTTTCCGGCCCGGCGGCTCCCGTCCGGCGCCGGCGCCTACTACTCCCAGCAGGCTCCGCGGCCTGCTCTAGGATGGCGCGCCGGGTGATGTCATCACCCGGCGCGCTACTCTAGAGCAGGCCGCGGAGCCTGCTGGAAGTAGTAGGCGCCGGCGCCGGACGGGAGCCGCCGGGCCGGAAAGGTAAGGAGGGGGTGCGTGGAGGGGAGGAGGGGGCGCGCGGAGGGGGGAGGGGGGCCCTTACCTTTCCGGCCCGGCGGCTCCCGTCCGGCGCCGGCGCCTACTACTCCCAGCAGGCTCCGCGGCCTGCTCTAGGATGGCGCGCCGGGTGATGTCATCACCCGGCGCGCTACTCTAGAGCAGGCCGCGGAGCCTGCTGGAAGTAGTAGGCGCCGGCGCCGGACGGGAGCCACCGGGCCGGGAAGGTAAGGAGGGGTTGCGTGGAGGGGAGGAGGGGGCGCGCGGAGGGGGGAGGGGGGCCCTTACCTGCCCGGCCCGGCGGCTCCCGTCCGGCGCCGGCGCCTACTACTCCCAGCAGGCTCCGCGGCCTGCTCTAGGATGGCGCGCCGGGTGATGTCATCACCCGGCGCGCTACTCTAGAGCAGGCCGCGGAGCCTGCTGGAAGTAGTAGGCGCCGGCGCCGGACGGGAGCCGCCGGGCCGGAAAGGTAAGGAGGGGGTGCGTGGAGGGGAGGAGGGGGCGCGCGGAGGGGGGAGGGGGGCCCTTACCTTTCCGGCCCGGCGGCTCCCGTCCGGCGCCGGCGCCTACTACTCCCAGCAGGCTCCGCGGCCTGCTCTAGGATGGCGCGCCGGGTGATGTCATCACCCGGCGCGCTACTCTAGAGCAGGCCGCGGAGCCTGCTGGAAGTAGTAGGCGCCGGCGCCGGACGGGAGCCACCGGGCCGGGAAGGTAAGGAGGGGTTGCGTGGAGGGGAGGAGGGGGCGCGCGGAGGGGGGAGGGGGGCCCTTACCTGCCCGGCCCGGCGGCTCCCGTCCGGCGCCGGCGCCTACTACTCCCAGCAGGCTCCGCGGCCTGCTCTAGGATGGCGCGCCGGGTGATGTCATCACCCGGCGCGCTACTCTAGAGCAGGCCGCGGAGCCTGCTGGAAGTAGTAGGCGCCGGCGCCGGACGGGAGCCACCGGGCCGGGAAGGTAAGGAGGGGGTGCGTGGAGGGGAGGAGGGGGCGCGCGGAGGGGGGAGGGGGGCCCTTACCTGCCCGGCCCGGCGGCTCCCGTCCGGCGCCGGCGCCTACTACTACCAGCAGGCTCCGCGGCCTGCTCCAGGGTGGCGCGCCGGGTGATGTCATCACCCGGCGCGCTACTCGAGAGTAGGCCGCGGAGCCCGCTGGTAGTAGCCGCCGGCGCCGGACGGGCCGAGAAGGTAAGTGGCGGGGAAGGGGGCTTACCCCCCCCCCGGAGCCGTCCGCTTCTATCCGCTGGCGCCCGCGGGCGCCAGCGGATGGAAGCAGGCGGCCCCAGGGGGGGTAGGGAGCGCGGGGGAGGGGGTTTACCTGCCGGGGCCGTCCACAGCGGACGGCCCCGGGGGGGGGAGGGAGTTAGGCCCCCCCTTACCCACCCGCCGCCATTTTTTCCTCATAGACTTGCATTGCAATGCAAGTCTATGGGGAAAAAAATGGCGGCCGATCCAAAAATGTACGATTTTTGGGTCGGGATCGGACTCGATCCGGTCCGGGGGGCCTCCGATTTTGTCCGAACCGGTCCGGGACAAAATTGGAGGTCCCGATCCGGGTCCCGATCCGATCCGGGGGGTCCGTGCACACCCCTACTTGATAATGAACTGCAAGAAAAGAGAGCATCAGGACTCTTGAGGTTGCCCATCAACTGTTAGCACCTGAACAGCAGACTGAGCAGGTCCATAGGTCACCTGGTGGCTGTCTGTCCCCCAATGGTGAGATGTATTGCATTTCTATTTAAATTATTATTATTATTATTATTATTATTATTATTATTAAAAATGTAATCTATATGTATATCTTAGCATATGTTGTGGAGATGCAGAAGACTAGCTTAATCTCGAGGAATTAGCAGTGAACGACATTTGCTCCTTTTATGCCTAGAACTCTTGCAGGGCCCGGGTGCTTGATACAGCTATGTCTTTCTATTATTTTTCAGAGTTAGCCACTTGTCTGAGATGGTACAGGTTGGGAGTTTATTGTTTACCTTGAGATAAGCCTTTGGCAGGATCTCAAGGCTGAACATCTGTTACGGGAATATCTGGGGTGGTCACGTAATCATCTATGCTGGCTGCTTGCCAGATGCTAAGGCCCATCACTAGGGCGACCAGATAAAATCCAGGTCAGGGCTCCTGTAACTTTAACAGTTGTGGAGAAAAGGGAATTTCAGCCGGTGTCATTTGTATGCAATTAGCTCCTGCTGGTGAAATTCCCTCTTCATCACAACAGTTAAAGTTGCAGGGGCCCTGCCTTCTTTTGTATATGGTCACTCTAGTATAGTGCCTGCACCTTTAACTGTTGTGATGAAGAGAGAATATCACTAGGAACTAATCGCATACAAATGACGCTGGCTGAAATTCCCTGTTCTCTACAACTGTTCAAGTGACATGAGCCCTGACCTGGATTTTATCTGGTCACCCTACCTATCACCTGATGTTGCAAGAATTGTCAAAGCTATTGGAATATAACCAAAACACAGGTGTCATTAATGTAAGCAGATTGATGTACAAGTCCCCAGAACATTCCTGATGGAGAACCTCATTGTAGACCTGAACTGCAGGAGGTTCTAGGTGTCCATCTGTTTGCCGGAGTCCATCCATTGACGTTCTCGGAGAGGTTCCTGGTAACTGAACGGACATAAGCATGGTAATCTGACATTGACAGGATCTGCACTACAGCTTTAAAATGGTTTATAACAGTAGTGACAACTGTTGGGGCCCAGGAGACGCTCCATATACCACATTTCCACACCGTTTTCAAAGTGTCATATCCTGCTTGGTGTAGATCTGGCCTCTGTCATTTATTCTTGAGTAATATGATTCTTTAGCCTTCACCCTTTAGTAAGCTCATTGTCTCCAAATCCTAACAGAACTATTGCCTCTAGGTGTCCTCCTGCGTCTTCCTGTTTGGTGATGTGTTTTGTCTTTTTTTGCAATGTGCGCTCACATAGTGCTCTGACATTATGATTTGATTTGATTCGATTTAAGACATTTTATTTCACTTCCCAGTCAGTGCTAAGAAAGAAAAAGGTTTACAGATAACCATTACAACATCAGTCAGTTACGTTGTTTTGCCCTCTCACTAAAGCCTCCAGGTATGACAATTGTTCTCAACTGAGACCATTTTCCATCATGTAAAGTCACTACCCCACCCTGCCAAAATGGCAGCCAAGTAATTTACAGGTTTAAATGCATTTCCCCCATACCAAAGGAAATCCCTGCATGTAGAAAGCTAGGACCCCAGTGAGATGGGTTATAGCTTAAGTGGGCCACATGGGTTAAGAGGACCTCAGTGAGATGGGTTATAGCCTGTGAGCCACATGCAGCCCCCAGAAGCTTCCCGTGTGGGCTGCCACAGGTGTTCACATGGCTGCCCCACCCACCTTGAATTCCCCTCCCCCCTCTCTCACACACTGGCTCAATTCGGACAACATGCTAAGCAATGGTGGGTAGCCACACAACACAGTAACAACCCACAGTAGGTGAAGTGGTAGAATTTAATAACGGAGAGAAACAACTGAGTTGCGAGTTGTTAAGGGAATTGTCAATTGTCAAATATGTCGTCTGGAGCGGTGCGTGGATGAAACAACTGTGGTGAGTAGGTAAGCACGGAAGACCAGAGAGACGAGCGGCAAGAGCGGCAGAAAGTGGGCAGCCACTCAGGCATGCTCGCAACAAAGCCCCGGCATCGCCGCCATAGCAACCAGGACACCCGCCTCCCCCACCAGGCAGCCCGCACGGAGCTCAACAAGGGGCCAGCTTCTGCAAGCACTCACGCAGGGTGCCCAGTCAGCTACCCAAACGGACAGGGAAGCGCACCAGAAGGGCACTACGGCAAAGGGGGGGAGGGGGAGACGGAATAACCCAAAACCCCAGGTGCCCTGGAGCAAGAGGCAGCCCCCTCCCACACCAACAGGGAGAACAACAACCCATCCAAAGTAGACTCCCACTGCACCGCCACCCCCACCCCCTGTGAGCGTCGGAGGTGGAGTTTCATCTGTGGACTGGCATGTCTCCCTGGCATGCCGCCCCTCTCCACCTCCTCCCCTTGGCACATTCTGTGCTTGGCTCCCTGGGGGTGTGGCCTCGGCCGCCCCCTCTTCACTGCTGTGCCTTCCAGCCGCCTCCTCCCTTCCCGGGGGCAACTGTCCTTTCCGTAGGTTCTGCCCTGGCTTAGTGGTGCCCATGTGCCTTATTGCCCATGTTTGGTCTCCCTGCTGAATAAAGTTTTCTACGCCACCCCACTCTTGCCGTCTTTCCTGTGTGTGCGGAAGATGCTCTAGGAGGGAGGTGGGGGGGTTGGGGGCTGGGGCTGGGTCTGGGGGCCGTGGGTCTTCCTCACGACTGCCACGTGGAGGGTGGGTGGAGGGTGCCTCCCTGGGGTGTGGGTGCCAACGTTGGAATTGCAGTGCTGGGCGCGAGGTGCGACTGTTGTATTGGTGCTGCCGTTTTGCCCGAGGCTGCTGAGTTCTGCCCAATGACTGAGGCAGCCAATGGGGTTTGGGAGGCGTGTCCTGCATCGGCTTCAATGGCGGCGCCCATGAATTTTCGGCCACGGTGTGTTCTGGGATACCTGCTGGAGGACTAACGGAGTTCGGTAAGCGGGGAAAATGGCGGCCGAGCTGTCAGTCAGAGCCGAGTACGCTATTAGCAACCGGGGTGGTTGCCGATTCCTTGCAGCGCCTGCTGCAGCATGTCGTCTGTGGATCACCACCTCTTTAACACACCGTCAGTAGGTTATTTCCCCTCAGTTGCTTAACGTGTTGTCCGAATTGAGCCACTGTGTCCTTTTTCCCAGCACAATTGTCATCAGGGTCATGGGGGGGGGGGAAGGTGAAGTTAGATCCTCTCCCCCTTAAATAGTGATCAGAATAGCTGTGTGGAGATGGAGAGACTTCAGCCTCCCCACACTCAAGCTATCCTGATCAAAATAGGTTTTTCCTTGCTGCTAATAGCATCAGAGACACAGCAATCGTGAGAGTTGGAGAAATAGTGATCCTATCTGTGTGTATGTTGGGGGGTGGATTGAAGGTGTGTGTAGGCGTGCCCCGTGACTCAACCAAAACGACACTATAAAATGAAGGTGGGAAAAATCTGGAAGCGAGGGATGAGCTATAGGAAGAAAGGGGCCGAGAGATGTTCATTGTTCGTAGTTTGCAGGCAGACAAGTCAGCAATATAACAGCAACAAAACTTTATACCTAAAATGTAGGACCTAAATACTTCATCTTAACAACCAAAATGCTTTCAGGATATCTCAGGCCCCCTCCACAAGGATGCGCTTTTGCGCCCGGTTCGGGGATTATGCGCATTATCGCGGAGGCGCATTTACTCCTAATCCCTCTGCACGGGAGGCGGCGAGAGGCGGCGAAGCGCATTAATTGATGTCCAAAAAGCGCTTTTCATGTAGTTAATGCGCATAATCGCTTGTTCACACGGGGAAAATGCGCTTTAACGGCCGGAGCAAAATAAAACTCGCTATTTAACGCGCATTCGATAATGCGCATAATCCGGGAGATAACGCGCCTCTACGCCCATTTTGCGCTCCGCTGGTGTGGAGGTAAAATTTATAATGAGCCTTCAAAGAGCATTAAACCTCTCTTGTGGAGGTAGCCTTATTCTTCTAATCTTGTCTTCCTAGTTCTGAACCTTGCATGCTTTCTTTTATGAAACAGCAAATCTGAATGTATAAGAACTTTGCACAAATCCTTGTGCATCTTTAAAATCTGTGCAGTGTACGCAGATCTTCATCCTACACTGGAAGAGGCAGCTCCCTCCTTGTCTTGGGGGGGGAATCTATATCGTACATCTGCTTATTAAATCTATATCTAAAACGCATCATAGGACCTTGGGAAATGAATAACCATAAGCATGAAAATATTTGATCTTGTGTGGAGTTAGTTTTGTACTGCTTCAATTCATAAGAATGACAATATGTTAATTTTTCATGTTGAAATTTATTTGTGGTTTCATTATACCTCGTAATACAGAAATTTTCAATTTTAATGCACTTGCCATGCTAATTTTCCAACATACATTACAATCCTGTGTTTAACTTTCACAACAACACTGTGAGGTAGGTATTTTTTTAACTGTTTGGGAGCTGATTTGAGCTGATTTGGCTCAATGAAAGCCTTTCAGCTAAGGTGCGAAAAATGTGGGTCTTGGCATTCCAAATCAACCACTCTACCCAATGAGCTACACTACCTCTTATTTTCCTTAATCTTCCAAATAGCTATCCCTGTGTAAATTGCTTTCTAAAAGATATGTGCATTCAACTGTGGTGGTGTTATTATTGTTATTATTATTATTATTATTATTAATATTATAATTTTGTCAAACTATTTCAGAAAAGAAATTAGGATAATTATTTCCCCCTCCTTCACACTAACAGAGGATCTTGGGGAAAGATATAGGGAAACATTTTGGCTCTGGCTTAATTATGGAAGCGCTGTCGTGTTTTTTATCCACTGAACATAGTGTCCTATTTCAGTGTAGAGGGTATATTCACCCTTCCCAGTACACTCCTCACCACAAGTGCTTATCCCCGTTAGGAAGCTGGTGTCGTCAATGTTTGTGGTATATGGACCTCCACTTTGCTCTTGGTGCAGTTTCATAGCCGCACCGGGGAGACCTGCACAGAACATGTTTGGAAAGATGGCGTCTCCAGTGTTCCTTAGACAATTGGCCTGATCCACATAATAAACTTTCAGAACTTGGAGGATGCTAGCTATTTTCCTTTGATCCTTCAGTCTCCACCAACCGCTCACGGTCCCTAATTGATTCTTCACCAGGTTGTCTGTGAATGCTTTGTCCGCAATGCAAATTGGGGTGATGTACGAGTTCATGACCAACGGCGAATCCAGCTCCACAAGAGCAATGTCATTGACGTACTTATTGCTAGCATTGTAGGCAGGATGGGGAATTGCCTTGACTATGCGACGGAGTTCTTCGGTGTGTTCGTAACTCTCCGTATTATGCTCACCTAACAAAAGAGCCATCGGACACATTTGAAGTGGAGATGGACAATTGTGTCAATTTTGCTTCCTCTCAATTTTTCTCCCCCCATCCCCCACCCCAGTCATAAGTTTGGTTCATCCTGAACAATCTGCACGAAAATTCATATGCTTTTTGGGGTGATTTCCTCATAAGAACAGGCATTTTTGGACACACGTATTTTGCAAACAGTTTCATCAATATAATACACTTCTGATGTTATTTTCACTAACATAAAAATCTTTGTGTGCATTTCCCTCCTAAGGTACTTGTATGCATTTTTTTATTGGAGATCTCCATTACAAAATTCTGAGATTTACATATTTTGAAGGAGAACTGCATTTTTGTTCATGTACTGGTTCAAAAGTGCAACATTTATTAAAATGCAAACTGAACTAAAAAAAAATTCACCATCCCTGTGTGGCTCTATAGGTCCAAGGTCTCATGAGTTGAGCATTGACAGAAAAAAAAGAAGGGGGGGTGATATCAGAGGACTAACATAGAGTTAAAAATGATACAAGAAAAGGTCAACTGAAATTATCATGGGGATGGAACACCTACTTTACAGGGAAAGACTAAAGTATTGTGGACTTTTAAGTCAAAGAGGGAAGTACAAATGACTAGTAACCCTCCTGTGTTTTCCTGCCACTTCTTTCACCTTCATTCTTCCCCATGGGGGGGACATTAGGGAGGAAAAGACAGACTCGATTCCTGCACTGAGCAGGGGGTTGGACCCTATGGTAGGCTGACCAGATAAAATCCAGGTCAGGGCTCCTGTAACTTTAACAGTTGTAGAGAAAAGGGAATTTCAGCCAGGGTCATTTGTATGCAATTAGTAGGGATGTGCACTGACCCCCCGGATCGGATCGGATAGCGGATCGGAATCGGACCTGGGGGGTCGGATCGGATCGGATCGGATCGGAGGCTGGTCGGATCGGATCGGACCAGATGTCCGATCCGGATCGGACGCCATTTTGAATGCTTTTTCCCATAGCCAAGTATTGTTTTACAAAAACGCCTATAACTTTTTCATTTTTAAAGATAGAAGGATGAAACTTGGGCACATTGTAGACTGGTTAGGGGTAGTTATCTGTGAGAAATTTCAGAAAGATTGGTGCATGCATTTTGTGGCAATTAATTTTTTAATAAATACCCAGGAATGCCTATAACTTTGTCATTTTTAAAGTTACACACATGAAACTTTGCCACATTGTAGGGGGTACCTTGGGACCTATGTGTGTGAAATTTCAGAAACGTAGGTGCTTGTCTTGTGTGGCAATTAATTTTTAGAAAAATGGGTAGTAGTGGGGTAAATACAGTTACGCCTCCCATTTTTTTATTTTTGAAGATACAAACAGGAAACTTGGGCACATTACAGGTACCACTTGCCTTGATATGTGTGTGAAATTTCAGAAACATTGGAGCTTTCCTTGTGTGGCAATTAATTTTTGAAACAATGAGGAAAGAAACACCTATAACTTTGTCATTTTTAAAGTTACACACATGAAACTTTGCCACATTGTAGGTGGTACCTTGGGACCCATGTGTGTGAAATTTCGGAAACGTAGGTGCTTGCCTTGTGTGGCAATTAATTTTTTAATAAATACCCAGGAATGCCTATAACTTTGTCATTTTTAAAGTTACACACATGAAACTTTGCCACATTGTAGGCGGTACCTTGGGACCTATGTGTGTGAAATTTCGGAAACGTAGGTGCTTGCCTTGTGTGGCAATTAATTTTAGAAAAATGGGTAGTGGTGGGGTAAATACAGTTACGCCTCCCACTTTTTTATTTTTGAAGATACAAACAGGAAACATGGGCACATTACAGGTACCACTTGGCTTGATATGTGTGTAAAATTTCAGACAGCTGGGTCCAGGCATGTGGTGGCAAGGTATTTTTGAAACAATGAGGAAAGAAACGCCTATAACTTTTTTATTTTAAAAGTTAGAAGTCTGAACATTGCTCACTTTGTAGATGGGTTAGGGGTAGATATGTGTCAGAAATTTCAGAATTATAGGTCCAGGCATTTGATGGCTATGGAATTTTTAAATTACATGTTTCAAAAAAATTTCTACAGAGGCCAGGTCTTCCCCTCCCGCTTCCCGCGAAGAAAAGGAAACACTCTCTCATCTCGATCCCTTTTGATCCTTGCTAGTAGTATCCATTACAGGGCTCGTGTTTCCTTTCCTACTTTCACTTTTCAAGCAGAACGGCTGAGCCTAGCTGAGTTTTGCAGCCATGCGTGCAAGGAAGGATCACTCTGGTCTCGATCCCTTTGATCCTTGGTAGTATCCATTACAGGGCTCGTGTCTGCTTGAGTACAAAGTGAAAAGTGAAAGTAGGAAAGGAAACACGAGCCCTGTAATGGATACTACTAGCAAGGATCAAAAGGGATCGAGACGAGAGAGTGTTTCCTTTTCTTCGCGGGAAGCGGGAGGGGAAGACCTGGCCTCTGTAGAAATTTTTTTGAAACATGTAATTTAAAAATTCCATAGCCATCAAATGCCTGGACCTATAATTCTGAAATTTCTGACACATATCTACCCCTAACCCATCTACAAAGTGAGCAATGTTCAGACTTCTAACTTTTAAAATAAAAAAGTTATAGGCGTTTCTTTCCTCATTGTTTCAAAAATACCTTGCCACCACATGCCTGGACCCAGCTGTCTGAAATTTTACACACATATCAAGCCAAGTGGTACCTGTAATGTGCCCATGTTTCCTGTTTGTATCTTCAAAAATAAAAAAGTGGGAGGCGTAACTGTATTTACCCCACCACTACCCATTTTTCTAAAATTAATTGCCACACAAGGCAAGCACCTACGTTTCCGAAATTTCACACACATAGGTCCCAAGGTACCGCCTACAATGTGGCAAAGTTTCATGTGTGTAACTTTAAAAATGACAAAGTTATAGGCATTCCTGGGTATTTATTAAAAAATTAATTGCCACACAAGGCAAGCACCTACGTTTCCGAAATTTCACACACATGGGTCCCAAGGTACCACCTACAATGTGGCAAAGTTTCATGTGTGTAACTTTAAAAATGACAAAGTTATAGGTGTTTCTTTCCTCATTGTTTCAAAAATTAATTGCCACACAAGGAAAGCTCCAATGTTTCTGAAATTTCACACACATATCAAGGCAAGTGGTACCTGTAATGTGCCCAAGTTTCCTGTTTGTATCTTCAAAAATAAAAAAATGGGAGGCGTAACTGTATTTACCCCACTACTACCCATTTTTCTAAAAATTAATTGCCACACAAGACAAGCACCTACGTTTCTGAAATTTCACACACATGGGTCCCAAGGTACCCCCTACAATGTGGCAAAGTTTCATGTGTGTAACTTTAAAAATGACAAAGTTATAGGCATTCCTGGGTATTTATTAAAAAATTAATTGCCACAAAATGCATGCACCAATCTTTCTGAAATTTCTCACAGATAACTACCCCTAACCAGTCTACAATGTGCCCAAGTTTCATCCTTCTATCTTTAAAAATGAAAAAGTTATAGGCGTTTTTGTAAAACAATACTTGGCTATGGGAAAAAGCATTCAAAATGGCGTCCGATCCGGATCGGACCTCATCGGATCGGATCGGATCGGATCGGAGGTTGTCCGGATCGGATCGGATCGGATCGGATTTTCCCGATTTTGGGTCGGATCGGATTCGGATCGTGGATCGGATCCGATCCGATGCACACCCCTAGCAATTAGTTCCTGGTGAAATTCCCTCTTCATCACAACAGTTAAAGTTGCAGGGGCCCTGCCTTCTTTTGTATATGGTCACTCTAGTATAGTGCCTGCAACTTTAACTGTTGTGATGAAGAGGGAATTTCACCAGGAACTAATTGCATACAAATGACACCGGCTGAAATTCCCTTTTCTCTACAACTGTTAAAGTTACAGGAGCCCTGACCTGGATTTTATCTGGTGGCTTTATAGGCCCCTTCCAACTCTACTATTCTGTGATTCTCTGAATTGCAGCTGTGAAGGGTTGAGGCCTGCAGAGGCAAGGTAATAAAGTCAGGTGTAGAGGCCTGTTCTGTTGGGAGGGGGTATCCCTGAGAGGAAATATTTTCCGATGAGTAATCCAGCCGTGCAGAGAGACGGACCCCCTCCGAAAATCAGAACTGTGAACACCCTCAGCGGAGCTCTGCCCTGAATTTTGGGATGTAGAAGAACCTTTCTGCACACCCCTACTAAATACCTGTAGTTGTAAGTTGCTTGTTTTACTCTACTAGTCACAGATGTGGTAAGCCACAAGTGTCTGGAGTGTCACTCACCCCATATCTACAGCCTAAACCCCACATAAAAAGGAAGTGGGACCCTTAAGAAGGCAGAGATCTCTAAGGAGTTCCTCAGGGAGTCGTGGTCAGAGAAGGAACCCTGAAAGCAACACAAAGCCTACTGATTGGGAATGCTAGGAGCCAACTCTCTAGAACAGGGGTGCAGAACCTCTTTTAGCCCAAAGGCCTAATAAGCTCTCAGGGGGCACATCTTGGGACTCTAATCAGGTCAGATTTGTCTCCAATCAGGCCAGATTTAATTCCTTACACCATCCTTGTCCCCTTGCTTGGGTGAACACCCCAACATCTGTCTAGGCAAAAATGGAGCCGTTCCCACTTCCCACATTCAAGTTGCCCATGGTTTACCTGCCACGACTGTGTGCGGTTCATGCTCAAGGCAATGTGCTGCAGTGATGACCCACTTTTCATTGATGATTGCGCCTCCGCAGAATCCTTTCCGCTCAAAGCTAAACATATCCACCTGTAAGGGAAGTTTATGAGATTGTAGGCCATTCATCAAACCAGGGTCGAGAGGTGTCTAACAAGTCTAATTTGGAAAGAGAGTACTGAGCTTGGATGATAGCAAAGGACAGGACTCAAGGGTAGAGCTGTATTTGTAAGACTTCATCGGTAAAGCACGTGTGGCGTCTCCATTGCTATGAATATTGTCTTCTCAACAGGTGCTGGTTGGCACCCCAGGAGAAACAGGAAGAGACCATTCTTCCAATCCATTAAGGATCTGGTGCTCTGACCAGCCCAGGTGAATGTTGACCATCTGAGATGTGTTTTGTGAGTGCTTCAAAACTCAGAGATACACTAGTCTGTTTCAATAGAAACCTAGGCATGATTGTCAGCCTTGTCAGGGGAAATTTATATATTTGGTCTTGGATAGTCACACCGTTTGTCTTTTTGATGGCAGATACCTCTAGGGGCAGCAAAGGCTGAGCGCTACATCATTGTATCGAAGCTACCAAAATGTAAATGTACGATTGCCAAACCAAAGGACTCTGGGAAAATGAAGCAAAACAGTTCAGCAGTTACAACGTTACCAAATAACAGATCTAAGTAAAGACTGACGTAACTGCACAGGTATGAAGATGGGCCTTGGAATGAAAATCTGAGAAACCCTGAGCCAAAATATTGTAGGTTGCAATCCTATACGCACATATCTGGGAGTAAGTCCATTGAACTCATAGGAATATAAGAAGAGCCCTGCTGGATCAGACCAAAGGCCTATCTATTTCAGCATCCTGTTTCTCGCAGAAGTCAACCAGATGCCCAAAGTGATATTCACAAGCAAGGCATGAGGACAACAGCCTTCTCCTGCTGTTGTCCCCAACAGCTGGTGTTCAGAGGCTTATTGCCTTTGATTCTGGAGATGGCATAACACCATCCTCATCACTCAGTGGGCCCTACTTCTCAGTAGACATGTAGGGATTTGCACAGTACATCACTTTTCAAATGTCTAAACTTGCGTTGTAGTGTTGCTTTTGGAGATAATATACATATTCTTGAATGGATATGCCCGTTGGGTACCATGTTGGGAATCCCTATAATTTGCAAGAGAAATTACCCACCCTCCAAAAAAAGTGTATCAGACCACTACAAGTTAATGAGCCTACCTCCCAAACTGAAAATTGACAGCCAACCAACTTTGAATTTAGAAAATTCACCTAAATATTTATTTAAACTTGCCAAAGAAATGGCTGTCTCATAATATTTCAGATATTCAGGGATTGACCTGAGCTGATCCACCTGGAGACAAATGGCTTGCGAAGGAGTTTTCATGCCAAATCTTAGGGGACCCTGGCATTTAGAATTACAGCCTCCATCCAGTAATGGATTTGGTGCAATCTGTCCATAGATTGCCAGTTGGAATTCATACGTTGTACATGCTGGTACACCTTGTTACTAATGTCGCCTACTTTTGCACTCTGCTGTGTGGTAACTGGCTGGTTTCAGAGAAAGAGGGTTGGGCAACTTGTTTTGGATTCCAATTGTCATCAGCCCTAGTGAGCACAGCCAATGGAGAGGTAAGACAGGAGTTACAAGTCAAGACGTCTGGAGGGTCCCAGATTGAGGAAGGGTGGATGAGTTCCCTCCCAAAGTCAGGAATACCAGCATTGCAAAACAGCTCAATGAATAACAGTACCTGCCATGGGACTTCCCCTTTCAAGCTGTTCATGTTTGAGGACTCCCTATTAAGAGTCGATGCCGTGGGACCATTTTGGGTGGCGTTGTCCGATTTGCCTTTGAGGCCACCAGAGGTGCGGGAGGAACACCTGTCCAACGAGCGGGTAGTATTACTCTTCACTACTTCTGGAGCTGTAATCCTTCCACATGGAAAGGGCACTGTGGCAAGAATATAAATACACTCATGCATATGTACGTAGGCTCTGGATTGCCAAAGCGCCTGCCAGAAGAGGTGGGTTAGTCTATGTTTGACAAGCAGCCGCACTTGACCATTATCATCAGTTTATTATTTGAATGCCATTTCCCCCCAGAAAATCAGGCCCAAGGTAGCTGACACAATGAGTGTCAGTTCCACATTTGTGAGGGCAAGACACCCTCCATGGCCCCCCTCCCTCAGTGAGTCTACCTTCTCACCACCATTAACACCAGCTGCTATTGCTCCTCCTCCTCCTCCTCCTCCTCCTCTTTCTCATCTTGGCTACCATTTGCTTTCTTGACAGGGAGAGAGCCCATGAGCAAACAGGTAGTGGCATCTCCTGCTCCTCCTCCTCCCCATCTCCATCGTCTGGACCAGAGTGAGAGGTGAGAGGTAGGTGAACAAGAAGGCTGCAATGCTGAAGAGCAGAAGCAACTCCAGGGGTTTCTTGTTGGTGGCCCTCTGAAGGAATGTGGGCCCTCGGCAGGTGCTCAACCATGCCTACCCTCGAGGCTGGCCCTGGACACCATCATCTCAGAGTAGAATGCAACAGGAACTTTCCCCGCCCATTCTGATCCCCCATGTGATTAGAATGGCGTGACAGTGAACAGGGACAATTGTGCTCGCTCCAACCACTCCATTGCAGTCATCACCTGCCCCCGCAAGTTGAAAGGCAAACATTTACAGAAGAGGGTCGACTTTGCATGTGTAGATGCCTTACATGATGTTTAACCCTGGGAAGCCAGCTCTGGCAGCTCCTGGCCACCCACCCAATGTGACTAGGAGAATGTCCCATAGCTATGGCCAGGCCTGGCCCAAGGCTCTCCCACCTGCACATGCTCCCTCACTTGGCTGGCTGCTCCCTCACTTGGGTCCTTTCATCTACCACTGTAGCCACCACCACCCTGTGAGAGTTCCCCTCCCCCTGCCCATGCATGGCTGCCTTGGCGGTTGGCACAGGAAGCACCAGTGAGCCAGTCTTTTGCATGCCAGGTCGGAGCAGGGCTGGGCTGGAACCGGGCTTGGGGCTGCCCTTCTCTGGAACTCATCTGCTTGAAGAGTAGGAGAATCACAGCTCAAACTCTCACAAACATCACAACCTTGCTTTACCTGTTGGCTCACAGGTCTTCTGGTCTTCCTTCAGTCTGTATCCAGTAACACAGGAGCAGATTCCTTTCCCAGTTGGGCCATTCTCACAGATCTGCTTGCAACCTCCATTGTATGTCGAGCAACCACCGTCTGATGGGGAATGGAAATCAAATTTAATTACAGGCAAAATTTTCTAAAATATAAGAATTAGCTTGTAGCATGAAATCCTGAAACTTAAATTGGTTAAAATGTGGCTGCCGAGGTTCTGACAGGAGCAGTCAAACGGATCACATTACAGCTATCTTCTATCAGCTTCACAACTTGCCAATTTGCTTCTGAGCGCAATTTAAAGTTCTAGTCGTGACCCAAAGGGCCTAACTGGTCTGAGATCAGAATATCATAAGATATTCTTATGCCTTCCTCCTCATAACACCCCTCCCCCAACATCATTCCACCACTGAGGACCTGGTTCATATCCTCCACTATCAGAAGTAGAGCCGATGAGTACCCAAGCTGGGCCTTTTCAGAGATAGCATCCCAAATGTGAAAAAAACCTCCCAAGAGATTTGGGATTCAGATCCAAAGTGGTACACAACCCTAATCATTGAACACGTGTTTGAATACATGCAAAACTGGACTAATTGATATATGTCCCTGCTTCACACCCACTAGATTCATGGTACGGACCAAGCGAAGCACCCACACACTTTTAACATACGTAGTTCACAGTTCTTTCCTTTATAACCAGCTGGACACCAACATTTGTAGTCATTGCTTTGATATCGACACTTTCCTCCGTTCATACAGGGATTTCCTATGCATGGGTCTCCATCTTAGAAAGAGAGATTATATTGTCATTGCAAATAGGAATGTCCATGACTGATATTGTTGTTTACATAGTGGATTTGCATTCCCATGGATTTCAGTGGGTCTACCCCAAGTATGACTAAATCTGGACCCAACCCATTTACAGGACCAAATTAGCCTGATGGAGAAGGACAGGGGAAGTGTGGCCCTGTTAATTCTGTTTGCTCTCTCATTTCTATACCATGGACTATGGTATCCTCCTGGATCAAATCTGTAGGTTGGGCACTGGAGGTAATGTGTTACAGTGATTCTAGTCTTTCCTGTGGGGCCAGCTTCAGAGAGTAACAAAACAAAAAGTCTTTCCATAGGATTGTGTCCTAAGTGAGCTAAGCATCTTTCACCTAATAGATATTATGATGGCTTTTCCATGGGCTGCTATTTGAATTTGGCAATCTGTATAGAACCATGCCCTCTGTCTGAAGTGTAATAACAATAATAATAATAATAATAATAATAATAATAATAATAACAACTTACATTTATATTGTGCCCAAAATATCCGCTAGAAGGGAAATAGTAAAATTAAATTCGAATGTATGGAGATCAGGCACAGCACTTATTTATTCCTGGGAGAGGTTCAATGCCTTTATATCACAGATCATCTCTTACACATGTAGTCTGAAAGAACTAGAGCAGCATGCTCACAGAAAAGCCCCAAATGCACTGGTTGTTACAGTATCCAGCTCATAGGTGTGCTCAAGGGGTGTGCTGGGTGTGCCCAGGTACACCCTAATGTCTCAAGCAGTAAGCGCTGAATTGAGGATGCCACTGAGTGGGGATCCAGGGGGGATCCAGATGCAGCAAGAACGGTTCTCCAGCTGCCCCCCCCCCAACAGCATGCCATTACTCCCAGCAGCAGGAGTGAAAAGGAAAAAAAAATTCCCTGGGTTCACACCCTAATGAAATGTGCTGTGCACACCTGTGATCCAGCTTTTGCTTTCATTGAAAACAACAACAACAAAAACAAAAACAAATACAGCTTCCAGTCCTTATTGATTGAAAGGACAAGGAACTTTATCTACGTGAATTGCAGAAACCGAAGCAGCTGGTAAATAAGATGTCCAGGGGCTTTAGCATCCCCAGGACATCCTTTCTATTTCCCAGGTCCAACAGAACAAGAATTATGCCAAACAGTAAACATTGTGTGATGCACTGTGCAGAATAAGAGCAATCACGTGCATTTGCTTAGTGTCTGCAGGCCACGTACACACTTCTTGGTGTAGCATTGCGATTAGCCTGACACATTATGTCTGTGTTTGAAAGCTCTGGGAATACGTTCCACAATCTTAAGTGGCGTTTACTTAGGGTTGAAACCCTAGGTACATTTGGTGAAGGACATTAACAGTTCTTTATCTGCCAATTCAGGAAATCACCCAACGGTAGGGTGACCAACTTTCAGGATTCCCCTGGGTTTGTCCTGGTTTTTGTTCTATCCTGGATGTCAGGGGGGATTTTCTGTCATTTTCTATAATGTCCTGGAATGACACACTTTCCCCTTGAAGGTCGCTATTAGTGTAGTGGGGGAGAATTTCTGGAGGTGTGTCATTCTCCCCCACTGCTCCAATCGGGGCCTTAAAGGGGAAAATGTGTCATTCCCAGACATTATAGAAAGGGCCCAATTGGAGCAATGATGGGTGGGAATGACACACTTTCTAGGGATGTGCATAGTAAAAATCGGATCGGAATCGGAATTGAAATTGGAATAGAAATTGATGCTTTGGATCAGATCGGAGGCTTTCCAGATCGGATTGGATCCAATTCCGATCTGAAAATCAGACGTCCGATTTTTGGTTCGGACGCCATTTTAGGTGTTTTCGCCATAGGTTTGCATTGGGGCGGGTGAGTGGTGAACTAACTCCCCCCCCTCACTGTCCCTCCCCCCCACTCACACTCCCTACCTGCTGTCTCCTTGCTGCTGTCCACTGTTGCCCGCTGCTTCAGTAGTACTGAGTGTTGTGTTCAACCCTCTTTCTTCTGAGCAGGAGGAGCAGCTGTCAGAAAGCCCCGCACAAACAGACAGCGATCCTGATCTCAATCAGGATGCTGCTGCAGAGAAGGAGACAATTCCCAGTTCCTCTCTTCCAGCTGCGAAGAATCAAGGCTCAGAAAAGAGTGTCGATCGTAAAGAATCACCGGCAACTGTGACAGCTCCGTTATCGTCCGAGGAGGAGATGGAGCAAACTTTAAAAGACGCTAAGGAGCGTAGGCGCTGGAAGCGGATGGAAACACGAGGCGTTCAACATCGGTTGGAGAGATTATGAGCACAGCACAGGCCCCTCGGAAGAAGACGCTCTTTCGTTGCCTATTGTTAAATTCAACTTTGGGCTTACTTTACTTTGCTTAATGTTGCCTTGGGGCTACTTGGTAAAATTCTGTTTGATTATATGCCGTTTGGCTGTACTTTGTTCAGCCTAAATAAAAGGCTTGTTTTGGTTCACCCCTGGTGTAGTCTTTGACAGACGCAAACTAAAAGGGGAAGACTTTTCATAACACTGAGAAACAGGCCTTACGGCCTGTTCCACAGTAGAGCGAGGGCGCACCGAGTGATAATGTCACCCGGCACACAGGCACTCTATTGTGGAACAGACCATAAGGCCTGTTTCAAAGTAGTACAGAAGCAGTGGGCGGCAGCGGACAGCAGCGAGGAGGCAGTAGGTAAGGAGCACGAGTGGGGGGAAGGGGGAGGAGGTCTGATCCTCTGATTTTTTCAAATCCAGATTGGGTCCTTTCGTATTGGATCGGATCAGATCGGACAATCCAGATGATTGGGATCGGGATCAGATCAGATCCAGTGCACATCCCTAAAGCTTTCCCCTCTTCCACTCCAATCAGGGCCTTTAAGGTGGCAAGGGGAATGATGCACTTTCTGGAGGCCTCGGAAATCCACTTTCCCACCCGCCTCCAACTAGGTGTCCTCTTTTTTGGTTTCCCAAATATGGTCACCCTACCCTACGGCAGAATCTGAGATCTCACGTGACAGTAATCACCGTTCGTTCGTCGTCTTCAAAGACTTCCCTTGCTTCCTCATAATCACATATTTCTTCTATGCATTCGCGTTCCAGGTTTCCTTGGCGTAGTTCTTCAAAGACACCAGTATTCTCCCTCCTATATCGGTGCAAAACACTGCTTGCCCTGTCCTGATCAATAAAAACTTCAACATGAAAAGAAATTAGAGGGTATTGAGAAGACTGTGCTCTGTGCAGAAATACACCCAACCAACAGCCATTATAAACCCTCCATTTCTGCTTGAGGACCGAGCCTCTGAGCCTTCATTAAAAACTACTGTGGCATCTTAAGGGCAGACAAATTTATTCTGGTATAAGCTTCCATGGCCTGTAGCCCAATTCATCTGAGGCATGGAGCATTTTGGAGAGTTCCAGGTTTATATGCAGCACATACGGCATATCAAGCTGAAACTCTCCATAATAGTCTGCACATCTGATGAAATGGGCCGTAGTCCTCAAAAGCTTATGGCAGAATAAATTTCCAGGATCAGAGCCAGTTTGGGGAGGGAATTTATTTCTTTCCTCCCCTGCTGTGATCATGAGGAAAACACCTCTTCCAAAACTGGTATTCGCATTTATTTTAAAAGTACATTTTTTAAAACTATATTCCCCACACCATCGAAAACCTTTGAAGCAGATGCTAGATTTAAAATATACACATAAAATGGCCACTTGCTACCATTCAACCGTCATGTGCTTTAGTGAACTCCCCGTGAATGTTTCAGTTTGTATTTTAAATATCTTTTTGGGTTTATGCTCCAAAGTTGAAATCATTATGCACATGAATGGGCTGTTGTTGTGGTTTTAATTATAAAGCTAAGCTTATACATTAGCTGCTTTTGTGTTCCTTTTGTATGTCTGAAGAGGTTGAATTTAAGTCCGCCCTCTATGCTACGGACTTGAAGGTCATACCAATTAGATGAACAGCTGAGATTCTTTATGGCTGGAATTCTGACCCCTATAGCCCTATGAGAGCAAGTCCTATGAAGCCCAGTGGAACTGACCACATAGGGAATATCTGTAAGATTTCTCCTAGCAGCCCTGTTTTCTTAAGAAACTTGCAGCCAAACATGCCACGTCACTTGCAGATGATTAGTTCCTTATCAGGGGACAGAACCCCACCCTTATCTCAAGTCAAAAGAAACAAAACTGACTTCTTAAAATGAACGAACCTGAACATTCGGTGTGCAGGAGACATCCCAGCAGACAAACGGCAAGCACGAAGAAGCTGATAGCCATTTTCTTAAAACAGCAAAACTGCTTTGCTACTGAATCGCGAGCTGGGAGCCCCTAGATCAATCGTTCCAAAGAGCAAGTACATATTTGCATTCTTTTGGGATCAAGTCTGAGGTCATATTTTAATTGAAAGTCCCTGGATGGCCAGCCCTTGAAGGATTAACTCAGTCTAACCTGCTTTACAGGGTGGTTGAGAACATGGCCCTGTTCACACCTAACAATAAGACAAGATCCTGGGTTCAGACATCACAGTAAGATATCCTTTCCTGGTTAGTTTTATCCGCTCTGATCCGGGAGGTAGCAAATAACTATCATGACTTGAAGCCATTGATAGCCTTCTCCTCCATGAATTTTCTGAATCCCTTTCTAGAACCATCTAAATTGGTGGCCCATCACTACATCTTGTGGCAGATAATTCTATAGTTTAACTATGTGATATATGAAGAAGTCCTTCTTTGTGACTGTCCTGAATCTCCAACCATTGAACTTCATTCAATGACCTCACAGAGTTTTAGTTTTATGGAAGAAGGAGATAAGGGTTACATAATAATAATAATAATAATAATAATAATAATAATAATAATATAGTAACTTAGTAAAATGTGGTGTATTTTGCTGGGAAAGATCATTTTACATTGTCCATTTCACCCAGATTTGTTTTAAAAGGTTTGGAATTTATAGACATTTGTATCTAGCGTGGGATTAGACAGGTTTTCATGCTATCAAGTCCTCAGTGATGTCTGGATGGATGAATTATAGCAACACTAATAAATACCGGGAAGATGTAATAATGTGTGTCAATATGCAAATGTGAGATAACAATGGGAGAATTACAAAAAAGATAAAACCAATACCTGCAGTATCCTTCTCGTACAAACAATGGTTCAATAAATGTTTCAAGTAATGGAAACAAGCACTTTAATTTTCCTTTTCTGCTGTTCGTTGTAGCATCTAATAATGCAAACCAGATGAACTATTTTTCTATATTATTATTATTATTATTATTATTATTATTATTATTATTTTATTTGCAAACTTAGCTCTCAGCCCTGGGATTCGTATTTCAAAATGAGAACATGCTGCTGCCACAAACGAGCAAAGCCAAGCAATCCTGACTGGCTTAATTTGCATTCATTTGTGCTCATAGAGCTCCATCACACCAACGATTTAATGCACTCTCACCATGCTTGGTGTGCAGATTTGCAGCACGGTACTCACATGATGCCGTGCCTGCCCTGCTGACACCCTGCCTCTTCCCCAGCCTTTCCTAGAACGCTAAAAATCTGGATTATTTTGCCTTAAATGCATTTAATGCACTCTAAGCCTCCATGTAGTTTTAAAGGAACTGGGGGCTTGAATGGATTGCATCAGGTCCTGGCAGGGAAAAGCGATCTCTCCCAGCAGCCTGTTCCAACTCAATACAAAACCCAAACCTAGAATCCCAGGCTGAAAAGCATTTTTTTACAATCATACAATGCCTGAATCACCGCAGAGACAGGATTGTACTCCCTCCATGTCCCCAAAGAGCCAGACTAAAGGGTTGTTCCATTTTTGCCTGGGATAAAGGTGGTCTGGTTGAAGTGCTCATCTGACAGGACCTGACTGGAGGGAGAAAGGGGAAGGGAGGGGTGGAGGGGAGCAGAAGAGCAAAGGAGCAGAAGAGCAGCTATTCAGGTGAAAGGGGTCATAACCTTGACTAGCATTTGCCTCAGGTAAAAAAAAGGGAGGCAAACCAGGTGGGGGGTTTAGGTGTGATGGAGGTCATATTGTTGGGGGTGGGGAGGTAATTCAACTTCCAGATTCAAAATGGGCCTAGTCCACCAAGCCCAACATAGATGAATCCCAGCCACTAATGGTGACTTGCCAGGTTACTGGTAAGGTTTATGTTCCGTGTATCTGTTTACTTTGCAACTGTGGAGATTCTACAATAACTGGAATTCCAGCACATGGAAAGGGAAGTGGGTTGCTTTAGGGTGGCCACTTGTGGATAGTAAAAAAAAAAAAAAGAAGAAGACATGCATCATCAAAACATAGGACAAAGGAGGACACTGATTTGCATAAACTTTGTGTATGCTAATTGATACGGATAGAAGAAAATTTGGAAATAATGATTATAATTTAAATTGAAATACAGGACATTTCTCCATGGTGGGTAAGACTGTGGCCAGGTGGCATATGAGTGCCACCTCTGCTTTCCAGGTGCGGTTGATATGCAGTTTCAAGACCCAACTCTTCCTTCTGGTGATCGTTTATCTTTAAACCAGACTTGGAATGGACAGTCATCCAATGTAGAGGACACCTCCAAAAGACCAGACAGCCCTCCAGCAGCACTTCAAATTGAGGACTGTCCTCTTTAAAAGAGGACACCTGTCCACACCATTGTCTTGGATTGCTGCGTCCCCATCCACCTTGTGATTTCTCTTTACTACCCGTGAATAGAAGATGAATAGAAGAATAGATCATGACTAGAAGGAGAAGTAGATCTCAGTCATTCAGCAGCACTTCCCTAGCAATACTTTATTTCTATTTATTTATTCATAATACAATGTATATCTCACATTGTCCTCTCCAAATGGAGATCTTCAAAGCATGTAAAGTATACAAAATAGCAACAGAATTATGCCAGAGGGTTCATGAAATGGTAACATCTCACATCCAACTATATTCAGGTTGTTGTTGACTTAGTCCTTAAACTTTGGATTTTACCGTAAGGCCTGTTTCCTCCCTGTATGAGCTCAGCCTTGATACTTATCTGGTATATTTACAGTTACAGATTGTCCACCCAAGGCTAAAAGCACACATAAAACTAGCTGGATCTCTTCGCCTTGCTGAGTTCTCTAAAGCCATGTCCATAATTCAGGGGCACACAGGTCAACCCTCCTGTCTTATTAGTTCCCCTTAATGAGATTTCTGGAGGAGCTCACCATCCCAAACGAGCTTTTGCCATCCTCTGTGCAATATTTACAAGACATAAAAGTCAAAGTAAAGCAATCCTTCCTCAACTCAACAAAAAATAAACAAATAATAAAACAGCTTTGAAATTCCTCTGTTCAGAGGCAGCTTTCCTTGTTGAATGAGGCTGATGAGATACCACTGTTAATTCAATACGACCTGCTGGAGAGCTAATAATGCTCTATCCTATTTCTTTAAAATACAAATGTATTCTAAGATTTTGTTTTAATCTGACAATAATTGTCTCTTCTGGAAAGAGACCCAGATAGGCTTTAAGCTATCAGAAAGCTATTGCCATGACCAGGCCTGTTCCCCTTGGTATGGGGGAAGGAGTTTCAGGCTATCAATCAGAATCAGATTCTGAAGCTAAAGAAACAAGACTAGAAACGTCCCACCGTACGCAGGAAGTGTGTGTGGGGGTGATTCTCCCAGGCTCTTCACCCACCAGGGATGAATCTTCACAAGACCTTATCAGTGAGAACATGAACAACACAAGTCTGTGGGAACTCAAGAATCCTCTGAGGGGGAGGGGACTTCAGAGCTGGCCGATTCCAGAGTCTGCCATAAGTTCAAACGGGCAGAGATAAAAGTAGGCGAGAAGCGGTCAGCTCAGCTAGCTTCTTGCCAAAAGCTTCTTCAAAAAAATCCTCTTTGAAGTGATAGGGACTCAGAGAAGAAGAAGAAGAAAACACTGCCTTCGTTGAAAAAACAATTGTCTCACTTAGTTTAGCCAAGTGATAGACTAGATGAAGGTTCCTATGTTTAAACTCTCTTGAGGTGCAAAGAAATGTTTATTTACTGAATAACGCTTTGAAGATTACTTAGCAAACACCTTTATTGTCTCGCGCTTCAGCGGGAGGGCTTAGAACTAGGGATGTGCATGCCCCCTGGATCGGATCAGAACCGGGATCGGAACCGGAACCGAGGCCTCAGATCGGATCAGATCGGAGACTTCCCAGTTTGGTTTGGACCTGATTCCGATCCAAAAATCGGACGTCCGATTTTCGGATCGGATGCCATTTTAGCTTTTTCACCATAGGCTTACATTGGGGGAAAGAAAGCTTTCGCCCAATGCAAGCCTATGGCGAAAACATGGGGGCGGGTGAGTGGAGGCCCAACTCCCCCCTCCCTGTCCCCCCTCACGCTCCTTATCTGCCAGGGCCATCCACTGCCATCTGCTGCCGTCCACTGCTGCCCATGGGCAGCAGCGGATGGCAGTGGATGGCCCCGGCAGGTAAGCCCCCTCCTGTCCCTTGCACTCCTTACCTGCCGGGGCTGTCCGCTGCCAATGGTAGGGAGGGGCGGGAGGAGGTATGATCCTCCGATGTTATCCGAATTGGATCGGATCTTTCCGGACCGGTTTGGATCAGATTGGATGATCCAGATGTGGGGATCAGAAATCGGATAATTGTATCTGATTTCCCCCGGATCAGGTCCAGATCGTGGATTGGACCCGATCCAGTGCACACCCCTACTTAGGGGTGCTTTGGGCTCCCTTCCATACTTTCAATGAAGTAATGGATAGTTGAGGGTAGAGCATGAGGCCCCGACGATATGCACCTCTCCCCATACATGCTCATCAAAAACATGGAGAAGATCCTGATTGCACAAAATGAATTAATGTGCCACTGTCAATCCCCCACCCCCGTGTGCTCCTGGGGTGATTCCCATTTTTAACTTCTACTCTCTTTTGTTGTTGATGATGATAATCCAGAATTGTTACTAGGGGTGTGCATCGGATCGGATCCGATCCACGATCCGAATCCGATCCGACCCAAAATCGGGAAAATCCGATCCGATCCGATCCGATCCGGACAACCTCCGATCCGATCCGATCCGATCCGATGAGGTCCGATCCGGATCGGACGCCATTTTGAATGCTTTTTCCCATAGCCAAGTATTGTTTTACAAAAACGCCTATAACTTTTTCATTTTTAAAGATAGAAGGATGAAACTTGGGCACATTGTAGACTGGTTAGGGGTAGTTATCTGTGAGAAATTTCAGAAAGATTGGTGCATGCATTTTGTGGCAATTAATTTTTTAATAAATACCCAGGAATGCCTATAACTTTGTCATTTTTAAAGTTACACACATGAAACTTTGCCACATTGTAGGGGGTACCTTGGGACCCATGTGTGTGAAATTTCAGAAACGTAGGTGCTTGTCTTGTGTGGCAATTAATTTTTAGAAAAATGGGTAGTAGTGGGGTAAATACAGTTACGCCTCCCATTTTTTTATTTTTGAAGATACAAACAGGAAACTTGGGCACATTACAGGTACCACTTGCCTTGATATGTGTGTGAAATTTCAGAAACATTGGAGCTTTCCTTGTGTGGCAATTAATTTTTGAAACAATGAGGAAAGAAACACCTATAACTTTGTCATTTTTAAAGTTACACACATGAAACTTTGCCACATTGTAGGTGGTACCTTGGGACCCATGTGTGTGAAATTTCGGAAACGTAGGTGCTTGCCTTGTGTGGCAATTAATTTTTTAATAAATACCCAGGAATGCCTATAACTTTGTCATTTTTAAAGTTACACACATGAAACTTTGCCACATTGTAGGCGGTACCTTGGGACCTATGTGTGTGAAATTTCGGAAACGTAGGTGCTTGCCTTGTGTGGCAATTAATTTTAGAAAAATGGGTAGTGGTGGGGTAAATACAGTTACGCCTCCCACTTTTTTATTTTTGAAGATACAAACAGGAAACATGGGCACATTACAGGTACCACTTGGCTTGATATGTGTGTAAAATTTCAGACAGCTGGGTCCAGGCATGTGGTGGCAAGGTATTTTTGAAACAATGAGGAAAGAAACGCCTATAACTTTTTTATTTTAAAAGTTAGAAGTCTGAACATTGCTCACTTTGTAGATGGGTTAGGGGTAGATATGTGTCAGAAATTTCAGAATTATAGGTCCAGGCATTTGATGGCTATGGAATTTTTAAATTACATGTTTCAAAAAAATTTCTACAGAGGCCAGGTCTTCCCCTCCCGCTTCCCGCGAAGAAAAGGAAACACTCTCTCGTCTCGATCCCTTTGAAGTTGCTAGTAGTATCCATTACAGGGCTCGTGTTTCCTTTCCTCCTTTCACTTTTCAAGCAGAACGGCTGAGCCTAGCTGAGTTTTGCAGCCATGCGTGCAAGGAAGGATCACTCTGGTCTCGATCCCTTTGATCCTTGGTAGTATCCATTACAGGGCTCGTGTCTGCTTTCACTTTGTACTCAAGCAGACACGAGCCCTGTAATGGATACTACCAAGGATCAAAGGGATCGAGACGAGAGAGTGTTTCCTTTTCTTCGCGGGAAGCGGGAGGGGAAGACCTGGCCTCTGTAGAAATTTTTTTGAAACATGTAATTTAAAAATTCCATAGCCATCAAATGCCTGGACCTATAATTCTGAAATTTCTGACACATATCTACCCCTAACCCATCTACAAAGTGAGCAATGTTCAGACTTCTAACTTTTAAAATAAAAAAGTTATAGGCGTTTCTTTCCTCATTGTTTCAAAAATACCTTGCCACCACATGCCTGGACCCAGCTGTCTGAAATTTTACACACATATCAAGCCAAGTGGTACCTGTAATGTGCCCATGTTTCCTGTTTGTATCTTCAAAAATAAAAAAGTGGGAGGCGTAACTGTATTTACCCCACCACTACCCATTTTTCTAAAATTAATTGCCACACAAGGCAAGCACCTACGTTTCCGAAATTTCACACACATAGGTCCCAAGGTACCGCCTACAATGTGGCAAAGTTTCATGTGTGTAACTTTAAAAATGACAAAGTTATAGGCATTCCTGGGTATTTATTAAAAAATTAATTGCCACACAAGGCAAGCACCTACGTTTCCGAAATTTCACACACATGGGTCCCAAGGTACCACCTACAATGTGGCAAAGTTTCATGTGTGTAACTTTAAAAATGACAAAGTTATAGGTGTTTCTTTCCTCATTGTTTCAAAAATTAATTGCCACACAAGGAAAGCTCCAATGTTTCTGAAATTTCACACACATATCAAGGCAAGTGGTACCTGTAATGTGCCCAAGTTTCCTGTTTGTATCTTCAAAAATAAAAAAATGGGAGGCGTAACTGTATTTACCCCACTACTACCCATTTTTCTAAAAATTAATTGCCACACAAGACAAGCACCTACGTTTCTGAAATTTCACACACATAGGTCCCAAGGTACCCCCTACAATGTGGCAAAGTTTCATGTGTGTAACTTTAAAAATGACAAAGTTATAGGCATTCCTGGGTATTTATTAAAAAATTAATTGCCACAAAATGCATGCACCAATCTTTCTGAAATTTCTCACAGATAACTACCCCTAACCAGTCTACAATGTGCCCAAGTTTCATCCTTCTATCTTTAAAAATGAAAAAGTTATAGGCGTTTTTGTAAAACAATACTTGGCTATGGGAAAAAGCATTCAAAATGGCGTCCGATCCGGATCGGACATCTGGTCCGATCCGATCCGACCAGCCTCCGATCCGATCCGATCCGATCCGACCCCCCAGGTCCGATTCCGATCCGCTATCCGATCCGATCCGGGGGGTCAGTGCACATCCCTAATTGTTACATCTATTTGCCTGCTGTGAACTTTGCGAAAGCTGTTTTGATGCCCCCTGGTGGAGGATGTATAATACAGAAATATAACTTGTCTATAGTAATTTTTGGAGCCTTCATTGTGTGCAATAATGGAGTCTTCAGACAAGAATGGGTGGCCCCACAGCTTCCTTGGGTGCTTGCTGAGCTGTAAAGAAGCAGCGCCCCAAGCAGGGGTGCATGGCAGCTTCACAGGCCTCTGCTGGAGTTGGACATGGGTAAATCCATCTGTCCCCAATTGAGGGTGCTTTCCCCAATGTCCTTCAAAGGCCTGGAGCCCTGCAGGTACAAAGTTGTGGTGGTGGTGGGGGACATACACATGTTGTTTCACTGATTTAGCCATCTTTGACACAACGACAGTTTGCAATGCAGGAGATGTTGACGTTCCCAAATCATAACCTGCCTGGTGAGTTTTCATTTCATCATCCTCTCTTTCCTTCCCCCAGTTGCTCATCAACAAGCCGCATTTCTCTTCTGTCCTGACAGAATGCCGAATGGGCAAGGGGTTCCCTGCCGGTGCCGATTCCACGCTGGTTCCATCAATCGCAGATGTGAACAGCGCACGAGAAACCTCCCCGTGGACTCAGAGTACATCTGCTTGCTGACAAGCTCATTGAAGAGTGACCTGGCTTGGGAAAACCCAACAACATACCATGTATCCAAACAGCAGGGCAAGAAATGGTGAGATGGCATGTCTCTTTCCCTCCCTGTCCCCTCGGCACACCTTTTCCCAGTCTCAAGATGTAATTGGAGGATAATTGGTCAGTTCATCAGAGCTAGCTCCAGATTTGAGGGGACCCTCTGGAAGTGCCATCTGGAGGGGCAACTCCTGCATCAGTATATGCCCCTAGTGGGCTTATTTGGTAGTGGTGGGCAGCAGTAGTTTTGCTCCAGTCAGCAGTTAGTTAGTTACTGACAGTAAGAGCTTGAAGCCAAAATGCACTGGCATTTGTGGCCCAACCCCCTTTGCCTTCGGCTCCACCCACCTTGCCTTTGGCTCCACCCACCACTGGCACACAGCCCCTGAGAGCTTCTCCGGAATTGAATTTGGTCCTCGTGTTGACAGAGATTCCCCATCTTTGATTTAAATCGTAGCACCGTCATGATTGCGGAAATAACTTCTGTCACTCTGGAGCTTTCATTACCTTTCAGGAGGCATTTAAAAGCTGTCACATTTTCTGCCTCCCAAAATGCACAATGGGAGGTATTCCAGAGGGTGGGTGCCACTACGGAGAAGTTATTCCTGCCATCAAAGTTTTTCATGGCGATGTTCTGTTTGGTTTGGAATGATGAGCAAAACCTCCTCTGAAGATCTTAAATGTCTGGGTATATATAAGGGAAGGCAGTCTGCTCGGTGCCTTATCTAGAAAGGGACCCTAGCAAGAGGGGTAGGGGGGGTTAACCCTCCTCCTCCTCCCCCAGCCCCAATCTGGATTGGGCCTCCTGTACCTGCAGCTCCTATTGAAAAATAGTGTTCCATAAAGGAACACTCCCCCATGCTCCTCCTGAGAAGCCCAGGCTGAACAGAGGCTGGAGTGACAACAGCAGAGTGGAGAGGAAAAGAAAGAGGCAAGCAGGACATCATAGCCTTCCCCTCCCTCACCCTCCTCCTGAGAAGCCCAGGCTGAACAGAGGCTGGAGTGACAACATTGGAGCCAGCTGAACAGCAGTTAGAATGTGTCAGGGAGTGGCAATTTGTGTTGTGCAGGGCAAAGGGAGATATAGCGATAGCAGGGCGAAATGCCATTACAAGGGAAGGAAAGATAGATATCTAACACCTATCTTACCTTCCAGTCGCCCTGCTACCCTGGGGATCTTGGAGAAAGAACCAGGCCACCCACAGAACCTCTCCTTGCTCCTATGTAATGCCAGGTCGGTTAAAAATAAAACAAACATCATCCATGATCTTCCTCTAGATGAGAAGGCCGACCTGGCATGTTTCACAGATACCTGGCTGGGAGATGACAGTGGCCCGACATGGGTCCAGGCCCTCCCAGCTGGGTACTGTGTCAGTGAGCAGGTGAGGGAAAGTGGGCGGGGGGGGGCGGAGTAGCTGTGGTTTACAAGGATAACCTTAACCTGACCAGACTTCCTGTCCGTGAATTGAATCACATCGAGTGTGTGTACCTGAGTCTGAAGACCAGGGATAGACTAGGGATTCTGTTAGTGTACCGGCCACCCCGCTGCCTATCAGACTCCCTGGCCGAGCTCACGGAACTGATCTCGGAGCTGGTGTTGGAGTCGCCCAGGCTTTTGGTCCTGGGCGACTTCAACATCCCATTCGGGACCAGTTTGTCAGGTGCAGCTCGGGAGTTCATGGCATCCATGACAAACATGGGCCTATCCCAATTGGTCTCTGGACCTACACATTCAGCAGGTCACACTCTCGATGCTGTTTTCAGTTCCGAACAGACAGATCTGTGGGCGGAGGTGCTAAATACCTCCGTGTTGTCATGGACAGACCATTTTCTGGTCAGGGTTAGTATCACAGCTACTGCAGGGGTGGCGGACCGATTAAGATGGTCCGCCCTCGAAGGCTGATGGATCCTCTTGGATTCCAGAAAGCCTTAGAGGGTTCTATGGCTGGTATCATCGACGATCCTGTAGAAGCCCTGGTTAACAGTTGGAATCAAGATCTAACTAGGGCTATCGACACGATCGCCCCCAAACGTCCTCTCCGACCCGCTCCTAATCGGGCACCTTGGTATACTGAAGATCTCAGGGAGTTGAAGCGGGAAGGACAATGACTGGAGCGACGATGGCGGAAAACTCGACTTGTATCTGACAAGACACGACATAGAGAACATCTTCGTTCCTATGGAGTGGCAATACGTGCAGCGAAGAAAGCTTTCTTCTCTGCACGCATTGCGTCTGCGAATTCGCGTCCAGCAGAACTGTTCAGGGTGGTGAGGGGTCTAACTCAGGCACCTTCCCCCCTGAACCCGATTTTACAGCCTTCGGCAGTTCGCTGTGATGCCTTTAATGACCATTTCACAGATAAAATCTCTCGATTAAGAGCCGACTTAGACGCCATCATTATAGCAGAAGCTGACAATGGAGTGTCCAGTAACTCCGCGAGTGGAATTACACTGGATCAGTTTCAGTTGGTGAGGACTGAGGACGTGGACAAGCTGCTTGGACAAGTGAGGACGACGACTTGCCCTCTCGATCCCTGTCCTTCTTGGCTTGTTGTCCAGGGAGGAGATGCAGTTCGATCACATCTACAATGTATTATTAATGCATCTCTCAGGGAGGGGAATTTTCCAACATGTTTAAAAGAGGCGGTAGTACGGCCGCTTCTAAAAAAGCCCTCCCTGGACCCTCTGGACCTTAATAACTACAGGCCAGTATCAAATCTTCCGTTTTTGGGCAAGGTGATCGAGAGGGCAGTTGCCTCCCAACTCCAAGCAGTTTTGGATGATACAGATTTTCTAGACCCATTTCAAACCGGCTTCAGGGCAGGATACGGAGTTGAGACTGCTATAGTCGCTTTAGTGGATGATCTACGCCTGAGTATTGACAGGGGGAGTGTGTCCCTGTTGGTACTCCTGGACCTCTCAGCGGCTTTCGATACCATCGACCATGGTATTCTTCTGGAACGCCTGAGGGGATTGGGAATCGGGGGCATTGTGCTTCAGTGGTTCCGGTCCTATCTCTCGGGCAGGTTCCAGATGGTAATGCTTGGGGATAGCTGCTCTTCAAAGAACGAGCTGCTATGTGGTGTACCACAAGGTGCCATCTTTTCCCCAATGCTGTTTAACATTTATATGAAACCGCTGGGAGAGATCATCCGGAGGCATGGGGCGGGGTGCTATCAGTACGCTGATGACACCCAAATATATTTCTCTGTGCCTTCGACAACATCATCAGCTAAGGATAGTGTGTCTCCTCTGAATGAATGTTTGGAGGCGGTAATGGGCTGGATGAGGAAAAACAAACTGAAGCTGAATCCAGACAAGACGGAGGTGCTTGCTGTCAAAGGCCACAACCTGGGTTTGGAGGTGTGTCAACCAGTTCTGGATGGGGTTACACCCCCCCTGAAAGACTGTGTTCGCAGCTTGGGGGTACTCCTGGATCCGTCACTCCAAATGACAGCCCAGATAGATGCGACGGCCAGGAGTGCCTACTATCAGCTTCGGCTGATACGCCAGCTGCGCCCCTTCCTAGAGTTGGAAGACCTAAAGATGGTAGTGCACTCACTGGTAACTTCGAGGCTCGACTTCTGCAATGCGCTGTACATAGGGCTACCTTTGTGCCTAGGCCGGAAACTTCAATTAGTTCAAAATATGGCAGCCAGGTTGGTCACCGGTACACCTAGGGGTGACCACATAACACCAATCTTAAAATCACTCCACTGGCTGCCCATTAGTTTCCGGGCGACATATAAAGTGTTGGTTATTACCTTTAAAGCCCTACATGGTTTGGGTCCAGGTTACCTGCGGGATCGCCTTCTCCCGTATAATCCACCCCGCACACTCAGGTCCTCTGGGAAGAATTTACTCCAGTCAGCCAGAACTAGGCTGACGAGTGTTACCCAGAGGACCTTCTCTTCTGCCGCTCCCAGGCTGTGGAATGGCCTGCCGGAGGAGATTCGACAAATTAGCAGTCTTCTGGAATTTAAGAGAGCCGTGAAGACTGATCTCTTCCGGCAGGCCTACCCAGTTTAATTTTAAGATGTTTTTAATAATGTATTTGTTTTTATCTGTTTTAACGGTTTATCTATTTTATTGTTTTATATTTATATTTGGTGTTGTTCCCCGCCTCGATCTAGATGGAGAGGCAGGTTAGAAATGAAATTAATAATAATAATAATAATAATAATAATAATAATAACTGTTTTTCATTACTCATGAACTCAGCCCACTGGGCACGGGGTACTTTGTTACAAGTGCCACGCTTTGGATGAGAGAGTTTGTTGCCAGCATCTGTGCTCCGTGTTAACTTGAGCAGGTACAGGCCATGCCACTACCTGGGGCCAATTTAAGGAAGATGAATTTTGCCTTCTGCAGAAAGACACATCATTTTTATGTCACTTTTCCCTACCGTACCCTTACGGCAAAATGCCGTGCAAGGCATTGTCACCCAGGCATACGTTTGAGCACATGACTAAAAAGAACAAGTGACTGAGACAAAAATCTAAAACAGCTCAACGGAGCCTCAGAAGAATGGCCGATCGCATCAGCATGTCATCGCTCGACAGCCAAGTACTTCCATTGAAACGGCATTATAAGATAATTGATAGCGAAAACGGGGAGAGAACTGACATAGGATAAGCATGCTGCCGAAAGGGAGCAGGGATGAAAAATGGACACAACGTAAGCCCTGAAAGCAGCTGCAGTCTCAGCCTGTAAAAGAGGCGAGTGTGAACTGAAATCCAAGTAAATGTGATCATGCGGAGGGAAAGAGGAGCCCCCCCACACACACACACACAGAGGGCTCACAGCTGCTGGTCCACAGAGCCTTTTTTCATATTGACCGCCTCTGTTGATTGTGTTTTCAGAAGAAAGAAGGACAGGACTATAGCAGAGCCCAGGGGCTGTAGCTCAGTGGTAGGGCTCCTGGCTTGCATCTAGAGGGTCCCAGGTTCGATCCCTGGCATCTCCAGGTAGGGTTAGGGGAACTCCTGCCTCCAACCTGGAAACCTATCGTCAGTCGGTGTCAGCCATACTGGACTAGATGGACCAAGGGTCTGACTGAGTATAAAGGCAGCTTCCTATGTTTGAGAGACAGTCTGGTGCAGTGGTTAGAGTGTTGGACCAGGAGTCGGGAGATCTGGGTTCTACTCCCCACTTGGCCATGAAAGTTGGTCCCAGTCCATCCATTATTCCACACTCACTGGCTGTCACCATAGTGGCTCTCACACTGCCTGTTGTCACCAGCCATACCTCCAAAGGTGGTGGTATTTGAAGGAGGGGCCTCCCCCAAAAGATCTGAAGACCCAGGCAAGCTCCTGCAGGAGAAGGCAGAGTTTCAGGTAGCCTGGTCCCAAGCTGATCATCTGCTCAAGACCAGCTCTACCCTTAGGCAGAGTAAGGTGACTGCTCCAGGCAATGGATATTTGGGTGTATAGGGGAGAATATGAAGACCTCCCAGCTGTTCTTCCAAAGCCCCTTCTGTTTCTCTCTGTTGGAGGAGAGTACCAGGAGACTCCCCCTGCTCTGCTCTGCACCCCTAAGCTAGCCTGCTGCCCTCAGTTGGGGGGGGGGTGTTTCTCATTTCCAGGGTTGATTGAAGTAAGATTCAACCACCAGTTTGGTTAACTTCTTGGAATATGGGTGGGTGGGGTGGAACTCATCCTTGAGCAAACTATCTCAGGCTATCTGTGTCCCTAGTGAACCTCTGGCTTTCTCAAAGTATATTTAGTTGACTCAAATCACAGCAAACACCCCACCCACCCCATCCAAACTGGGAAGCTCACAAGAGGCAGCCATGTTGGAAGAACGCGCATTGTAGGAGTTCTCTCTTTGCACATGATCCCAGATTCCCAGGTGCTCCCAAAGTCTTTCAATGTTTTAATGTTTTTAGTTTCCTCTTTGGTTTTACTATTTTGAACTGTTGCACAGTACTTTGTTGGCTTTTTAGCCAATAAGGCAGCCTGATGATGACGCCGATAGAAGGGAAGTGAGAGAATGAGAACATTCATCCAACAACGTTCTGAGGTGACAACAGCATCCACCTGTGAGTTTGGAAATCCCTGACTTCCTTCTGTTCTTCTTACGTGAAGGGTAGCTGGTACACCAAAGTATTCAAGCAGGCTCAGATGCAGGTTTTTAATTAATGCCTCCTTTTTCTGGAGTGTAATGGGCAGCGAGGGGAGGGAAGAAAGAATTTAAAGGAGATACGGAAACATGGACATTTCCCATGTGTTCTTAGAGGAGGGAGATAAGCCAGTGATCTCGTTTCATAAAAGCAAACAACAAGAAGAAGAACATGCCGATTAGCTTGCAGAGAGGAGAGCTTTTGTAGCAAGCTCAAAGATGAATATATATATATATATATATAATGAGATTTTGTTTGTCCCCAAACTCTGAGCAGGAAGGTTATGTAATGCTCAATTTTACACATGTATCGCAGGTTCAGATTAGCACCTCACCGGGGAATGAACACTTCAGATCTAGCCATAATAGCTAAATATTAAATCTGAGCTCCCGCAACGGTCCCATTGCGTGTGTTTGATGGAGCAGCAGAAAAGGCTTTGCCACACCGTTCCTCTATCTTTTCAAAACTCTCTCTCCCTGCTGGTGTGCAATGGTCAATGGAAAATGAATAGCTGCATTGTCCTATATGAACCCAAGACATTTTCATCCCTGAGGTGAGGGAGAAGATATTAGTGCTGATGGCTAGGTGCCACCTCTGATGGCTAGATGTACGCCAGTTACTGAGGAACATGAGTGGGAAAGTGTTATTGCACTTATGCCCTGCTTGTAGGTTTCTATGGACAGGTTTTTGGACAGTGTATGAACAGAGTAGAGGACTAGGTGGACCCTTAGTTAATCCATCATGGCTCATCTTATGTTCTTATGGAGCCTGTCCCCTCACCCCCAGTCCCATGCAGAGAAGTCAACTGTATTGGCTGTTGAATCTTATTTTGACACTGGCAATGGGACAACATCCCCCACTGTAGCTCAGGACATCATTAGAGATGGCCCTCACCGCTGGGAAATCTGGCCCTTTTGGAGAGCACTGGATTTCCACAGCACCCCCAACTTGACTTGCATTTTCTAGCTGAGCTGCAGGTTTCCCCCCAAATCCAGGGACTTTTTCTGTTTTGTTTTTCTTTTTAGTTCTGTAAATAGAAGGCTGTTTGCATAAATTATGGCTGAAATCTGAAATTACAGCTGAAATGTGTGCAAATTATGGCTGAAATTTGTGCAAGTTACGACTGAAATTCACACAAATGTCTATTTATGCAAATAAAAAGAGAGGAAAATCTGTGAATTGGACCAACTCAATGAAGATTGGATCGGGCCAGCTTGCGGGAAATGAGCTGAAGTCTGGTAGGATCAACCTGATGAAAGTTCAGCAAACTGACGGATTCCTCAGACACCCCTATGCAGCAGACAAGCTTAGGGGGATTTCAGGGCAGACTTTGCAGCATGGACAGCCCTGCCCTTCTAGCATCTGCCACCTTGGGTGTTTGCCTACGAATTGCCAAAAAGGAGGAAATGCATCACTAAAAAAGGGTACAAAAGAAGACAGTGATCTGCATAACATTTGCATGTGCTAATTTATATGTATATATGCAAATTTAAAATTAATTATTAGAATTTCAATACAAATACAGTGCATCTCATCATAGTACAGAAGTCTGTGACTTAAATGACCTGTGATGCCTACCTGTTCAGTCTGCTATCCAGGTACTGTGGATGGGCAAGCATTTTTATGGTTCCTTATCTTTAAGCCAGACTTGGACTGGACAGACCTTCAAACAGAGGACACCTTCAAATGGAGGACAGTCCACTGTAAAAGAGGACACCTGGCCGCCATAGGTGGTTGCCTCACTTTGCCTTATGATACGGTCGGCTCTTCCTATACTACTTAATCAACCATATCATTTGCCATTGCTGTTTCCACACACACACCTCAAATGTACACAGGGATCCTTCCCTCCTACTTCTTACATCCATAATGAATGGGCAGACAAACGTATGTCCGCATTCTCTAAATACGTCAGTCTCACTGTGCCGATTCTCAGCAAAGGGTGGTAACATCCTGCCAATCCGCAGCAAGAGAGACTCTGAAAGCAATTTCTGTTAATTTCATTGTATCCAAGAATATCTTTGCAGTCATACTTGGGGAATCTTTGAAAGAAGGAAAGGGTGGGGGGAGTTGACAGCTAACCCTTCCACTTTGTGCTGCAGCAAAGAAATCACCGAGGTTTTACAGAGCATAGCTAATTGAAAGCAGGAAAGAGACATTTGCTTGACTTCTTCGTCTTCTTTCTCTGGTTGTTTTTCCCAGCTTCTAAGGCTGCTTTCAAATGATGGATTGGAACTCCAAACAAAGCACAATTTTTTCATTGGTCGTCTGGAGCCAGAGGGGGGGGCAGCTGGGTGTAAAAGAGAGAGCATCAAACGGTCCATCTTCCAGCATCTGTAATGCAGTTGGATGATGATGATGATGATGATGATTCAGGTGATGGCATTCGGGATGCTGTTTTAATCGTCCCCTGTTTGCATTTTGAGATCTATTTCAGTCAAGCAATGGCAAATGTTGGTGATCTCTTCATTTGTGTATGATGCAATGTGTCTGCCACCTATATACACCAGTTGCTGGGGAACATAGGTGGGAGGGTGCTGTTGCACCTGATTATGTTTGTGGGTTTCTGGTCGACAGCTGGTTGGCCACCATGTGAACAGAGTACTGGACTAGATAGACTCTTGGCCTGATCCAGTATGGCTCTGCTGATGTTCTTATTTTTGAACTTTCCTAGAAAGCGTGGCTGGGGGGGGGGGGGGGAGAGGCTGTGATGAGCATCCTCTCTTCAAAATTTCTTGCTGTTTCTCATAGCTTTTACCTAACCCCATCTTTACCTGTACAGGGTCTAGTCCTCCCTCCCCTTCCCCAAGAAGAATAGATAGGAAAGGAAATGAAGGTGACGCGTTTGACTTTGTCATCAGAAATGAGCACCAGTACTTTCTATAACGTGCTCTCTGGTGGAGGAGGCTTGCTAAGATGGCAGAGATCATTTGAATTCTCCCAACCATGTACCTATGGATCTCTCAAGCACAAAGAAAAGGTTCCGACAGCAGCTGCTGGCAATGTTGTTAAACATGGCTGGGTTTAAAATACCAACAGCATGCTATTTTTAGCGCAGCCGGCACCTCTCCAACCCCCCCTCCCATCCTCCCCGTCGTTCTCCGTTTAGATGGCTTATCAGAATGAAATACATAAAGGCAACAGTTACAGCCGGGAACAAGCTCAGGCTTCGGTTTCCATGACATCCGATCTGTTAGCGTCGGCATCCCGGATGGAATTTACAATTGGCCCCCGGGACGGTGGTGGGCTTTTGCAATGTTTATTAGGAAATAGCCTTTGGATGTTGCACCCAAACATCTTCCACAAAACCACAGAATGAACAGATTTCATGCGAGGTATGAGGAAGGATTTTTCACCCGCCCGTTCTTATTATTAATGATGGCTTCTTTTTATAGGAACACTGGCTATTTTTAGAAGCATTGTCTGCTTTTAAGGAAGATTGTGGCATTACAGAAAGGTGTGTCTTTGCTAATTGTATGAAACACGCCAGCCATGAGTAAATTTTAAACTGTAATTCAGGCCGGTAGCGTTGGGAAGGCAGTAGATTAAACTCGTTCCTCTAGGCAAAGCCAAGAAATAGGTAATCTAATTAATTTAGGGCACAATTCCACGGGGGCATTCTTCTCCTATGCAAGGCCCATTGAAATGAATGGGACTTTCCGAAGACAACATGATTTGTGCAAAAAATGCCTTGCCCTCATTCATCTCAATGGAGCTTGGGTAGGAGAGCATCCTGGTGCCATTAGTCCGATAGACCTTAAAAGACAAGATGGCACTTCTGCCTCTTGTTTAAGCTCCACTTCCCTGGGCCAATAACGTATGAGGCTACCAATGATGTAGCATGAGATTTGCAGAGATCAGCTCCAGGATTCCTTGCACTATCACAAAGGATCCTGGGAAAGAATATTCAGATTCTGTGCAGCCAGTACTGAGGTTGCTCTGGGAGTCAAAAGAGGTATAGTACCAGGGAAGGAAAGGTGTCCAGGTGTCCAAATTTGCAAAGGACAATCCTCTGTTTCAGAGAGCTGGCTGAGGCCAGTTCTTTATTTGAACATGTCCTCTCCTGGTTGGGTTCTCCAGTCCAAGTCTGTGTTAAAGTCAAAGGCTCAATTCGGACAACACGATAGTCAATGGTGGGTTGACTAATCCTAACCCTAACCCTAAGGGGCACTCCCCACACAACATGGTAATAAATAATCAACTCTGGTGTGGATGAGGATCAGTGCTGAGTTGACTATGGCAGCATTTGGATGACACAATAGTCAAAACAACTGACGATTGTTTCCCCCACACCAGTTGTTTATTGTGTCGTCCGAATTGAGCCAAAGCATCATATGGAGGGTAAAGCAGGTGCTTTAGCACTGAGCGATGGGCCTGTCCTGCAACATCTTACTGCAGCCTCCCCCAACCGGATGCCCTCTAGCTGTTTGGACTACAACTCCCATTATCCTTGCCAGGGCTGATGGGAGTTGTTGGGGCAACAGGTTGGGGAAGGCCAGGAATGTGTTTGCAGAGCAAAGGCCAGTGTGCTGACTCCGCCTGTTCCTGGAGATGCTGGATCTGGTCAGCGTGACACCTGTCTCTTGTTTGGCCCACTGTAATTAGTGAAGTTGGAGAAATCTGCATTGGAGTCAAATGAGTTTAGATTTCTATGAATCCATCTCACAGATCCTGCAGCAAATGAGCTTTCCCGAGTCACCTGGATTTTGCGGATTTGTGGACCATTTTTAAACTCTCAGGTTATTTTATACAAATTTAGTTATAGAAAAATGTACAATAACAATAACAACAACTACAACAATGGCTCAAATGCTCATTTTCCCCATAGGCTAAAGCATGAAATCCCACCTGGGTGGGTGGCTTGAACATCCCATAAAGAAATGGATTACAGAATAAAAGACACCAGACAATGCCCCAAACAAACAGAACAGGTCTAGCAACAACCATGCCTCCTTAGCAGAAGGTAGAGCTGGATCTTCTAGTAGTTCTTTGGCTGTTTTTCATTAGGTTGGCAAGGATTTCTGACTCCTAGATGTTTAACAATGACAGTAACAAAATGACCCCCTTACACACACACCTGAGTACACTAACGCTAGCTCAGATTTCCTGATACGCCAGCTGCGCCCCTTCCTAGAGTTGGAAGACCTAAAGACGGTAGTGCATGCGCTGGTAACTTTGAGGCTCGACTTCTGCAATGCACTGTACATAGGGCTACCTCTATGCCTAGTCCGGAAACGTCAACTACTTCAAAATATGGCAGCCAGGTTGGTCACTGGTACACCTAGGGGTGACCATATTACATCAGCTTTAAAATCACTTCACTGGCTGCCAATTAGTTTCCGGGCGAAGTACAAAGTGTTGGTTATTGCCTTTAAAGCCCTACATGGTTTGGGTCCAGGTGACCTGTGGGATCACCTTCTCCCCCACGCTCAGATCCTCTGGAAAGAATTTACTCCAGTCAGCCAAAATTAGGCTGACAACCGTTACCCAGAGGACCTTCTCTTCTGCCGCTCCCAGACTGTAGAATGGCCTGTCGGGAGAGATCAGCCAACTTCACAGTCTTCCAGAATTTAAGAAAGCTATAAAGACTGGTCTCTTCCGGCAGGCGTACCCAGTCACATTTTAAGAGTTTTATTGGTATTTTAATAATGTATATATGTTTTTAATCAGTTTTATGTATTTTATATCATTTGCTTTTATGTTGTTCCCCACTTCGATCCAGAGGGAGAGGTGGGTAAGAAATAAGTATATTATTATTATTATTATTATTATTATTATTATTAACCTTATGCCCTCCGGTTATGTTGGATCACAATTCCCAGCATTCTCCAAGCCAGCATGGGAGTTGTAGTCCAACACATCTGAAGGGCACCAGGTTGGGGAAGGCTGCACTCAACCATCCTGTTGAAATTATGAAGATTTGGGGTAACCAGGAACAAATTTTGGTGTGGAAAGCTCAGTGAACTTTGGTCCTTAAACACACTGCTGGGCTCAGAATTCATGTATTCCTATCCCGTGTCTATTGCACCAGGCTCCAATTGATGGATCTTGGTAAAAACACCAACATAATAGATCCTACAAGCCTGCAATCTGCCTGCCCCTGATTGTGCTATGAAAGATCATATATAAATGGATGGCCTGTGGTGTGGTGGGGAAATAAGACACAAGCACCATTCTCATATCAAATGAATCCCCCCGACACTCCTATTAATGATGCTATTTTATTGCCTCAGAGTTTTATTGCTCAATCTTTACCATATACCCTTTTTTCCCAGTACTGATTGAGTCTCTGGAGGGCTCCGTGGATCTCTTGTAAAACACAAAGAAATTTGCTTTGAGTCCACTGTAATTTATTTCCCCCGACTTTTTTCTTTCTTACAGATAAGCACAAAGCAATCAGAAGTGATATGGTGTGTGTGTGTGGAGGGGTAAAACTAATGCACATACAAACATATCTGAATGGGAAAAAGGGAGGCGGAGATGGAAGGTTTATATAACATAAGGATAATGGATGAATGTAGAATCAGACAACCTGCTAAGGCTTTAAGAGAGAGAGACAGAAAACACTCCTTTGTGGCTTTTTAGTTTAGAAAAGGGGGCCAGTAAGGAGGCATGCTAGAGGAGCAGACAATCATGCATGGTGTGGAGAAAGTGGATAGGGAGAAATTTATCTCCCTGTTCTCGTAATACTAAAACCCAATGGGTCCATACAATGCAGCTGTATGGGGAGTGAGGAATTTAGTAGGACTGTGCAGCCACCCCGAACCAGATCTAGATCCAGATCCAGGCAATCCAGATCAGGCCGATCTGCTCCGGCCTGAACTGGACCTCCCCCAATCTGGTTCAGAACTAGATCCGGAGACCTTCCTTTTCCCCATAGACAAGTCTATGGGGAAAAGGACCCCCCTCCCCCTCTGCCATCCACGCTGCCATCTGCTGCTGGGGAGAAGGGGAGAGGGAGGGGGGTCCCCACTCACCTGCCACACTCCACGCTACCATCTGCTGCTGTCCTCTGCCATCCACTGTACTGAGAAGCAGGCCTCGCAGCCTGGTTTCTCAGTAGAGTGCCATCGCTGTACTGAGAAACCAGGCTGCTAGGCCTGCTACTTAGTTCAGTGGATGCCAGCAGACAGCGGCAGATGGCAGCACGGATGGCAGAGGGAGAGTGGGGGGAGGGTGATGGGTCTAATGGACTCACCGCCGACCTTCCAGGTCCCTGGGTGCCGGCTGCGCAGCTGGCACCCAGGGACCTGGAAGGCCAATGGGCCTGGATCTCTGGATCGATCCAAATCAATTCGGAATGGGCCCAATCTGATCCGGAATGATTTGGACCTCCCCTAACCCAGTTCAGAGCCACAACCAAGAAGTCCAAATTGGCCCGATCTGCTCCAGATTTGGGATCCAGATCCGGATCTGTGCACAGCCCTAGAATTCAGTGCAGACAAAGGGATGCACACCTTCACACAGTGCAGACAGAGGTCATTGATGGAATTCGCTGCCACAGATGCGACAAGGGGCACCATCTCCATTGGCTTTAAAAGTGGATTTGACAAAGTTGTGGATGGGAAGGCTATCAGTGACAGTGGCTACTAGTCATGATGACTATACATCACCACTGGGAAGTGGGCTTATCAAATCCTAGTCCACTGGGGAACAAGAGCAGGAGAAGGCTATTGCTCTGCAGCCCTCCTGATCATTGATGTTCTGGAGGCATTAGGCCCAAGGGCTGATTTCCATTTTGTAGAAGCTATTGAGAGCCACATTCCAGCGGTGGGTGGGACTTTGGTAAAAGAGGCGTGGCCAAAAGCAAAACACCAAGGTCAAATTACCAATAATAACAAGAATATTTTAACTTAAACTCTACTTGCCCATAACCAAAAGAGAGGCATTTCATCTTTTTTTTAAGACTGGAGAAAAAAAATCCAGGAAGCCACCAACTGATTGGTGGGGCCAGGGAAAGTGGGCATGGCTATCTGGGAAACCTGAGAGCGCCACATTTGTCTTGGAGGGCTGAGGTTCTGCAACCCAGAGATAGATCTTTGGTCTTATTCTGCAGAGCTCGTCTTACAATTCCAGTAAGTATGTTGGTGGGCCATGGATTAAGGCTGGACTCATGCTGTTGCTGGTTTTTGTTTATTGAGAGAGACTGGACTCAGAGAGGGTGGGACAGTCTTCCATCCAGTGATGAATGAATGGAAGGTGGAGGAGTGTTTCCAGATCTGCAGTACAAGTCTTTGGGTAGTCAGTGCCATTTTCAGGATCCATTTTGACTGAGGATCAGGATTACACTAAATGAAGGAATAAATAAAATGTTTGTGGGCTTTCCAGGGGTATCTGGAAAGGAAGGAAGAAAGAATACAGAATGAAGGAAGAAAGAATGTGTGTGTGTGTGTGTGTGTGTGTGTGTGTGTAGAAATTACATAGCTGGAGCCATCCCTGTGGCTTGGAAGGAAAAGTGTTTCTAGTTATTCAGACTCAGGTTGAAAAGTGCCGAGGGATTGGTCCTGTGGTACAGCAAATCAATAATACAAACTCCCCGCGTTTTCTGAGCTAAGAATAAGTACCAGCTGGGTGGAATGGCTCCTTCTGTCAAATGAGGCACCCAAGGGGTTGCTTTATCCCGCTTTCAGCGATAATAGGTCGATAAAGTCTAGATCATGTTTGACTTTCACACTGCTGATTTAAAAGAAGATTTCCTTCCCATTCTTAGGAGATTAATGCTGAGCTCTCTGTCAAGCGTGAAGTGACAATGTTTGGAAGCAATTGTCCTCAGTTACATTTTGAAAGTGCAAAGGCTGGAGAGGTCATGCACGGACTCTCTGGCATTTCACAGATGATGTGTAACATCCAAATACTGATATCTAGAAAAGAGGGAGAAATCTGTTTAATTCGCATTTCAACATAATTTGTACTCCCCGAACCAAGATACAACCCAAAACATAATGATCTTCCAGTATCTGCATATGCACAATTTTTTTTAGTGTTCCTATGCATGTTTTCACATACCTGTGCATTCAATGCAAGATGAACCGTACATGCACCATTCAGAAATGACCAATACCAGATAAGGATGAATGATTCTGTCAGTTATGTTTTTTTCCCCTCCATTATGGCTTCTCTTCATTAAGGATGGGCGAACTCCCCCGTGTCCTATTTAGGTACGGCCCACCAGACTCCCGCTGGCTGCCCAATCCTGGTGTGTGTACAGGTTGAGCCGCTTCACAGTCTGTGGGCGCCTGGTGAGAACTTTTAAAAGAATGTATTCAATGTCCCTAATAGAATGCATTTGAAAGAGTTATTTCCAGCCCTGGATTAACCATTAAGCAATATCATCATGTGCTTTGGGCACAAAGGGAGGGGAGCACCACAGAGTACCGGTCCCATAGCTGCAGCCATCTGATTTTAAGGAATATATAAATATAATAAAGAACAGTTTATATTTAATATAGTTGTGTGTTCTGGCGTGGGGGATGATGGCCTTGAAGAAAACTGAGTTTTTAATGCCTTATTTCACCTTCAGCACTTATTGTGTCTTCATGTCTTGCTGGCTAAGCAGTGGAAGGGCCAAGAGGGCACCATTATTGGGTGGGGCTGGGTTTAGGGTATCAGCTGGCCTTTATCCAGCCCTGGTTATTTCCATTGATATATACATTCCGTGTTTACTTTCCTCTAACAAAAACATTCTTGTATGCATTTTTGATTGGCAAACTCATCTGCAACATCCAGGGAGGTATGAAGTTGAAAAGGCAACAGAGTTTCAGTTCGTGTGTTGGCTTAAAAGTGCGAAATGAGTTACGTTTGCGTTAAAATTCGAACCAAACGAAGTCCTCCGCATTCCTAATCCTAGGGCTCCTCAATGTTCTCTTTATATGACATTGTCTACTCTCCATTTTTCAAGCACAGATGAAGATTCCCCCCCCCTTTCTTTCTCTATATAATCAATCGCTGGATGGTTTTGGTTTGTGCCAGTGATTTCTGTGTCTTCTATTCATTTTTTTCGTAACCATGATCTCCATGTTTGCGATGGCAGGCGGTTGAGAGAACCGGAACATTCATGGACAGACGCGGATATGCTTTCTGGCCAAAGCGAAAGGCATGGTTTGGAAGCTGGACCGCACAGCAGGGGTGTTTGTTAAGTACCAGCCAAGCTGCATTGGTTTGGAAGAAGGACACAGCAGGGAGACAGCTGCAAGTAATGCTCCTCCCAGCAAGGCATGGGAGAATGGAAGGACATAACCATGTTTTCCTAATTTTACTGTACATTTCTTTGCTTTGCACCTGAAGCGTGGTTGAAAGGCAAAGCTCTTCTATCGTATCCATGTACATGCAGGGTAATTTCTTCTTTGGCTGCTGGTAGAAAAGGGCCTACCTGGAGTAGAGGTTGGAGGGCACCAAGAAATCAACAAGAACCTGAATAGTATAGTACAGTTGCTAGATTTGCACTCTCCAGTCTGCATAGGCCCAACTGACATCATTTATTTATATATTACATTTCTATACTGCTCATGAGCTGAAACTCTCTGGGCGGTGCACAATGAAAAACCATAAAACAAGTGTAGATAAATTTAAAACATGAAAAGTTGTAAAAAACGATATCAAACCAGCTAAGTTAAAAAAAACAGGGAAAACCTGTGTAAAAAAAGGTATGTTTTCAAGAGGCGTTTGAAAGGTGTGACATTTTCCGCCTCCTGAACTGCACGAGGGAAGGTTTTCTAGAGAGTGGGTGCTGCTACAGAGAAGGCCCTGCTTTAGAGGTTCTTCATGGCGGCATTCTGTTTGTCTCGGAATGGCCAGTAGGGCCTCTTCTGAAGTTCATAACCGTCGTTTGGGGTGTGTGTATGTGTATGTGTATATATATATATATATATATATATATGGGAAGGCGGTCTGCTAGGTATGCTGATCCCAAACTTCTTAGGGCTTTGTAAGATAACAGCATAACCTTGTATGTGGCTCAGTAGCTAACAGGCGACCAGTGCAGCTCTTTTAATACAGATTTTAATACATTAGCTGTCCTGTGGGGAAGAAGAAGGGATGAGGGAGAGAGGAGTAGGCTGAAAGAATATCAAGGCCTTCTCCAGTTGAATTGCCCACCTTCCTCAGATAGGGATATATGGATCTTCAAACATTTGAAAGGTTGCGACACAGAACAGGGCCAGGATCTCTTCTTGATCATCCCAGAATGCAGGACACAGAATAAAGGGCTCAAGTTCCAGGAAGCCAGACTCCGGCTGGACATCAAGAAAAGCTTCCCGACTGTTAGAGCAGTATGACAGTGGAACCAATGACCTAGGGAGGTCATGGGCTCTCTCACACTAGAGGCCTTCAAGAGGCAGTTGGACAGCTACCTGTCAGGGATGCTTTAAGGTGGATTCCTGCATTGAGCAGGGGGTTGGACTCAATGGCCTTCGAGGCCCCTTCCAACTCTACTATTCTATGATTCTGTGATTCTAAACCTGAACTCATTTGATTTCATTGCAGATTTCTCTGACATCCCTATGATCCCCCAGCAGATGAGAGAAGCATGAATGCAACAGCACCCTCCCACCCATGTTCCCCAGCAAGTGATGTATGTAGGTATACTCTCTGATACTGGAGGTAACAGGTAGCCATCGGCAGAAGTATCCATGGAATAAATTAGAAGTATCCATTCAGGTGTTTCAACACTTAGCCATGGTTTGTCCTCGGCTTGTATGTGCAGGCACACATGTGTCCCACACACAACCTGCTATTTAAGAGTTTCAATTCCTTCTTACAAATCCTATATTCCAATTTCCCCTTGTAGAATTCTGAACTTTAGCATGTTATACTCCACCATGCCCTGTCCTTTCCTTTGCAGACACCAGCATTAATGCTTCCTCTTTTAATCACTTGTCTTTGAACCAGTTAATTACCTGTCACAGTTTTCCGGACCAAAGCACTGGTGCCCTAATAAAAATGATCAAAGTGGGGATTTGTTCTTGCCTGTCCAAACAAGAGAGTCATGCATCCTTTAGCAATTATGATAACGGATCGGCATTCGGAGGATAACTAATTGGTCTTTTGCCTGAGTTCTGCTCAAGTTTGCTGTAGAGATTAATTACTTAGCATATGCAATATGCTTCATGATGGAGCAATAAATGGATTTTCAGAGAGGGTTCCATGGAGAACATGAGACGTACCCAGGGTTTTAAGGTGTAGCGTGAGCTTAGTATTGCTTCCAAAAAAGCAATTTTATAAATTGGACCAAAGACTCTTGCTGCTAGCCTGGATGGGTGATCTCAGCCTACACACAAGGACAAGAGGGTTGTGGAGGTGATTATAATTAGGTGTGTGCACGCCAAAAATATTGTTTTTTATTGTTATCGGCATTTCGGACCAAAAACATTATCGTCTTCGTTCATATCGTAGGTGATCCATATCGTCTTCATGATAATTATCGTTAAAAAAATGATATTTTTGGCAGAAAGAAAAAATGCCTATAACGTCTGCATTTTAAAAGTTAGAGGCTTGAAACTTGGTCACAGTGTTTCTGGGGTATGCCTAAGTATGTGTATGAAATTTGAGATCAATCCATCCAACCCTTGATTTTATATGAATTTATTAAAGATCGTTTCCATTCTGACAGATCAGAATGACAGCTCGCCAAACCTGTCAGAATGGAAATGATCTTTAAAAAAATAATATAAAATCAAGGGTTGGAGGGATCGATCTCAAATTTCATACACATACTTAGGCATACCCCAGAAGCACTGTGACCAAGTTTCAAGCCTCTAACTTTGAAAATGCAGAAGTTATAGGTATATTTATATGGCAGTCCTATAAAACGATAAAATTGCCCGAAAATTATCGTCTCCGATGATTATCGTAGGTTTTTCTATCGTATCATTATCATAATTCATGTGCATGATAAAGAGCATATCGTATCATTATCGTAAATTCTAACAATATGATACACATCCCTAATTATAATTTATCCTAGGAGCAGTGGGTGTTCCTCAGCAGACTCTGGAAACCGGGAAATGATTAAACCCACCCTGTTATGACACTAGCCAGGATTAAAACTTCATTTTAAGGTGAACCTCTTTGGGCTTTTAAGCAGTATAGAAGTATTTGAATGAACGAATGAAGTTATAGGTCCCAATCAGATTTCAGTAAGGAGGGTTCTCAGAATGGGTTGGCCTGATTCAATACCTGCAAAACAAAATAAGGACAATAGTTGCAAATAAACAAACAAACAAACAACCACCAGCAAATGCTAAAGAACCCACAATGGCTACGAGGTATGAGAAAGTCTTATATCCATTGTATTACAAAAGCATATGTATGTGTAACATGCAATTTGTACTGTTTATTTGTACCGTTTCAATAAGTCAGCAACATTACATGCTTCCAAATATTCCCAAATCAACCCTCCAGAAAAGCTACCAGGCCAAAATAATTGCCTGGAACCATTCCAAAAGTTTCCTTTTTGCTCCGTAATGAAACAAAGTCCTTTTGCACAGTTAATAAAATTGCGGCATGAGTCTGCCGTTCATCTCATTATTACCCATTTTTCATTAATACACTCCAAGCCGTTGTTCTAACAGATTATTTAAAAGACCAAGAAGTAGTACTGACTGATATGAGCAAGACAGGGCAATTTAAATTCTCTTGAATTTTTTAGGAACCAATAACTCATCAGGCTAACAAGATGAAGTCTGGTGGTACATACCATATATAAAAATAGTGTTCTGGATGCCTTTAGAAACACACACACACACACACACACACCACTTTCTCCAAGCTAGGTGTGGTGCAGAATATTCATAATTCTTTAAAGCCACAATGGGACAATGCTTATATAATGCACAACTTATTTTATTTTTCTGGGAGCAGATATAAATTTTGTGTCATTTCTTTTTATGAAAGTTGAACAGAAAAACAGTTGTATCTTACATCCAGGGTCATTTGCACCCCCCCACCCCAACTTTAAAAGAGTCTTTAAAGGGGAATTGGAAAAATTAACAAGGGATGAGGCTATCAGTGACTAGTAATCCAGATGGCTATATGCCACCTCCAGTATCAGTATCTTATGATATTCTTCCTCAAGTTCAATGGCCATCATCTCCAGGTAGGGCAGTCGAAACATACCTGAGCAGCAGAGCACTTGCAAAACGTTCCAGATCATTTCCTGCCATCTCCAGGTAGTACGGGGAAAGGCTCCTGCCTGAAACCCTAGAGAGCCACTGCCAGCCAGTGTTGACAATACTGAGCCAGATGGATTAAGGGTCTGACTCAATAGAAGGCAGCTCCCTAGGTTTCCCAGCTTCAACCTGGATCCATGTGGTATCCTTTCTAATACACAGACGAGGCTAGAAATATATTCTCTAAAGCAGCCTTTCCTAACTTGATGCTTTTCAGGTCTGTTGGACCACAACTCCCATCATCCCCAGACAGCCCAGCTGGTTGGAGAAGGCTGATTGAAAGGGTCATTGTTGAACATCTTTTGGCCTGAGAGCCATATTCCATTTCAGAGAATATGAATTTTAGCCATTTCCTGGGGGATGCTAGGTTTATGTTGCTACAAACTACTGCTGGTTTTAGTTTTGTAGTAGATTGTGGCTTTATTTATAGATCTGAAGAATTGTCTTATGTGAGCCTCCTTGGGAGGTGGCATATAAATATTGAAATCAATGAATAAAATGGGGCAATGATTTATCTTGCATCAGGAGTGAGGCATTTTCTGGGTTGGTATTCTTACATCTACACAAGAGGTTTAATTGTAGTTCTGGCTTCTGATTACTCATGACTAGACCAGATGTGCAAGGATGAAAGCCTGTTGCAAGGTATATGTCAGCTTCAGAGGCTTCTGTGTAGGCTGACCAGATAAAATCCAGGTCAGGGCTTATGTAACTTTAACAGTTGTAGGGCAAAGGTAATTTCAGCCAGTGTCATTTGTATGCAATTAGGTCCTGGTGAAATTTCCTCTTCATCACAACAGTTAAAGTTGCAGGCACTATACTAGAGTGACCATATACAAAAGAAGGCAGGGCCCCTGCAACTTTAACTGCTGTGATGAAGAGGGAATTTCACCAGGGACTAATTGCATACAAATGACACTGGCTGAAATTCCCTTTGCTCTACAACTGTTAAAGTTACATGAGCCCTGACCTGGATTTTATCTGGTCAGCCTACTTCTGTGTAGCTGCTTAAACTAATCACAGAATGGCAGAGACATTTGTGTTCCCTAAAATGTTCTGTGGAATGTTGGTATCGACCCAAAGATGCACTCCAAGACAAGCCGTTTCTTTGTTGCATCTCAAATGAAGTTTCGTCGTCTTTTCTGGCAATGGCAAGATTATTTTCTGAGCTGGCAGGCAAAGGCCTCGGTGGAAGCCTGCCAGCAGTCGCAGTACAGCTTGACAAAATATGAGCCTTTATTTTTACAAAACTAGCAATACTGGGAAAGGCTTTGGGTGGAACGAAACATTAGGCAGAGGGAAGCAAAATATTGAGGGTAGTGGGGAAGTGATAGGTTGGCCTTGCCATGAAGTAACAGGAAGCAATTATTTTTTTTTTGGGGGGGGGGGGTGATAGCAGGTTCTTGAGTGTGGTGGTACCATTTTCTTTGCGTAAAGGCACAAAAGTCCCTTGAAGTCTGGCTATGCTTCAACAAAGTACTTTCTGCAATACATGTGTGTGTGTGTGTTGTTTTTTGTGAGACATCTGATATGTGTGTTGATTTTTGTGAGACAAAAAGCCACTGGTGAATGTGACAGTCTACAGCATAGAGGAAGAGGATCTGTTTTTCATGCAGAAGGTCCCAGGTCCAATCCCCACCTCAAAGTAGGGCTAGGAAAGGATCCTGCCTGATAACCTGGAAAAATCTGCTCACCTGTTTGTTTGTTTTAATTTCCTGTGATGGTTAGCTGCTGTAAGTGCCATTTTCTTGCTGGAAAGGCAAGATACAAATTGAATAAATAAAAAATAGTCCAGGTAGACCAGTTTTGTTGAACCTCAGGCTCGTGGAACAAATCCAGCCTGCCTTGGGTCCCACTCTGACCCTCTGGGATTTACCAGATGGCCACGCCCCTTCTCTTGGCCCCTCCTCTTTCCCCTGACCGCCAGGAATTGAGTAGCTTCCCAACTTCTGCATGCTTCCCCCCATTCTAAAAGGTTGAAATGTTCTCCTAAGGCCCAAGAGCTTTAGGCTACAGTATGCTGGCATTTTTGGAAGTTTGGATCACATCTTTTGCCTTTGGCCCTGCCATGAGAATGCCTCCAAAACTGAATTCAGCCTTTGGGCTGAAAGAGGTTGAACTCCTTGGCCTAAGTCAATATTATTTACCACTGCACGGCTGGGAATGTCTTCTCCTTCGCCCCATCTCCTCTGCAATTTATGATCTACCACTGCAGCCCCATTGACCTTCACAAGGTGCAAGGCCTTTTCTGCCACAGTGCCAGAACACCTCTTCATGCCAGGATTATTTCAATTATTAGTTTGCTCAGAATATCTATAACACCTGTTCAAACAGATGTAGCATTTCGGAGCACCTGGGCAATGTCTTTGCTCTCTATTTAGCTATGCCCAATTTTCCTGCTTGACACATTGTCAAGTTTTTTGTTCACAGCAAATTCTCTCCCCATCTATGCAGACATGACATCAGCACCACAAGCCTCATTCTAATGAGAGCCTCAAGATAATGAAGTGGAGAGAAAGAGAGCGATCAGTGACTTAATGTTTTTGTTTACATGCATCTGTAATTTGCATAATATTCCCATTCCTTTAGAGGACATCAACAATGATAAGATGCAACCATTCTTATTGAGACATTTAGCTAGCCCAGACGCTTGAGCTAGCGCTCTTGAAATATCTGAAGGTCTGCCTCATAGAAGTGGACAAAAACTTGGGGTCTCCTGCTTCAGAGGGCTTGGCGAGATCTAATGGACTAAGTTACAAGATGGTAGATTTCCGTTGAATATTAGGAAAGCAGGGATGGGACAAAAAATCCCAACGTCACATATACAATGATGGGAACTGAGCTAGAAGTGACTGACCAAGAAAGAGACCTTGATGTTGTGGTGGACAGTTCGATGAAGATCTTGACCTGCTGTGAGCTGCTCTGAAAAAGGCAAAATCGATGTTAGGCATAATTAGGAAACGAAGCGGAAATAAAGCTACCAAGATCATTTATTGTTTACATTGTTCTGAGTTTATCTGTATGCCGCCTTGAGATCCCAGCGATACAAGGCGGGATACAAATGTTGTAATGAATAAATAATAAATAAAATAAATAAGGTCATACTCCCCTTATACAAATCTCTGGTGCAACCACACTTGGAATATTGTGTGCAGTTCTGGTCACCACACCAAAAAAAAAGGATATTGTAGAGTTGGGGAAAGTGCAGGAAGGGGCAAGTAAAATGAACAAGGGGCTGGAACATCTCCCCTAGGAGGGAAGTTTACCAAATTTGGCACTGTTTAGTCTAGAGAATAGGAAATTGAAGGAAAACGTGGTAGAGGCCCAAACAATTATGCCTGGTGTGGAGAATGTGGATAGGGAGACATTCTTCTTCCTTTCTCATAATACTAGAACCCAATGGGGTCATCCCATGATGCTGATTGGTGGGAGTTTCAGTACTTCACACAGTGCACAGTGTGGAAAACATTATGACAAGATGGAATCTAGCAGATGCTGTACTTCAAGATGGTAAATACAAGAGAAACACTTGCAATAGGAGATAATGCATTTATAGGGAGGGGAATGTCAAAGACCTGTCACAAAATTTATTCCAGGGTGCTCCCCTCCCAACACACACACACACACACACACACACAAACAGAAGCAAAATATGTAGGTAGTGCAGTCATTGGAAAGAGCAACTGATCTAATCTGCCCCAAACTGAGCATAATAGGATCAGATATAGTCACAACTGGAATCTGAAGTTATAATCTGTTGTACTCGGCTTCTTATCAATAAACCTCTTTTTAAATAGATTATATGTTTGGCTGAGTGATGTGAGGCCTCTGGTTTACTCAAGCATTTGGCACTCAATTTCCAACTCTGTCAGGTTGTTTGAAGCTGTTAAAATTGAGATCTGAATGCTACCTGCAGGGCACAGTTTTAACTCTGAGCCCTAAATAGTAGTTTCTTTTCAAAATGGGGGAAGGATAGAAAATGCATGGTAGTATCTGCCCTGACAATTGAGCCATTTGGAATGATATTCGATACATATGCTCAAGGTGACATTCTGTTTGGTTTACTTGTACCTTTTAACCCCCAGGTTAAAAACACATGCATGCATTCACACATGTACACATCCTTGTTTTGTTCATTTTTCCTGGACATCCACACACCAACGTTTCCATGTAGAACATCGTAGCCTACTGCAAGACATACTTCCCCCCCCCCCCAAATCCATCCATTTCTTCCTCTTGAAATCAAACTGTCTCTTTACATCAATCTCTTCAATAATTCGAGGTTGAGTGCTGTACCTTTTTGCTTTTCAAAACTCTGTGGCACAGCAATGGAGACCAAATCCTCAGTGGCATGCACTTTTTTTGTTTTGGTTTTGATGGTGCCAAATCTTCTTGCAGTAGCCCCAGGATGTGTCTTGGCCCCAGGAAAGGCCAGTTCATAGGGACTGTTAGGCTTGCAGAAAAGGAGGGGAAGGGGAGACATGATAGAGGTGTACAAAATTATGCATGGGGTGGAGAATGTAGATAGGAAGACATTTTTTCTCCCTCTCTCATAATACTAAAACCCAATGGGGTCATCGTCCCATGAAGCTGATTCTGGCCAGAAAGAAGGAAGGACTTCTTCACACAACATATAGTTATATGGAATTCTCAACCACAAGATTCAGTGGTGGCCAACAGTTTGGATGGCTTTAAAAGGGGGTTAGACAAATTCCTGGAGGAGGAGAAGGCTATCAATGGCTATTAGTCTTGAAGGAGTGTACCTGTCTACACCAGTTGCTGGGGAACATGGGTGGGAGGGTGCTATTGCACTTGTGTCCTACTTGTGGGATCCTTGTCAACAACTGGTTGGCCACTGTGTAAACAGAATGTTGGACTAGCTGGACCCTTGGTCTGATCCAGCATGGCTCTTCTTTGTATGTTTATATAACAGGACCCTTTGTAGTGATCTTCTGCTGCAGACTGCCCAAGATAACTCTCTGGAACTTACTTTCTTTCTTTCTTTCTTTCTTTCTTTCTTTCTTCTTTCTTTCTTGGCAAACTAAGAGGCCTTCTGATGTATAAGAAGCCAGGATGCTAATGTTGTCATTGCCACATTCTGAGCAGGGAGCAAATGCCAGCTGCTATTTGAATCAGCCATCAAGGCACTGCTATTTTCATTGGTTGTTCCTGGGCGTTATTTAAGAGAGCTCAGAATATGTTGCTTCTACACGGCCCTCCGGACTGGGAACTGAAGCTAAACCTTTATACAGGATGCCCAGCTGTCTTCCCGTGATCCCTTCTAGCCCTAAGGAAATCCAAGAGATTGCCAGTTGTAAACTTCTGGACAGGTTTTGTTTTTTTTAAGACCGTTGCGTGCACATTGCAGAGCAGAACAAATTTGAATCTGGACCACTAGGGTTCCCCAGATGGCCACACTCTTCGCCCAATCCTATCCCATTTCCCCCCCCTAACACCAATCCTCCTGGTTTTTGTGCAATCCCTCCCTCCCTCCCCCATTCTAAAAGGTTGAAATGACCCTTCCAAGGCTTAGTTACTGACCTAAGAGCTTTACGCTAAACTAGGCTTGTATTTTGGGGTATCTTGACCCTGCCCCTTTGCCTACAGCCCTGCCCATCACTGGAATTTGCCCCCCCCCTCCAAGAGCTTCTCCAAAATAGGTTGTCAGGCTGAAAGAGGTCCAACACCCCTGCTCTAAAGTAAGAAGGCATCCATGCATATTCTCAGTCACTCACAAGTACAGCTTGTATTGCGCACTCATATGCAGCTGCTTTACACTGGATCAGTTCATTGGTCCATCTAGCCTAGTACTCTCGACACAGACTAGCCAGGGCTGTCCAAGGTTGGAGTTGCCTGGCATTGCCTGGCATTGAACCTCGGAGCTTCTGCATGCAAGGTGTGTCCTCTATCACTGACCTAAAGTTCCTCTTTACATCGATAACTGTTACGGCTGCTGGCTGACTATTTCTTTACTACAGTAATCTCTCTCTCTCTCTCTCTCTCTCTCTCTCTTTCTCAGCCCAGATTATGCTACAAGTCTAGCACAGGCTGGAAATATCCAGAAACAGGGGAGGGAGTCAAATGACTCTTCTTTGTCTTCTAGCCTGCAAAATCCCAGAAATGTATTGGAAGAAAATTAGAAGAATAACGGATTCTGAAGGTTCCAGTTCCACTCTGGGAAACATTTCTAGCAAAGCAGTATTTTTCAAGATCCGATACAGGCAGTTTCTGTGAGCATTATTTGTGCCACATAACCAGCTTGTCTGCTCTCTCTCTCTCTCTCTCTCTCTCTCTCTCTCCCCCCCCCCCCCCCGCTCCAACCCATTACCTCCAATGGTCTATTATAACATGAAAATAGAAAGGTATCCAAATTCTTCTCAAAAATAACCATGTCCCTCTGCCTAAAGAAGGGCCCAGTCTGTTCCCAGCAATTTTTTTTAATGAGTCTCCAGCTTCCTTGATTATTCCTGTTCTGAGTCATGGCAGCCAACCTGTAACATATTCTTACATCTGGTTGCTAAAAAGAAATCACTATATGCAAATAATACCATTCTTTGTTATCTGGGCAACATGCAGATTAATTTCTCCGAATAGCTTCACTAAGTAAACAACCATACACCCATGAAAAATAATGTGCATGTTCACAAAACAATATTATTATTATTATTATTATTATTATTATTATTATTATCCCTCCTTTTTCTCAGGTCTGGGACTCAAGATGGTTTACAAGATTAAAACATGTACAATTAAAACATATAAATATAAATTTACAAAAGTTAAAATAGAATTAAACCTGCAGTAAAATTAAAAACACTTTAAAAATTAAAAACAGTATCAATTAAAAAAAAACACAATACATACACAGGTCCAGAGTAGTTCCAAAAGCTGGCTGGAATAAAAAAGTTTTTGCCTGCCTCTGAAAGTGTAACCAGGAGGGAGCCAGCCTGGCCTTCCTAGGAAGGGAGTTCCAGAGCCTTGGAGTAGCCACCGAGAAGGCCCTCTCCCACGTACCCATCAGGTGTGCCTGGGATGTTGGTGGGACTGAGAGAAGGGCCTCCCTGGAAGATCTCAGAGCACCTAGTTTGGATACGGGGGGGGGGGGATTTGTTCAGTTCACATTTTAATTGCTGCTGTGGCAAATGTTTCTCCCACATCTTTTTAAACCATCCGCATTCAATTTTAACAATCATTTCACAGATAAAATCTCTCGGATAAGAGCCGACTTAGATGCTGTCGTTATAGCAGAGGCTGATAATGGAGTGTCCAGCGACTCCGCGAGTAGAATTACACTGGATCAGTTTCAGTTGGTGAGTACCGAGGACGTGGACAAGCTGCTTGGTCGAGTGAGGAGGACGACTTGCCCTCTCGATCCCTGTCCTTCTTGGCTGGTCGCCCAGGGAGGAGATGCAGTTAGATCACAACTACAATATATTATTAATGCATCTCTCAGGGAGGGGAGTTTTCCATCATGTTTAAAAGAAGCGGTAGTACGGCCGCTTCTAAAGAAGCCCTCCCTGGATCCCCTGGACTTTAATAACTATAGGCCAGTATCAAATCTTCCATTTTTGGGCAAGGTGATCGAGAGGGCGGTTGCCTTCCAACTGCAAGCAGTTTTGGATGATACAGATTTTCTAGACCCATTTCAAACTGGCTTCAGAGCAGGATACGGAGTTGAGACTGCTATGGTCGCCTTAGTGGATGATCTACGCCTAAGTATTGACAGGGGGAGTGTGTCCCTGTTGGTACTCCTGGACCTCTCAGCGGCTTTCGATACCATCGACCATGGTATCCTTCTGGATCGCCTGAGGGAATTGGGACTCGGGGGCACTGTGCTTCAGTGGTTCCGGTCCTACCTCTCGGGCAGGTTCCAGATGGTGATGCTTGGGGATAGCTGCTCTTCAAAAAAAGAGTTGCTATGTGGTGTACCACAAGGTGCCATCCTTTCCCCAATGCTGTTTAACATTTACATGAAACCGCTGGGAGAGATCATCCGGAGGCATGGGGCGGGGTGCTATCAGTATGCTGATGACACCCAAATATATTTCTCTATGCCTTCGACAACAGCATCAGCTAAGGATAGTGTGTCTCCTCTGAATGAATGCTTGCAGGCGGTAATGGGCTGGATGAGGAAAAACAAACTGAAGCTGAATCCAGACAAGACGGAGGTGCTTACTGTCAAGGGCCACAACCTGGGGTTGGAGGTATGTCAACCAGTTCTGGATGGGGTTACACTCCCCCTGAAAGACTGTGTTCGCAGCTTGGGGGTGCTCCTGGATCCGTCGCTCCAAATGACAGCTCAGATAGATGCGACTGCCAGGAGTGCCTACTATCAGCTTCGGCTGATACGCCAGCTGCGCCCCTTCCTAGAGTTGGAAGACCTAAAATCAGTAGTGCACGCACTGGTAACTTCGAGGCTCGACTTCTGCAATGCGCTGTACATAGGGCTACCTCTGTGCCTAGTCCGGAAACTTCAATTAGTTCAAAATATGGCAGCCAGGTTGGTCACCGGTACATCTAGGGGTGACCACATTACACCAGTTTTAAAATCTCTTCACTGGCTGCCAATCAGTTTCCGGGCGAAGTACAAAGTGTTGGTTATTACCTTTAAAGCCCTACATGGTTTGGGTCCAGGTTACCTACGGGATCGCCTTCTCCCATACAATCCGCCCCGCATGCTCAGGTCCTCTGGGAAGAATTTATTACAGTCAACAAGAACTAGACTGACAACCGTTACCCAGAGGACCTTCTCTTCTGCCGCTCCCAGATTATGGAATGACCTGCCGGGAGAGATTCGCCAACTCACTAGTCTTCCGGAATTTAAAAGATCTATAAAGACTTATCTCTTCCGGCAGGCCTACCCAGATGAATTTTAAAGTGTTTTATTGGTGTTTTATTGGTGTTTTAATGATGTACTGGTTTTATCTGCTTTTAATCAGTTTTTGTATTTTGTGTTTGGTGTTGTTCCCCGCCTCGATCCGTTGGGAGAGGCGGGTGATAAATAAATATATTATTATTATTATTATTATTATTATTATTATTATTAAAGAAATTACTTTCAAGAAGGAAATTTCAGAGAAAGTCTCATGGGTTGGATTCAGAGGTGGTCAAGGAGTTAGTGTCAGTGCCCTGCCTGTCCTTGCACCATGATTGTCAGGTCAGTCTGGAATCTTAAATAAGATACCAGCTCCTTCTCCGACTCACCTTGTGTGTTGTGCATGACGCCCTTGACTTCCTCATCAACCAGCTAGCCCCCTGCTGTTACTCTCTGCCAAAGGCTTGTTCTTCTGCGGGGAGAAAGCCAGCAAATGTCACATGGCATGTTCGTAATTGGTTTCTCTGGCCCATGCAGCAATATGACCTACTCATCGGGCATCGTTCCATGAATGCGGCTCCCGCACTGCTTCTGATCGTCTTCGGGTGTTTCTGTATTTTTGCGTGGAAGTAATAAAAAGATGTCCGGTGCACAGGGGCTTTGGCAGCAGTCCGGCATTGCCATCACCAAGAAGAAGAGTGACCTGGGCTTTCTACAAGAATGGCCATCTATAGCTTTTCTTGTTGTCATCATTGATCAGCCCTCTGTCTAAGGGTGCAACATTTAGTCAATTAATTGGTTAGATTGTTTTCTTTTTACATTTCACCCAACGACAAGGTAGCCCTGGTACGTGGACCAGCAGATTTTTTTAAAAAAATGCAAAATACTAATGACAGATGGCAAATCTTATCTTATAAGGGGCATCCCTATCTCTTATAGTGGCGGTCAGAAGGAGGAGGAGGAGGAGGAGGAGGAGGAGGAGGAGGAGGAGGAGATGCCACCACCTATTTGCTCACTGGCCCTCTTCCTATCAAGCAAACAAGCGGCACCAGTGATGAGAAGGAGAATTAGGAGTAATAGCAGCTGGGGAAAATGACGGTGGGCTATGGAAAGTGTCTTCAATACGGGCCCACAAAAACCAAGATCTGACACTGGCTTAACCATCCCTTCTGATCAGTGGAGATCAGTGGCTCTGATGTCAGTGAATCCACTCTGGGTTTCCATCAGAACCCTAAAGGAGATATCCAAGGTAATGAATCTATTTGGGGTGTTGGGGTTAGGGTTCAGCACCTGAGATAGATCCTTTCACGTTCTAACTGGTTCTGACTGAAACCCAGAGTGGATTCACAGCCTCACTGGCACTGGAAACCCCACCCCACCGCTTCTGATCATTAGCACTTGTAGCCCTCCATCTGGAAGCATACCTGTTCTCTTTCTGGTCTTTTGTTGGGAATAATAATACAATTCCTGCAAGGGGTACCCCGCAAGGGGTTTCACGGGCACAGCACACCCGCGGACCCTAGCCAACCACCACTACTCAGGGCTAATCACCCTGTTAGTGTAAAATAATGGTAACAAAGTCCAGAAGAAAAGCCTCGAGCGGACAGCGTCAAAGCCGAGTACGCTGCGTGAACCTAACAATCGGCCGTAACGGAAATAAACAGGCAATGAATAAGGAGAATAAGCACCCAAATTCCCCAGACGTGTTTTGCCTGTTCTACAGGCAACCAGCTACCAAGGCGGGACACCCAAGGCAACACTGAGCTTGGTCAGATGACATGAACCGTGCCGCTATGCGTTGTTACTATAAAAGCACACAACTCGAAACAATAGCATCAGGATACCAAACAGAACTTCATAGACTTTTTCTGGAAATCTACCCCCACCTAATGGACGCTCTAACAAGAACATAAACTAATAGATCAAAAAAGAGTTATAATCATCAACAAAAGGCTAACAGAATATGAAATTCAAAAAATTAAAGAAGAAATAGCGCAACAGAACTCCAACATGAAAAGCACAGATGCACCAACAACAGGCACATGAACACCCATCGAAGAAACAGCCAACCCTAGACCCGACAACCCCACCAGAGGATTCCCAGACAATGACACAACCCAAAACAGACAACCACACAAGAAACACAAACATAGAACAGCAACTGATGGAAGGGATTGAGATGATGGTGATGATGATAATAAATAATGATAATAACAACCACCCTGGGGGACGCTCATGAATTGCACCGGCTGATCATGCATGGAAACAGAGCACGGTGGTTGTAAGCGGCCTGCTTTGACATTGCAAGAATTTGCACAAGCGCCTCGGGTGTGCAAAGGCACCATTGGCTCTGCCACCAGCCCTTTCTCAGTCTTTGCAGTCGTCGCATGTGGCTGGCTTGCTCCCAGAGAAAGACAAACCCATGACAAATGCCACCTCCTTCTTCTCTAGCCATGATGCTCCACTCAATCTCTTCACACCTCCTTCTTGCCATCATCTCTGGCCGGTAGCACCTGTTGCCAGGTTTGCCTCTTACATCACGCATCCGATCGGGTTTCGGCGAGCATCGGCCAAGGGGATGCTTTGGTTCACATGAAATGTTGCCGTTGAGTCTGGGCTCTTGCAACTGTCCGGGCCAGAGGGAAGAGGTTTGACAGCAGGCATTTTCTAGAGGCCATTCAACGGAGGCTGGTGGCTGCGATGTCGGTGGAGCAGTGGATCAATATTCTTCTGAGACTGACAGAGGAGAGAAGAGGGTGCATGGCAATCTGCAGCTGCCTGCCATGCATTGGAGCAAATGCACCTAGTTGTGGGGGGGATTTCTCTGTCCAAGTGGGTGGGGGAGAACCAGAGGGTCATCGCCCCGTTCGCCCCAAATATAGAGCCACATCTATGCTCGGTTAATGAAAATAAGAGACAAGGCCTTTTCAGGGCAGCACCCTGCTTATAAAATTCCCTGTTGGTCTTTCAGCAGGCAATGAAAACATTCTTATTCTACTTGGCCCTTAATGGTTTTTAATATATGATTGAAGGTTTGAACTCTTTCTTTTTTATTTGAAAGCTTCCATTTTAATTTTTGTTATGCAAACCTTTAGTCGAGGACTAGTTAGAGCACTGAAAAGTGGTCTAAATATGTTTTTTTAAAATGAACGGGATAATAAATCAGTAAATCTGCCATCAAGTCACAGAGCTGAGCAAGCATCCTGTATTTGTGTCTCTTTCTCTTTCCCACCCTATTTCTTTTGCTTCGAAAAGGAGACTTGATGCTGTAACAGGATCTGACTAAAGCTGCCTCCTCCGGCGCTTCGAGCAGAACATCTTGGGAAGTCAAAACAACTTGGGGAATTCTGTTTCGCCCAAAATAGCAGCAGGAGGCACCCTGTGACTTGACACTTCTTCGACTTGGCCCAGCGGGCCTCCGAAGCGGCAGCCGTCCCAGAAGTCTCCAGAGTCAGAGGGGTTGTACCTCCTTGGAATATTTCCCTCCTCTGAACCTAAGGAAAACTGGGAGGGGGAGATTTTGATCACAGAGATTTGCCTTTGGGATTTGGGGTGTGTGCATCTGTGGTTGTGTTGTTTTTTTTTTTTTTAAGAGCACTGTGACAAACCGCAGGATTAATCCAGGATTTCTCTTAAGAGTCCTCGGGACCCTTGGCACAAGAAATAGCTCCTAAGCTCACAACCCTGCTAGGTTAAGGTAGGTGATAGTATGAATCAAGGGGAGGGGAAGGTTGCATGGAAAGAAACCCAACTTATCGGGGTCTCCCAAAAGAGAGAGGGCAGGTGGCAAAGAGCTGCTACATGAAAATGGAGTGCCAGAGTAATGCCATCTCAGGACTAATCTCAAGCTTCCATGATCTCCTCCCCCTCCCCTTGCCCCAACACCCTTCTAGAGACCAACATCCCACAGTAGCTCTGAGAAGCCCACAAGCAGGATATGAAGATCTCCTGGGCCAGATCTACACCAAGCAAGATAAAAAAACAATTTGAAAACATATCAAAAACTGTATACGAAGCGTGCCCTGGGCCCCAACAGTTGTCAAAACTGTTATAAACCATTTTAAAGCAGCAGTGTAGATCCTGCCCTGTTGTTTGTGCAACACAGGAAATGCCATTTGGGGGCAAATACCAGCACTTGAATATAGGAGGTTTCAGCTAACCGTTATGGCTAATCATGTTCCTCCACCTTTGCTATAAATTTATCTCATGGTGGAATTCCATCCATATCTACTCAGAAGTAAGTCCCATTACGTTTGATGAAGCTTACTGCCGCTTTCCCAGGAGTAAGCCTCATGGGAATCAGCAGGATTGACTTCTGAGTAGGCCTGTTTACGGTAAGCCACCTTTTAAACCCATATCACCAAATCAACTAGTAGAAGCAAATTCTATCGTAATGTTTGTGCATTGGGTGAAGGAGAACGTTTGCCTCTCAATCCTAAATCTAGTGCCCATCAATTTTCAGTGAACAGTCCCAAGTTCTAGAAATATATATATATATATATATATATATATATGAATATATAAATAAAACAACTGAGTGAATAAATAAGGGAGGAAAAACTTCCCTCTCTGTTCACTTTCTCCACAACATGCATGATTTTATAAACCTCTCAAAGCATTGTCATGGCCCCCTTATCTCCTTTGTCCCCCCCCCCTTTAACACCCAGAAGCTACTTTTCACTTGCAGGGAAAGGGTTCCTTCCAGCCCTTTCACCCCTTTTGGGTTATTTGGATGCTCTGATATTTAACTGCCTTTGCTCCATGAGACCTGCCCTAGGCGTACCAAACCTCCACACTCCCTGTATTTGTCAACAACAACCCCACCCACTTGGCAGAAAATGCAATGCAGTTCCTAACTGGAAAGGGTGACCCTTCCATCTTGGGAAAACTTGGGAAGAGCCAAGGATGAAACGAAGAATTTAAGACTTTGTTGATTGTAATAATGTATTAATTTTATAGGGTTTTAACCAGTTTATGTATTTTATATTGTTGGTACTGATGTTGTTCTTCACCTCGATTGAGAGGGAGAGGCGAGTAATAAATAAATAAATATTATTATTATTATTAGGTGTGAGATGGGGGAATGTCTTTTTCCCAATGTCGTTTTTGTCCCAACCCATTTATTTATTTATTTATTTATTTATTTATTGCATTTATATACCACCCCATAGCTGAAGCTCTCTGGGTAGTTTACAAAGATTAAAAACATTGAACATTAAAAACCGACACACAAAATTTAAAAACCATAAAAACAGAGTACAAATACAATATCCATTTAAAACTATTCTGGGTCAAAAGGAAAAAATAAATAAAACTCAACATACGCTGTTAAAAGCCTGGGAGAAGAGAAACGTCTTGACCAGGCACCAAAAAGATAACAATGCTGGCGCCAGGTGAGCCTCGTTGGGAGATCGTTCCATAGTTGGGGGGCCACCACAGAGAAGGCCCTCTCCCTTGTTGCCATCCTCCGAGCTTCCCTCAGAGTAGGTACATGGAGGAGGGCCATAGATGTTGAGCATAGTGTTTGGGTAGGTTCATGTCGGGAGAGGCGTTCTGTCAGATATTGTGGTCCCAACCCATGTAAGGCTTTATAGGTTAAAACCAGCACCTTGAATCAGGCTCAAAAACATACAGGCAACCAATGCAAGCAGGCCGGAGCACATTACAGCACATTACAAAGATAAGGCCAATCCTTTAAATGAAGATGTCTGCTTGCATACTTACTATCTGGAGACTTGGGCATGCCAACCAATCAGGAAAAAGCCGACCTGGCTGCTCCTGTGATTCTAACACCATAGCTTGATCTGCTACCAAATGTACAAAATTGTTTTGCTTATTACATTTTTAAAACATTCCCTCCCTTCAAGGTTGTCAGCCTCCCCCCCCAGACAGTTTTGTCCTCACAACAACCCTGCGAGGTAGGTTAGGCTGAAAGTGAGTGACTGAGCCAACATCACTTAGTGAGCTTCATGGCTGAATGGAGATTGATCCCTCATCTCATCCAACGTTCTAACCAGTCTGCCATTACTGGCTCTCACTTTATTGCTTTGCTTGGAGCAGAGACGTTCTTCGGGTTTTCATTGACACAGAAAACTCCCAGCCATGATTTCGATAACTAAATGGGGCAGTGCTGATAATCAAAAGAAATATTTAGCTCTAAGCAAGCCGTCTTCCCTCTTGTTATTGTGCAACCCACTGAGTATAACAGCTCTCTTCAAAATTCAGAGTGATTATTTTGATCACTGGACAACTTGATTGCAACCTAATGTTACACCGGGTTGCTTTAGAAGTGTCCTTGTATTTTAGAGAGAGATGGACAGAAAATGATGGATGGAAAGCGAAAGGAAGGGGGGAAATGAATGGAAGAAAGTCCCATATAGGAGGTCCCCCCTTTTCCCCCTTTCATTCCAACACGAAAGCATAAAGGTGTTCCCTTTAGAACTACTTTTAAAATAGTTAATTTTTCGAAAAGCACTGCCGAAGTGCTTAAGGGTGCCAGCCCATGTATGCAAAAACAAGTCCTACAACTCCCTGAATTCCCCACCAATTATGGCTGGCTGGAGAATGTTGGGAGTTGTAGGACTTTTTTCGGTCTAAACATGCATAGGGTTACCCCCCAAGGGAGCTTTCTGCTTTGTGGATTTCACTGCTTCCTCTTCCTCCATCCCTCCGTTTCGCTACGTTTTTCCAGTGTACTGTACACAGAGTTCTAGCCAATTTTTCAATGCAAAGCAATTAAAAAAACCTCCAATGCACCCTATTAAAAACAAACAAAATGCAAACTAATGAATGAATGGTGAAAACTTGTGATTCATAAATTAAAAAGTTCCCCAGGCAAAGCTCCTTTTAAAACTGATTTTATTTTATATGATCATACATATCCCCACCCACCCCCACACATTTCTTTTATTCTGAAACTAAAACAGCACCCTCACGGGCATCCAAGTGATGTCTCATCCCGACACTGACCAGATAAATACCTGCTTAGCTTCAGCAAGGCTGTATTATTACGTGCCTTCAGATGGCGGCCTGACTTTGACACTTAATGGAACCTTTCCAAAAAAATAAGCATGTGCCATGACAAATCAAACCAGGTCCTAAACATGGACTCATTTTGGGTGTGCTAAACATCCCAGGGGGCATGAGCGAGTACAATAGTTCAAGGTGGCTCATATCTTGCATGCAGCTCTACCATCGCCTACGCCAGGAACGGCAACGCAGTTTTGAAACGTGAATGAATTGTCACTTAGCCAAACAGCTCCGGAAGGGAAATATTTCCTGCTCATTAAATTCTGCCTGTGACATTGTTCCTGGGTCTTGCTGTTGGGGTTCTGATTTTCATATAGCAAATTGAGCAATGAAGCAGAAAGGCTCTGGCAGCTGGGATTGGCTGGGGGAGGAATGACATCAGCTGGGAACACCTACCTCTTTATCACCATCATCACTGGCTACTCTTAAAGTGCCAGCACTTTCTGACAAGCTATGCAGGGAGACGGGAAAACCTGTGCATACATGTATACACAGAGACAAAGAGAGAGGGGAGGGGAGAGAGAGAGAGTCAGTAAGCTTCCATTACTTATGAACATAAGAAGCTTCCTTCTACTGAGTCAAGCCATTGGTCCATCTAGGCCAATATTGCCAACACTGACTGGCAGCAACAGTTTTCCAGGGTCTCAGGTAGGATTAGTTCTAAGCCACCTTACCTGGAAATGCAGGGGATCAAACCGGGGACCTTCCATGTCCAAAGCAGGTGCTCTCCCGTTGAGCTACGACCCTTCCAAATAGCTACCTTTAGTGCAAATTCCAGCACATGCTTGCAGAATTCATGACCAACTGCACAGCTCACCAGATACATATGGCAGCTTTGATAGGGGTTCAATTAAGCCCCCTGTTTCCAGGGCCCACATGCTTGCAGGGTGTGATGCTTGGGCTGTGTTCAGCTTGGTTGATCACTTTCTGTGCACTTCCCTTCCCTTTGAAAGACCTGTGGCTTCCCACCCATCTGTGTTGACCCGTACTGCTCTAACAGCCAGGAAGTTTTTTCCTGATGTCCAGCCAGAATCTGGCTTCCTGTAACGTGAGCCCATGATTCTGCATCCTGCACTCTGGGGCCCCCTCCACAAGGATGCGCTTTTGCGCCCGGTTCGGTGATTATGCGCATTATCGCGGAGGCGCATTTACTCCTAATCCCTCTGCACGGGAGGCGGCGAGAGGCGGCGAAGCGCATTAATTGATGTCCAAAAAGCGCTTTACAAGAAGTTAATGCGCATAATCGCTTGTTCACACGGCGAAAATGCGCTTTAACGGCCGAAGCAAAATAAAAGTCGCTATTTAACGCGCATTCGATAATGCGCATAATCCAGGAGATAACGCACCTCTACGCCCGTTTTGCGCTCCGCTGGTGTGGAGGTAAAATTTATAATGAGCCTTCAAAGAGCATTAAACCTCTCTTGTGGAGGTAGCCTGGGATAATCGAGAAGAGATCCTGGCCCTCCTCTGTGTGACAACCTTTCAAGTATTTGAAGAGTGCTATCATGTCTCCCCTCAGTCTTCTCTTCTCCAGGCAAAACATGTCCAGTTCTGTCAGTCTCTCCTCATAGGGCTTTGTTTCCAGACCCCGGATCATCCTCATTGCTCTCCTCTGAACCCCCTCCAGCTTGTCTGCATCCTCCTTGAAGTGTGGTGCCCAGAACTGGACATAGTACTCAAGATGAGGCCTAACCAATGCCAATTAGAGGGGAACCAGTATCTCGGGCAATTTGGAAGCTATACTTCTATTAATGCAGCCCAATAAAGCATTTGCTTTTTTTGCAGCCATATCACACTGTTGGCTCATATTCAACTTGTGATCTACAACAATTCCAAGATCCTTCTTGTTTATAATGTTGAGCCAATACCCCTTGCATGGAAGGGAATTCATTAAGGAGTTAGAAATGAAGAGATGGCAGGCACCATCTCCTTGGGAGACAAGCTAAACTAAACATCACGGCTGCTGTGAGAAGGAGACACCATTGTGTCCAGGCACTCTTGGATGAGACTGATTATCTGGATCCATTTCAGTCGGGTTTCAGGCCTGGTTTTGGTACGGAAACAGCCTTGGTCGCCCTGTATGATGACCTATGTCGGGAGAAAGACAGGGGGAGTGTGACTCTGTTGATTCTCCTTGATCTCTCAGCGGCTTTCGATACCATCGACCATGGTATCCTTCTGGGACGACTGGCTGAGTTGGGAGTGGGAGGCACTGCATTGCAGTGGTTCCGCTCCTACTTGGTGGATCGGCTCCAGAAGGTGGTGCTTGGGGAACATTGCTCGGCCCCGTGGATTCTCCAGTATGGGGTTCCGCAGGGGTCAGTTTTGTCCCCCATGCTGTTCAATATCTACATGAAACCGTTGAGTGCAGTCATCCGGAGTTTTGGAGTGCGTTGTCATCAGTACGCTGATGACACGCAGCTCTATTTCTCCTTTTCATCTTCATCAGGTGAGGCTGTGGATGTGCTGAACCAGTGCCTGGCTGCGACAATGGACTGGATGAGGTCTAATAAACTGAAACTCAATCCAGACAAGACTGAGACGCTGTTGGTGGGTGGTTCCGCTGACCGGATGGAGGGTGTTCAACCTGTTCTGGATGGGGTTGCACTCCCCTTGAAGGAGCGGGTTCGTAGCTTGGGGGTTCTCCTAGAACCATCTCTGTCACTTGAGGCGCAGGTGGCCTCAGTGGCACGGAGTGCCTTCTACCAACTTCGGTTGGTGGCCCAGCTACGACCCTATCTGGACAGGGATAACCTGGCTTCAGTTGTCCATGCTCTGGTAACCTCCAAGTTAGATTACTGCAATGCACTCTACATGGGGCTGCCTTTGAAGGTGGTTCGGAAGCTGCAGCTTGTGCAAAATGCAGCGGCCAGATTGATAACTGGAACCAGTAGGTTCGAACATATAAGACCTACTCTGGCCCGCTTGCATTGGCTGCCTGTATGTTTCCGAGCCCGGTTCAAGGTGCTGGTTTTAACCTATAAAGCCTTACACGGCTTGGGACCACAATACCTGATGGAACGCCTTTCCCGACATGAACCTACCCGAACACTACATTCAACATCTAAGGCCCTCCTCCGAGTGCCTCCTCCGAGGGAAGCTCGGAGGTCGGCAACAAGAGAGAGGGCCTTCTCTGTGGTGGCTCCCCAATTGTGGAACGATCTCCCCGACGAGGCCCGCCTGGCGCCAACATTGTTATCTTTTCGGCGCCAGGTCAAGACTTTCCTCTTCTCTCAGGCATTTGGCAATATCTGAGGAGCCTGGGTCTGTTTTGTTTTGTTTTTGTAGTTTTTTTTTTTTTGAAGTGTTGAAGTGGTTTTTAAATGTACAGATTGTGCGTATGTTGTATGTTTTTGCTGTTTTAATTTTTGTATATTGTTTTTAATTGTTTTTAATCCTATGTAAACCGCCCAGAGAGCTTCGGCTATGGGGCGGTATACAAATGTAATAAATAAATAAATAAATGGAAGACTCCTGCAATAGGAATATAATAATATATTGACCAGCTGTGGAATAGCATCAAAAAGAAACTTAGCCCTATATTCAAAGTTAGTCAAGGTTCACATTTTGGATATTAAGATTCAAAACGTGAAACTTTTGAGATGAGTATCCATGGATTCTTTTCTGAAATGCTTATCTGATAACAACAAAAGTCATCAGATTTTAGTGAATGGCCTAGAGAGGTTCGGGTATTGGGCAGTATAGAAATGTTATATATATATATATATATATATATATTTAAAAACTCATCTCTTATATTCCTCTTTAGGAAAAATGCCTCAATGTACTTCTTGGGAACTTGTTTGACATTTAAGTTTTGGAAGCAATTAATTTTGGCCGAATGCCAAGCTCTGTGTCCAGGATTAGAGAATTTACTCAGCTCTCAAAGATTAAAAAAAGAAGAAGAAAGTTATTCAGAATGTAAAAGCCAGTTCCTGGAGTTTTCAAAATGTTAAGAATGAATGGACAGGAAATGGATAACCTCTAGTCTGTACCCTCCCCGCCCCATATCCCCCTTTCCATCCACCCCCACCCCAGTTAATCATCTGAATAGGTCCTGCTTTTGGGGGGGGCTCACCTGTGGGCCAGTTTTTCTGGGCGAAGACTGGAAAAAGGTTATTTGAGGGGATGAATCTACCCTCCTCAGTCTCCCAAGCCCTAAGAAAGCAGAATGGCTATCATGATGTTGGAGATCTTGTCCTGGTGGATTCTTTCGATTGCCTATGAATCCTTTGGGGGCACACCTGCCCAGCATTGCTTACATTGGTGTTTTGCATTCCGTGAAGTCAAAACAACTAGAATGTAAATTCACTTTTAAAATAGTTTGCTTTCACTTCCTGTCCTGACGTTCACATGCACGCTCAAACAATGGGCAATAGACTCTAAAACAGCACTCTTCATGCCAGGTGTGAAACTCATAGAATGATAGACTAGTAGAGTTGGAAGGGGCTATAAAGCCATCGAGTCCAACCCCCTGCTCAATGCAGGAATCCACCCTAAAGCATCCCTGACAGATGGCTGTCCAGCTGCCTCTTGAAGGCCTCTAGTGTGGGAGAGCCCACCACCTCCCTAGGTCATTGGTCCTAGCAAAGGTAAAACAATTTCTGGGAAGCTAGACACAGCAGTCCAGATAATGAAATGTGATGGGGGTGACCAGGTTGAAGAAGAGAATAGTGGTCCTCTGTTTTTCATAGCTGAAACACACACACACACCTCTGTGCATATGAAGTTGCAACGTACCAGAATTTCTTTTCTGCATGACTCTAACAGTGCATTCCTATATAGGACTGTTCAGAATAGAAGTAACCCCCATTGAGTCCAGTGGCCGGCTGAGGTTACAGGGCATTGCAATCCCACAACATGGAGGCTGGTGTATAGGATTGCAGCCTCAAACAGAAAGGAGTTAATCTTTGAAAGTAAACCACCCCGAGAGCTTCAGCTATTTGGTGGTATAGAAATGCAATAAATAATAATAATAAATTGAAAATTGAAAGTGGCACTTCCTCTTACAGGCAAATATTCCCATTTAGGAATGGGAGCTGGGGGTGGACTGTAGGCAGCTGCCCCCAAATTTTCTCTGCCCCCCTTTTTTGCAAACAACTCATTAAAAACAGTTGACCATTTGTCTTCAAAAGGCCTGAAAAGCAGATAAACATCCCCTATTTTTGCCCTCCCCCTCCCCCCAACTTTTAGGCTGGCTCTGGGCCTGAGAAGAAGCATCCCCCTGATCTTTGGAGAATCTGTCATTCTAGTCTTCTTCTTGGACGAATAGAGATGGTTAATGGAGCTCCCCAGCATCAGCAGTCCTAAGTTGCTGGAGAGGGAAAAGGCAGCCTGCGGTGCAGAGAGAATTTACCCCCCCACACACACACACACACACACACCTTCAACGCACACCTGGAATTCCAACCTCCAGGCTTTTTAACACTAAAATAGGTTAACAATCAAAGGCATCCATTTTTTTTCCAAGCTATTTCGCTAAGCAGGGCGGAGAAGGGGGTTATTTTGCCTTCCCCCCCTCCAATTTGTGCGACGGGAGACGCTCTTCCAAGCTCTCTTGGGGAGCAAATTACGATCTCTCCTCTCTCCCGCGCCCCCCCCACCCCGCTGCTTTGATGTCACAGTAGCCCATCCCCCTTCACTCCCTCCCTCCTCTTTCCTCCAGTCTCCCAACAGGTACTGACCTCACCTCACCTGGGGAATGGCTTTGCACGAAACCCTGCCACCCACCCACCTGGCCCCGATGCTGGGCGTACCCCCGGCTGCAAGCCTCCTCCACGCCCCCAATACCCCCCAACACCTCCCTAGACTTTGCAAGGAGGTGGGGGGGCAAGGGAGAGAGAGAGAGAGAGAGAGATTGCTCGCTTCCTTCCCCCCTCCCCCCCACCCCTTCGTTTGCCTGAGTGGAGGGGGGGAGAAGGGGTGGGCGCGCGTGCTTGTCTGCATGGAACGGTGCCAGCCCGCCAGTGGCACCGGGGAGTGGGTGGGCTGAAGCTCTGCGGAGTGGTGGTCTCCCTCCTCTGCCTCCCACTCCTGCTGCCTGGGCCAGGTGGAGAAAGGCGAGCCGGAGAGAAGCGCGTCCGTGCTCTCGCCTGTCGCCAGCCGCCCAGCCACGGGAAGGAAAAGGAGAATCCTGCGGCTGTCCAGGGAAGCCCCCACTCCCTCGACGGCCCCCTTTCTCCTGCCCTAGGCAGAGGGGGGCAAAGAAAGGGGAAAAAGCCCCCCCCCCGGAGAAGCCGTTCACTACATGCAGCGGCGGAAGGGGGCTTAGAGCACCCTCCTGCACCAGAGGAAGAAAGAAGCGGAGAGCCTTCGAAATTTCCTTTTGATTGTTGATTTATTCCCTCCCCCCTTCTCTTCTTCTCCCCCCTCCAGGGCTTCTCCCCCCTCCAACCCCCCTCCCCTTACCCACAAAAGAAGGAAGGAAAGAGCCAGCCCGCCAGCCCGCCAGCCCATCTCTCTCATAGCCTGGGTTCTGCGGTCTCTGTGTGTATGTGTGTGGGTTTTTTTATTATTATTATTTTTCTGGAAGTCCAGCCGGATTGTCCACGAGATCTCTTGGGGGGATTTTTGCAACCAAACTGGGATCTATGAGTGGGAAGGTGATCAAGCCAAAGGAAGAAAAAGATGCATCTAAAGGTAAGGAGCCAACCACCCCATCGGTGGCTCTCAACAGCCCTCTTCCTCCTCCTCCTCCTGCATCGCTACCCCCTCCCTCCGCAACGCTCCTTTTGTCTGTACGCCCATCAGAATCGCCTTTGTCTGCCGTCCGCTCTGCCTTTGCTTGCTGACCAGATTTTTTTTTTTTTTTTTTTTTGTGGAGGGGGTGTTGGGAGACATCTCTATTCTCCCCTCCCTCCCCCTGCTATATAATCTGTTACGAGGCTTGTGAAAGAGCCCACCTTGCGGGAATGCCATCCTACTGCTGATATACCTGCATCTCTATATATCTGGAGACCTTCTCTAATACTGCAGCGTCTTCCCGGGCGCTGGCAGTTCGCGGCTCCTTTCCTTTGGGTGCCCAGAGGGTGTGCAGGGCTGGCTGCTGTCGTGTGTTCTGTCATGGATTCTGATGTCTCAAGCCAGCGTGGAGGTGTGGGGACATATCAGCCTCGTTGGGGGCATCTCTTTTTATCAGTGTCTCGGTAGTCATCCGAGCTGGGTTTGTCGCCTGGTGTACGTGTGTGCCCCTGTGTGTGTGTGTGTGTCTTCTGGGGTGGGTAGCAGTGGAGCATCTCACCGTGCGCGGTTTGGCAGAAGTCAGAAGCATTCTTGCCTTGGTCTCGCCCTGATACTTTCACCTGCCAGGTGTCCGAGAGAGCAGAGGTGCTAGAGATGGAGGAGGGTCAAGAGACCCCCCTCCCACAGCTCGTTTCCTTTTGGGGACACCTGGCCTCCATGGCAACCCTGCGCGAGCCTGCCCCTTACCTGCTTGGCTCTGGAGCCCCCATCATGTTTCATCTACCTGCCCCTGGGTTGCGCCAGTCACTTTGGGGAGAGAGACAGTGGGGAAGGATAGCTTGGAAGGTTGATTGACCTGGGGATTATCCTTTGCCCCACCTGCCAAGGAGAAGAAACAGGTGCGGGAGGGTGACGGGGTGCCCGCGAAGGAGGGGGGGCTCTTAGTAGTTGCACACCCAAGGCTGCATGGGGGAGAGAGGGCTATGCTCCGCATTGGTCCCCCTCCCTCCCACCCTCACGCGCAAACGAGCTCTTCCCAGGCAGCACCCGGCTTGCTTCTGAATGTATAAACTGGGTAACAATTGCCATGGAGACGAAATAGGGTGGGGGGGAGGAGGAGGAAGAGGGAAGGGAGGGGAAGGGCTCATCGAGGGAATTGCCAGTGGGTGACTTCCATAGACAGCGACAACATCCAGACAATGAGGAATGTTGTCGGGGATGGCTGGGAGTGGGTGTATGGGAAGGAGGCAGGAGACAAGCACCGATGGATGGATGCTTTCCCAATGGACCTCCCATGTTTGCAAGGTTGGCGCAAGGTTTCTGTTGTCATCGCTTTCCTAAATTCCACAGGCGCACATGTTCTAGAGTGTCTTACACACACACACACACACACACACACAGAGCACTGTTTAATTTTTTGATTTTGAAAGTAAAAAACCAAAGCCTGTGAGGATGATTTTAGCAGGCACTACTACTGAGCATGATGATGTGGCTGCCGGTAGATACACGGCCCTTCACCATGAACCCATCATACACCTTACTCACCCAACTCCATCACCCCCGAAAAGCAAAACAACAAGTCAAGGCCTAACAAAACCATTTGCATCTCAATCCACAACATGGCCATGCCAAAGACCGTTGTGTATTTGAAACTGCGCTTTTCCTACTAAACTTTGACTGGGCTCCAAAATCTGTGTCTTTCCCTCTACATAGCAGTTTTTAAAACAACTGTGAGCAAGCCTATTGAGCGTCATAGAATTTATTACTATTATTATTGTTGTAATAAATTTACTAATCAAAGACAAACACAGAACTCCACGTTGAGCCTATATCGTTGTGGTCACGATGGATTGAGACGCTCTCTCCTGCCCATGTCCAAACAGTTTGGACAAGTTATATGTGTGGGTGAGAACCAGTCTTAGATACATCTTGCCTGGTAACCTTTTTTGGGACAGAATATCAATTTCCAATAGCACAATTTGATTTAGTCCTCATTAATTCAATTTCACCACATGCCATCCTTTGATATCTGTTTCTTGCCCTAACTTTTGTACCTGAAATGACCATGTGTTTGAAAACCTTTGTACTTGGAGATGGGTTGGTGATGTCCATGTGTCTTGGTGATGTTCTCTAACCAACCTTTTCCCCATACCTGATTGTCTGGTATTTCACTTTCTTGTATCAATCTCAAAAAGAAAAGGGAAAAAAAGTTTCAGTTGAATGAATTTTGCCAATAGTTTTCTTGGGTCAAACAAGCCCCTTTTTGTCCAATCGTCTTTTTGTACTTGAATTATTTTGACTTGCCGTTTAGTCTAACATTCACTGCGTAAAAGCCGCAGTGGCTGTTTTTGGAGATCTGCATTTAAGTAATGTAATAAGCAATGCAGGGAGCTGGAAGCCTGCTGAGGGACTGGGTTACGATTAGGTTTGTTTGTCTGTTTTGCCTTTGGCAAGAATTTGGGTCGCTCTGTGGTCTCAGTTAAGGAGAATCTCTCTATCCCTCAGTACTTGGTTTTCTGCATTATATCGATATGTTTGCAACTTAACCGTCGCTTGTGTGAAATCCAGGAAATGTTATTTGGGGCACAATCCTATGCATGTCTAGACAAAACAAAAAAACAAAAACCCACCCTCCTTCAATTCCCAGCATGCCCCAGCCAGTCATATTAGCCGGCAAATGCTGGGAGTTGTAAGACTTTTTGCTGTGTAAACCTGCATAGGATTGCACCCTTAATGACTTTGGGTGCTTTCATATAGACATCTCCTAGCATGACTAAACAAAAGACATTGTGCAACTATTCTCTCGTTTCCTTCTTAATGGGTTTTATTGTGAAATGGGTGTGTGTGGGGGGGAGACAGAAGAAGCAATGGAAAAATGTGGCAGGCAGGGTTAGTATCCAAGTTAGGCATGGTTGGGCACTTGCCAGGGGCCCACTGACAACAAGACCCTCCTGGAGTCGTTCCACCTCTTCGCCATTGCAACATAGGTGTGCGCAAGGGCTGTGCCAGTAGTATCCAGGCACACCCTAATGTCTCAAGCAATAAGTGCCAAATTGAGGGGGCCATTGAGTCGGGATCCAGAGGGGGATCCAGATTCAGCGGGAGTGGACCTCCGGCTGCTCTGCCGCCATGCCGAAGAACCGCTGCCTCTGAGAGAGCACCATTGCTCCTGGTAGCAGGAATGAAAAGGAATCGTTCTGCTGGGGGCCTCTCTGCCAGGACTAGGGCATCAGTGTCTACAGTGTTCAATAAATAAATGAATAAAAGTAATGCCCTTTTATGATTCAATAAACGTTTGCCTTTTTTAAAAAAGAAGTCCCTGGGTGCACACTCTAATGAAATGTGCTGTACACACCTTTGCACTGCAACCTGCCTGTTTGCCCATCTTTTACTCTGGCCCAGAGAATGACGGAGGCACAGGAGATGCCCCTGCTGACTTGCTCCCTGGCTCCGTGCCAGCCAAGCAAACAAGTGGTACTGATGAGGAGAAAGGGGATGAGGAGCAAGAGCAGCTGGGGACAATGATGGGGGAGTGACTCATTGTGGGATGGTCTTCCCCACGGACTCTCCAAAACCTGGAGCTGGCCCTGGTGCAAGGCCTGCAAGTGGGAGACATAATTATCTGGAAATACCCCTCAAAATTTGTAAACGGGGCAGGGAAATTGCACAAGGAAAGTCTCCTTCAAAAGAGGACGCTCATTAAGAAATCCAACCCTTTTGCATTTTATATGTAGGCTGCACCATCCTATTCATTAGAGCCACACTTCTAATTTGAAAGGTCTGGTGACACATGGGACGGATTCCAGATGGGCTCCACCCAGAGAGCAATTTATTTATCTTTTAGACTTCTATTATCTTATGTTGTTTTGCTTTCTTTTCTTTCTCCACAAAGCTCCTGGGGGCTTAAATGGGTCTCCTGGGGGCTCCACCATGGAAACACTAATCAGGTCTATCTGTGACAGCATCTGGTACCTTTGTACCATTTGCTGAACTTTCAATCTTTCCAATGTGAATGTTGCATATAAAAGTGAGATTTGAAGCTGGGATGTGAACTCCTGTGTCCCTTACTCAGACATGGATTCAATGATCTGAGCTATCAGTAAGTCACTCTGAGATGGTTTACAATAGGGGTGTGCACGGGAGGAGAAACCGTATCTGAATTGGAATTGGGACCTCGGATTTTGCCCTGGATCAGATCGGACAAAATCGGAGGTCCCTCAGATTGGCTCAGATCCGATTTCGATATGAAAATTGGATGTCTGATTTTCGGATCAGATGCCATTTTAGGTGTTTTCGCCATAGGCTTGCATTGGGGGAAAGAAAGCTTTCCCCCAATGCAAGCCTATGTAGAAAACATGGGGGCGGGTGAGTAGGGACCTAACTCCCCTGTCCCTCCCCCGCACTCATGCTCCTTACCTGCCTGGGCCATCCGCTTCCGTCCGCTTCCGCCCGCTTCGCGGTCTGCCTCTCAGTAGTGTCCCAGGTGATGACGTTACCCAATGCTCTACTGAGAGGCAGGCTGCGAAGCCTGTTTCTCAGTAGAAGGGACCAGCGAGTGGCAGCGGACAGAAGTGGATGGCCCCGGCAGGTAAGTGGGGACCTTCCCCCCACTTGTGCTCCTTACCCGCTGGGACAGTCCACTTCCATCCGCTGCCGCTCGCTGGTCCTCCCTCTCCCTCCCCTTCCCCCCCCCACACTCCTTAACTGCTGGTGTCCCGCGCTGCCGTCCGCTACTTCCATACTACTGAGAAACAGGCCTTGTGGCCTGTTCCACAGTAGAGTAAGGGCACACCAAGTGATGACGTCACCTGGTGCACCATCGCTGTATTGTGGAACAGGCCGCAAGGCCTTTTTCAAAGTAGCATGGAAGCAGTGGGTGGCAGTGGACAGCAACAAGGAGGCAGCAGGTAAGCACGAGTGGGGGAGGGGGGAGGGAGGGAGGGAGGGCTGATCCTCCGATTTTTTCTGATCTGGATTGGGTCCTTTCAGATCGGATCAGATCAGATCAGATCAAACGGTCCAAATGATCGGGATCGGATAATTTTATCTGATTTCGGCCGGATCAGGTCCGGATCATGGATCAGACCTGATCCATTGCACATCCCTAGTTTACAGTCCTTCTCATCAGAAGCACCACTGCTTAATTGTACCTGGCTTTCCTTTCCCAAAGGAATCGCAAAGCACCTAGGGATATCCTACAAAAACGAATGCAATTATACTGAATTATAGCCACACTGTGAAAAGTTGCTATGATGAATGCATGCATGGGTGCATCATGTCCTGAATCTGGTTCTTCTAGACTTGACTGCCAGACACTTCAGAACTGGCAGCAGTTTGTGTGAACTGAAAACACACACACACACACATACGCTGTGCTACAAGCGATGTGAAATTATGTCTCACGGGGTGATATCTCCAGTGTGATATCTACAGTGGTTCATTAACACATGCTAGTCATTCATCGACATTAGTGTTGGAGATGTACAGATTTTCTTAAAACCACTCTTCTGCATTTCAGAGATTGGCAGGGGTCTTTTCTTTCATCATCCGCTCATTGAAGGAATTGGATTCCCCCCCCCCCCCAGAATATTGCTGTACTCGCATTCACATTGTAGCTAATGCAAATTAGCACAAATCCCTCCCCTCCCACACATGCACACAAAAATGAAAAAAAAATGTCCCACAAGACCATAGGAACCCCACCATAGACCTGGGAGTAAGCCCCATTGAACTCAGTGCATCTTATTTGTTTCTTTCTTTCTTTATTACCTTTCTATATCCCCTCAATTGCTGAAGCTGTCTGCGCAGTTCACAAAAGTACTTCCGAATCAGCGCGTAAAGAATGGTATTGTTAACTTCGCACCCTCACTATTCCTGTTTGTCAAATGGAAACCATTAGAACTGATCATAGAATCATAGAATAGTAGAGTTGGAAGGGGGCTATAAGGCCATTGAGACCAACCCCCTGCTTGGTGCAGGAATCCACCTTAAAGCATACATGACAGATGGCTGTCCAGCTGCCTCTTGAAGGCCTCTAATGTAGGAGAGCCCACAACCTCCTAGGTCATTGGTTCCATTGTCATACTGCCCTAACAGTCAGGATGATTTCCCTGATGTCCAGCCAGAATTTGTCTTCCTGCAA